>CM019122.1:42035656-42635656 GCA_009720345.1 Fragaria iinumae
GTGGTGTTGTTCCGATACCATTTCTTTGCATGTGTTACAGTACCTACATTATAATCACACACATATTAGTATTCACACAAAAAGTTCATGTTTATCTAGCTAGTAATAGAGATTAAAACAAGTGAGCAAACAGTAGAAGGATGGAGAGAATGATTATACCATTGTGCACCAATAAAATAACAACGAGGAAGAAAATCATAAGCTTTTGCAATGCTGATGCCATATGGAACTTCTTGTTATCTATTGTGTTGAGGATGAATGCATATATCACCCTTATATATAGCTTACCAGCCCTCTCACATGTGTCAAATTCGTAGAATGGAGCAAAGGAACATATACCTAATTGAACATGGTTGTAAACCTAAAAGAGACTCAAATACCAAACAAGAACATGAGAGTAAACCTAAAGCATTTACATTACACAATGTACTGTTGACTTCTAGGAACCATGCTTTCCTTATCGTCAACGTAACCGATTTTAACAGCATATGATGTTCACCTTCCTAGTTAAGAAGGGACAATTTGTCGATTCATTTTACCTTATTTACCTTGATACACACACACACATATATAGTTATTCATGCAGTTTTATCATTACTGGGAGCTAGAAATCAAATTCATTGATCAGTTTAGTTTCTGATAGCATGGACGTTGGCAACTGTACTGATAAGTATGTATATGTGGTATTCAAAGCTAGCTATCTCACAGAAATCTCTCGGCCAGCCAGTAGCTGTAACTATATATTATACTTTACAATATCGATATATACTGTTACTCAGATTGTTAATTTATTTTTCCAGTTTAAATTTGGTTTTGGTTTCCTGTTTGGGATAGTTTTCTTAACTCACTGCAACTGCCTCTAGAGTTTCGATCTCTTCTCACAAGGGTTCAGGTGAAGGCTCTAATTTGAAGGCCCCTGGATATATATATATATATATATGGGAATATAGCGGCTTGTGGGGATGTAATCTACGCTCAGATTAGCAGTAAAATTTGAACTGCATGCTTTCGTAAGGACATTAAACTATATATATATAGGAGATAGCATCAGGAAAGTAAGCAATCGATCACTAAGTTGCTTATTGTTAGGAAAGTAATCTTAATATCAACGGGTGCACATATTCTCATATACAACCTCAATGGGGAAGCAATGAGTCTCCCGCTCCACCATCAATGAAGAAGGCAAGTCACTAGCAACATCTACGTCAACCAATACTCGGGCATAATATCCAAATTCACGCTCTATTGTAGCTCGATCCAGTTGCAATGGAGTACCCACTCCCCGAGCAATCTCCATAAGGTGTTGGGGGTGCCAATAATCCTGGCTTAACCCGTAAAGTCTGACCAAAAGTTGAGCGTGTGTATATGGGAGGTCCTCCCCTGGCACAAAATCCGGTTTCCATTGAGCTAAACTGAAGAGGCCATCGACAAGAGAGCAGGTTCCTCTACCCCAAACTCGTCGTAAATCATCGATGGTGGCAAAGTGAATGTCAAAATAACCTTTCCCGAGTGGAACCAAACGCCATGGTGCCGAGGGTTTCCAAAGATCATTGAGTAATTGTTTAAGAGCAGAAGTCTTCAATAGAGTCGAACAACTGGAGTCGGCAATTGAGTAATTGGAACAGAAGATTCAGTCGACGCAGAGAGAATAGAAGCGAACGTTTTCGCTTTAGGGATATGCGACTCTGGAGGAGAACTCTCATCCAAAGGGCACATGAATGCCCATGGGCAGGCAACCTTCGTAGCAGTGTCAGAGCTGGTTGCTGTCATCTCAGATCAGCGCCGCCGCTAGGACGCGGCAACCCTAGAACGTACCCGTATTCTTTTTTCAGCAGCACCGAAAAAGTCCGCTAGCAGAAGCTGCGCCCGTATTCTTTGATGCACCTCATGAAATTGAAATTCTAATTTGTGTTGAAAAGCTCTGATTTGAAGCCCTGGCTGTAATCTAGGCTCCAATTTAGCAGTAAAGTTGAAATGCTATCGTAAGGAAAATAAACTAGGAGCATCAGGAAAGTAAGCAATCCCTTTAGTTGCTTTGATGTTTTGTTCATGCAACTGAACAATTTAGGGAAACACAACGTATCACAAAACTGATAACAGAGGGTGTAAGCATCATTATCATATAATCAGCATCGCATCAAATAGTGTTTAACAAGCATTCGAATGGTGGTGAAGGCCCTCGATCTGTGAAGGGAACTGAACAAAATGGAGGACAGAATATCTGGAAGTCATCTAACATGTGTCAAAACTCTATTTAACCTTTCCGAGAGGAACCCTCTAGTGGCAGCTAAAGCAGAGTTATCCTACATCCATTGCCTTTTTAATGCAAACTTGCTTACAACAAAAGAATATATTCATCAAGGCATCAAGCCTGCAACAAGTACGTTCCGGAAAGCCAGCAACAACAGCAGCTGCAACTCCACATATATATAGATCCTCTCAAAGTCTTGATATGGTTTCTTCAAGTCCTGAACATGATTGACCTAAATAATTGATACTTTAGTTTCCTCCAACGTATCATATCATACTTTTGTCTTTCCCCTCGACTGCTCAGTATGAAGTCTGTGCCCCCAATCCCATGACACCTGCTCACTCGTTTAAGAAAAACTCAATGCCCAGTAATCTACTTGGAACAACTTTATGTTTTGCACCTGCTACGATTCCTTGTTAGAGTCCGCAAACTTGGTTAGGCATATCCTTAAAATTACAAGAAAGAAAAAGAAAAGTTGAAATAGAATAGAATGCAAGAAAGAGTTTAGTCTCCCTTTACTTGTACCTTGGCAACTACGTGTTGGTTGGCTTAATTGTTTAAGTGTCATATCAGATATGACATTTCAATCTTCTCATATTTTTCGTACATATATTCTGGCTAATCATGGTACGTCATTAACACAACTGGTTTGATGAAATGCACCTCCTCCTTAATTTTGCTCTGTCATATTTTAGTAGTGGACCTTATGGATTCTCCTCAATTTCAGTCTTCCTAGTTTTGTTTCTTTCTTATTTTCTCTTTATGTTCTTTTTTTCCTTATTAATGCATTAGAGTACGTGTTAGGGAGGTCACCCTCCTCTCTCTCTCACTCAAAACAACAATGTCTCCCTTAGGGTTGGTTGTCTCAGAGTGAACATGCATGTTTCAGTGCGTTGTATGGCACTACTACTACATACGTAAATCCCATCTTGACATTGATCATGGGGAGAAGGTACCTGCAAAACAAAAAGACACTCCGACGTCCAAGTCAGTGAAAAGATTCATTAGAGACGCAAGGAGAAGCGTCTTTATAATAAGATCATCCTTCTTTTACACCCCACAGATGGGTTCAATGCGAGAGAAAGAGTAGAAGGCCATCCTCCTATATATAGATTATAATTAATGATGACTGTTATTTCATTAATAAATTATTACGACATATCCATCGTTTGATAATTATTTAGAAAACTAATAATCTATAAACTAATTACCAGTGTTCTTAAAATCACAAATTGATTTATTATTTATACAAAAACATTTATTACTGCTTCGACCTCGGCAGCCACCAGTATCGAATCCCTCGTTTCTGCAAAGCAACACACATTTGCTCTCATCTCTTGCACAGATTCCTTGGAACGCTCGATTACGAGTTTCGCAAGTGGTGTTGTTCCGATACCATTTCTTTGCATGTGTTACAGTACCTACATTATAATCACACACATATTAGTATTCACACAAAAAGTTCATGTTTATCTAGCTAGTAATAGAGATTAAAACAAGTGAGCAAACAGTAGAAGGATGGAGAGAATGATTATACCATTGTGCACCAATAAAATAACAACGAGGAAGAAAATCATAAGCTTTTGCAATGCTGATGCCATATGGAACTTCTTGTTATCTATTGTGTTGAGGATGAATGCATATATCACCCTTATATATAGCTTACCAGCCCTCTCACATGTGTCAAATTCGTAGAATGGAGCAAAGGAACATATACCTAATTGAACATGGTTGTAAACCTAAAAGAGACTCAAATACCAAACAAGAACATGAGAGTAAACCTAAAGCATTTACATTACACAATGTACTGTTGACTTCTAGGAACCATGCTTTCCTTATCGTCAACGTAACCGATTTTAACAGCATATGATGTTCACCTTCCTAGTTAAGAAGGGACAATTTGTCGATTCATTTTACCTTATTTACCTTGATACACACACACACACATATATAGTTATTCATGCAGTTTTATCATTACTGGGAGCTAGAAATCAAATTCATTGATCAGTTTAGTTTCTGATAGCATGGACGTTGGCAACTGTACTGATAAGTATGTATATGTGGTATTCAAAGCTAGCTATCTCACAGAAATCTCTCGGCCAGCCAGTAGCTGTAACTATATATTATACTTTACAATATCGATATATACTGTTACTCAGATTGTTAATTTATTTTTCCAGTTTAAATTTGGTTTTGGTTTCCTGTTTGGGATAGTTTTCTTAACTCACTGCAACTGCCTCTAGAGTTTCGATCTCTTCTCACAAGGGTTCAGGTGAAGGCTCTAATTTGAAGGCCCCTGGATATATATATATATATATATGGGAATATAGCGGCTTGTGGGGATGTAATCTACGCTCAGATTAGCAGTAAAATTTGAACTGCATGCTTTCGTAAGGACATTAAACTATATATATATAGGAGATAGCATCAGGAAAGTAAGCAATCGATCACTAAGTTGCTTATTGTTAGGAAAGTAATCTTAATATCAACGGGTGCACATATTCTCATATACAACCTCAATGGGGAAGCAATGAGTCTCCCGCTCCACCATCAATGAAGAAGGCAAGTCACTAGCAACATCTACGTCAACCAATACTCGGGCATAATATCCAAATTCACGCTCTATTGTAGCTCGATCCAGTTGCAATGGAGTACCCACTCCCCGAGCAATCTCCATAAGGTGTTGGGGGTGCCAATAATCCTGGCTTAACCCGTAAAGTCTGACCAAAAGTTGAGCGTGTGTATATGGGAGGTCCTCCCCTGGCACAAAATCCGGTTTCCATTGAGCTAAACTGAAGAGGCCATCGACAAGAGAGCAGGTTCCTCTACCCCAAACTCGTCGTAAATCATCGATGGTGGCAAAGTGAATGTCAAAATAACCTTTCCCGAGTGGAACCAAACGCCATGGTGCCGAGGGTTTCCAAAGATCATTGAGTAATTGTTTAAGAGCAGAAGTCTTCAATAGAGTCGAACAACTGGAGTCGGCAATTGAGTAATTGGAACAGAAGATTCAGTCGACGCAGAGAGAATAGAAGCGAACGTTTTCGCTTTAGGGATATGCGACTCTGGAGGAGAACTCTCATCCAAAGGGCACATGAATGCCCATGGGCAGGCAACCTTCGTAGCAGTGTCAGAGCTGGTTGCTGTCATCTCAGATCAGCGCCGCCGCTAGGACGCGGCAACCCTAGAACGTACCCGTATTCTTTTTTCAGCAGCACCGAAAAAGTCCGCTAGCAGAAGCTGCGCCCGTATTCTTTGATGCACCTCATGAAATTGAAATTCTAATTTGTGTTGAAAAGCTCTGATTTGAAGCCCTGGCTGTAATCTAGGCTCCAATTTAGCAGTAAAGTTGAAATGCTATCGTAAGGAAAATAAACTAGGAGCATCAGGAAAGTAAGCAATCCCTTTAGTTGCTTTGATGTTTTGTTCATGCAACTGAACAATTTAGGGAAACACAACGTATCACAAAACTGATAACAGAGGGTGTAAGCATCATTATCATATAATCAGCATCGCATCAAATAGTGTTTAACAAGCATTCGAATGGTGGTGAAGGCCCTCGATCTGTGAAGGGAACTGAACAAAATGGAGGACAGAATATCTGGAAGTCATCTAACATGTGTCAAAACTCTATTTAACCTTTCCGAGAGGAACCCTCTAGTGGCAGCTAAAGCAGAGTTATCCTACATCCATTGCCTTTTTAATGCAAACTTGCTTACAACAAAAGAATATATTCATCAAGGCATCAAGCCTGCAACAAGTACGTTCCGGAAAGCCAGCAACAACAGCAGCTGCAACTCCACATATATATAGATCCTCTCAAAGTCTTGATATGGTTTCTTCAAGTCCTGAACATGATTGACCTAAATAATTGATACTTTAGTTTCCTCCAACGTATCATATCATACTTTTGTCTTTCCCCTCGACTGCTCAGTATGAAGTCTGTGCCCCCAATCCCATGACACCTGCTCACTCGTTTAAGAAAAACTCAATGCCCAGTAATCTACTTGGAACAACTTTATGTTTTGCACCTGCTACGATTCCTTGTTAGAGTCCGCAAACTTGGTTAGGCATATCCTTAAAATTACAAGAAAGAAAAAGAAAAGTTGAAATAGAATAGAATGCAAGAAAGAGTTTAGTCTCCCTTTACTTGTACCTTGGCAACTACGTGTTGGTTGGCTTAATTGTTTAAGTGTCATATCAGATATGACATTTCAATCTTCTCATATTTTTCGTACATATATTCTGGCTAATCATGGTACGTCATTAACACAACTGGTTTGATGAAATGCACCTCCTCCTTAATTTTGCTCTGTCATATTTTAGTAGTGGACCTTATGGATTCTCCTCAATTTCAGTCTTCCTAGTTTTGTTTCTTTCTTATTTTCTCTTTATGTTCTTTTTTTCCTTATTAATGCATTAGAGTACGTGTTAGGGAGGTCACCCTCCTCTCTCTCTCACTCAAAACAACAATGTCTCCCTTAGGGTTGGTTGTCTCAGAGTGAACATGCATGTTTCAGTGCGTTGTATGGCACTACTACTACATACGTAAATCCCATCTTGACATTGATCATGGGGAGAAGGTACCTGCAAAACAAAAAGACACTCCGACGTCCAAGTCAGTGAAAAGATTCATTAGAGACGCAAGGAGAAGCGTCTTTATAATAAGATCATCCTTCTTTTACACCCCACAGATGGGTTCAATGCGAGAGAAAGAGTAGAAGGCCATCCTCCTATATATAGATTATAATTAATGATGACTGTTATTTCATTAATAAATTATTACGACATATCCATCGTTTGATAATTATTTAGAAAACTAATAATCTATAAACTAATTACCAGTGTTCTTAAAATCACAAATTGATTTATTATTTATACAAAAACATTTATTACTGCTTCGACCTCGGCAGCCACCAGTATCGAATCCCTCGTTTCTGCAAAGCAACACACATTTGCTCTCATCTCTTGCACAGATTCCTTGGAACGCTCGATTACGAGTTTCGCAAGTGGTGTTGTTCCGATACCATTTCTTTGCATGTGTTACAGTACCTACATTATAATCACACACATATTAGTATTCACACAAAAAGTTCATGTTTATCTAGCTAGTAATAGAGATTAAAACAAGTGAGCAAACAGTAGAAGGATGGAGAGAATGATTATACCATTGTGCACCAATAAAATAACAACGAGGAAGAAAATCATAAGCTTTTGCAATGCTGATGCCATATGGAACTTCTTGTTATCTATTGTGTTGAGGATGAATGCATATATCACCCTTATATATAGCTTACCAGCCCTCTCACATGTGTCAAATTCGTAGAATGGAGCAAAGGAACATATACCTAATTGAACATGGTTGTAAACCTAAAAGAGACTCAAATACCAAACAAGAACATGAGAGTAAACCTAAAGCATTTACATTACACAATGTACTGTTGACTTCTAGGAACCATGCTTTCCTTATCGTCAACGTAACCGATTTTAACAGCATATGATGTTCACCTTCCTAGTTAAGAAGGGACAATTTGTCGATTCATTTTACCTTATTTACCTTGATACACACACACACATATATAGTTATTCATGCAGTTTTATCATTACTGGGAGCTAGAAATCAAATTCATTGATCAGTTTAGTTTCTGATAGCATGGACGTTGGCAACTGTACTGATAAGTATGTATATGTGGTATTCAAAGCTAGCTATCTCACAGAAATCTCTCGGCCAGCCAGTAGCTGTAACTATATATTATACTTTACAATATCGATATATACTGTTACTCAGATTGTTAATTTATTTTTCCAGTTTAAATTTGGTTTTGGTTTCCTGTTTGGGATAGTTTTCTTAACTCACTGCAACTGCCTCTAGAGTTTCGATCTCTTCTCACAAGGGTTCAGGTGAAGGCTCTAATTTGAAGGCCCCTGGATATATATATATATATATGGGAATATAGCGGCTTGTGGGGATGTAATCTACGCTCAGATTAGCAGTAAAATTTGAACTGCATGCTTTCGTAAGGACATTAAACTATATATATATAGGAGATAGCATCAGGAAAGTAAGCAATCGATCACTAAGTTGCTTATTGTTAGGAAAGTAATCTTAATATCAACGGGTGCACATATTCTCATATACAACCTCAATGGGGAAGCAATGAGTCTCCCGCTCCACCATCAATGAAGAAGGCAAGTCACTAGCAACATCTACGTCAACCAATACTCGGGCATAATATCCAAATTCACGCTCTATTGTAGCTCGATCCAGTTGCAATGGAGTACCCACTCCCCGAGCAATCTCCATAAGGTGTTGGGGGTGCCAATAATCCTGGCTTAACCCGTAAAGTCTGACCAAAAGTTGAGCGTGTGTATATGGGAGGTCCTCCCCTGGCACAAAATCCGGTTTCCATTGAGCTAAACTGAAGAGGCCATCGACAAGAGAGCAGGTTCCTCTACCCCAAACTCGTCGTAAATCATCGATGGTGGCAAAGTGAATGTCAAAATAACCTTTCCCGAGTGGAACCAAACGCCATGGTGCCGAGGGTTTCCAAAGATCATTGAGTAATTGTTTAAGAGCAGAAGTCTTCAATAGAGTCGAACAACTGGAGTCGGCAATTGAGTAATTGGAACAGAAGATTCAGTCGACGCAGAGAGAATAGAAGCGAACGTTTTCGCTTTAGGGATATGCGACTCTGGAGGAGAACTCTCATCCAAAGGGCACATGAATGCCCATGGGCAGGCAACCTTCGTAGCAGTGTCAGAGCTGGTTGCTGTCATCTCAGATCAGCGCCGCCGCTAGGACGCGGCAACCCTAGAACGTACCCGTATTCTTTTTTCAGCAGCACCGAAAAAGTCCGCTAGCAGAAGCTGCGCCCGTATTCTTTGATGCACCTCATGAAATTGAAATTCTAATTTGTGTTGAAAAGCTCTGATTTGAAGCCCTGGCTGTAATCTAGGCTCCAATTTAGCAGTAAAGTTGAAATGCTATCGTAAGGAAAATAAACTAGGAGCATCAGGAAAGTAAGCAATCCCTTTAGTTGCTTTGATGTTTTGTTCATGCAACTGAACAATTTAGGGAAACACAACGTATCACAAAACTGATAACAGAGGGTGTAAGCATCATTATCATATAATCAGCATCGCATCAAATAGTGTTTAACAAGCATTCGAATGGTGGTGAAGGCCCTCGATCTGTGAAGGGAACTGAACAAAATGGAGGACAGAATATCTGGAAGTCATCTAACATGTGTCAAAACTCTATTTAACCTTTCCGAGAGGAACCCTCTAGTGGCAGCTAAAGCAGAGTTATCCTACATCCATTGCCTTTTTAATGCAAACTTGCTTACAACAAAAGAATATATTCATCAAGGCATCAAGCCTGCAACAAGTACGTTCCGGAAAGCCAGCAACAACAGCAGCTGCAACTCCACATATATATAGATCCTCTCAAAGTCTTGATATGGTTTCTTCAAGTCCTGAACATGATTGACCTAAATAATTGATACTTTAGTTTCCTCCAACGTATCATATCATACTTTTGTCTTTCCCCTCGACTGCTCAGTATGAAGTCTGTGCCCCCAATCCCATGACACCTGCTCACTCGTTTAAGAAAAACTCAATGCCCAGTAATCTACTTGGAACAACTTTATGTTTTGCACCTGCTACGATTCCTTGTTAGAGTCCGCAAACTTGGTTAGGCATATCCTTAAAATTACAAGAAAGAAAAAGAAAAGTTGAAATAGAATAGAATGCAAGAAAGAGTTTAGTCTCCCTTTACTTGTACCTTGGCAACTACGTGTTGGTTGGCTTAATTGTTTAAGTGTCATATCAGATATGACATTTCAATCTTCTCATATTTTTCGTACATATATTCTGGCTAATCATGGTACGTCATTAACACAACTGGTTTGATGAAATGCACCTCCTCCTTAATTTTGCTCTGTCATATTTTAGTAGTGGACCTTATGGATTCTCCTCAATTTCAGTCTTCCTAGTTTTGTTTCTTTCTTATTTTCTCTTTATGTTCTTTTTTTCCTTATTAATGCATTAGAGTACGTGTTAGGGAGGTCACCCTCCTCTCTCTCTCACTCAAAACAACAATGTCTCCCTTAGGGTTGGTTGTCTCAGAGTGAACATGCATGTTTCAGTGCGTTGTATGGCACTACTACTACATACGTAAATCCCATCTTGACATTGATCATGGGGAGAAGGTACCTGCAAAACAAAAAGACACTCCGACGTCCAAGTCAGTGAAAAGATTCATTAGAGACGCAAGGAGAAGCGTCTTTATAATAAGATCATCCTTCTTTTACACCCCACAGATGGGTTCAATGCGAGAGAAAGAGTAGAAGGCCATCCTCCTATATATAGATTATAATTAATGATGACTGTTATTTCATTAATAAATTATTACGACATATCCATCGTTTGATAATTATTTAGAAAACTAATAATCTATAAACTAATTACCAGTGTTCTTAAAATCACAAATTGATTTATTATTTATACAAAAACATTTATTACTGCTTCGACCTCGGCAGCCACCAGTATCGAATCCCTCGTTTCTGCAAAGCAACACACATTTGCTCTCATCTCTTGCACAGATTCCTTGGAACGCTCGATTACGAGTTTCGCAAGTGGTGTTGTTCCGATACCATTTCTTTGCATGTGTTACAGTACCTACATTATAATCACACACATATTAGTATTCACACAAAAAGTTCATGTTTATCTAGCTAGTAATAGAGATTAAAACAAGTGAGCAAACAGTAGAAGGATGGAGAGAATGATTATACCATTGTGCACCAATAAAATAACAACGAGGAAGAAAATCATAAGCTTTTGCAATGCTGATGCCATATGGAACTTCTTGTTATCTATTGTGTTGAGGATGAATGCATATATCACCCTTATATATAGCTTACCAGCCCTCTCACATGTGTCAAATTCGTAGAATGGAGCAAAGGAACATATACCTAATTGAACATGGTTGTAAACCTAAAAGAGACTCAAATACCAAACAAGAACATGAGAGTAAACCTAAAGCATTTACATTACACAATGTACTGTTGACTTCTAGGAACCATGCTTTCCTTATCGTCAACGTAACCGATTTTAACAGCATATGATGTTCACCTTCCTAGTTAAGAAGGGACAATTTGTCGATTCATTTTACCTTATTTACCTTGATACACACACACACATATATAGTTATTCATGCAGTTTTATCATTACTGGGAGCTAGAAATCAAATTCATTGATCAGTTTAGTTTCTGATAGCATGGACGTTGGCAACTGTACTGATAAGTATGTATATGTGGTATTCAAAGCTAGCTATCTCACAGAAATCTCTCGGCCAGCCAGTAGCTGTAACTATATATTATACTTTACAATATCGATATATACTGTTACTCAGATTGTTAATTTATTTTTCCAGTTTAAATTTGGTTTTGGTTTCCTGTTTGGGATAGTTTTCTTAACTCACTGCAACTGCCTCTAGAGTTTCGATCTCTTCTCACAAGGGTTCAGGTGAAGGCTCTAATTTGAAGGCCCCTGGATATATATATATATATATGGGAATATAGCGGCTTGTGGGGATGTAATCTACGCTCAGATTAGCAGTAAAATTTGAACTGCATGCTTTCGTAAGGACATTAAACTATATATATATAGGAGATAGCATCAGGAAAGTAAGCAATCGATCACTAAGTTGCTTATTGTTAGGAAAGTAATCTTAATATCAACGGGTGCACATATTCTCATATACAACCTCAATGGGGAAGCAATGAGTCTCCCGCTCCACCATCAATGAAGAAGGCAAGTCACTAGCAACATCTACGTCAACCAATACTCGGGCATAATATCCAAATTCACGCTCTATTGTAGCTCGATCCAGTTGCAATGGAGTACCCACTCCCCGAGCAATCTCCATAAGGTGTTGGGGGTGCCAATAATCCTGGCTTAACCCGTAAAGTCTGACCAAAAGTTGAGCGTGTGTATATGGGAGGTCCTCCCCTGGCACAAAATCCGGTTTCCATTGAGCTAAACTGAAGAGGCCATCGACAAGAGAGCAGGTTCCTCTACCCCAAACTCGTCGTAAATCATCGATGGTGGCAAAGTGAATGTCAAAATAACCTTTCCCGAGTGGAACCAAACGCCATGGTGCCGAGGGTTTCCAAAGATCATTGAGTAATTGTTTAAGAGCAGAAGTCTTCAATAGAGTCGAACAACTGGAGTCGGCAATTGAGTAATTGGAACAGAAGATTCAGTCGACGCAGAGAGAATAGAAGCGAACGTTTTCGCTTTAGGGATATGCGACTCTGGAGGAGAACTCTCATCCAAAGGGCACATGAATGCCCATGGGCAGGCAACCTTCGTAGCAGTGTCAGAGCTGGTTGCTGTCATCTCAGATCAGCGCCGCCGCTAGGACGCGGCAACCCTAGAACGTACCCGTATTCTTTTTTCAGCAGCACCGAAAAAGTCCGCTAGCAGAAGCTGCGCCCGTATTCTTTGATGCACCTCATGAAATTGAAATTCTAATTTGTGTTGAAAAGCTCTGATTTGAAGCCCTGGCTGTAATCTAGGCTCCAATTTAGCAGTAAAGTTGAAATGCTATCGTAAGGAAAATAAACTAGGAGCATCAGGAAAGTAAGCAATCCCTTTAGTTGCTTTGATGTTTTGTTCATGCAACTGAACAATTTAGGGAAACACAACGTATCACAAAACTGATAACAGAGGGTGTAAGCATCATTATCATATAATCAGCATCGCATCAAATAGTGTTTAACAAGCATTCGAATGGTGGTGAAGGCCCTCGATCTGTGAAGGGAACTGAACAAAATGGAGGACAGAATATCTGGAAGTCATCTAACATGTGTCAAAACTCTATTTAACCTTTCCGAGAGGAACCCTCTAGTGGCAGCTAAAGCAGAGTTATCCTACATCCATTGCCTTTTTAATGCAAACTTGCTTACAACAAAAGAATATATTCATCAAGGCATCAAGCCTGCAACAAGTACGTTCCGGAAAGCCAGCAACAACAGCAGCTGCAACTCCACATATATATAGATCCTCTCAAAGTCTTGATATGGTTTCTTCAAGTCCTGAACATGATTGACCTAAATAATTGATACTTTAGTTTCCTCCAACGTATCATATCATACTTTTGTCTTTCCCCTCGACTGCTCAGTATGAAGTCTGTGCCCCCAATCCCATGACACCTGCTCACTCGTTTAAGAAAAACTCAATGCCCAGTAATCTACTTGGAACAACTTTATGTTTTGCACCTGCTACGATTCCTTGTTAGAGTCCGCAAACTTGGTTAGGCATATCCTTAAAATTACAAGAAAGAAAAAGAAAAGTTGAAATAGAATAGAATGCAAGAAAGAGTTTAGTCTCCCTTTACTTGTACCTTGGCAACTACGTGTTGGTTGGCTTAATTGTTTAAGTGTCATATCAGATATGACATTTCAATCTTCTCATATTTTTCGTACATATATTCTGGCTAATCATGGTACGTCATTAACACAACTGGTTTGATGAAATGCACCTCCTCCTTAATTTTGCTCTGTCATATTTTAGTAGTGGACCTTATGGATTCTCCTCAATTTCAGTCTTCCTAGTTTTGTTTCTTTCTTATTTTCTCTTTATGTTCTTTTTTTCCTTATTAATGCATTAGAGTACGTGTTAGGGAGGTCACCCTCCTCTCTCTCTCACTCAAAACAACAATGTCTCCCTTAGGGTTGGTTGTCTCAGAGTGAACATGCATGTTTCAGTGCGTTGTATGGCACTACTACTACATACGTAAATCCCATCTTGACATTGATCATGGGGAGAAGGTACCTGCAAAACAAAAAGACACTCCGACGTCCAAGTCAGTGAAAAGATTCATTAGAGACGCAAGGAGAAGCGTCTTTATAATAAGATCATCCTTCTTTTACACCCCACAGATGGGTTCAATGCGAGAGAAAGAGTAGAAGGCCATCCTCCTATATATAGATTATAATTAATGATGACTGTTATTTCATTAATAAATTATTACGACATATCCATCGTTTGATAATTATTTAGAAAACTAATAATCTATAAACTAATTACCAGTGTTCTTAAAATCACAAATTGATTTATTATTTATACAAAAACATTTATTACTGCTTCGACCTCGGCAGCCACCAGTATCGAATCCCTCGTTTCTGCAAAGCAACACACATTTGCTCTCATCTCTTGCACAGATTCCTTGGAACGCTCGATTACGAGTTTCGCAAGTGGTGTTGTTCCGATACCATTTCTTTGCATGTGTTACAGTACCTACATTATAATCACACACATATTAGTATTCACACAAAAAGTTCATGTTTATCTAGCTAGTAATAGAGATTAAAACAAGTGAGCAAACAGTAGAAGGATGGAGAGAATGATTATACCATTGTGCACCAATAAAATAACAACGAGGAAGAAAATCATAAGCTTTTGCAATGCTGATGCCATATGGAACTTCTTGTTATCTATTGTGTTGAGGATGAATGCATATATCACCCTTATATATAGCTTACCAGCCCTCTCACATGTGTCAAATTCGTAGAATGGAGCAAAGGAACATATACCTAATTGAACATGGTTGTAAACCTAAAAGAGACTCAAATACCAAACAAGAACATGAGAGTAAACCTAAAGCATTTACATTACACAATGTACTGTTGACTTCTAGGAACCATGCTTTCCTTATCGTCAACGTAACCGATTTTAACAGCATATGATGTTCACCTTCCTAGTTAAGAAGGGACAATTTGTCGATTCATTTTACCTTATTTACCTTGATACACACACACACATATATAGTTATTCATGCAGTTTTATCATTACTGGGAGCTAGAAATCAAATTCATTGATCAGTTTAGTTTCTGATAGCATGGACGTTGGCAACTGTACTGATAAGTATGTATATGTGGTATTCAAAGCTAGCTATCTCACAGAAATCTCTCGGCCAGCCAGTAGCTGTAACTATATATTATACTTTACAATATCGATATATACTGTTACTCAGATTGTTAATTTATTTTTCCAGTTTAAATTTGGTTTTGGTTTCCTGTTTGGGATAGTTTTCTTAACTCACTGCAACTGCCTCTAGAGTTTCGATCTCTTCTCACAAGGGTTCAGGTGAAGGCTCTAATTTGAAGGCCCCTGGATATATATATATATATATGGGAATATAGCGGCTTGTGGGGATGTAATCTACGCTCAGATTAGCAGTAAAATTTGAACTGCATGCTTTCGTAAGGACATTAAACTATATATATATAGGAGATAGCATCAGGAAAGTAAGCAATCGATCACTAAGTTGCTTATTGTTAGGAAAGTAATCTTAATATCAACGGGTGCACATATTCTCATATACAACCTCAATGGGGAAGCAATGAGTCTCCCGCTCCACCATCAATGAAGAAGGCAAGTCACTAGCAACATCTACGTCAACCAATACTCGGGCATAATATCCAAATTCACGCTCTATTGTAGCTCGATCCAGTTGCAATGGAGTACCCACTCCCCGAGCAATCTCCATAAGGTGTTGGGGGTGCCAATAATCCTGGCTTAACCCGTAAAGTCTGACCAAAAGTTGAGCGTGTGTATATGGGAGGTCCTCCCCTGGCACAAAATCCGGTTTCCATTGAGCTAAACTGAAGAGGCCATCGACAAGAGAGCAGGTTCCTCTACCCCAAACTCGTCGTAAATCATCGATGGTGGCAAAGTGAATGTCAAAATAACCTTTCCCGAGTGGAACCAAACGCCATGGTGCCGAGGGTTTCCAAAGATCATTGAGTAATTGTTTAAGAGCAGAAGTCTTCAATAGAGTCGAACAACTGGAGTCGGCAATTGAGTAATTGGAACAGAAGATTCAGTCGACGCAGAGAGAATAGAAGCGAACGTTTTCGCTTTAGGGATATGCGACTCTGGAGGAGAACTCTCATCCAAAGGGCACATGAATGCCCATGGGCAGGCAACCTTCGTAGCAGTGTCAGAGCTGGTTGCTGTCATCTCAGATCAGCGCCGCCGCTAGGACGCGGCAACCCTAGAACGTACCCGTATTCTTTTTTCAGCAGCACCGAAAAAGTCCGCTAGCAGAAGCTGCGCCCGTATTCTTTGATGCACCTCATGAAATTGAAATTCTAATTTGTGTTGAAAAGCTCTGATTTGAAGCCCTGGCTGTAATCTAGGCTCCAATTTAGCAGTAAAGTTGAAATGCTATCGTAAGGAAAATAAACTAGGAGCATCAGGAAAGTAAGCAATCCCTTTAGTTGCTTTGATGTTTTGTTCATGCAACTGAACAATTTAGGGAAACACAACGTATCACAAAACTGATAACAGAGGGTGTAAGCATCATTATCATATAATCAGCATCGCATCAAATAGTGTTTAACAAGCATTCGAATGGTGGTGAAGGCCCTCGATCTGTGAAGGGAACTGAACAAAATGGAGGACAGAATATCTGGAAGTCATCTAACATGTGTCAAAACTCTATTTAACCTTTCCGAGAGGAACCCTCTAGTGGCAGCTAAAGCAGAGTTATCCTACATCCATTGCCTTTTTAATGCAAACTTGCTTACAACAAAAGAATATATTCATCAAGGCATCAAGCCTGCAACAAGTACGTTCCGGAAAGCCAGCAACAACAGCAGCTGCAACTCCACATATATATAGATCCTCTCAAAGTCTTGATATGGTTTCTTCAAGTCCTGAACATGATTGACCTAAATAATTGATACTTTAGTTTCCTCCAACGTATCATATCATACTTTTGTCTTTCCCCTCGACTGCTCAGTATGAAGTCTGTGCCCCCAATCCCATGACACCTGCTCACTCGTTTAAGAAAAACTCAATGCCCAGTAATCTACTTGGAACAACTTTATGTTTTGCACCTGCTACGATTCCTTGTTAGAGTCCGCAAACTTGGTTAGGCATATCCTTAAAATTACAAGAAAGAAAAAGAAAAGTTGAAATAGAATAGAATGCAAGAAAGAGTTTAGTCTCCCTTTACTTGTACCTTGGCAACTACGTGTTGGTTGGCTTAATTGTTTAAGTGTCATATCAGATATGACATTTCAATCTTCTCATATTTTTCGTACATATATTCTGGCTAATCATGGTACGTCATTAACACAACTGGTTTGATGAAATGCACCTCCTCCTTAATTTTGCTCTGTCATATTTTAGTAGTGGACCTTATGGATTCTCCTCAATTTCAGTCTTCCTAGTTTTGTTTCTTTCTTATTTTCTCTTTATGTTCTTTTTTTCCTTATTAATGCATTAGAGTACGTGTTAGGGAGGTCACCCTCCTCTCTCTCTCACTCAAAACAACAATGTCTCCCTTAGGGTTGGTTGTCTCAGAGTGAACATGCATGTTTCAGTGCGTTGTATGGCACTACTACTACATACGTAAATCCCATCTTGACATTGATCATGGGGAGAAGGTACCTGCAAAACAAAAAGACACTCCGACGTCCAAGTCAGTGAAAAGATTCATTAGAGACGCAAGGAGAAGCGTCTTTATAATAAGATCATCCTTCTTTTACACCCCACAGATGGGTTCAATGCGAGAGAAAGAGTAGAAGGCCATCCTCCTATATATAGATTATAATTAATGATGACTGTTATTTCATTAATAAATTATTACGACATATCCATCGTTTGATAATTATTTAGAAAACTAATAATCTATAAACTAATTACCAGTGTTCTTAAAATCACAAATTGATTTATTATTTATACAAAAACATTTATTACTGCTTCGACCTCGGCAGCCACCAGTATCGAATCCCTCGTTTCTGCAAAGCAACACACATTTGCTCTCATCTCTTGCACAGATTCCTTGGAACGCTCGATTACGAGTTTCGCAAGTGGTGTTGTTCCGATACCATTTCTTTGCATGTGTTACAGTACCTACATTATAATCACACACATATTAGTATTCACACAAAAAGTTCATGTTTATCTAGCTAGTAATAGAGATTAAAACAAGTGAGCAAACAGTAGAAGGATGGAGAGAATGATTATACCATTGTGCACCAATAAAATAACAACGAGGAAGAAAATCATAAGCTTTTGCAATGCTGATGCCATATGGAACTTCTTGTTATCTATTGTGTTGAGGATGAATGCATATATCACCCTTATATATAGCTTACCAGCCCTCTCACATGTGTCAAATTCGTAGAATGGAGCAAAGGAACATATACCTAATTGAACATGGTTGTAAACCTAAAAGAGACTCAAATACCAAACAAGAACATGAGAGTAAACCTAAAGCATTTACATTACACAATGTACTGTTGACTTCTAGGAACCATGCTTTCCTTATCGTCAACGTAACCGATTTTAACAGCATATGATGTTCACCTTCCTAGTTAAGAAGGGACAATTTGTCGATTCATTTTACCTTATTTACCTTGATACACACACACACATATATAGTTATTCATGCAGTTTTATCATTACTGGGAGCTAGAAATCAAATTCATTGATCAGTTTAGTTTCTGATAGCATGGACGTTGGCAACTGTACTGATAAGTATGTATATGTGGTATTCAAAGCTAGCTATCTCACAGAAATCTCTCGGCCAGCCAGTAGCTGTAACTATATATTATACTTTACAATATCGATATATACTGTTACTCAGATTGTTAATTTATTTTTCCAGTTTAAATTTGGTTTTGGTTTCCTGTTTGGGATAGTTTTCTTAACTCACTGCAACTGCCTCTAGAGTTTCGATCTCTTCTCACAAGGGTTCAGGTGAAGGCTCTAATTTGAAGGCCCCTGGATATATATATATATATATATGGGAATATAGCGGCTTGTGGGGATGTAATCTACGCTCAGATTAGCAGTAAAATTTGAACTGCATGCTTTCGTAAGGACATTAAACTATATATATATAGGAGATAGCATCAGGAAAGTAAGCAATCGATCACTAAGTTGCTTATTGTTAGGAAAGTAATCTTAATATCAACGGGTGCACATATTCTCATATACAACCTCAATGGGGAAGCAATGAGTCTCCCGCTCCACCATCAATGAAGAAGGCAAGTCACTAGCAACATCTACGTCAACCAATACTCGGGCATAATATCCAAATTCACGCTCTATTGTAGCTCGATCCAGTTGCAATGGAGTACCCACTCCCCGAGCAATCTCCATAAGGTGTTGGGGGTGCCAATAATCCTGGCTTAACCCGTAAAGTCTGACCAAAAGTTGAGCGTGTGTATATGGGAGGTCCTCCCCTGGCACAAAATCCGGTTTCCATTGAGCTAAACTGAAGAGGCCATCGACAAGAGAGCAGGTTCCTCTACCCCAAACTCGTCGTAAATCATCGATGGTGGCAAAGTGAATGTCAAAATAACCTTTCCCGAGTGGAACCAAACGCCATGGTGCCGAGGGTTTCCAAAGATCATTGAGTAATTGTTTAAGAGCAGAAGTCTTCAATAGAGTCGAACAACTGGAGTCGGCAATTGAGTAATTGGAACAGAAGATTCAGTCGACGCAGAGAGAATAGAAGCGAACGTTTTCGCTTTAGGGATATGCGACTCTGGAGGAGAACTCTCATCCAAAGGGCACATGAATGCCCATGGGCAGGCAACCTTCGTAGCAGTGTCAGAGCTGGTTGCTGTCATCTCAGATCAGCGCCGCCGCTAGGACGCGGCAACCCTAGAACGTACCCGTATTCTTTTTTCAGCAGCACCGAAAAAGTCCGCTAGCAGAAGCTGCGCCCGTATTCTTTGATGCACCTCATGAAATTGAAATTCTAATTTGTGTTGAAAAGCTCTGATTTGAAGCCCTGGCTGTAATCTAGGCTCCAATTTAGCAGTAAAGTTGAAATGCTATCGTAAGGAAAATAAACTAGGAGCATCAGGAAAGTAAGCAATCCCTTTAGTTGCTTTGATGTTTTGTTCATGCAACTGAACAATTTAGGGAAACACAACGTATCACAAAACTGATAACAGAGGGTGTAAGCATCATTATCATATAATCAGCATCGCATCAAATAGTGTTTAACAAGCATTCGAATGGTGGTGAAGGCCCTCGATCTGTGAAGGGAACTGAACAAAATGGAGGACAGAATATCTGGAAGTCATCTAACATGTGTCAAAACTCTATTTAACCTTTCCGAGAGGAACCCTCTAGTGGCAGCTAAAGCAGAGTTATCCTACATCCATTGCCTTTTTAATGCAAACTTGCTTACAACAAAAGAATATATTCATCAAGGCATCAAGCCTGCAACAAGTACGTTCCGGAAAGCCAGCAACAACAGCAGCTGCAACTCCACATATATATAGATCCTCTCAAAGTCTTGATATGGTTTCTTCAAGTCCTGAACATGATTGACCTAAATAATTGATACTTTAGTTTCCTCCAACGTATCATATCATACTTTTGTCTTTCCCCTCGACTGCTCAGTATGAAGTCTGTGCCCCCAATCCCATGACACCTGCTCACTCGTTTAAGAAAAACTCAATGCCCAGTAATCTACTTGGAACAACTTTATGTTTTGCACCTGCTACGATTCCTTGTTAGAGTCCGCAAACTTGGTTAGGCATATCCTTAAAATTACAAGAAAGAAAAAGAAAAGTTGAAATAGAATAGAATGCAAGAAAGAGTTTAGTCTCCCTTTACTTGTACCTTGGCAACTACGTGTTGGTTGGCTTAATTGTTTAAGTGTCATATCAGATATGACATTTCAATCTTCTCATATTTTTCGTACATATATTCTGGCTAATCATGGTACGTCATTAACACAACTGGTTTGATGAAATGCACCTCCTCCTTAATTTTGCTCTGTCATATTTTAGTAGTGGACCTTATGGATTCTCCTCAATTTCAGTCTTCCTAGTTTTGTTTCTTTCTTATTTTCTCTTTATGTTCTTTTTTTCCTTATTAATGCATTAGAGTACGTGTTAGGGAGGTCACCCTCCTCTCTCTCTCACTCAAAACAACAATGTCTCCCTTAGGGTTGGTTGTCTCAGAGTGAACATGCATGTTTCAGTGCGTTGTATGGCACTACTACTACATACGTAAATCCCATCTTGACATTGATCATGGGGAGAAGGTACCTGCAAAACAAAAAGACACTCCGACGTCCAAGTCAGTGAAAAGATTCATTAGAGACGCAAGGAGAAGCGTCTTTATAATAAGATCATCCTTCTTTTACACCCCACAGATGGGTTCAATGCGAGAGAAAGAGTAGAAGGCCATCCTCCTATATATAGATTATAATTAATGATGACTGTTATTTCATTAATAAATTATTACGACATATCCATCGTTTGATAATTATTTAGAAAACTAATAATCTATAAACTAATTACCAGTGTTCTTAAAATCACAAATTGATTTATTATTTATACAAAAACATTTATTACTGCTTCGACCTCGGCAGCCACCAGTATCGAATCCCTCGTTTCTGCAAAGCAACACACATTTGCTCTCATCTCTTGCACAGATTCCTTGGAACGCTCGATTACGAGTTTCGCAAGTGGTGTTGTTCCGATACCATTTCTTTGCATGTGTTACAGTACCTACATTATAATCACACACATATTAGTATTCACACAAAAAGTTCATGTTTATCTAGCTAGTAATAGAGATTAAAACAAGTGAGCAAACAGTAGAAGGATGGAGAGAATGATTATACCATTGTGCACCAATAAAATAACAACGAGGAAGAAAATCATAAGCTTTTGCAATGCTGATGCCATATGGAACTTCTTGTTATCTATTGTGTTGAGGATGAATGCATATATCACCCTTATATATAGCTTACCAGCCCTCTCACATGTGTCAAATTCGTAGAATGGAGCAAAGGAACATATACCTAATTGAACATGGTTGTAAACCTAAAAGAGACTCAAATACCAAACAAGAACATGAGAGTAAACCTAAAGCATTTACATTACACAATGTACTGTTGACTTCTAGGAACCATGCTTTCCTTATCGTCAACGTAACCGATTTTAACAGCATATGATGTTCACCTTCCTAGTTAAGAAGGGACAATTTGTCGATTCATTTTACCTTATTTACCTTGATACACACACACACACATATATAGTTATTCATGCAGTTTTATCATTACTGGGAGCTAGAAATCAAATTCATTGATCAGTTTAGTTTCTGATAGCATGGACGTTGGCAACTGTACTGATAAGTATGTATATGTGGTATTCAAAGCTAGCTATCTCACAGAAATCTCTCGGCCAGCCAGTAGCTGTAACTATATATTATACTTTACAATATCGATATATACTGTTACTCAGATTGTTAATTTATTTTTCCAGTTTAAATTTGGTTTTGGTTTCCTGTTTGGGATAGTTTTCTTAACTCACTGCAACTGCCTCTAGAGTTTCGATCTCTTCTCACAAGGGTTCAGGTGATGGCTCTAATTTGAAGGCCCCTGGATATATATATATATATATATATATATATATATATATATATATGGGAATATAGCGGCTTGTGGGGATGTAATCTACGCTCAGATTAGCAGTAAAATTTGAACTGCATGCTTTCGTAAGGACATTAAACTATATATATATAGGAGATAGCATCAGGAAAGTAAGCAATCGATCACTAAGTTGCTTATTGTTAGGAAATTAATCTTAATATCAATTGTATTAGGAATGTATATTCTGTGGTTATGTATTTCCTATTGTAGGATATTATTTACCTAGTTGGTAACGACTTTACCTTGTATATGTATACATACTTGTATGAATGAGAATTCATACCAGCAAATTATTTTCTTTTGTTCAGTTTTTCATGGTATCAGAGCAGGACTAGATCCTGACTCTATAGCCGTTGCATCTTGTCTCTTGTGCAGTGATTTTTCTGATCATTCCGTTGTACTCTATATCTCGTAGAACAATTCTCTCGATTTCATGGCGAATCAAAATTTCAAATATTATTTCATTGATCATCCTGATCGTCCGTCCTTGATGATAGTGTTCAACCAATGTAATCGGTCAAATCAGTCTATTCGGCAAAACGGTTTCTCCGTTCGCATTCCTCTTCCCAAGCAACAATATCAACATGCTTTGGCTATTTTGAATCATAAGGGATCTGATGATACGCAAGTCAATGCTGTAGTTATCAAACCAAAATTTTCTAATATAACTTCTCGCCGTTGGATCATCGATAGCGGCGCAACAGATCACATCTCTTATTCTCAAAGTTCACTACTACACGGGGATAAAAATTGTTCATTGCCTCTGGTGCTGTTGCCTAATGGAGAAAAGGCCAATATTGTTGCCAAGGGTTCTTTGTCTCTAAATTCTGAGTACTATTTGCATGATGTGTTGTGTGTCCCTATTGTTTACGCCTAGATTAATATTTTATTGGACAGTAAATGTCTATGTGAATATTAATTACATTCTTGGTCCATGTCATACCGGTGAGCCCAAAGTTCTCTAAGTTTACAAATGTTGGCCCGCCAGTGAGATCACGCGAGCCGAGTTAGACTTCACGCGGAACGAACTGCATACGAACTGGAACACATAGCTCGCGCGCGGAATGGAAATAGGCGGACTACGCAGTTCGCGTGGAACACTTAGCTCGCGC
Organism: Fragaria iinumae; assembly: GCA_009720345.1. Lineage (NCBI taxonomy): Eukaryota > Viridiplantae > Streptophyta > Magnoliopsida > Rosales > Rosaceae > Fragaria > Fragaria iinumae. Next base: position 42,059,508 of record CM019122.1, read on the forward strand.
GCGGAATGGACATAGGCGGACTACGCAGTTCGCGTGGAACACTTAGCTCGCGCGCGGAATGACTTCGCGCGGAATTACTATTCAACACTCCGCGTAGGCGAGGCGAGCTGGTGAACTGGCTCGCGTAGAAGACTTCGCGAGGAAGCAACATGCGGAGTCCGCGCGCACCACGACAAACGTTGAAGACTTTTACAAGTCTTTGACATGCTTCGGGCCAATCCCTGTGGCCCATTAAATATAAAAAGCCATTTTAAGGCTCACGAGCTGCAATAGCCCGCGAAATGGAAGCAAGCTTCAGGAGTACGCGAGATAGCATCCTGTGACAGCCCGCGGGATGAGGACATTCCTAAATCCAGTCGCATAGGAGTTTACAGTTGGCAGCGCGGAAGTAATGTCCTATGCGGAATGAAGTGTGCGAACTGGGCAGGTGTCACCAATTGGTTGGTTCGCATGGACGAAGCAGTGTCCTTGTGAATTAGAGTTTCAGAGTCCGACTTGGATTCTAATTATACTCTTATTCTGCCGCAAGTCGAACTACTATATAAGGGGGCTTGAACCCTAACAGAGACGCTCAAACAATACACAAAAACACAAATACAAACTGAAACCAGTTACCTTTCAAGCTCCTCGAAACCCTAACCTTAAGCGCCGCCGCCTAGGTTCCCCTCTTCAGAGCCCTCCGGACTCTATATCCCAGCTTCTCTCTGAACTCCCTATAGTTGTTCTGCTCGCGCCGCCGTGAGTATCGATCGCTTGTGCTCGTAAATCCTTGTCTGAGGTGGCTGATCTACGCATTTTATGCTTGATTATTAATGTCTTTCTCTCTACATTTTGCTTTGTTATGAGCTTAGTAAATATGTTTCTAACTTGTTTTATGTTTTTAGGTAGAAAATAAAGGAGGCGATTTGGACCAAAATATGTGCAATTACATGGTATTCTCGGCCAAAGAAGAATTGGAGTAAAAAAGGAAGCTTGTGTTGACTAGGAAACAATTTCCTATGTTGACTAGGATATGGAGCAAGTAGTGATGCATGGACATTGATGAAGTCTAGACGGGGAGCTAATATGCATGGCAGTTTTCGAAAAGGAGCTTAATTGCCATGGATGTAACGGTGGTGAGTAAATTGGGTGAAACGGATGTATAATTGAAACGGTTTTGAACGGCTACTTAAATAGCTTAATTGACAATTGCATGGATGGTGTTATGCATGGCTGGATTTGAAACTGTTTTGCATGGCTGTCTTTCATGGCTTAATGGCATGGATGAATGGATATGCTTAATTGCATGATGCAATGGTGGGAGCTTAATAGCTAATGGCTGTAACGGTTTTGTATTGAATGGAGCATAATTGTGCATGGTTGTATTTGAAATGAGGTGAACGGCACCATCATCATCCCCTATATAAAGAGCTTTGGAGGAGGAAGAAAGGATGACACACTCATCGAGCCGAAGCCTTGTCTAAACACTAACCCCTCTCATACTTAGCCAAAATCAGCCTCTCTTAGTCGAAATACCATCTCCACCACCTCATAGACACCCTTCCTCCATCCATGAGTGTTCTCTCGCTAGATTTGGCTTTGAACACTTGCGTAGCCATCCTCCACCAAAGGGACGTGCGCTCGGAGCTTGCAGAGAGACGAATTCCTCGAAGCAAAAAGTGTAACATGACCTCTTTGTATTTATTTCGACTTTGTATTGTTTTTTTTTTCAAGGCTTTGTATAGAAAGACTAATGTTTTGGTGTAAAGATGATTATTTCTAATTTGTTTTGAATTCTTCCATGTGTTTATAGGTTGATTGGGACGTGTATGTATGCTTGCCATGTTCTTAATGCTCTGGAATTTGCTTAGGATGACACTAGATGATTTGGTTCACCCTATGCATGTTCCACCGATCTGATCAAGATAAAATTGGGTTAGGGAGTTTGCTAGATGATTTGGCTGCCCTCTAATTCGATGCAAGTGTGTGTATATGTTCTAATTAACATGTGAATTTCGTAGGATTCAGCCAAGGAGGGAGTAATCGGCCTAAGAAACATGATGTGATGATCACTTGTAAATAATAGACTTAGGAACTTATTTTCGGCTAGATGCATGTTAGGATTATGTGCTCTTGATTGTTTGCTTGTCTATGAGTTTAAACATGTTAGAACTTGTGATTTCTTGATATGTATCTACCCATCTTCTTGTTTTATTTCGTAGGAACTTAGAACAAACAATCTTGCACCCCCCCTAAACAACCTTAGCATAGTTATGCAATCACCCTCAATCCCCGGTTAAGAACGATCCCTACTTACCAATGCTACATCTACAAAGAAGGGTTTTAATTGTATTTGTGTTTGATTGAGTGTTTAAATAAGTGCTTGAAAAACGCGAATCAATTTTGACGCCGTTGCCGGGGACTGAAAAGAATTGTGTAATTATGCTTGTACATTATGTTAATAGTTTTCTGTTTTTCGGAACTGTGCACTTCCCGGTTTTGTGCAAATTATTTGACATAGCTAGAGGACTCACAAAAATCTGAAATTTTGCAGGAATGTTTGGTTATGTGTCTAGTTGGTGCCTGAAAAATTTCAGCCCAGTCGACCAAGCCAATAATTCTACAAAATTCGAAAAGCTGCTGTACTCATGTTTGGCAGAATCTGGAATTGCATGTGTTCTTTGTAAAGTAGTGAAATTTTGAGCATATATACTTGTAAATTTTCGAGATTTATACTAACACTTGTTCATAATGTTGTTTTTGCAGCCATTTAAATGTTAAAGGAAGCTTGGATTTGCATTGAGTACATGAGCTTGGTTGATTAAGTCGCACTCATTGTTGAATAGATGGCGCCTCTTTTCCATGTTTATCTCATAAACCCCTTGTGCTGTATGGATTTCATCACCATACACCATAACCTAAGTGAAGTTATGGACATGAGGTTGAGGGCGGAGTCTACATTGGACTATGAGGGAGTTTTACATTTTCGAGAGATTGGTTGAATGTCGGACATGGTGTCTAGAAACGGGTTATGACTGGTGACAGGTTTTGGATCTAAGAAAGACTTACACCATTGGACTATATACCATTGGCCCGGTTAGCCTCGGGGTGTATTGTCGAAATTAGTCCTACCTCTCGCGTTATCTCTATCCCTAACTGGCCATGTTTTTCGATTGAACCAAGACCATTCGATTGAAAGTGTACACTTTATCGCGCGGGTCGCACGTCCTTTGAACGACCTAAAGATCAAGCGAATGTACTCTCTCCAAATCTAAAGCGCAACACAATGAACCCTCCTTGTGCATAAAACCAACGTGTTGTATGTAACCAACGTGTAAAGGACTTAACCACTTGCATTTGTAGCTTGCATAACCCTCTGGCGGCTTTGTGATGCTCGGACTTCACCACCGGGTACCCTAACCTAAGTGAAGTTAGGGATATGAGGCCAAGAGAGTGATCACGTTGCATCATTTGATTTAGTATATAACTCTTGTGCTTTCTGCAGGTTCTAACGTTTTCATTAAGAATGAATTCATGTGCTAATTGAGACATCTTTGAGTGTTATGACATGTAGTAGATATGGTTTGCAAAACTTGGAAATCATTCTGCAACCTCTCAACCTCATCCAACTCATCCACTGATCTTTGACATAGCCGTTTAGGTCATGTTTCTCATGCTCCTTTAAAGTTCATTGCTAAGAACTTCTTAAATCTTTCAGTTCAGCCCATTGATGCTTGTCCTATTTGACCTCTGGCTAAGCAACATCGCTTGCCTTTTGGTGTGAGTTCTATTTCATCTGAAAAACCATTTGATTTAATTCATTGTGATATTTGGGGTCGTTATAAACACTCATCTCTTTCTGGTTCCCATTACTTCCTCACCATCGTTGATGATTACACCAGATTCACTTGGATTTTTTTGATGAAACACAAAGATGAAGCACAACCTATTTTAAAACGTTTTTTCAGCTATGTTTCCACTCAATTCACATCTTGTATAAAAGCTTTCCACAGTGACAATGGTGGCGAGTTCCTTTCACTTCGATCTTTTTTCAATGACAATGGTGTAATCTTTCAACATTCTTGCGTTTACACGTCCCAACAAAATGGGGTTGTGGAACGAAAACATCGCCACATTTTACAAGTCGCCCGAGCTTTAAGATTTCATGCCCAACTCCCTATCCAATTTTGGGGAGACTGTGCACTTCATGCCGTTCATATCATCAATCGATTACCTACCCCTCTTCTTTTCTTCAAAACCCCATTCGAGTGTCTTTACTCGAAACCACCTCCTTATCATCACCTTCGTGTGTTTGGTTGTCTTGCTTATGCTACCAACCCTTTGCACAAATTTGATTCTCGTGTTGTGGCTGGCATTCTTATGCTACCATCTGCCACACCACCTCCCTCTCCGCCACTCACCACCCTTCGCACCTACGTCCGTTGTTCCAAGGCTCAACCACCACCAGCACAACCCAATCCGTCGTCTCCTATCGATACTCACATTGCTGTTCTCTTACCTCGCTCCTCTGAATTCACGCCACCGGCGCCTTCATCGCCAATGGCTCCATTGCCCGCGCCTCTATTGCCTCTTCCTTCTTCGTCTGCGCCTCTGCCTGCCCCATCTGTACCATCAGCACTCAGCCTTCCTTCATTAGAAACCGACCTTCCTTCCCCAGAACCCGACCTTCCTTCACCAGAACCCGACCTTCCTTCACCAGAACCCAGCCTTCCTGTTAAAGCATAGGATCCGATTGTATAGGAATGTAACAATTAGCATTAGAGTCGATACTATCTTTAGGGATAGAATCCTAATGTAATTGCAGTTATCTAGTTACCTAATTTAGCTAGGGTAAACAAACTCTCTTGTATATATACAGAGCCTATACACCGGCTCAAGTAAGAAGAGAATATAGCTTCTTCCCAGTTTTTAGTTTCTTTATGGTACCAGAGCACTAATCCTTGGCCAAAATCTCTCAAACACAAAATTCTGCTAAACCCTACCATCATTCGATATGGGGGACGAAGAGAAGGAACAAAAGCTCACTCTATAGTTTCTGAAGGATGCCCTCCTCAAAGAAACTTCGAGCTCAGGCCTTCCGCGCACAGCAGAACCTTGGGAATATCCCAATCATCAACTGTATCTTCACTACTCTGACCAACCAGGTGCAATACTCGTGCCTCAGTCACTTGCTGAAGATAACTACTCAGACTGGAGTCAATCCATGATAAATGCCTTGACTATCAAAAACAAGGCCGGTCTCGTGAATGGAAGCACTCCTAGACCAATTGAATAGAACAATGAGCAACTCCAATGGGACCGTGTCGACACGCTGGTCAGAACCTGGCTCACCGGTTCCATGTCAAAAGAGATCTCGAAGAGTGTCAAGCACTGCAAGTCGGCTCGAGCAATTTGGCTTGAGCTCCAAGAAAGGTTTTCTCAAACTAATACTGTGCAATTATTCAATGTTGAGAATGCAATTCATGATTGTAAACAGGGCAACGACACAGTCACAACCTTCTACAACAGGTTGAGGGGTCTTTGGGATCAAAGGGATGCTTTATGTGACTTGTCCACATAGGGGATCAAAGTTCAGAACTACATCAATACCCAGAAGACGATGCAGTTTCTCGTGGGATTGAATGACAATTTTGCAGTCATTCGTGGAAGCATTGTTGCTATTGACCCCCTACTAGCGGTGAACAAGGTGTTTGCTATGGCACTCCGTCATGAAAAACAAGTGGAGGCCATGACCAGCGGCAAGGGAGTCTCCACACAACCTGAAGGCGCTGCTTTTGCAGCAAGTTGCAACCATGGAGCCTTTGCGATCGTCGAAGGTGCGGGCAGTGCAGCGCGCAGTGTCTTGCAGCAAGAGCCATCCGACAATAGGAGAAGATGCACCAAATGTGGTCAAGATAATCATTCCACCAAAAACTGCAAGGCACACCTCAAGTGCACTTTTTGTGGTTTCAAATACCATGTGGTTGAGGATTGTCGAAAGAGGAAAGCAGCCCTTGAACAGTTGCAAGCACAGACTCGCGGAAATCAGGTATCTTCATTATTTGACAGTGAAGGCAGTCCAAGTAACTTTCCTTTCTCAAAGGCAGAGTGCAACAAGATCTATGAGCTGCTCAACAAAAACCGCAGTGCTTCAGCAAACCTTGCTGGTAATACCTCGACTTATGAGAATCTCTCAGGAAAAGCTTTTAGCTTTCGAAATAAGGCAAAGACTAGTGTGTGGATATTGGATAGTGGTGCCACTGATCATATGGTTTGTAATCCTTGCTTACTCACCTATGTCGTACCTACCCAAACACGTTTTGTTAAACTTCCTGATGGTAGTCATGCTAGGGTAACCCATATAGGCACAGTCGTTTTCTCTCCTCAGTTCCAACTCCAAAATGTCCTATGTGTTCTAATGTTTTACCTCAATCTTATTTCTGTCAGCAAACTTGCTCATGATTCCTTTTGTGTCACAATATTTCTTAAACAAGTTTGTTTTATACAGGTCCTACGATCGGGGAAGACGATTGGGATGGGTCATGAGAGGGAGGGATTATACTGCCTCAACGAAACGAAGCGAGGAACATGTCATGCAATTAGCAGTTCGTCCAGTAATGTCTGGCACCAGCGTCTAGGTCACCCTTCTAGTCGTATCCTTTCCTTATTTCCATTCATGTCAAATAACTCTTGCGATACAAGCAAGTGCCCAGTTTGTCCTTTAGCCAAACAAACAAGAAGTCGTTTTCAGTTCAGTACAATTTCAAGCGCGTCAGCTTTTTCATTAATTCATGTAGACATTTGGGGAGGATATCATGAACCTTCAATTTCTGGGGCAAAATATTTTCTTACAATCGTCGATGATTTTACACGGTGTACTTGGGTTTATTTGATGGTCCAAAAGTCTGAGGCCCGACAACTTCTTGTTGATTTCATTCAGCTTGCTGCCACTCAATTTGAAAAGAAGGTTAAAATCGTACGTAGTGATAACGGTTTAGAGTTCAAAATGGCTGGTTTTTATGCGTCCAAGGGTATTGTACACCAAACGAGTTGCGTCAACACACCACAACAAAATGGGGTTGTTGAACGCAAACATCGTCATCTGGTCAATGTAGCTCGTGCACTCCTTTTCCAAGCAAGCTTACCAAAAACCTTTTGGGGTGACGCCATTCTCACTTCTGCTTACCTCATAAACCGCACACCTACACTCCTACTCTCGGGACAAACTCCCTTCGAAAAGCTGTTCAACAAACCCCCTACGTACACCCATCTCAAAGTGTTCGGTTGTTTGTGTTTTCCATCTACACACCCTCAAAAACCCACCAAATTTGATCCTAGAGCGACTAAGTGCATTTTCTTGGGTTATCCAAATGGACAAAAAGGTTATCGGGTTTATGATTTGGACACAGAGGATGTTTTCATATCACGGGATGTCACATTCCATGAAACAGTCTTTCCTTTTGAAACACAGTCATCTATTCTGTCTCCTATTCCTAGTCGAACTAGGACTATTGGTCAACCTAAGTCTCCATCTCCACCTAGGGTTTTTGATGCTGATCCAGATTGGGTTCCTCCTTCGGGTCCAACTCTCACTTCCCATCCTACTATCTTTCTTCCAGGCAGCCCAGATTCCGGAATGGCAGGTTGCCATGCGTGCGGAAATAGATGCGTTGCAAAGTAATGGGACTTGGAGTTTGGTTCCTTTGCCTCCGCACAAGCGACCTATTGGCTGCAAATGGGTTTACAAGATCAAGCTCAAACCAGATGGCAGTATTGAGAGGTACAAGGCAAGGCTTATTGCAAAAGGCTTTAGCCAGATAGAGGGCGTGGATTACAGAGAGACTTTTGCTCCCGTTGCTAAACTCACAACAGTGCGTGTTCTTCTTAGTCTTGCTTCCATCAAAGGGTGGCATCTCCACCAACTTGATGTCAACAATGCTTTTCTCAACGGTGATTTGCATGAAGAGGTGTACATGAAGCTTCCACCTGGATTTGGTGGAAAGGGGGAGACTAGAGTTTGCAAACTGCATAAAAGTTTATACGGCTTGAAGCAGGCCAGTAGACAATGGTTTATCAAGTTGTCAATGGCATTAAAAGCGGCTGGTTTTCATCAGTCTTGGGCAGATTACTCACTGTTTGTTCGAGCAAATGGAAGTAAGTTTACCGCTCTACTTGTTTATGTGGATGACGTGATCCTAGCAGGAAACAGTCTAGTCTTGACGAGATTACTGCAACCAAAACATTCCTATCCAATCGGTTCAAGCTCAAGGATCTTGGACAACTCAAATACTTTCTAGGAATAGAAGTGGCATGTTCAAAGAATGGGATTGCAATTTGTCAAAGGAAGTATGCTCTCGAGATACTGGAAGACACAGGCTTCCTAGCTGCAAAACCATCATTATTTCCTGTCGATCAAAACCTGTCTTTGACTCAAGGTGATGGAGAATTGCTCACCGATCCCTCACAATATAGACGGCTTGTTGGAAGGTTAATCTATTTTACTATCACAAGGCCGGATTTAGTTTATGCAGTACACATCTTGAGTCAGTTCATGGATAAACCACGTGAACCACATTTGAGTGCCGCTCATCAGGTGTTGCACTATTTAAAGAGGACGCCTGGACAGGGTATTTTTCTGCCCTCTACAGGAAATATTGAGCTAACAGCCTATTGTGATGCAGACTGGGCCCGTTGCAAGGACACAAGACGATCTATCACAGGTTATTGTGTTATGTTAGGAAATGCACCAGTATCTTGGAAAACTAAGAAGCAGACAAAGGTGTCTCGATCTAGTGCTGAAGCTGAGTATCGTTCCATGGCTACAACAAGTTGTGAAGTCACATGGCTCAGAAATTTACTTAATGATTTGCGTGTTCGACAACTGCAGCCTACCAAGTTATATTGTGACAATCAAGCAGCTCTTCATATAGCTAACAATCCAGTATTCCATGAGCGCACCAAACACATCGAGATTGATTGCCATGTTGTCAGAGAAAATATTCAAAGAGGTATGATTGAAACTATGCATGTTCGGACTAAAGAACAACCAGCAGACCTCTTTACTAAACCACTGGGATCCACACAGTTCAGAGCATTACTTAGCAAGTTGGATGTCATCAACATCCATTCCAACTTGAGGGGGAGTGTTAAAGCATAGGATCCGATTGTATAGGAATGTATCAATTAGCATTAGTTAGTCGATACTATCTTTAGGGATAGAATCCTAATGTAATTGCAGTTATCTAGTTACCTAATTTAGCTAGGGTAAACAAACTCTCTTGTATATATACAGAGCCTATACACTGGCTCAAGTAAGAAGAGAATATAGCTTCTTCCCAGTTTTTGGTTTCTTTACTTCCAATTTTCCGAGACCTGATTGCACCTCCCTCACCCGCCGAGCCAGCACCAGCCAAGCCACTTCATCGCTCAAGCTACACCACCACTTCGTCGGTGAAATTCCGAGATTACATCGTTTCTCATGTTACGCTTCCCACTTCTGATCAATCATCCTCATTGTTTCCAGGTCCTACAAAAGGTACTCGTTATCCTTTGTGCAATTATGTATCTTATCACAGATATAAGCCCACACATCGTTCTTTTATTGCACAAATCAACCAAGATGTCGAACCAGGTTCCTATTCAGAAGCTGCCACTAAACCTAAATGGCAGGATGCTATGCGGTCCGAATTGCAGGCCCTTCAAGATAACGGTCCCTGGACTCTCACACCTCTTCCAGCTGGTAAAATCCCAATTACCTGTCGATGGGTTTATAAGTTTAAGTGTCGAGCTGATGGTTCCATCAAGCGATATAAAGCTCGATTAATCGCCAAGGGGTTCACACAAATTGAGGGTGTCGATTATCAGGACACTTTTTCTCCCACTGCCAAAATCATCTCTGTTCGGTGTATTCTAGCCTTGGCAGCAGCTCGTGGTTGGTCCATTCATCAATTGGACGTTAACAATGCTTTCTTACATGGAGACCTTGAGGAAGAAATTTATATGTCTCCTCCACTAGGGCTTCGGCGACAGGGGGAGGAGAACTTGGTATGCCGTTTGCATAAATCGTTGTATGGCCTAAGAGTGATTTAAGATTGCGTGCCTTTTGTGATTCAAATTGGGCAGGATGTCCAATTACTAGGAGATCTACCACAGGTTATTGTGTTTTTCTTGGCCCTTCTCTGATCTCATGGAAGTCAAAGCGGCAGAAAACAGTCTCTCTCTCTTCAGCTGAAGCTGAATATCGAGCCATGACAGGTACTTGTTGTGAACTTACATGGCTTGGTTATCTTCTTAAAGATTTGGGAGTGTTGCACCATGAATAAGCAGCGCTGCACATTGCAGCAAATCCTGTGTTTCACGAGCGGACGCGACATATTGAGATGAATTGTCACTATTTAAGAGATAAGATACATGATGGTTCTGTTGTTACGAAATTTGTGAATTCTGCGCACCAGTTAGCAGATGTCTTCACTAAGCCTCTGGGAAAAGAAATTTTCATTCCTATAATTCGCAAGTTGGGAGTTAGAGACATTCACTCTCCAACTTGAGGAGGAGTGTTAGGAAAGTAATCTTAATATCAATTGTATTAGGAATGTATATTCTGTGGTTATGTATTTCCTACTGTAGGATATTAGTTACCTTGTTGGTAACGACTTTTAGGAACCGGTATAGAGTTCTTTTAGAAAAATATAGTCCGGGTCATCTTGCAAGTTATTTTTAAACAATAGTTCCAGCAGTACTCATGGCTCCACGTGTAACTTATGTCTTCTCGTTCCTAAACACAAACCTCATCACCCTCTATTTAAACTTCTATGATTTTAAGATAATATCAAAGAGTTTCAAATATTCATCCTGATCTTGCCTCTGTTTCTACTTACTTTTCTTCATATAGCTACGTACCTAAACTCAATCTCATGGCCACCCTTTTTTCTTCTAACAAGAATTATATTACAGTCATCACTATTCTTTTCTTTCATCTTGCACAATATTCTATCACAACAGCAACAACCAATATCAACAACAGTAATGGTGGTTTCAGCGCCCATCTCATCCGAAGAAAATCCCCAGATTTACCATTGTATAAACACAGAAACAACACTCGACAATTGATGGATCCAAACGCGCATGAATTCCTATTAACAACAGTTCCTAGCGCTGGACATAATTTCAAGTTCTCAATAGGAACCCCACCTTCAGAGATTTATGCAATTGCGGATACAGGCAGCACCCTAATATGGACGCAATGCAAGCCGTGTAAAACAAACTTCAAGACCAAACGTCCCATGTTCGACCCGAGTAAATCGTCTACTTATAGGAACATTACTTGTCGTGAAAAGGAGTGTAGATTTGTCGACGATATGAAATCAGTGGATGATTCACCAGATTTTTGTACAAAAAATCCAGCAAGAAGTTGTCCTTATGGTGTTACATATGCAGGCGCAACAAGCACTGAAGGCGTATTGGCAAAAGAAACAGTTACTTTGACATCCACAACAGGTAAGACTGTAACGCTAAAAGATGTTGTTTTTGGGTGCGGGGATTTTCAAGAGGATCGGGATGGTTCAACAACTGATTATGATATGGGAGTGGTTGGGCTCGGACGTGGACCCTTATCATTTGTTTCTCAAATTGCTCCCTATGTTGGTGGGAACAAATTTTCACATTGCTTGGTGCCTTTAGATACTGATCCTAAAATTCAAAGCAAGATTAATTTCGGGAATGGAAGTGAAGTTACAGGTGAAGGGGTTGTCTCAACACCATTGGTGAAATTGGAGAGCTACATATATAAGGATAACTATGGTGTGGTGGCACAAGGAATTACAATCGGAGATAAATTTGTTCCATACAGCTCGAACGTGACATCGCTCAATAAACAACACATGATGGTTGACTCAGGCGCAACTTTTACATTGGTACCTTACGAATTTTTCGACAGAATAACAACTGAGCTAAAGAAGAGTCTTGATCCGAAATTTAAGCCGTTCATAGCAAAAGTCGGGAAAAATACAGAATTATGCTTGAATTCGACAACAATTCCAAAAGAACCAAAAATGACTTTTCATTTCGACGGTGGTGGCAAATTGCCATTAGTGACAGAAAAAATGTTCATAAAGGATGAAGAAAACAAAAACAACTTATGTTTTGGAATCATGCATTTCGATGATCATTCTAACTTCGGTGTATATGGAGCCGTCATGCAGGGAAATATGTTGGTTGGTTTTGACATGGATAGAGAAGTGGTATCCTTCAAGCCAACCGATTGCCTAAACTACTAGAAGGCGTGATTTTCCTTTTCTGAATGAGTTGGTGTTTTTTTTTTTTTCTAAATGAGTTGATTACCCTAAGGGTAGTTTTCTAAATGAGCTGATTGTTATAATTAATGTAAACCTTAGAACACTGATAATATCTTGGGTTCTTATGGGAGAGTACTGTAATAATATCTTGCATCTGGATGAGAAATTAGGTGGATCGAGCTAGGACTCATAATCTCTACATGAATAATTTTTTCTCGTTTGTTAACTCTTGTGGTTTGATTAATATTCCTGCAAAAGGTAATCAGTTTACTTGGTCGAATAGACAGGACCCTCCTGATACTTTTCTTGAAAGGTTGGATCGTGCTCTTCCTAATGCTGCCTGGCTTGCTGCCTTTCCTCAAAACAAAACTCACTCGTCTTCCCATTCTGGGATCTGACCATGAACTCACTAATTTAGTTTCATTTCCATTGCTTATTTCAGTATGGAATCCATTGCTAATTAAGCTATTGTTAATGTCGATGCAATAGAATGATGTAAATGAATACAACTTTGAACACCAAATAGCTAGCTAGCTGCATCTCAAGTTTTCACATATCTGTCAGTTAATGGTGGGAAACTTGAACTTCTTCTTGTTCTGACCTGCTTCATCTGTAATTTCAATATAGCTATTTCAGTTTCAGTTCTAAACAACATCACGTACTCACCTGATCATGGAAACTGTTTAGTCTGTAATGGCATGTTGGCAACTGTACTAATACATATTTTTTCGATGAGTGTTTGAGTAGATGTTTGTGTTAGCGTGAGTCATGAAGTTAATTTAGGAATGTGAATTAATTTGTTATTGCTTTCCTATTCTATATGTGTAGTACATGTAGTACATAGTACGTAGGGTTTGTACATCTTGTGTCTCTTTATATAGCCTCTTCTGTGAGATGAATAAATTATCAGAAAATTTATTCTCTAAACCTCGTTATATTTGACTTGGTATCAGAGCAAAGATCCGGAAGGACTTTGTCTCTTTGTTTCCGCTGCAATTCTTCGTCTGGCGTTGGTTCTCTGTCAGACTATTCTTTCAAAAAAACCCATTGTTAGGGTTTAACTGTCGACGTTTTTCCGACTTCAAGGTTCGTGTTCTAAAGAGTAGCAGCCACCATCGGGTTCTACTAGACCAGGACTGCCATCCTCTGCCCTAAGCATCGTCTGCCACCAAGTTGAAGAAGCCAGTAGATCATCGTCTGCCCTAAGACTGCCGCCTACCCCAGAAGCTGTCGTCTTCCATCTCCGCCCGACCCAGTTCTGCCACCCGACCCGGTTCGTTAGTTGTGACCCGACCCGGTTTCAGTTGTTGTTGACTGGCAGTGCAAGTGCACTGACAGTGCAAGAGCACCCAAAGCAGGTTTTCTCATCCTTGCTTTATTGTGGTATATTGTTGTCACTGCATAAACTACTGATTCGGCATTTGTGTTACAATGGGTTCTGGAGAAGGAAGTTCTCAGGTCAATGATGTTCAGAAGTTTGAAGTATCAGTCAAGAATTCTGAAAGTGGTTCCTTTGGGGGGACCAAACTCAATGGAACCAATTTCCGAAAATGGAAGAAAATCATGACGGCTCATCTCCGAGTGATGCACAAGATGGGACATGTAACTGGGGTGATTGAGGTCCCTAGTGCAAGTAATGTTGCTGCTTACACTAAGTGGGAAAATGATGATGGTCTTGTGATGTCAGTTTTTTACAACGCCATGAATGAGGAAATAGTTGACCTGGTGGAGCAATGTGATACTGCGCAGGCAATTTGGAAGACATTGGAAGATTTATATACTAATGAGTCTGACTTCATACATGTTCATGAGTTGATGTGTACTGCTGCAGCAATGCAACAGAATGGGCAGCCAGTGGCGCAGTATTTCACCAAGCTGAAGAACATTTGGGCTGAAATTGATGTGAAGCGTCCTTGCAAGATCAAGAATCAGGAGGATCTTGTTTGGTACCTGAAGGAAAAGGAGCTTGAGCGAGTTCATCACTTCTTGAGAGGCCTTGATGCAAAACATAACAGTGCCAAAGGAGAGCTGCTCAGAATGACAGAACCTCCTCGCTTGACTACAGCTTTCACATATATCTGTAAAGATGAGTCTCAGCAGGAAAGCCTTACTCAAGCACAACTTGAAGTCTCCAGTCTCACTATTCAGGCAAGAGCACCAGCACCACTCCTTCAGCAATCAAGTTTCGTTCCACTCCACAGGCAAGGACCACCACCAGGCTTTGGGAATCAATCTCGTTCTCCTTGCTCTTACTGCAATGGTGACCATGCTCGTGAATCTTGTTGGAAGTTGTACCCGCATCTTAGGCCTAAAAGGCCTACATATCGTCCCAAGGCGAAAGCAGCTATCCAGTTGGTCCAGGAACCAGACATCTATGGGGTGCTCGGATGTGATCATCATACAGCAGGAGGTGCCACACCCTCAGCATCTGCCTCTAGTCGTGGCAAGATAGGTATGGCCTTAAATATTTCTAACTTTGTTGGTGGTGATACATGGATTATTGATTCAGGTGCTTCCGATCATATGACTTATGACAAATCTTTTTTTAATGAATTATCATCTCCACCTGTACCTTATGTTAGTAATGCCAACGGTGAGACCTTCCCTGTTTTAGGAAAGGGGTCAGTTCGTATCACTCCCACAATAGTGCTAAAAAATGTGCTATATGTACCTGCTTTATCCCATCATTTGATATCTGTCCCATAGTTGAATGTTGAATCCAAATGCTCTGTGACCTTTTTACCTATGTATGTGATTTTTCAGGATCTTCTCACTGGGGAGTTACTAGGTCGGGGGTATCTGAGGGGCAGGTTGTTTCATCTGGATCAGACGTACGTAGGGGAGAAACCAGGAGCACAGTCCCAGACGGCTTTAATGTCCAATTCTGACAAGCTAAGTGACGTTTGGTTATGGCACCGTCGCTTAGGGCATCCATCTTTTAGTGTTATGAAAAAATCCATGTCTTCTTTGTTTATTGGTGTGAATGAGTCAGTCTTACATTGTGAAACATGTGTTTTGGGCAAGAGTCATCGCTCAACTTATTCATCTCGTATTTCTAATAAAAGTGTTATTCCTTTTGAATTAATTCATTCTGATGTTTGGGGACCTTCAAAGGAATCCACTGTGTCTGGTATGCGATACTATGTGTCATTTATTGATGATTGTACACGTCTTACTTGGGTTGTTCTTCTTAAAACTAAGGATGAGGTTTTTCCGGCTTTTCAAGCCTTCCTTTCTGAAGTCCAAACGCAATACAATGCCCAAATTAGAATTCTTCGCTCTGATAATGGGGGGGAATATATCAATCGTGTCTTTCAGTCTTTCTTACAAACACATGGGATTATCCACCAGAAAACGTGCCTTACACACCTGAACAAAATGGGGTATCCGAAAGGAAAAATCGTCATTTACTTGATAGGGCTCGTTGTATTCTCTTTAGTGCCCATTGTCCCAAGAATCTATCGGGTGATGTTATCTCCGCATCTACCCATCTCATTAATCGTCTTCCTTCTACTGTCCTCCAGGGAAAAGTACCATTTGAGGTATTAGCTTCTTATGTCTCTTTATCTTCCTTTCATAATCTCACAGCTCGTGTTTTTGGTTGTGTTGCATTTGTTCATATCCCAAAGAGTCAAAGGTCAAGTAAATTGGATGCCCGGGCGATTAAGTGTGTGTTTGTTGGCTATGGGGGCCATCAGAAAGGGTACAAGTGCTATCATCCACCTACTAGGAAGTATTATGTCACTATGGATGTTACTTTCTTTGAGGATATGAGCTATTACACCTCTTCTGATACTGCTCTTCAGGGGGAGAACTCATATTTTGAAGAACTGTATCATGGAGAGGGGGAGACAGGTCATTCAGTTGAGGTTACAGATACATCAGAGGTTCAAGGACAAGAAGATGACAGACAGGCACCACCAGATGATTCTGGTATAATTGCTCCAGAGATTCAAGAGTCAGACACTGCAAGCGTTCCTGCTGCAACCGTTACTGCCCCTCCTTCCTTGCCTGATGTTACTAATACCCCTGACTCATGTCTCCCTGGTACAGAAGATCTTCCATCTGAGGTTAGTAATTCTATTGGGGTTAATACTAGTGATGCTAATAGTAGACAATATGTGTTACCAAATAGGTCTACTCGGGGTAAACCAGCAAAAAAGTATGAACCTACCCTTCAAGCCAAAACTAAGTATCCTGTGACAAATTTTATGTCTACCAAGAGATTGTCTAAGTCATATGAATCATTTGTGAATCAAATATCTGCTGTATCAGTACCTAACAAAGTACATGATGCATTGGGAGATCCAAAATGGAGAAAAGCAATGGATGAGGAAATGGAAGCATTACAGAAGAACAATACTTGGGAGCTTGTATCTCCACCACATGGAAAGAAGGCTGTGGGATGTCGCTGGGTGTTTACAGTGAAGCATAATCCAGATGGGTCAGTGAGTCGATATAAAGCACGTCTGGTAGCAAAGGGATTCACCCAGACATATGGCATTGACTATGATGAGACATTTGCACCAGTTGCAAAGATGAACACTATTCGGGTATTGCTCTCTCTTGCTGCTAACTTAAACTGGCCTCTTAAACAGTTTGATGTCAAGAATGCTTTTCTTCATGGAGAACTTATAGAGGAAGTGTATATGGATCTGCCACCTGGATATAAAACTGCTCCTTCAGGTAACTTTGTGTGCAGATTGAGAAAATCTTTATATGGTCTTAAACAATCACCTCGTGCTTGGTTTGGAAGGTTTTCACAGTTCATGAGGAAGATTGGTTATAAGCAGAGTAACTCAGACCACACATTGTTTCTCAGACATCAACAAGGGAAGGTAACAGTTCTGATCATATATGTTGATGATATGGTCGTTACTGGTAATGATACTGTTGAGATGGATAGATTGCAAAAACAGCTAGCCACAGAGTTTGAGATGAAGGACTTAGGTACACTCAAGTACTTCTTGGGCATTGAGGTAGCCAGGGGGAGTGAAGGCATCTATCTGTGTCAGAGGAAGTATATACTTGATCTATTAACAGAGACAGGTATGTTGGATTGTACTCCAATTGATACTCCTATTGAGCAGAATCAT
The DNA here is from genome assembly GCA_009720345.1 of Fragaria iinumae. Lineage (NCBI taxonomy): Eukaryota > Viridiplantae > Streptophyta > Magnoliopsida > Rosales > Rosaceae > Fragaria > Fragaria iinumae. Next base: position 42,076,876 of record CM019122.1, read on the forward strand.
CGATTAGCAGAGTATCCTGATCAGGTACCTACCGACAAGCCTCGATATCAGAGGTTAGTTGAACGTCTGATTTATTTAGTACACACCAGACCTGATGTTGCATACGCAGTAAGTGTGGTGAGCCAGTTCATGCATAATCCCAGTGTAGATCATATGGATGCTGTTGTAAGGATTTTGAGGTACTTGAAGTCCGCTCCAGGGAGAGGAGTAATGTTTTCTAGACACAACAATATTCTTGAGGTATGCGGTTTTACAGATGCAGACTGGGCTGGAAATATTACAGACCGGAGGTCTACATCAGGATACTTTACCTTTGTGGGAGGTAATCTTGTTACTTGGAAGAGTAAGAAGCAAAAGGTTGTGGCTCGGTCTAGTGCTGCAGCAGAATATAGAGGTATGGCTCATGGAGTGTGCGAGTTGTTGTGGTTGAGGAGTGTGTTACGAGATTTGGGTGTTAAACCCAAGTGTGCTATGCAGCTGTATTGTGACAACAAGGCAGCTATCGATATCTCACAGAATCCTGTGCAACATGATCGTACTAAGCATGTGGAAGTTGATCGTCACTTTATAAAGGAGAAGCTAGATGCTAAAATCATTAGCTTTCCTTTTGTCCCTACAGAAGAGCAACTTGCAGACATACTCACAAAAGAAGTTTCTAAGAATGCCTTTTATGACTCACTTAGCAAGTTGGGCATGGTTGATGTATATGCGCCAACTTGAGGGGGAGTGTTAGCGTGAGTCATGAAGTTAATTTAGGAATGTAAATTAATTTGTTATTGCTTTCCTATTCTATATGTGTAGTACATGTAGTACATAGTACGTAGGGTTTGTATATCTTGTGTCTCTTTATATAGCCTCTTCTGTGAGATGAATAAATTATCAGAAAATTTATTCTCTAAACCTCGTTATATTTGACTGTTTGATACCGGGTGTGTTTTCACTGTTTCGTTATGTTATTACTGTGTATGCCCCCGGGTCTTTCATCTTCGTGCACCTATGTCATGTGTAATTGTGTATAATGAAATTGAAGTTTTTTTTTTTTTTTTCTTTGGCAAAACAAGAAATTTCATTCAATGAAAGAAAGAGAGGTAAAATAACAAAAAGGGGAGGACGTAAGACCAATGCCCCTTAAAAATAATAAAAATGCAAAAAATATTAACAAACCATAAACATGGTAGAAGAGTAACCAGAGTCCAAAACAACTAAAGGTTAAGACGCACGGTAGGAGTCCGATTACGTGCAGGGTATCTTGAACTCGATTGACATTGATTTGCCTTGACTTTTTTGTGTTGTTTCGACAAAGCACAAAGAAGTCTCTCATCTGATGTAGTTTCATTCTCATGATACCAAGTTTCATAATTGATCTTAGCAGATGAAACATAATGTGTATGACCAAGAGGTTCTTCATTTTCTAAATCACCCCAACAAACCCTCTTAACCGGATGTTTTACTAGAGCAGAATCCTCATTGTCAACCAAAGTGTTTGAGTGGAGTCCAACTAAATTTTCTTGTTGCACTTGAGCTAGGATCTCAAAACTGTTAAGAGGGTTTTGAGTAGCATTCGATTGTTTAGGTGATTCAATCACCTCATTTGTGTTCTAGACGTCGATCAGGGAGAAGAAGTTCATCCATAGATATGCAGAAGCTAGCTTTTAATTTTATTTTATTTTGGCAATTCCGGAAGCCTTTAATTTGAAGATGGATGTTCGATCTCTTGGCATGGACTTCCGAATATGATTTTGCTCATCAACTCTATAATATATATTGTAATTTCTATAAAACATATATAATACCAGATAACTCGATTTTTCCCCATGAACTATTTGGGTCAATGAATACTTATTCAATAAATTTGTTTGTTTGGAATATTGTGATGATTTTATGTGACGATAGTTAACGGTCAAGCAAGGTGTAAATATTCAGTACCAATTGGGATGAACTTTACATGAGTGGCATAAAGTTTCCCCAAATTCTCGTAATACATGTCACATGGTCTTACATGTTGGTCATCATGACGCAATATCTTAAATTAATCAATAATACAACCGTAGCTAGAAAAGTTAGGCAAACTAAATCAGACGAGGTAAATAGCGCTGCGCGGGGGGGGGGGGGAGAGAGGAGAGAGAGAGAGAGCATGGCAGTTTTGTAAATTATCAAACATTAAAGACAAAATGATCATTACGCAAGCATTACAACAAAACTATGATTTTGAGGAAGAAGAAGAAATGGACCCACCAAACAATCGACAACAAAATCGCCATGAAGAAAATTACAGAAGGAAAGCAGACATATCTTTCTTCTTGATAACGACTGAAACCGGACATTTCAATTAAAAACTCTTTTGTGTCAATTGTAGTATATAGCAAATAAGGATATCTTTATAAAAGTCAGGGATTGAGGGTACCTTTACAATTTACGTTAATTACAAAACAAGATAAAACAAAAGATGATAGTACTAGAGATATGGGGTTTTGTGATTATAAACAAGAGAAAACAAAGAAACAAAATAAATCAAAAAAGATTAGCTGGATGAGACGTTAGAGACTTGGAAATCCACCACCAAGTATGTTTCAAGATATGTTAACAACCAAAACTTCAATCATTAAGTCACAAATCGGTATCAATCAAGAACAAACCGTGAACGCACTGCGTAAGTCTGTTTACGCCTAAATTAATATTTTACTGGACAGTAAATGTCTACGTGAATATTAATTACATTCTTGGTCCATGTCACCCCAGCGAGCCCAAGTTCTTTAAGAATACAAATGTCGGCCCGCCAGGGAACCATGCGAACTGGACTTCGCGCAGCTCACGCGCGGAATGGACATAGGCGGACTACACACTTCGCGCGGACTACACAGTTCGCGCGTGGAATTACTATTTGCCAGTCCGCGTAGGCGAGGCGAGATTGACTACGCGTAGGCGAGGCGAGGAGAGCTGGCGAACTGGCTCGCGTAAGGGACTTCACGAGGAAGCAAAGTGGCGGAGTCCGTGCGCCCTACAATAAACGTTGAAGACTTTTACAAGTCTTTGACATGCTTCGGGCCAATCCCTGTGGCCCCTTTTGATATGAAAAGCCCTTCTAAAGCCCGCGAGCTAGAAATGCCCGCGAGTTGGAATCAGAAGCCTATGCGAAGTATGCGAACTGGACATGTATCATAAATAGATTGGTCTGCATGGAGTAAACCGTGTCCTTGTCAATTAGGGTTTCAGAGCCCTACTTGGATTCAAAGTTAACTTTCTTCCGCTGGGGATCGAACCACTATATAAACTCTCTTAAACAGACAATGGACTCTCTCTCAAAACAAACACAAAAACACAATACCAACTGAAACCCAGTTAACATTCGAGCTCTTCGAAACCCTAACCCTAAGCGTCGCCGCCTAGGTTCTTCTTCAGAGCCCTCCGGACTCTACCCCGATTTCTCTCTAAACTCCCTATTAGTTGCTCTGCTCGCGCCGCCGCGAGTATCGATCGCTTGTGCTCGTAAATCCTCGTCTGAGGTGGCACCTGAAACCCCCTTCGCCTGATCGAAAGTCAAGATCTCGCACTCCTACTACTCTTTCCTCGTCCGCGAGGTGGCACGCCCGCAACTCCCCCCATCTCTTTGTTCGCTAGTTACCTCTGCTCCGCGCGCTGAGGATCGTGGCCAAAACAAAGTCCTTATTACTTCCTTTGAATACTTAAGCAAGATGAACGCACAATTACTAAGCCTTTAGAATAACCGATCAAGGTATAGACGCTATCCTATCAATAAATTATTCTAAGCATTAAGATCAATGAAAGTTTGATTGAACAAGTATGCAAAACTAGTGTGCAACGCCTACCTAGCATGCAATCCTTTTTATTTGGTTTCACCTATTGTCTTATAGGTTTTACTACCTTGAATTAAACTGTATTAACCGTTTATGAGATTAAACAACCTAATTCTAGCCTCACTCACAAGTTCATAATGTTCTATGTTGCTCATACATAAACATAAACAAGCAAGAGTTCCTCATAAAGCAAAACCAAATAAACAATTTGAAAGACTCAATAATTCGAAACCAAAGTTCTAAACAATATCTAAAATATTCTTGGGGCTTCAAACCTTGCCCCTAACTAAGAGAAATCAGCCACACATGGCTGCAAAATCACACAAAGAGAATAAAAGATGAGAAAGGAAAGATAAACCGTGGATGATGGAGAGATCAATGATGGCTCGGCGGCTTCCTTTGACGGATTTGTGTGTGAGAGCGGCAACCAATGGAGACTAGGATGATGTCTGATCGCTGGCCTCATCCAATCTTCACGCCCTCCTCTTCTTTTCTTCTGTGATTAGGGTTATAAAACCCTCAAAACTCGTCCATGGGGTTGCCAATGTGGTATGGGCCTCAAAATAGAAGTTTTGGTCCCAATAAAAAATTCGGGCAGACTGACCTTCGGCCACTCAAACGGTCATAACTTCTTCTCTAAAATAGGTATTGACGATCCATAAAAAGTTCTGAAAAATAGACTCTCGTAGCTTTCCATTGATATATGGAATATCTCCTGTATCATTGTGAGCGGATCACAATCTTTTGACGAAGTTGACTGATAATTTATGACAGATTTTCTGATTTCAATCCTTGCACGACATTGATACCTTTTCCTTCAAAATTTCTCCTCTTTTGGGCTCCTCGGCTTTATTTATGACCTAAAAACACAAACTTAGTTAATATGAATATTGTTAAAGGAATTACATAACTAAATAGGGTCGGAAATACATTATAAACGTAGGACTTTGTGCTCCTATCAAATTCCCCCACACTTAGCTTTTGCTAGTCCCTTAGCAAAATATAAAAGAAATACTCAAAACAAACTATGTCTTTAACATTATTGTCTCAAAAATCTCTTACTTTCATAGCATCAAGATTAACACTCAATCAAGAATCAATTATGAGTAATTCGAGAGTTAATTAAAACATATACTCCGCATATAAACATGTAAGACACGGGGGTGACAATGGTGATGGGTGGAGCTCAGCATGTATCCAACAAGTATGATTCAACCTCACAGGATTACCACTATTTCTTCTCTCATAATCAAGGCTAATGCTTAAAACCTTTTTCACTCAATGTATATATGTGAGAGAATAAGAAAACAAGTAGACTCACATATAAAGAAAGAAACACACTTTTGAAATTAAAAAGATCTCATGAAAGAGTAGGAAAAGCTACTGTTCCGTTTCGAAAACAAGAGCAACCTGGCAGCTTAGGGGACTATGCGAAACCAAGTGGAGAAAAGTGTAATCGATGTTTTATGCCTGGTCATACTTCCAACAAGTGTCCTAATCCAAGGGGATTACATTATGTGGGAGAACATGAAGATGATGAAGAGCAGGATGAGATTGCAACTACTGAAATCAAAGGGCAAGATTTTGATGACATCCCGCAGTTCCTAGCAAGTGATATCTATGAATTTCGAGCAGATGACCATGCTTCCTATCCTGATATCAACTCGAGGACGAGTTCTTCTTAAGTGGGGGAGACTGATGTAGAACGACTTGCAGAAGAGTTCGAGGAGCAGCTAGAACATCAATGTCATAAGCAAGTTTAAGTTTCCTATTATTCTTAGGATTATGATTTATGATTCAATAAGGATTTCTAGTTCCAATAGGTTTTGTTATTTCCTAGTTCTATTCTAAATAGAATTTAGTCATAAGTTAGAGCATATATAAGGCACCCTCTATGTTGTATTAGGCATTTAACAATTCAATAATATTTCAGAAAACTCAGAGATTTATCTCACTTATCACCTTCAAATTCGGTTCGACGCTTGTCTACCGATCTCACCTTTCTACCTATAGCTTTCACTACGTTACACCCTTTCTTCTTCATACAAGAATTATATTACAGTCATCACTATTCTTTTCTTTCATCTTGCACAATACTCTATGACAACAGCAACAACCGGCTAATCATGGTACGCAATTAAAAAAATCGGCAGATGCGTCTCCAAGCAAAAACATTCAAATGGGTCAACTCACAAACAGCAACAACAATAATGGTGGTTTCAGCGCCCATCTCATCCGAAGAAAATCCTTGACTCGTCGACTACCCATCAGGCGAAACCCTAGCATTAAATGTTTTTACTATTAAGGTAAAGTCAATTGGTTAAATGATCACTAGGTGGATACAAATAGTGGAAGTCCCTGCAGTTACTTTAAAGGGAGAGGATCCTCTCCTACTCAAGGTTTTAATTAACCGAGCTTCCTAAGTCTCTTAAATTTTGTTCCTTTCTCTCTACCATCTCTCTTGTCTTAGTTTATCTTCTTTCTCCTTTCTTTTGCGATCTACTCTGTTGCGCAACATTGATGAACTCCTTACCGAAATCCTTGTGCGTGTGCCTGCTCGACCTCTGGTTGGATTCAAATGCGTCTCCAAGCATTGGCTCTCTCTTATATCCGACCCCAAATTCTGTCATCGCCACACCCTTAGGAACCCCCATCCCTCCGTCTCTGCCATCTTCACTAACTCATCCACTGACTTTTATCACATCACTCTTGATCATCTAGAACAATGTGACAGTAGTACTAATCATGGAAACAAAAGGATACCTGCGTCTGCAGCCTGCAATCCTCTTAACTTCGTTCCACACCTGTATAACACCTATATCGTCCATTCATGCAATGGTCTCTTCTTGTGCCTTCCCTCGCCTCCAAGAAGTAGCCCTCCAATAATTAACCATCCATATTATGTTCTCAATCCCACAACCAACCAGGTCTCCACACTTATTCCTCCAGCTGCTGCTGCTGCTGCTACTAGACATCAGCGCCGTATATTCGGTTACGCTTTGGCTTTTGACCCTTCCAAATCACCTCATTACAAGGTGGTCTTCCTTTGGGGCGTTGATGAACCGGAAGATAAACTCCTCTTAACTTCGTTCCAATCAGAGACTTGCCTTGATTCTCGCATAGAGATATACTCTTCTGAGACTCAAAGTTGGAGGCTTCTCGATTCCTCTTTCATTAGGCACCCTAATGTCAACTATCGTAAAGGGGTATACTGCAATGGCGCGGTTCATTGGGTCGGCATGGATGGGGAGATGTCATACTACCACATAGATGAAGAGCGTGTTGGATTTGTCAATGCTCCTCCTCTGCCTTCAGAGGATATCTTATTATAAGGTGCTCTGATCTCACATTATAAGGTGCAATCGAATTCGATAATCTGTTTGGTCTGTGATGGCCACTGTAGTAATACATATATAGTAGCAAAGGACGTATATAGATCAACTAACTGAATCATATGACCAGAACATTAAAACAACTGTATTGTATTATATATGCTAATGATATGGAACCTGGCTAAGAGATGCGAATGTTAGGAGCAAATACACAGACAATTAGAATCAATATTACAAGTCGCATGTTGTTTTGATTACTTTTGATTGGAGTCAAGTGTAAGAATTCAGTGCCGATTGGGATGCACTTTACTTCCTCAGCGAGACTGCGACTATCTCACTGTTTTTCAGGCAAAGATATCTTCATCATCTTCAATCTCCAAGACTCCAACCTTCAGACACCATCCTCTTCAACCTCCAAACCTCCATCTACTACCTCATCTAAATCAGCAATTTTTCATCTGATATCTTCTTCTATTCTATTCAATTTCTAATAGTTCTCTGTGCACGTCTCAATTGACGAAGTACTCGATCGGCGCCCCGCTGCAATTGCAACCAACTTACTGTGGGATTTCAAGAGTGAATTTCATCTACCATCATCGATCTTCATATCTCGACTCTCTTCTTCTGGTTCTTCCAGTTTTGATCGAAGCGGCGTCAAGTAGTGACGAGATTAGAGATTCTAGGCGTTGAAAGAGAAGTCAGAGTCTCTTGGGCTTTTTCTTTTTTAACAGTAATTTTGCTTTGGTTTCTCTGAAAAAGAAACTATTCCATTCCTATTCAATATCTACTGTAACAAACAAACGGTAAAGGTTAAGGATTTCATTTAAAATCAAATCTTGTACCAATCAAATCCATCTCTACATCCTATCACAATCTAATCTGTGTTCCCAATCGTGGCCTATGTGAGTGGCATAAAATGGGAGGAGTAATTACATGCAATATCTTAAATTAATCAATAATACAAAAGTAGCTACAAAACTTGAGCACTAAATCAGACGAGGTAAATAGTGAGATATTGCATTCACTCTCTGAGGCGTATTCCTTAACTTTGAATTTTAGTAGTTTTGAAATTAACGGAAAATTTCAAATTTGGAAAATGGAACCTAAAAGTGAGGGTTTTTCTTGAGTCAACCGGTATAGAGTTCTTTTAGGAAAACATAGTCCGGGTCATCTTCCAAGTTATTTTTAAACAATAGTTCCAGCGGTACTCATGGCTCCACGTGTAACTTGTGTCTTCTCGTTCGTAAACACAAACCTCACCGCCCTCTATTTAAACTTCTATGATTTTAAGATAATATCAAAGAGTTTCAAATATTCATCGTGATCTTGCCTCTATTTCTACTTACTTTTCTTCTTATAGCTACGTACCTAAACTCAATCTCATGGCCACCCTTTTTTCTTCTAACAAGAATTATATTACAGTCATCACTATTCTTTTCTTTCATCTTGCACAATATTCTATCACAACAGCAACAACCAATATCAACAACAATAATGGTGGTTTCAGCGCCCATCTCATCCGAAGAACATCCCCAGATTTACCGTTGTATAAACACAGAAACAACACTCGACAATTGATGGATCCAAACGCGCATGAATTCCTATTAACAACAGATCCTGGCAGCGGACATAATTTCAAGTTCTCAATAGGAACCCCACCTTCAGAGATTTATGCAATTGCTGATACAGGCAGCACCCTAATATGGACGCAATGCAAGCCGTGTAAAACAAACTTCAAGACCAAACGTCCCATGTTCGACCCGAGTAAATCGTCTACTTATAGGAACATTACTTGTCGTGAAAAGGAGTGTAGATTCGTCGACGATATGAAATCAGTGGATGATTCACCAGATTTTTGTACAAAAAATCCAGCAAGAAGTTGTCCTTATGGTGTTACATATGCAGGCGCAGCAAGCACTGAAGGCGTATTGGCAAAAGAAACAGTTACTTTGACATCCACAACAGGTAAGACTGTAACGCTAAAAGATGTTGTTTTTGGGTGTGGGAATTTTCAAGAGGATCGGGATGGTTCAACAACTGATTATGATATGGGCGTGGTTGGGCTCGGACGAGGGCCCTTATCATTTGTTTCTCAAATTGCTCCCTATGTTGGTGGGAACAGATTTTCTCATTGCTTGGTGCCTTTAGATACTGATCCTAAAATTCAAAGCAAGATCAATTTCGGGAATGGGAGTGAAGTTACAGGTGAAGGGGTTGTCTCAACACCATTGGTGGAATTGGACAGCTACATATTTAAGGATAACTATGGTGTGGTGGCACAAGGAATTACAATCGGAGATAAATTTGTTCCATACAGCTCGAACGTGACATCGCCCAATAAACAACACATGATGATCGACTCAGGCTCAACTTTTACATTGGTACCTTACGAATTTTTCGACAGAATAACAGCTGAGCTAAAGAAGAGTCTTGATCCGAAATTTAAGCCGTTCATAGCAAAAGTCGGGAAAAATACAGAATTATGCTTGAATTCGACAACAATTCCAAAAGAACCAAAAATGACTTTTCATTTCGACGGTGGTGGCAAATTGCCATTAGTGACAGAAAAAATGTTCATAAAGGATGAAGAAAACAAAAACAACTTATGTTTTGGAATCATGCATTTCGATGATCATTCTAACTTCGGTGTATATGGAGCCGTCATGCAGGGAAATATGTTGGTTGGTTTTGACATGGATAGAGAAGTGGTATCCTTCAAGCCAACCGATTGCCTAAACTACTAGAAGGCGTGATTTTCCTTTTCTGAACGAGTTGGTGTTTTTTTTTTTTCTAAATGGGTTGATTACCCTAAGGGTAGTTTTCTAAATGAGCTGATTGTTATAATTAATAATGTAAACCTTAGAACACTGATAATATCTTGGGTTCTTATGGGAGAGTACTGTAATAATATCTTGCATCTGGATGAGAAATTAGGTGGATCGAGCTAGGACTCATAATCTCTACATGAATAATTTTTTCTCGTTTGTTAACTCTTGTGGTTTGATTAATATTCCTGCAAAAGGTAATCGGTTTACTTGGTCGAATAGACAGGACCCTCCTAATACTTTTCTTGAAAGGTTGGATCGTGCTCTTCCTAATGCTGCCTGGCTTGCTGCCTTAATTTCCTCAAAACAAAACTCACTCGTCTTCCCATTCTGGGATCTGACCATGAACTCACTTATTTAGTTTCATTTCCATTGCTTATTTCAGTATGGAATCCATTGCTAATTAAGCTATTGTTAATGTCGATGCAATAGAATGATGTAAATGAATACAACTTTGAACACCAAATAGCTAGCTAGCTGCATCTCAAGTTTTCACATATCTGTCAGTTAATGGTGGGAAACTTGCACTTCTTCTTGTTCTGATCTGCTTCATCTGTAATTTCAATATAGCTATTTCAGTTTCAGTTCTAAACAACATCACGTACTCACCTGATCATGGAAACTGTTTAGTCTGTAATGGCATGTTGGCAACTGTACTAATACATATTTTTTCGATGAGTGTTTGAGTAGATGTTTGATACCGGGTGTGTTTCACTGTTTCGTTATGTTATTACTGTGTATGCTCCCGAGTCTTTCATCTTCGATCGTGCACCTATGTCATGTGTAATTGTGTATAATGAAATTGAAGTTTTTTTTTTTTCGTTGGCAAAACAAGAAATTTCATTCAATGAAAGAAAGAGAGGTAAAATAACAAAAAGGGGAGGACGTAAGACCAATGCCCCTTAAAAATAATAAAAATGGAAAAAACATTAACAAACCATAAACATGGTAGAAGAGTAACCAGAGTCCAAAACAACTAAAGGTTAAGACGCACGGTAGGAGTCCGATTACGTGCAGGGTATCTTGAACTCGATTGACATTGCTTTGCCTTGACTTTTTTGTGTTGTTTCGACAAAGCACAAAGAAGTCTCTCATCTGATGTAGTTTCATTCTCATGATACCAAATTTCATAATTGATCTTAGCAGATGAAACGTAATGTGTATGACCAAGAGGTTCTTCATTTTCCAAATCACCCCAACAAACCCTCTTAACCGGATGTTTTACTAGAGCAGAATCCTCATTGTCAACCAAAGTGTTTGAGTGGAGTCCAACTAAATTTTCTTGTTGCACTTGAGCAAGGATCTCAAAACTGTTAGTAGTCGAGACATTGTCATCATTTGTAGATCTTGTTGGAGCAAACAGACATTAAACCCTTGGAAGGAGGCACGAATGAGCCACGAAAATGCCTCAGAGGAAGCCTCTGAAATTTCCAGCTTTTTACTTATCATTTGGCTGAATTCTTGAGCTTGTATCTTGATCGTCCCATGGCCTTTCTGGATGATTCATGAACTCAAAATGCACTATGACATCACATGTAGATGTAAAACAGTACCTCAATGATAGATACACATTAAGATTAGGAAACCATGCCTCAAAAAACTCAATATAGTTTAGTTTTCTGGAAAGGCTGTTTCAAGGTGCCAAATTCTGGAGCTCATAACTCATGCTTCATAGCAGTGAATGGCATGATTATTTTTCATATTTGAATTCCAATATCATGGCTCAAAAATGGAGAAGGGCGAACAGACATTAAACCCTTGGAAGGAGGCACGAATGAGCCACCAAAATGCCTCAGAGGAAGCCTCTAAAATTTCCAGCTTTTTACTTATCATTTGGCTGAATTCTTGAGCTTGTATCTTGATCGTCCCATGGCCTTTCTGGATGATTCTTGAACTCAAAATGCTCTATGACTCAGTACCTCAATGATAGATACACATTAAGATTAGGAAATCATGCCTCAAAAAACTCAATATAGTTTAGTTTTCTTGAAAAGTTGTTTCAAGGTGCCAACTTCTGGAGCTCTTAACTCATGCTTCATAGCAGTGAATGGCATGATTATTTTTCAGATTTGAATTCCAATATCATGGCTCAAAAATGGAGTAGGACGAACAGACATTAAACCCTTGGAGGGAGGCATGAATGAGCCACGAAAATGCCTCAGAGGAAGCCTCTGAAATTTCCAGCTTTTTACTTATCATTTCGCTGAATTCTTGAGCTTGTATATTGATCGTCCCATGGCCTTTCTGGATGATTCTTAAACTCAAAATGCTCAATGATAGATACACATTAAGATTAGGAAACCATGCCTCAAAAAACTCAATATAGTTTAGTTTTCTGGAAAGGCTGTTTCAAGGTGCCAACTTCTGGAGCTCTTAACTCATGCTTCATAGCAGTAAATTGCATGATTGTTTTTCAGATTTGAATTCCAATACCATGGCTCAAAAATGGAGTAGGGCGAACAGACATTAAACCCTTGGAAGGAGGCATGAATGAGCCACGAAAATGCCTCAAAGGAAGCCTCTGAAATTTCAAGCTTTTTACTTATCATTTGGATGAATTCTTGAGCTTGTATCTTGATCGTCCTATGGCCTTTCTAGATGATTCTTGAACTCAAAATGCTCTATGACATGACATGTAGATGTAAAAATCAGTACCTCAATGATAGATACACATTAAGATTAGGAAACCATGCCTTAAAAAACTCAATATAGTTTAGTTTTCTGGAAAGGCTGTTTGAAGGTGCCAATTTAGCAGTAAAGTTGAAATGCTATCGTAAGGAAAATAAACTAGGAGCATCAGGAAAGTAAGCAATCACTTTAGTTGCTTTGATGTTTTGTTCATGCAACTGAACAATTTAGGGAAACACAACGTATCACAAAACTGATAACAGAGGGTGTAAGCATCATTATCATATAATCAGCATCGCATCAAATAGTGTTTAACAAGCATTCGAATGGTGGTGAAGGCCCTCGATCTGTGAAGGGAAATGAACAAAATGGAGGATAGAATATCCGGAAGTCATCTAACATGTGTCAAGACTCTATTTAACCTTTCCGAGAGGAACCCTCTAGTGGCAGCTAAAGCAGAGTTATCCTACATCCATTGCCTTTTTAATGCAAACTTGCTTACAACAAAAGAATATATTCATCAAGGCATCAAGCCTGCAACAAGTACGTTCCGGAAAGCCAGCAACAACAGCAGCTGCAACTCCACATATATATAGATCCTCTCAAAGTCTTGATATGGTTTCTTCAAGTCCTGAACATGATTGACCTTAATAATTGATACTTTAGTTTCCTCCAACGTATCATATCATCTTAGCTTAGCTAGCTAGATGTTGCAAGAGGTACATGATCTTTTGTCTTTCCCCTCGACTGCTCAGTATGAAGTCTGTGCTCCATGAGGGAAAATGCCCCCAATCCCATGACACCTGCTCACTCGTTTAAGAAAAACTCAATGCCCAGTAATCTACTTGGAACAACTTTCTGTTTTGCACCTGCTACGATTCCTTGTTAGAGTCCGCAAACTTGGTTAGGCATATCCTTAAAATTACAAGAAAGAAAAAGAAAAGTTGAAATAGAATAGAATGCAAGAAAGAGTTTAGTCTCCCTTTACTTGTACTTTGGCAACTATGTGTTGGTTGGCTTATTAATTGTTTAAGTTGCATATCAGATATGACATTTCAATCATCTCATATTTTTCGTACATATGCTCTGACTTTCATGGTACGCCATTAATGCAACTGGTTTGGTGAGATGCACCTCCTCCTTAATTTTGCTTTGTCATATTGTAGTAGTGGACCTTATGGGTTCTCCTCAATTTCAGTCTTCCTAGTTTTGTTTCTTTGTTATTTTCTCTTGATGTTCTTTTTTTCCTTATTAATGCATTAGAGTACGTGTTTTGATTTATGGATCGTCTCTTATGCGTCTTTGAGCCGTATCCCCTGCAACTTGGGTTATTTGCTATGAATTGGAAAATTACATTATACTCTAGAAATCAAATGCAGTAAAAGATCAATTAATTAAAGAGAAGAGGGTAAAGAGCTTTTCTTATTGATGAGAATTAGTTTGTTCGTGCCCTAGCACCGTTGGTTGCGTCCATGGCTCCTCTACTATAATCTCACGGCTTTTTGTTCAGTTTCCCACAGAAAGCGTCAACTGTTGGTGCAAAAAAAAATCAGGAGAGAGATTACCCAACATAACTCCCTCTCTTTCAATCTTCGAGAAGCCCTAGATGCATCCATCTTGACATTGATCATGGGAGAAGGTACCTGCAAAACAAAAAGACACTCCGACGTCCAAGTCAGTGAAAAGATTCGTTAGAGACGCAAGGAGAAGCGTCTTTATAATAAGATCATCCTTCTTTTACACCCCACAGATGGGTTCAATGCGAGAGAAAGAGTAAAAGATCATCCTCCTATATATAGATTATAATTAATGATGACTGTTATTTCATTAATAAATTATTACGAAATATCCATCGTTCGATAATTATTTAGAAAACTAATTATACAAGAATTATATTACAGTCATCACTATTCTTTTCTTTCATCTTGCACAATACTCTATGACAACAGCAACAACCGGCTAATCATGGTACGCAATTAAAAAAATCGGCAGATGCGTCTCCAAGCAAAAACATTCAAATGGGTCAACTCACAAACAGCAACAACAATAATGGTGGTTTCAGCGCCCATCTCATCCGAAGAAAATCCTTGACTCGTCGACTACCCATCAGGCGAAACCCTAGCATTAAATGTTTTTACTATTAAGGTAAAGTCAATTGGTTAAATGATCACTAGGTGGATACAAATAGTGGAAGTCCCTGCAGTTACTTTAAAGGGAGAGGATCCTCTCCTACTCAAGGTTTTAATTAACCGAGCTTCCTAAGTCTCTTAAATTTTGTTCCTTTCTCTCTACCATCTCTCTTGTCTTAGTTTATCTTCTTTCTCCTTTCTTTTGCGATCTACTCTGTTGCGCAACATTGATGAACTCCTTACCGAAATCCTTGTGCGTGTGCCTGCTCGACCTCTGGTTGGATTCAAATGCGTCTCCAAGCATTGGCTCTCTCTTATATCCGACCCCAAATTCTGTCATCGCCACACCCTTAGGAACCCCCATCCCTCCGTCTCTGCCATCTTCACTAACTCATCCACTGACTTTTATCACATCACTCTTGATCATCTAGAACAATGTGACAGTAGTACTAATCATGGAAACAAAAGGATACCTGCGTCTGCAGCCTGCAATCCTCTTAACTTCGTTCCACACCTGTATAACACCTATATCGTCCATTCATGCAATGGTCTCTTCTTGTGCCTTCCCTCGCCTCCAAGAAGTAGCCCTCCAATAATTAACCATCCATATTATGTTCTCAATCCCACAACCAACCAGGTCTCCACACTTATTCCTCCAGCTGCTGCTGCTGCTGCTACTAGACATCAGCGCCGTATATTCGGTTACGCTTTGGCTTTTGACCCTTCCAAATCACCTCATTACAAGGTGGTCTTCCTTTGGGGCGTTGATGAACCGGAAGATAAACTCCTCTTAACTTCGTTCCAATCAGAGACTTGCCTTGATTCTCGCATAGAGATATACTCTTCTGAGACTCAAAGTTGGAGGCTTCTCGATTCCTCTTTCATTAGGCACCCTAATGTCAACTATCGTAAAGGGGTATACTGCAATGGCGCGGTTCATTGGGTCGGCATGGATGGGGAGATGTCATACTACCACATAGATGAAGAGCGTGTTGGATTTGTCAATGCTCCTCCTCTGCCTTCAGAGGATATCTTATTATAAGGTGCTCTGATCTCACATTATAAGGTGCAATCGAATTCGATAATCTGTTTGGTCTGTGATGGCCACTGTAGTAATACATATATAGTAGCAAAGGACGTATATAGATCAACTAACTGAATCATATGACCAGAACATTAAAACAACTGTATGGTATTATATATGCTAATGATATGGAACCTGGCTAAGAGATGCGAATGTTAGGAGCAAATACACAGACAATTAGAATCAATATTACAAGTCGCATGTTGTTTTGATTACTTTTGATTGGAGTCAAGTGTAAGAATTCAGTGCCGATTGGGATGCACTTTACTTCCTCAGCGAGACTGCGACTATCTCACTGTTTTTCAGGCAAAGATATCTTCATCATCTTCAATCTCCAAGACTCCAACCTTCAGACACCATCCTCTTCAACCTCCAAACCTCCATCTACTACCTCATCTAAATCAGCAATTTTTCATCTGATATCTTCTTCTATTCTATTCAATTTCTAATAGTTCTCTGTGCACGTCTCAATTGACGAAGTACTCGATCGGCGCCCCGCTGCAATTGCAACCAACTTACTGTGGGATTTCAAGAGTGAATTTCATCTACCATCATCGATCTTCATATCTCGACTCTCTTCTTCTGGTTCTTCCAGTTTTGATCGAAGCGGCGTCAAGTAGTGACGAGATTAGAGATTCTAGGCGTTGAAAGAGAAGTCAGAGTCTCTTGGGCTTTTTCTTTTTTAACAGTAATTTTGCTTTGGTTTCTCTGAAAAAGAAACTATTCCATTCCTATTCAATATCTACTGTAACAAACAAACGGTAAAGGTTAAGGATTTCATTTAAAATCAAATCTTGTACCAATCAAATCCATCTCTACATCCTATCACAATCTAATCTGTGTTCCCAATCGTGGCCTATGTGAGTGGCATAAAATGGGAGGAGTAATTACATGCAATATCTTAAATTAATCAATAATACAAAAGTAGCTACAAAACTTGAGCACTAAATCAGACGAGGTAAATAGTGAGATATTGCATTCACTCTCTGAGGCGTATTCCTTAACTTTGAATTTTAGTAGTTTTGAAATTAACGGAAAATTTCAAATTTGGAAAATGGAACCTAAAAGTGAGGGTTTTTCTTGAGTCAACCGGTATAGAGTTCTTTTAGGAAAACATAGTCCGGGTCATCTTCCAAGTTATTTTTAAACAATAGTTCCAGCGGTACTCATGGCTCCACGTGTAACTTGTGTCTTCTCGTTCGTAAACACAAACCTCACCGCCCTCTATTTAAACTTCTATGATTTTAAGATAATATCAAAGAGTTTCAAATATTCATCGTGATCTTGCCTCTATTTCTACTTACTTTTCTTCTTATAGCTACGTACCTAAACTCAATCTCATGGCCACCCTTTTTTCTTCTAACAAGAATTATATTACAGTCATCACTATTCTTTTCTTTCATCTTGCACAATATTCTATCACAACAGCAACAACCAATATCAACAACAATAATGGTGGTTTCAGCGCCCATCTCATCCGAAGAACATCCCCAGATTTACCGTTGTATAAACACAGAAACAACACTCGACAATTGATGGATCCAAACGCGCATGAATTCCTATTAACAACAGATCCTGGCAGCGGACATAATTTCAAGTTCTCAATAGGAACCCCACCTTCAGAGATTTATGCAATTGCTGATACAGGCAGCACCCTAATATGGACGCAATGCAAGCCGTGTAAAACAAACTTCAAGACCAAACGTCCCATGTTCGACCCGAGTAAATCGTCTACTTATAGGAACATTACTTGTCGTGAAAAGGAGTGTAGATTCGTCGACGATATGAAATCAGTGGATGATTCACCAGATTTTTGTACAAAAAATCCAGCAAGAAGTTGTCCTTATGGTGTTACATATGCAGGCGCAGCAAGCACTGAAGGCGTATTGGCAAAAGAAACAGTTACTTTGACATCCACAACAGGTAAGACTGTAACGCTAAAAGATGTTGTTTTTGGGTGTGGGAATTTTCAAGAGGATCGGGATGGTTCAACAACTGATTATGATATGGGCGTGGTTGGGCTCGGACGAGGGCCCTTATCATTTGTTTCTCAAATTGCTCCCTATGTTGGTGGGAACAGATTTTCTCATTGCTTGGTGCCTTTAGATACTGATCCTAAAATTCAAAGCAAGATCAATTTCGGGAATGGGAGTGAAGTTACAGGTGAAGGGGTTGTCTCAACACCATTGGTGGAATTGGACAGCTACATATTTAAGGATAACTATGGTGTGGTGGCACAAGGAATTACAATCGGAGATAAATTTGTTCCATACAGCTCGAACGTGACATCGCCCAATAAACAACACATGATGATCGACTCAGGCTCAACTTTTACATTGGTACCTTACGAATTTTTCGACAGAATAACAGCTGAGCTAAAGAAGAGTCTTGATCCGAAATTTAAGCCGTTCATAGCAAAAGTCGGGAAAAATACAGAATTATGCTTGAATTCGACAACAATTCCAAAAGAACCAAAAATGACTTTTCATTTCGACGGTGGTGGCAAATTGCCATTAGTGACAGAAAAAATGTTCATAAAGGATGAAGAAAACAAAAACAACTTATGTTTTGGAATCATGCATTTCGATGATCATTCTAACTTCGGTGTATATGGAGCCGTCATGCAGGGAAATATGTTGGTTGGTTTTGACATGGATAGAGAAGTGGTATCCTTCAAGCCAACCGATTGCCTAAACTACTAGAAGGCGTGATTTTCCTTTTCTGAATGAGTTGGTGTTTTTTTTTTTTTCTAAATGAGTTGATTACCCTAAGGGTAGTTTTCTAAATGAGCTGATTGTTATAATTAATAATGTAAACCTTAGAACACTGATAATATCTTGGGTTCTTATGGGAGAGTACTGTAATAATATCTTGCATCTGGATGAGAAATTAGGTGGATCGAGCTAGGACTCATAATCTCTACATGAATAATTTTTTCTCGTTTGTTAACTCTTGTGGTTTGATTAATATTCCTGCAAAAGGTAATCGGTTTACTTGGTCGAATAGACAGGACCCTCCTAATACTTTTCTTGAAAGGTTGGATCGTGCTCTTCCTAATGCTGCCTGGCTTGCTGCCTTAATTTCCTCAAAACAAAACTCACTCGTCTTCCCTTTCTGGGATCTGACCATGAACTCACTAATTTAGTTTCATTTCCATTGCTTATTTCAGTATGGAATCCATTGCTAATTAAGCTATTGTTAATGTCGATGCAATAGAATGATGTAAATGAATACAACTTTGAACACCAAATAGCTAGCTAGCTGCATCTCAAGTTTTCACATATCTGTCAGTTGATGGTTGGAAACTTGCACTTCTTCTTGTTCTGATCTTCTTCATCTGTAATTTCAATATAGCTATTTCAGCTTCAGTTCTAAACAACATCACGTACTCACCTGAACTCTTGGTCCTCTCTTCTAATTTAATTACCCTGAGGGTCGCCGACTATCGATTCATCAAGAAATGTCGATTTATTTCTGAGGTCGTATGAGGTCTGCATGTCGATTTATCCGTGATAATTTTGTCTATGCTTTTACCTTTAACGTACTACTGGTTTTACATGTGCATAGTGTATCCACATCAATTTAGTTTCTGTGCTGATGATAATTACAAATGTTTGGTACTCAAAGCTAGATAGATTTGGGGGTCTGTCTTAACATAGATTTTGTCACTTTTGAGTTGAGCCTTGAAGAATAGAGAATTGGGTTTTGGTTTATAAGAAAATTGTGGGGAATCAGACAATATATTGGGTTCAACGATAACACAAATTAATATTTTTTTTACATATTGCAAGAGGTATATGATCTTTTTTCTTTTCCCCGATTGATAAAGGTATAAATTCGACATCCTCCACGTTCTCACCTATTTTGATACCCACTTCAATCGCATTTTATGCTACAAATATATGTGCAAAGCTCAAATATGCTTTGGTTTGTAACACTATCTTAGTGTGATTTAGAAATTGTCACACACTACGTACATTTCACAATAACGTAAAAACTTAACAAAACGTCTTTATCCTAAATTCCTTTTACAAAAAAAAAAAATTAGAAAGAAAAGAAGCGTAATTACTTCAATCAGGTAACTGTTGTCAATTCGTAAATCACAACTGACACGAACAAACAAGTAAATTTTAGCAAAGTTTACCATAACAAACAAGGAAATCCGGCGACGGCGAATCAAACTCTCATATTTCTTTTTTGGGTTCATATCTTTTTTCGCGAAAGGATATTTAACCTTTTATTATTTTACCTTGAGCGAGAGAGATCGCAAAGGAAATAGAGACTCGGTGGTCCCTTAATTGGGACTTATATTTTATTAGCCGGGCTCTATAATTTCTTTGTTTTGGGCTTCATACAAGAAGGTGAGTGTATTAGGAGATTGCTGGTATAATTTGCTATTTTTTAAGTGGATTTGTAGTAGTTTCTACTAAATGGTTCTTTCTGTCGCCCTAACTAAGAGGGATCGTTTTTGTACTGCTTTTTGAGCTAATAAAGGACGACCTCTTTCGATAAAAAAAATAAAAAATAAAAAAATAAAACTCTTTTATTTGTTTTATTTCGTTTAAGAAAAAACTACAGGTCGCATACTCTGAGAAAAACAATAGCGACAATTGGCGCGCCTCATCCAAACATGAAAAAACCATCTCTCTCAGATTCTTAGTCAAAATCCCACCACACCTTCCATTTCTTCTCAACCTAACACTCTCTCTCTTCTTCTTCTTCTTCATTCTTCAACCTCAAGCAAAATCCAAACCCTAATTTCCACATCCATGGAGGTCAGTCCTCTCCACCACAGCTGCTGCACCTGGCTCCCGATTCGCTCCCGCTTCGTTTCGATTTCGCCGCGGAGGATTCCTAGGGTTTCGCCCGGATCCACTCGCCGGAGAAATGTGTGCTTGGCGTCGTTCAGCTCCGAGACCTTGATCGGGTCGCGTAAGGAGGACGGGAAGCGTCGCAAGGCCGTGAACGAGAGAGACGAGGCGGAGGACTTGAAAGAGTGGATGCACAAGAACGGGCTGCCGCCGTGTAAGGTTGTGCTCAAGGAACGACCGTCGTATGATGAGAGGCACAGCGCGATTCATTACGTTGCTGCCAGCGAAGATCTCGAGGTGAAAATTCTGGAGAATTTTTAGTTTGATTCACTGGTTTCAACTTTCAGGTTTTAATTGACATTGATTTCATTTTGTTTTGTTGAATTTCAAGGTTGGTGATGTTGCGTTTTCGGTGCCGAATTCGCTTGTTGTGACACTGAAGAGAGTGTTGGGGAACGAAACTATTGGTGAGGTGCTTACTGTTTCTTTGCTTTTGCTCCTGTAATGTTCTATGACTGTTAATGTTATTGAGCATGTAGGACTAGTCCAGTAATTTGTATTTGGTGCTTGATTCTTTGTGTAGCGGAATTGTTAACTACGAACAAGTTATCCGAATTGGCATGCTTGGCACTCTATTTGATGTATGAGAAGAAACAAGGGAAGAAGTCATTTTGGTATCCATACATAAGAGAACTTGATCGTCAGGCAGGAAGAGGCCAGTTAGCGGTGGAGTCTCCCCTTTTATGGTCGGAATCTGAACTGGCTTATCTTACCGGAAGCCGCACAAAGGTATCTTTTGTTGGTTTTCTGTTAACGTTTGTAAAATGTCTTCTTGCTGCAATATGCACACAGGTTCTGTCAAGTGAGTTTGTGGTATACTTGATAATTCAATATAATTTAACCCAACATTATGGTTGTGATGAATCAGGCTGAAGTTCTTGAAAGGGCTGAAGGAATTAAAAGGGAATATAATGAGCTTGACACTGTCTGGTTTATGGCCGGGTCCCTATTTCAGGTCCGTCTCGAGCATATTTGGAGTTGAATTAGAAATGTAGCGAATAATGTGACCTAATATTGTTTTATTTATTCACACTGTGCAGCAATACCCATACGATATTCCTACTGAAGCCTTCCCATTTGAGATATTCAAACAAGCTTTTGTTGCAGTTCAGTCTTGTGTAGTGCATCTGCAGGCATGTTTTCTTTCAATACCATGACGTACTTTCTTGTTACATATAATGTCTCCTAGATAGGAAAGAATTGGAAAACAGTGTTGTAATGCCTCAGCACCCATGTAATCTTCTATGTAGATAATATTATCCAACTTTTTCTTCCTTTGAACGCAGAAAGTTAGCTTGGCTCAGAGGTTTGCTTTGGTACCTCTTGGACCCCCATTGTTAGCTTATGGAAGCAAATGCAAGGCAATGTTGACAGCTACTGATGATGCTGTTCAACTTGTGGTTGATCGGCCGTATAAGGCGGGGGAATCTATTGCTGTTTGGTATGTTGATTACATATATCAAGATTATATAGCTAATTTATTATAAGCTGATCTTTGGAATTCTGTCTTGTTAGTATTCCCGTATCATGTTACTGCCCAGAAATAACACGTATCATAAAATGACAATTTGTTATATACTACAGGTGTGGACCACAGCCTAATTCAAAATTGCTTATAAACTACGGGTTTGTTGACGAAGATAATCCTTATGACCGTTTGATGGTTGAGGTAAAATCTGGATATTTTCTCTTACAAGCTTGCACTTTTCTGGTTATGTCAAGTGCATTTAATATGCCACATTTTCTATGTGTTCCAGGCAGCTTTGAATACTGAGGATCCACAATATCAAGATAAACGAATGGTTGCTCAGAGAAATGGAAAGTTATCAGTACAAGCTTTTCAGGTGAGCATCTCAAACTATTTCAGTGTCAGAAGTTATTACTTATTACATGGTTTGCATTAGTTTCTCACTTCCTCCCCTCCCCGGCTTAGGTATATGTTGGGAAGGAAAAGGAAACTGTCTCAGATATGCTTCCTTATCTGCGACTAGGCTATGTGTCAGATCCTTCAGAGATGCAGTCTGTTATCTCTTCTCAAGGTCCAATTTGTCCAGTAAGTTCAGCTTTTAAGTTAAGAAAACATGTTTTTCATTAAAATAAGTTGATGACACTACTATGGTAGATTATCAGCCAAAATATTCATGCCGATTATACTGGATGTTGTAGGTTAGTCCCTGCATGGAAAGTGCCGTATTGGACCAACTTGCTCAATATTTTAGAACTCGGCTGGCCAGCTATCCAACTACTTTGAGTGAAGATGAGTCTTTGGTAAGTCCTTGTGATAATGTTCACCTTTTCCAACTAGGATTGATTCTGATCTACTGCTGACTGAGTTTCGTTTAATTTCTACATAGTTGGCAGATCCTAATTTGAATCCAAAGAAGCGAGTTGCTACACAGCTTGTTAGGTCAGAAAAGAAAATACTACATGCATGCCTGCAAGTGACTCTGGATTTTATAAATCAGTTACCCGATCTCAGTGTAACTCCATGCCCAGCCCCTTACGCCCCTTCATTGAGATGAAAGGTATCTCCTCTCTCCCTCATATTTGTGATCTTCTATCATAAGCATGTTACTTCGGTACATTTGAAAAATGCTGACGCCTGCTTTTTAAATAAATAAATAAAATTACCAAAATGAGACCAAATACATTACAGAATGACACTTTGGTAATGCAAACATAACAGAAGGGGTTATAAAAATATCAGATTTGAAAATGGAACTATGGAAGTGCCATTTCTAGGAATTTTGAAGATAGTTCATTTTTGGTCATCGAAAACTTCTCTGTGGCCGAGCTATTTACAGATTGGATACCTGTTGGCAAAGGCTATCCATTTCATTTCATTATGATTGTTTGAAAAAACAATGCAATTCTCGTTTAATCTTTTCATGCCTGGCTTGATATATTTGTAGATTGGAACAATAACCGGTTTGGTTTAAAAAGATATAATGTGTATTGAAGTACAATGGTGATCATTCAGATACGAGTTTATATGTGATCTTTAAATATTTATCCTTGCAGGTAGATCTAAGAACTGGAAAATGCATAGGCAGTTGAGGTCCTTGAGGATTACCGAAAGATGTGTCACTGGCTCTAGTTGCATCAGAGTACAATGAGCATAACCGATGAGTCCCTTTCTACTGGTTTATCAGCATGTCTTTTTTCTCCCTTTCTGCTGGTGTGGCTCTGTTTCATGGGGTGCCTTTTGTAGTTATGTTTGTAAAGTTGAAAAGAGAAAAGGGATGATCAATATGAAGAATTTTGATAGATGATGGAATCTTGGTCTTTGTAAATGAAAATTAGAATGGCCATTCTAGGTGCTAGATCCAATTGTTTACTGGCAGTACTCTACTTGAAACCTTTTCATTGATTTAAACTTTTAGGTTAGAAGTCAGAGGGGTTTTGGTAAATTCTAAAATATGTTTGTTTCTGGATATGGAAGTTATGGTGTCAGAATTCTTCATTTTAATGACATAAACCGTGATTCCTAAATGGTAAAGACACTGAGGAACACAAGGTTATGTCGTCTTTATTGTCTTGTAACTTGTAACTCGTCTGCTGTTATTAAAAGTTGAATCTTTGGCAAAACTTACGGCACAGAAGGCAAGAAGAAATGCTCATCCTAAAAACACGAGTGACTTGCATACAAAAAACTGATAGTGATACACAGTAGACATCAGGTTGCAACTTAGACATTTTGGAGTACTCGTAACCTTGAACACGTTTTGTTTCATTTTTCTCATCATTGCACTTTCCTATCCATAAAAAAATGGCAACAGTAACTACAAAATATGAGCAGATTAAACTAGTTTCATAACTAGACAGAATTTTGGAGGAAATGACAGGATGTTGCCCTCTCTTTGCACAGTAAGGAGCTGGAAAATATATTCAAATGATCCAGTCTTTGTCCTAACCACTCTCCCAATGCCGACAGGAAGGGTGAAACTGATTAATATCATATATTAAACCTCTGAGGAACAGGATCATAATCATCAAAGTCAAACCGCTGCCGCTCTCTCCCAACCTGAAATAAGCAGCAAGTTGTGTAAGCAATCATCGATGGTATTACTACTTGTTCATCCAGTAATTTGAAGTATGCTACCTTTGCTAGGTACATAGGATCACAAGAGATGTTCTCATTCATATTAGTCAGCTTCCTCGAAAGCGCCATTATCCTGGGACAGTAAAGTAGGAAAATGAATAAATATTTCATCAACTGTAATTACCCTGCCGGTAAAGTATCTCAATGAAGAAATGGAGACATTAACAATGAACGACAGAAAATGATATGGCAGCAGCAGTTGAAGCCACATCATTATTAATATTGTTCTTCAACGGTAATTATCCTGCTACGGGAGTATCTCAATGAAGAGTTGCAGGAAATAAAATTCAACAAATAACCATCGTTCTATGAAAATGATATGGCAACAACAACAGCCAGACATTAATAATAAGATAGTATATTGTACAACTGCATCACTGATATCCAACAATTTACCTTTGTATTGATGAGTCAATACGTTCGATCATCCCACAAGATTTATACTGTTCAGGGTCCTCAAGAAAGCTAACCATTCCATCCTTCTGGTTAATTGTTGCAAATATTTCACCGTCTTGAATCTATAGGTCAACAGAAACAAAACAAATATTAAACTAGGGTGCAGTTCTAACAATTTGTGGCAGAAATAATCCCCATCGCAAGGATATCAATTTACCATTTGTAGCACATGCATTTCAGCTTCCTTAGCACTGTTTAATTGAACACTGTTGGCTATATCTTGGAGGGAGAGGGTTAAGTATGTCTGAGTAAGTCTCTGAATGTTGCGCTTATACATGGAAGAAATAGCCTGCTTCACCAGTCCAAGATTGTTGTCCTAGGGAAAAAGCACAATTCCAAAGCCTCGTTAAGATGGAAAAGGATTCAATGAAAGACTCGTAAGCTACAGGGGAAATCGATTTGTTTGCGGAAACATCCAAAGCTTTGATTGAGAGAACACAACATATGAAGTCTTAAAAGTTAAAAAGAACAGGATGATGCATAGGACTCACATTATCAAACTTCTCCCGGTGTTTCTGGGCAACTGTCTCAAAATCAGCAATCTTACCCGTTGTATAGCTATTTGCCAATTCTATGTAGGGCTGCTCAAAAAGTAAAGTTCACAACAAATTAGTAAAAAAAACTAGTAGCATAGCACAGATAAAAACATCAACACGTAAAACAAGTTTTACAAGCAATATCAGAAGTTTCCGGCTATTTCTACATCCTTTCAACTCTTGGAAACAAAGAATTACAAAGATAAGTAGAGCAAGTTAGACAGAGGCATTACTTTCAATTAGTGTTCTCAGGCACTGATTTACCATAACAACATAAACATGTAAACAAGATACATTGTAAAATTTGGTCCTACCTGACAAATGTTCTTCAGATTCCTCTGAGCTACAGATGAGGTGTATTTAGGGAGACTGGTAGAGAACTATAAGAAGGATAAAAAAAATCAGATTCAGAGTATCCTCAAGTAAAATTGATAGCATAAACATATAAAGTTATCAAGTCAGGACTATATATACATACACTACTTGTTCACTAAATTTACAATTAATTAATCACACCGGTTCAGGAACCAAGTAGGTTTTAACATCTCCAGATTATATATATTAAGTAACCAAAATCAAGTCTCTCAAACTGTAGTCCCTGTCGTTGTCTGACTTGTCACATTTATTACATAACTTCCCCTATCTTTCATTGTTGAATAAAATTTCACAGGTAGATGAATATATCAGCAGATAATGCATACCTGTCCATTGTGAATGAGTGAAACCAGTATATACTTTTTGTATGCTTCAACAGCTATTGCAGTAATGACAGACATTGGAGCTGTTACAACCTGGAAAATATGATGCAAGACTACAATCAATAGATAAAGTTTATAACTTGGTAAGGATGAGGAAATTAGCTGAATGAATGGCATACATTGTGCAAAAGCTCCAATGCTTTTCGAAAACGCTTTTGTCCAATACATATCATCCCCCTACAATCATGTCAAAAATGAATTTTGTCAGTAAATTTCCCTTTAAAACCATATCAAGATTAAGGAAATTACACATCAAAACAATAGTATGAGTAAGAAATGTCAAAGGAAGCAAGGAACACAACCTTGACGCAAAAGCTTACATACTAACAATGCTAATCAACAAGAAAGTATCCCAATGATGAATAGCTAACTAAAAGTATGTAAAACTGTAACAAACATCAAATAACAATGAATAGTGATACTGCAATGAATAACTCACCCGTAATAGCAATACAGAAGAAGATCTTTTGGCTGATCAACCTCAAAGATGTCTTCATCCAAAATGGATAATCCAGCTTTATAGCATTTTGACAGCAAACAGAGTACAAGAAACTCTGGATGCAAGGGAGTCAAATGTTCCGAGGAGCTCTGAATTTTCCGAATTGCTGCCAACATTGGTGCCACTCCTCTCATAGGGGCTTCAAGCTGCATAACATAGTCTTTGAACCTTTTGCAAACACTTATGACTGCATACCGACCATAAAGAAAAAAGGAATGAGAAAACTCCATTCAGCAATGTTATTTTAGCCCCACAATTCTAGCAACATATAACCAAGCCAACAAAGAAAGAGGAAAAACCAATACATTTCTCCGGTGCCAACTGAATTTGCTCTTTACTGCACGAATTCATAAATCTGGCCGTGGGCAACACCACCGCACTAGCTTGCTCCTTTGACAACGCAGATGAAGTGCATGCTTCCCTGTCAACATTTACATACACACACCCACTGTCAGTAGCCAATTCCATCCGATTTTCCAAAGCCAGCAACATGGTTAAATCGTCAACCAATGAACCAGACACTACAACCACCAATTGAAAACCATTACGCTGACAGCGAAAGCATTCTGATAACTCTTACATAACATAACTCAGACTCATATGCCTAGTTTTGGTGCCAAAACAAAATCGAAACGCAATTCAATCTATCGAAAAAGCACATAACCATTCAAACAAAGCGTAACCGAAGCATAATTTCAGCTAACCAAACCCTAACACATTGTTTACATATCCATCCAACAAAACCCTAGCGCACCAAAACCATACGAAAACAAATCACAAAGCTAGCAGAGAGTGAAGAAGAGGCTCACAAGATGTAGAGGTAACCGAGCGAGTGCAGAGAGGGATCAAGCATGTCGAGAAGAGGAAGCAGCCGAATCGACTCGGCGTGGAGCGAGTCGTGCGCTTGCTTCAGAATGTTGTGCAGGTTGGGGAGGTCTCCGGAGTTCGTCGAGAGCCCCTGGATGTTCACAACGAGAACTTCCATCGCAATTTAGGGTTTTGATTTGAGAGAAGAAGAAGAAGAAGAAGAAGAAGAAGAAGGGGCTCCCAGTTTGGTTTTCTGGGTCCGAGTGACCGTGCACCCTCCTCAGCTTAATAAATTAGAATATAACTCGGGTTTTGGGCTTCGTTATCGGTTTGGGCTTTTAAATTTATAACATATTTGGGCCTTTAAATAAAGAAAGTGAAATCCACACACCCCAAATTGTAATCCACACACCCACTTTTATTTTTTAGTAACTTAAATTTTGTCCTTAGTGACTTAAATTTTGTTTTCATATGAGAATGACTGCTAAAACTGAAAAGTAGGTGTGTGCATTATAATTTAGGGCGTGTGGATTTCACATCCCTTAAATAAATAGCTGCATCTATTTTCCTATATTTTTCCGATCGGAAAATTCTTTTTATGTACAACGTGTATATAGACTGTGTGATTTTAACCTTACATATTACATGTTCGATAGACTCATACGTTTTAGTCATCCGTAAGTGTCGTGTATTTACACTCCGTCGTGCACAAAAGACTAGTCTCCGATCTCATTGTTTCATTCCTTCCTAGTCGTCTTTATACGAACATACCACTGTTGGCCAATGAGTCAAACTCAGCTGTTTTGTTTTGTTAGGAACTGATTGGGATTACTATCTTAATTATGCATATTGTGTTGGACCAATTTGATAAAGAATATTACCTAACGCAAATTGTATTGGATAAATACATAACAAACGTTGACCATGTGGGAGCTGCCAGACGAGGAAAGACCATAAGTTTGGTAAATGGATTAGGCTAATCATATATTAATTGCCTTTGGAGTTGATTTGATTCGGTCTTCCCGTTCATTTGATTTAAGCGTAGCTAGCTGCCCTTATTCCCTCTTAATTTATATCTTTCCTCTTTCTGGTAAAATTCGAGGGAGCTATATGCATGCATGAGCTCTATGGAACACTACTGTTGGTTTTGTGTTTTTATTGGTTTAGAAACCAGAGAGTACTTACCCTTATTCAACGAGTCCAGCAAAATCCAGGCTTCTGTGCAGATCGTTCGGGGTTGCTGCTTCTGCAGATTTTATACCATGATGTCTTGCTTGACAGCAAGAACAATCAAGGCTTGTTTCCGGGTGAGCATCTCTCGGCTATTTTGGTTCAATTTCTCCGTCGATCATAGATTGTTTCCTTCCATTTTATATCCCCCTACAGAATTCTGCATTAGCTCAACTGTCAATGTCACTGCTTTGTTTCAAAAATTAAATTGGCATGCTGATGGAAGACTTAAGTTTACCTAATTTTTCTTGTTCAATATATAATTACGTTTGAGGTTTCTTCAAGGAGGGATAGGCCGTCGCCCTTGATCGATCGAACATGCAATTACATATTCACAATGAAATAAATAAAATATTTCTCTAAAATTTTCTTAACAATATGTTTTTTTATTTTTTTTATTTTCTAGATATGCTGCCCCATCTTTGAGCTTGCCGGTACGTAACAACCTATCATTTGGTCAACGTGAACATCTTCTTGTTAAAGTCAAAACATTCTATTTAACTTACATTTGTTGAGAGGTACTTCTCCACTGTAATATAAAATTAGGTCAATCTTCACCCGCGGGTGGAGGAGCCCTTGATGATGACGTAAAACTTGCAAACCTCAATGAAGCTCAGACTAGTACACGACGCGAAACTATTAGCAGGAAAGACTTCCCTGCTGATTTCAAATTTGGTTGCGCAACTTCTGCTTTGCAGGTTGATATATCTAGCTTGTCAAATCCTTCTGATTTATTATAACTCCTGTTTCGTTGTTGATATGATGCAAAAGTTTTGTTTAACGATACTGTAGACAGAAGGATGCGGAACTGAAGGAGGGAGAGGACCAGCGACATGGGATAGTTACATACAAGATGGAACTCCAGGCATAAAAATTGCAGTTGATTCCTACCACCGCTATAAGGTATATTATATAAGAACATCTTCGGTACATAACGTGTATCTTCACATACATACATGGATGATCATGATTAGAGGAAATAATATAGAAATATGATGGTCAAACATATGAATTGTTATGAACGGTTAAGATTGTGTCGTGTACATACACGTCGTGCATACAAGAATTTCTAATATTATATATGCAAATTGGTTACAACTTGTGGATGCTCACGTACATACTTGCTAGCATCTCATGCATTGTGTTTCTTAATCACCAGGAGGACGTGCAACAGCTCAAGGCAATGGGAGTGGATACTTACAGATTCTCCATATCATGGTCAAGAATTCTCCCTGGTATATATACCTGAACAATATACTATAATTACTACCGCTGAAACATGGAAGAATTGAAATCTTAGCTAGATCAATATATCTGAGTTCATTACAAGATCGAGTTAAGTTAGATCAAACTAATAATTACCTCTTGTGTTACTGGGATCATTTTGCAGCGGGAACCATAGACGGGGGAGTAAACCAGGAGGGTATCGACTTCTATAACCACTTCATCAACGACCTAATTGCGAATGGTATGACATATATATGAACTATATATGGATTCATATGATGTATCTATATGCATATTAATTAGCATATATATGGGATTTTCATCCCCGTAATTCTTCAGTTCTATGATTTTTCTTTCTTCTAAAATTTTGTATATATATGATCAATGTACGTACGTGCAGGGATAACTCCATTTGCGACACTGTTCCACTTCGACTTGCCCACAGCACTGAACACCAAGTACAACGGTTTCTTGAGCATTGACATTGTGTAGGTGTCAAGTTCCTTAGTATTCTAACAATCAGCTAATTATGTGTAAATTTGTCAGTACTAATTCACTATGTTTAACAGGGAGGATTTCAAAGCATATGCTGATTTGTGTTTCAAAACTTTTGGCGATCGAGTGAAGCACTGGGCAACTATCAATGAACCACAAGTATGGGGTCAATATGGCTTCACTAACCCAGATCCGAACGCAAACGCTGCCACCGATCCTTTCCTCTCTACACATCATGTCTTGTTGGCTCACGCTGCTGCTGCCAAACTCTACAAAAACACATACCAGGTGATCATGCATTTATATGACTACTAATAATTACCTAAAAACTAATTAAGCATTTGAAATAAAGTTTCCCTAGCTACCGTGCATATGGAAACAATAAACAAATGCGATCGAGGAAATTGAACATGAATTCCTTGCACAGTTGCACCAAATAGAGTATCTGTTTTTTGGTTTGTTAAACTTATTGAGTTATAGGTTGCAAATTAACGCTACTACTTGTCTTTGCTTGTAATGACGATTTGCTTAAACACTGCATGCATATATAGGCATCACAAGGAGGAGAGATTGGAATTCCCCTGGTTGTTGAATGGTTTGAGCCATTTGAAGACACCATTCCAGATAAAGCTGCGGCCCGTAGAGCATTTGATTTCTTAGTCGGATGGTACAAATTACTATGAGTTTATATGATCGCAAACAAATGGAAAATGACTGGCTTCGAGTGCACAAATTTATAGCATTTGTCCTAATTATCTTGGATGTATCCCCTTCCAACTAGGTCATATGATTTTGATTTCGTTGGTAGGTTTCTGGAGCCACTAGTATATGGTGATTACCCGTTCATTATGAAAGCTCTAGTAAAAGATGGACTTCCAAATTTCACAGACGAGCAGAAAGAGCTGGTAAAAGGGTCATACGATTATATTGGGGTGAACTACTATACTTCCCGATTCGCGGCTCCGATAGCAATAGTCGACGGTGAAGAAATTACCGACTGTGATCAGTACCAGCATGTTAACATCACAGGTAACTATTACTCGAGTAGGTAATTATGAAATAACAAGAATGAAGATAAAAATAATGAAACTGATCGATGAACTAAAGGATGTTTATATTGTGTGCTTTATTTTTACAGTGGATGGACCAGATGGGGAACCCATAGGCACTCCAGTAAGAACAATCAAAGTGTTGCGTCCTAATCTATTACTGTTTTAACCAAATTTATCTAATCATTTGTTAATCATACACATACCAGACACCAGGGAGCAGTGAGATCTACGTTTACCCACAAGGACTGAAAAAGGCATTGATTTTACTGAAGGAATACGGCAATCCCAAATTTTACATTACTGAGAATGGTTAGCCGTCACACACACACACACATTCGAACATAGTTCAATTAGAGTTTTTTTTTTCTTTCTTCTTTATTTCTCAAACTCAAATAGTAGAGAACTTCTACCATATTTCCGAGTATCATGTGTATTATGACAAATTTTCAGCTATAAGATATAGTTTTCGTTTGGTTAACATCAAGTGATCAAGGGTTGCATGTTTTGAAAAACAAGTTGAAATGAAAGTTATTTTCATCAATCTTCTCATTAGAATCGTCTTCGAAATTGACCAATTTGATCATTTGCACTTGCATAATGCAACAGGGTATCCAGACAAACGAGATGACACCATTCCAATTTCAACTGCTTTGATAGACGATGCTCGAATTCATCATATAAAGGATCATCTCACCGCCATTAAAGAGGCCATGAAGTAAATGCATATAGATACACAAAATATTTACACTTAAAACCTTATGAATTTGACTGGTTAGTTATAAACTTATGAGATTAATTGTTACGTATATGTATGAAGTATGATTGTGTACTT
This sequence comes from Fragaria iinumae, assembly GCA_009720345.1. Taxonomy (NCBI): domain Eukaryota; kingdom Viridiplantae; phylum Streptophyta; class Magnoliopsida; order Rosales; family Rosaceae; genus Fragaria; species Fragaria iinumae. The sequence continues at coordinate 42,109,554 of CM019122.1, forward strand.
GTAATTGTGAGTGCAGCACCGGAACAAATGTGAAGGGTTACCTGATGTGGGCAATGTTGGACTGCATGGAGATGGGATCCGGCTATCAAGTTCGATTTGGTCTCAATTTTACAAATTACCTTGGCAACTTGAATCGAACTGCCAAGAAATCCGCCGGCTGGCTCAAAACTTTCTTGACTTCTAAGTAGAGGACCGACTGATGAAGCTCTATTTGAGCATACTTCTCTATATACTACGAAGTTTACTTCATTGTGATTGATGACTAGTTTAGACGTATAGTCTTGCATATGAACTTTCAAGTTTCAAGTATATGTCAAACACTGCAACTGTTGCTTATAAGTTATACCATACTCGACTTTGCCATGCAAAACCAAACCAGTTCAACAACTGGAGAAATTTTCACTTCTGATAGAGAACTGAAGACCGAGAGACATGATATGACTTCAGCGAAATTGGAGCATAGAAGACATGATGTACAAGAAAGACATTATGAAGGCAATCTTTCCATCTGGAATATAGCAATTCACTCCTAATTTTGAAGCACCACATGATCAGACACAGAAGACCTAATTTATTGCTGGAAACCATGTCAGCTTAACCCAACATTTTCATCCATACAGTTATATTTTCAACAGTTCTAAGCAAAATTTCAAACTTTGACAAGGCAATCGATATCATCAAACATTGGTACGGTACGTAACACTCCACATAAGTAATGAATCTAGCTCCATTCAAGGTAATCCTTCATACATTCACTTCGACTCTATCCTTCTTCCTGCCCTTTCGTGAATCTTTATCATCCTGGCTTTCAGCCTTTATCTGAGCTCTTACCAAGGCTCGTCTTGTACGAGGTCGCATTTCCCTTACTTTTCGTGGAGGCATCAGATATGGTTCAAGGGGCTTATCACCAAATGGGTGTTCACCGTCGGCAAAAATTCTCAGCTTTCTATCTCTATCCTGCATCCGTTGAAGAAACATTGCAAGATAATTTAGTCTACAGGAAAAGCATTTTGTGTAAAAAAAAAAAACGATGAGTAAAGCTACAAAAATATACTCACGTCACGCAATTTGTTCTTAGGAAGCATACGCAATACAGCTTTTCGAATGACTTCTGTGGGGTCTTTCGCCATCTGATCCTTCAGAGTCCTTTCCCTGAGGTGCCCAACATACCTACATGCCAAATATGGTTCAACATCAAGACCAAAGGGAATTAACAATAAACAATTGATAAAAGGTACTTGAAAACCTCAGCAATCAACTCTATTCATTCCTTTATTTCATTGATAGAAAAAATGAATAAATTTGATGATTCTCACAACTCGATTAAAAAACTATGTTGTCTATTTCAGAATCTCGTGTGGGTAGGTCAACAACCAAAACGTAAAAGCAAACTACTACAGTCAACTACTAGTATCTGAATGATTCTACATCCATTAACTGCATCACTCCTGCAGCAATGAATACTAAGATACAGAAACTTACCCTGTATGCCAATGATAAACTTTATCAGTTAGTTTTCGCCCTGTGACACAAATATCCTTTGCATTCAGCACAATGCACATGTCTCCATCATCTCGATTTGGAGCATAAGTCGGTTTATCCTTGCCTTGAATCACAGTAGATATTTGAGATGCTAGCCTTCCAAGAACCTAAAAGTGAGGTAACATTTTAATCAGTACTTCAAGAATCCATACCCTGATAACTGAAATACTACCACTCCAACAAGTTCAAACCACATCAAACAATGCTAGTTTCTTCAGAAAACACCATTTGTGGATCTTCATTCTACTTTATAATTTTAACCAACACAAGTACTACTAACTGTTGAAACAACGAACCAAATGAATCCAAATCAAATCGATACTATTTCTAAAAGCCGTAAACTATAACCTGGCCTTTGGCATCAAACACTTTCCACCGCAGCCCGTCAAGATTAATCCGTCTCAGGCCAGCAACAGCTTTCTGCATCAACATCAATACTTATTCAGTCACTAACAAGCAACCAAACTATAATTTCTCCATTTCGCAAACTCACCAAACATTACAACCCAGATTTCAAATCCATCATAAACAAACAATCATCTATTGCAATGTGACAAAACACCCAGCAATGGTTAACAGCACATCAATTTCTCTTGGGACTTTTCACAAACACCTGGTGTGCATTTCTTAACATTCTAAGTTCGTCTCAAAAACCCACAAATGGATGAGCTCTGTGAGCATTGGAATTGATGTAAGCAATGAAATCAAACATTACAGACCATGAAAACTCGATTAATCATCGGAATCAGAGAAGAAAAAAATTAACCTTCATGTTGCCTTTAAAAGTTGCAGCTGCTTGGCTTGCCATGGTTTTCTCTCTGACTTCAACTTTCTGAGAAAACCCAAATCGGAGATCAGGCAGAGAAACACAGAACTTGGAATTCTCCCAAGAAAAAATTGGACCTGTAAAACCCTGAAGGAGTAGCTAGTAGGGTTTGGACCCAAATTGAAAGATTTGGGGGTTTTATTGAACAGAGGTGGGCCGTGTGGGCCTAACAAACATTTAAGAGTTTTTTACGTGGGTCTTCTTTTGATGTTTTCTGTATGGGGCGTTATTGGCTCGGATTCTATTCTAATTTCTAAAGTTTATAGATTTTGAGTTTTGTTTTCTTATTATATAAAAAAAAAAATAGAGAATCTATTGAAATTACTCTTAGATAATCTCGATTATCTAATATTAATAGATGGTCAGGATATTATTAGTTTGTTCTTTCAGATATGTCTCTTGATCCTTATGAGATTTACGACACATGTTTTTACTGAAATAGTGTCAACATCAAAACACTCGACGTCTAAACTTAAACAAGTTGGAGGCTTCTTAATTCTTGTTTCACCAGGCAAGCTCATGTCCGCTACGAAGAGGGGGTCTACTGCAACGGTGCAATTCACTGGGTAGGCGACGGTTGTGAGATGGCATATTATCCCATTGATGAAGAGGTTGTTGAGTTCTTTGTGAGTCCTTATCACTGTTATTGGAAGAAATGTCATAAAAGGAAGTTCAGAAACTTTCAAGAGAATGATGGTCATTTGCATCTCATTGATATTTATAAATCATGTCTTACTAAATTTGAAGTGTTGGAAATGGGAAGAGGCTACTCTGGCTGGTTTCTCAAGTACAATGTTGATCTTGATCCTTTGTGCTCTGCTTTCCCTAACTTACCCTATGGAGAATTTGTTGTTCTCTTTCTTGATCCAGACGAAAATGAAGAATCTGTGTGGCTACATACTCCTGGTAAAGTCATCACGTACTTGTTTATGTTCACCATGCATGTAGCATGAAATCACGTACTTGCTTATATTCGACAATGTCCAGATCGAACAAACGATGAACATCAATGTTAATATGTGGGTTGTTAATTTCATCAAATTTGGTGCAGCAGCCGGACCTCATTGCCGACTTGTGATCGATTCGAAGCGTTTTCAATTTCTCAATGCCGGAATGTTCACCCACCTCGCATTAACTGTACGTATCAAGTTGATCTTGATCAAGTTGGGATAATTATCTTCTGCATATTATATATATATATATATATATATATATATATATATATTGGACCATATGATAAAAATAAATACCAGGACCACGTGATGCATGAAATAATTAAAACAAAGATGACCACTACCTAATTACATATTATATTTGACCATGCGATCCAGCAATGCCTAAAACAAAAGATAATTCAAGTGCCACATATATATATATATATATATATATATAGAGTGTAGTTTTCTAATTATACCATGTGTAAGTTTTTAAATACTTTGCTGATGCATGTCCTGACATATAATGTAAACATATTGCATCTAATTAACGAGCACGGTCACGATCTCCTTATATATATATATAGCCATTCTCAGCTGCGGACGTCTGCATCAATGGTTTTGATGCGGATTTTCATTTTTGCACCACTTTTTGATCAAATTTCCCCATCTCTACCGTCTAGTATCTAGATAATATTGTGTAGATCATCTCTGCAAAATTTCAACCAATTTGGTAATCGTTAAGGCCCTCAAAATGACGTATTTCTGTTACAAACATGAACGGTTCATGTTTGACAGAATTCAGTCCAGTCCATTGGTTTTTCAAGTTTGAGGGTCTTAACGATTATCAAATTGGCTGAAATTTTGCATAGATGATCTACACAATATTATCTAGATACTAGATGGTGGAGATGAGGAAATTCGATCGAAAAGTGGTGCAAAAATGATAATTCGCACCAAAACTATTGGTGCGGACGTCCGCAGCTGAGAAAAATTATATATATATGTCATGCAATTTGATCAAAAAAGAATTCATATGAATGATCGATATGATGGATCAAATGCATCGGAAGTCAAGAGTTCTTCAAAAGAATATTAAACATGCACCAAAATTGAGCAATTTTCATTATTCAAATGTAGCAATTCATTCAAAAACAGAAACTCATATCTTTGGCAAAATTTTCCAGTTATACGGGACTTGATCTTAACATTTTACTAGTTGAAGACTCGAAGGACACCATCAACTTAATTACGGAGAAGCTTTTGGCCCGATTCATAATTATCAAGACAAACATATCATGACAAGGGAAGGAGAACATTTTCCACATGATGATTTGAATTATAGCGAGATGAATTATTCTGAAATAATTGTGCTTTCACTGTTTCCACGTTTTGCACACACCATGAAACGATCGAGATGTTTGTGTGTTTTGTTCAGACAAAAAAAGAATCAAATCAATATCATAATTAACTAACGTACACATTGCCATAAATTATATCATCAACTAGACACCAAAATACCGATAGGAGCTAGGAGAGCGAAGACTCGGGGAAGCAACTACAAAGACAGATCAGATCAACAAAAAAAAGAAAAAACTATAAAGACAGAAAGGCAGAAAGGGCATCTTCCTCTTAGTTCCTTAGAAAAATTTGTTGATTGAGTAAGAAGATTGAGATATATATTTAGCGGGAGTCTTTTTAACGAGGACCCTTAAGTTGAGGACTAGTTAATGAATTTTTGATTTATGGTTTAAAAGACCTATTTTTCGATCACATCTTGACATCTCATCCGTTCAGTTTTTATGTCTATATGTGTAGATCAACCCTATAAATTTTTAGACAAATCGATGATCGTTAAGGTAACAAACTAGATCAAATTAATGGACAAACCAAATCTGTCAAACATGAACCGTTCAAGTTCATAATTGATAAATCACAATTATAAATGTTTTAACGATTTTTAATATGGCTGAAAATTTAGAGAAATGATATACTTATAAATATCTATAAACTGAACAGTTAAGATTTGTATATAAGATTGAAAAATAAAATAAGCTGAAAAATCCTCAATTAGTCATCAAGTTTCTCGTTATAAAAGGGCTTCTATGTTCGGCATCAATTATATGCAAAGAGATATATTTGGCATCAGTTATATGCAAAGAGACAAGCAGTACGCGCCAAGACAAACTAATATAAACAATATATGTAGTCTTCTTCAACAACTAATATAGCTCGCTCTCTTTGATCACGTATCCAATAATACTATAAGAAATAGAGACATATGCATGATCGAGGAGTTAACGTCCACAAATTTTACACATGTTGAAATTTATTTAGATAAAAGATTACGGTGATCGGGTAGTGACTTCCAATAACTCTATAAATACAATCGCTTAATTTCTGTGAAGCATATCTCATCCTGCTCAACTCCCTTTCTAAGTAGCTTCTCTCATTCTCACTCTCAAACACACCCAGAAATCACCATGGCTCTCTCTCTAAGCTTTTCGCTGCCAACGTCAGCACCAACAGCGCCTTTGAGCTCCTTCAAGAGACTACCGAGCCGTGTTCCTACGGTGAAAGCTCCAGGAGTGTTCCCATCTAAGGGAATAAATCATAAGAGGGCCATCAGAATTAGACCATGCTCTTCATTGGGAGATCTTACAGATCTTACTTCAGCACTCACAAGTGCAGTTACTACTACTGTGGACGTCACTGTTGACACCGCGGCCGCTGTCGTAGACACTGCGGCCGCGGTTGTTGATACCACGACCACGACCACGACCACGACCGAAACTGCAGAAGTAACCAGGGCTGATTTTCCTGCTGATTTCAAGTTTGGTTGCGCCACTTCTGCTTTCCAGGTTTGAGATATAACCATGTTCTAGTTTTTAGTTTTACCAATAAAGTCAACTTTGCAAAGGAAATTTTAGTTTACGTATTTGCATAATGCAGACAGAAGGATCTGGAACCGAAGGAGGGAGAGGACCGGCCACATGGGATGATTACATACAAGATGCCACAGTAGATGGCACAGAAATAGCAGTTGATTCTTACAACCGCTACAAGGTAATATATACGCCTGTGTTAAGAAGCTAGTATATCTATGTCGGTGACCAAATATTAATGTCACGTACCTTTGTATTGTATCCCTTAGGACGATGTGCAACTGCTGAAGAATATGGGAGTGGATACATACAGATTCTCCATGTCATGGTCAAGACTATTGCCTGGTATGCTTCATTTCCCGGCATATAACTGAACAACTTATATAGTTACATTACATAGTTAGATCAACTAGATTTTATGTGTTTCCGGGATCAATTTTCAGAGGGAACCATAGACGGTGGAATAAACCAGGAGGGTATCGACTTCTACAACAACTTCATCGATGAACTGATCGCAAATGGTATGTCTGAACTATGAAGCTTTAAGCAATTAATAAGTTGATTAAGTTTACGTGATATGGCTCGAAGTGGTGACTTGTTTTCACATATAAATGTGCAGGGATAACTCCATTTGTGACACTGTTCCACTTCGACTTGCCCACAGCACTGAACACCAAGTACAACGGTTTCTTGAGCATTGACATTGTGTAGGTGTCAAGTTCCTTAGTATTCTAACAATCAGCTAATTATGTGTAAATTTGTCAGTACTAATTCACTATGTTTAACAGGGAGGATTTCAAAGCATATGCTGATTTGTGTTTCAAAACTTTTGGCGATCGAGTGAAGTACTGGGCTACTATCAATGAGCCTCAAGTATGGGGGCAATACGGCTTTACTAACCCTGCCGCGGATGCAAACGCTGCCACTGATCCTTACGTCTCTTCGCATAATGTCATATTAGCCCATGCCACAGCTGCCAAGCTCTACCAGAACACATACCAGGTGAAACGAAATCATTTTCTTTCCGCGAACCAAACGAGCCTCATTTTGACAGTTTCTTCGATATTATTCTTCATACAATTACCGTGCATTAATTTACCTAACTTTATGAATGCTTAGCCAACGCAAGGAGGAGAGATCGGAATCCCGATGGTGGTTGAATGGTTTGAGCCATTCGAGGACACCCCGCAAGATGTCTTTGCCGCCAAAAGAGCATTCGACTTTTTGACAGGATGGTTAGCTACTAAACTTAAGCTGAATACTTGCCACGACTTCATCCAATTTGCAACATTATATCGATCTGTCTCACTAGTCATCGTGCAGCTCTATTTCTGTTGTTGTTTCCCTACTAATTATAAGATGAACTACTACTTGCTAGGTTTCTGGAGCCCCTAGTGTATGGTGATTACCCATTTGTTATGAAGGCTTTGGTGAGGGATGGCCTTCCAGAGTTCACAGATGAGCAGAAAGAGTTGGTAAAGGGCTCATATGATTACATTGGGGTGAACTACTACACTTCCAGATTCGCCACTTCTGTACCAATAACTAGCAACGATGTCTACACAACTATGGATCAGTACCAGCATGCTACCGTCACAGGTACTACACTCATTTAGTTACTCATCCCTAGTGCCTAGTACTGCTTTCTCAAGAAAGAAAAGATCGAGATAATTTACCAGTACGTACTGAAAACTCATAATCGACGATTCTTATTTGTGTTTGTCACAGTGGAAGGATCAGACGGGGAGCCCATAGGCGATGCAGTAAGATCATAACCGACGCTTAGTACAATAACTAGAACCCCAAAAATGCTTTACTTAATGTAGTTTTATTTGGTATCTAGACACCAGGGAGCAGTTCGATCTACGTCTATCCAGAAGGATTAAGAAAGGGATTGACATTACTGAAGGAATACAACAATCCCAAAATCTACGTTACTGAGAATGGTAATTAGTCATTTTATTACTACCAAAGAAAAATGTAGCACTAGAATGAATTACTTTGCATTGGAATCTTAGTTACCTTGCACTTTCAACAGGATATCCGGACGCACGAGATGACACCCTTTCGGTGGAAGAAGCTTCGGTTGATGATGCTCGAATTCAGCACATCAAGGATCATCTCGCCGCTGTCAAAGCCGCCAGAGAGTAATTGCATTACATTACATCTTGCAAACTGAATATCAAGATTATTAATCTGCTAATTATTTTAACAAGTATGCACTGCAACCTGGACTAATAAACGTGATACTTCACATTGCAACTGCAGTGCGGGAGCAGATGTGCAGGGTTACCTGATGTGGGCACTGATGGACTGCGTGGAGATGGGATCTGGCTACGCAGTTCGGTTTGGCCTCAACTACACTGATTACCTCAATGACTTGGTCCGAACTCCAAAGAAGTCCGCCGCCTGGCTCAAAGATTTCTTGGCATCAACCACTTCCACTTGATGTGAGCAGCTTTGGATCCCAATAACAAGGCTCACATGCATAAGCTCTGAACTACCTTTCCTGGTAAAAAGAGGAATAAAGAGTAGCTACAAGTGAGACCATTCATGTGATGCCTCGCCTTGCAACTTTGAATGCATAAATTTGTCGATTTCCAGCAGGACTTGCTTCTATTTCAGGATTTCTATATCTTCAAGTGATTAAAGCATAAATATTGTCATTTTCATTCATGTAATAAAATACCAGTTATGGAAACATGAACAAAGCTTTAGCAGTACCACTTCTCAGAGCCAACCATGTCTCTCATCATCTTTCTTATATCTCATCCTATACTAAAACTAGAACTGTCATTCCTAAACCGAAAGCTACTAAACTCGGATGGCATCCTTGCATACAAAAAGTATACAGGGGATTCCTGTCTAGCTATGCAGAAGAATCCATAGGTTAGAAGCCGTCTCTATTGACTGTATCGTCTCCCCATGTTCGATCCCATTTGTCCAGTTTCCGGAGCAGAATGTCACCAAAGGATTCATCTTGTTTCACATCCACATACCCATTAGTTTTCAACACCTGACAAATATAAACAAAGGATGTAATTAAATGTCTCAAAACACAACTGTCAAGTTTTACACCTATTATGCTTTAGGTTGAATACCACTTTTGGGGGGAAGAAACAATGCTTAGGTAAGTGTCCAGTATATACTAAAATAACTAAGAGGCAGCTTGTGCATATTATGCATAAGCAACTCCATCTAAACTACGAGGAAAAGAAGTCGAATATACAAAAAAGATTCGTTCACATATATCATACCAGTGTCTCATAGAACAAACTTGCACTTTCTTTCTTCGTTTTTCCTTCTGAAACTTGCAACAAGTTCACTTCTTCCTTTCCTTGATTTTTACAATTTGTGAATTGTCTATGCAAGTACCTTGCAACCACTCTGTAAAGAAATGTTTAAATATAAAAAGCTTGGAAGGAAAAATTAACCCTGAAGAGTACCGAAAGATTTCAGAAGCCACCGAAAGATTTCAGAAGCCGATCCACTATACCTGGTTCTCTTTGACCACCCATCTACAACAGAGAAAAGTTTCATAGTCAGGCATGAATGCCACATTAATATAATAAACTAGAAAAACAAAAGTAAGCTTAAAAATCAGTTTAGATTCTTACCGAGTTCACAGTTAACTTCCTCGCATAAATTAGGCTCCTGAAGGCAAAATAACAACAAATAATAAACAAATTAAATAGAGAAGAATAAAGAATAAATTAAGAATTCCAGAAGCAAAAGAGAAACAGCAAGGTGTCATCAGCATGTCTATCAGTAACTAGTACCGAAAGAAGCATCGTCTCTTTCATTCTTTCCTTTACAGAGAAACTCCAAAGTAATCAGTACTCACCTCATTCAATAAATTGAAATCATGCTCTAGATCCCTATGCACAGATGGCACTTCTAAACTTTCAGATGGGTAAGCTTGTTCATTTCCCATAAATGGCTCTTCCTCTATCCTTCCAGATGGCTCAGGTATATCCATATCAGGAGCTTCGGGGCTCTTTGGACTACTGAATGATTTCATTGATGTTGAGTGAAGGACAGGGGTTCCTGGCGCAATTTCTATTTTATCAAGGACAGGTGTTCCAGGCTCAATTTCCATATGTTCAAGGACAGGTGGCTCTGGTGCAATTTCTACTTGCTCTGGTCTTCCAGCATTTGGAGGTTCAAACACATCTGGCTTTACTGGAGGTTCAGCAGTTTCAGCAGAATCTATTACACTTCTGTGGAAGAGGGACCTAATCTCCTCCGAAACACCTGATGAAGATATGGTGAGAAATAGTTTCAAAATTAACAAAGTGTAACTAATGACAGTAAACTTACTTGGTATAAATGGTTCCAAAAAAGTCTGGGATAGGTTTCTAATCTGACAGGTTTTCCAGGCATCAAGGGCAGTTTCAGGAACCTTTCCTCTTTTTGAAACCAAGTCACTCGCATCATTTATGCTTTGCTTAATTACCCTGTAACAATTTTAAGTGTGGTATCACATGCCTTGCTCAATGTATAGTCCATTATGCGATCATTATAATCCAACATTCCACTAGAACTATAATTAAAAATTATTAGAAAAAGGAAATTAGAAAATTACTATCCTATACATAGGTAAAACAGGAAGACTTCAAGTTAACATAAAGGGGAGTAAACCATGACGTACGCATTAGGCAGCACTGTGATTTCATCAATGCGACATCTCCTTTTCCTTTTCCTTGAAATTCGAGCAGCCTTTCTAATAGCTGGTGTGGGAATAACCCTCCTTAACTTTGGTGTAGCAACACCTGCACATCAGGAGAAACTATTTAGAATAAAATTGTCTTACAAGTGAACGTTTCAGTTCAGATTTATATTAAAAGCATATGAAAAACACAATGTGACCAAGCAGAAAATAGTAACAACTCTGAATATGAGAGTGCTAAAGAAACCCCATGGGTTGAACAATTACCGACTGAATATGTAAAATCATATAAGGAATAAATTTTTCTTACCTAGAGCCTCTGAATCTTTTCTCGCATTAATTTGACAATTCATATTATCCGGTGGAATCATGTCCTGTAGCTTTTCTGGCTCTCCATCCTTATGATTCTTTTCACCAGATAAAAAAGCAGGTTCTTCAGGTTTCTTAAAGTCACAAGACTTACCAAGGTCCATGTCCTCTTCTTGGGCAGATGTACAATTTTTCAGGTTTCCCCTGTCAGCTTTGAAGTTGCTTCGATTGCCATCTTCAGTCATAAGTGGACACATTTGATTTTCAGATTGCATATTAACTTCCTCCTGATTAATTTGGTGATCTTCAGCAGATGATGTAACATGACAGGAAGGTTTCAGGTTTGCTTCTTCTTGAATTCCATCGACTGACTGTGATATAGCAGGAGCCTTTATTTGCTCCACATTAGTTACTTGATCTTCACCAAATGGTTCAACTTGGTCTACGGGTTCTTCAATGCCACAAAATGATTCATGGTTCAGACCTTTTTCCTCAGACCTAACGTCTGGAAGCTTTTCTGGCCTTGCATCTACTTCAGTCCCATCTTCAGGCAATGACATATCTGGAACCTTTATCTGCTCTCCATTAGTTTCTTCTTGAAGGAACCTACTGTCTTGAGGATTCTCCATGTTTACGTCTGAGTTAGCTTCATTACTTGACGTCCTTATCTCCATATCCAATTCCATCCCATCAAATGGAAGTACACTGAAGAGAACAATTTATGTTGTTAAGTTACATAATTGGAAAATATAGAAATACTGAAAAAGAAGATAGGATGTACAGAATTTATAAGCTTTCCACGGAAACATACTCTTTGTCTGGAATGTAATTGGCAGAAAAGATACCATGGCAGGCACCAAATTCCTCATAATCATACTGCAGGTACACAAGTTGACATATCAGGGGAATATTCATGATGAAACTTGATCAAACTACTAATCAAGCCAATAAGGAACTTGGAAATCATTAAAACTGTTTGTAACAAGAAAATGCACGACTTGAAAATACATGCTGCTTAATGACTGAGAAGGAGAAGAGAGTCCCTCATGACAAGATGAAAAGGGCAAAAAGGAAGATGACAAAATAGTCAGTATAAGAATGAGCCTTGGACTTACCATATCTGAAGGAAATTGTCCTGCATTTCCCTTTGGACAATCTGTTTCATATCATGATGAATTGCTAAGATTATATTCAAATAGAATAATATAAAAGAATATTCAAGACCACTAATCCAATACCTTTAAGCGTGATAGCTTCGTAGGATACTACATTTCCTCTGGAACAAGCGAAGAGTACAAGTTAGTTATGATGACGAGAAAAAAAATATTACTGATTACATGGTTTATTGCTATATAACTTACCCACTGACATCTTCAAGGATCCCGAAATCAAATGCATCAAGTTCAAACCTCTCTGGTAGGGTAACAGATTCATAAGGCGCACGAAGGGTATCTGTATCTTCCTTCTCTTTCGTGCTAACAACAAACTTGTTGATTTCAGTTAGCACGTCATGGCAGTCATCAAAAAGGTATTCAACTTTTTTTGAGTATATTCGAACAACACCAAGAAGAAGGTAGGCCAGTACCCTATATGCGATGACATCCCAATCATCTTTCAAAATTTTATCTGCACAACAGAATATGAATAAAGGATGCTTAACGGTAGCCAGTACTAAATAGCATGAAGCGTTACTCTCCAAATTAAAGCCGATACAAACAAAGTAAATATCATCAGCCAAAACTATCTGACATCATGTTTAAGATACAAACACTATTATTGACAGCATTCCAAAAGTACCGCTCTAAGTATTAAACGAACAAGAGCCTATAAAGTCAGAGAGTATATCTAAACAATCTTACTGTTGAAAACATCAATCGAATTTTATTAGTCTTCGAAGATTCTTTCTTTTTTCCCACTTTCCTACTCCCCAATGAAGCAGGAGCATATGCTAGCTAAGCAATTTGGATTTTTCTAACTCCAATAAGTGAAACCCTTCTTCAGTATAAGTGAAAATATTAAATGGTCATAGTCCAAAGGTTCTAAGAATCAAAACAATTCTCTATAAGCACCAAAAGAACACAATTTCCCCGCAATTTCTGTAGTCTTCCTAAATCTTCATGTGAAAGATATGTTAACAAAAATAACTAAACACACCTCTAGATTCTGCTAACAACCAATTCCTCACACCAATCTTTCCTAGTCTATCATTCACATAACTCCTAAAACATCAGCCGAATGAGTGATCACAGTAGCAAATGACATACCCAGAAACAAGGTGACAAAAATAAAACTACATCAAATGATATATTAACTGATCAAGTCACCAAATTTGGTAAACATATAAACAAATGAGCACATTCCCACATCATGATTCATAAAAGTAGAAAACGAAACACACAGAACAGATTAGGGAAAACAATCTTAAACATAAAGTAGGCACCCAAATAAGACAAACAGAAATCCCAAGTCAAAAAATCCATGCTTTCTTTGAGAAAAGATGAAAAAGGTTTCATCTTTGTGAGAGAAAACGAACCAACAGAGGCAGAAATATCAGTTTCAGCCACCTGGGCCTTCTTGAGCTTTTTGAAACAATAAGCAGCAACCCAAATGGAGCCTAAACGCCCTTTGCTTGATAACAAGCACTGTGAGTAAAACATGGTTTGGTTTTTTTCACTCTAAACCTTTCAAAGTTTCAATCTTTGAGTGTGTGTGTGTTTCATAGAAAGCAAAATGCAAAGATGGAGAAATTGCAGGAAATGAAAATGGGGAAGAGAAAGAAACGGTCGAGTGGGTTTTAATGTGGTGTACCTGTAAGCCTCAGAACCCACCCCAAGTTGCAAAGAATTTGGCTTCTCTGTTTGGATTTATGTTGCTTGAATTTGCTTGGTACAACCCAATAAGTACCGGTTTTTCATTTTTGGGAATGTGGATTTAAAATTCAAATTTCAACTTTCATACAGTAATCCATAATTTCTTCCTTTCTAAATATTGAAGGATTACCACATGATCATGATTTGTCCCATACCTTATTTATGTCTTATTTAATTGTTTTTCATATATGATCGACAAACATGGTAGCAATTTTCGGTTACTATAAAGAGTTATCTTAAACAATTAGAGTTAATCATAGACTCAGTTCATACTTTTTGTGTTACTATTCGTCCTAAACGCTACTATACTACTCAAACGTAAATTCTTTCATAACTCTAGACTCTCTAGTTCAGAAGTTTTATAGCATTGAAAACATAGTGTAACTTCATACACAATTGTTTTAGTATATCTATTGGTTGTCTAGCACTCTTGGCAGATTTTTCTCTTCAAGGGCCATTAATGTAAATCAATTATGCAAAAGATGAAAATGGGAAAGTATTTGAATTTATATGACCATTATTCTTTTCGACTAAAGAATTTGAATGTCCAATTAACCGCATGTAAAAAATGCCACCTCAAATTTGTCAGATGCGCTGCATGTTAATCATCATGGACACGTGTAAAGACCACATACTGAATCGTGTCAAATACCATTTGTATTCATTGAGATAAATTGTCAAGAATACCCTCTTGATGATAGCACAGTGCTCTAATGTTGTCATCTTCATTCACATGAAGACACCATTTCTGGAATCAATAGATGCACCACTGCAATTTTCAGACCTGTCCTATCATACATTTCCATTCTATCTCTACCTACTACATAACCAAAGCTAGTTAAGTCGGAGCTGGGCATGAACGAATTGTTATAGCCCTTGTAGTCTACACTGGGCATGAACGAGCTGTTATAACCAATGCTGTACACTCCTATAGTGAGATCTAGTGATTCTAGTCTACTATAGTGGCAATGTGGCATATCAGTCACGCAATTCCTAATTCTAGCCAAGTAGCCATGGACAAAGTAACATGGTTTCAGAAGTACTGGCTTTATTGACTGCATTGTCTCCCCACATTTGCTCCCATTTGGGGAGTTTCCATATCAGAATGTCGCCGTAGGGATCAGCTTGCTTCACATCCACAAACCCTCTAGTTTTCAACACCTGCAAAACGGAATAAAAAAAAATGAATTATTTTGAAGACACTCAAAACTTAGCAATTAACATGTTTGAAATGTAATGTTTTCTCTCTATGCAGAAGGAACAAAGAGATTCATAGATCATACCAGTGTCTCATAGAATAGCCTTGCACTTTCTTTCTTGGTTCTTCGTTCTGCAACCTCTAACAAGTTCACTTCTTTTTCTCCACGACTTTTGTAAATCGTAAAGTGCCTGTGCAAGTACCTCGCCACCTTTCTGTATGCACAAAAGTTAACAAGATAAAGATAATGCTTTCAAGAAAATAATGTACAACAGAAGAATCTCAGGAGGCGAATCCACTGTACCTGGTTCTCACTGAACACCCGTCTACAACAAAGAAAAGTTACAGGGTTCACACATTAGTGCCGCATAACAAGAAGTACAAATATCAAACAAAAGTCAGCTAATAAAGACCCTTGATTTCTTACCGGGTTCAGGACTAACTCCTTCACAAATTTCAGCCTCCTGAAATGTATTAAAAATAAAAGAGTCAACAATTGGATTCCATAAGTAAATGTGCCTTAAGCAGTATAACATGTAGCAGAATCGATATTATTCATATCAGCACACCCTCACATGGACACCAATAAGCAGTAGCAAAGTCATCTTAGTTTGCATTTGAAGAAACTCTATTCTATCTTTACATACTTAACCTCAGTCAACAAATTGAAGTCATGTTCTTGATCTCTATCCAGAGATGGTATTTCTTCTACATTTCCAGAAGGGATTTCTTGCTCTGCTCCCATGGATGGCTCTTTTTCTAATCTTCCAGATGTCTCGGGTCTTACTAGATCAATATCAGGAACCTCAGGACTCTTTGGACTATGAAATGATTTGATTGATTTTGGGCGAAGAACAGGAGTATCTGGTGCAATTTCAGCTTGTTCTAATCTAACAGCACATGGATATTCCAACACGTCTGAGTCTTCTATAGGTTCAACAGTTCCCATTTCTACAACCTCTATTTGCTCTGATATACCAGTCCTTTGACAGTTCAACAAATCTAGCTTCTCTGGGGTAATCTTTAGTTTCCTAAGTTTCCTTTTGCATAAAAGGGACCTCAGCTCTTGCGAAACGTCTGATAGTATCACAGAAATAGGGTTATGAAAGATTTCACAAGTAATGGACCAGAAAATAAATAATGACAGTAAACTCACTAGATATCAATGGCTCCAAGAAATTCTGGGCAAGATTTCTAATTTGACAAGTTTGCCAAACAGCATGAGCATTTTTGGGAACTTTTCTTCTTTTAGCAACCAAGTCACTAGCATCATGTATGCTTTGCCTTATTACCCTGTAAGAAATTTACGGTTTTTCATTTCATGCTCAACTAATAAAAGATTGTAATACTAAAATTTCCAAGTGTTCCATCAACTATAACGGTGGATGCACCAAATATTATTTGAATTTTTAGGCAAAACAGGAACACTTCAACTTAACATATATAAAGGAGCAGTAAACCATCACTTACTCGCTAGGCAGCATTACTATATCATCAAATACACATTTTCTTTTCCTAGAGATTTGAGCCGACCGCTTAGAAGCTGGTCTGGGAACAGCCACCAATTTTGGTGTAGTAACCCCTGCATTAGGAGAAAATAAATTACAAGTGAAAGTCTGAAATCAGATGTGGTACAAGGCATAAATCCGAAACGATAATTGGAATAATAAGAAATAAGAATTTGAAAAAAAATCATTGGTTGAGAAAATCTAACCTAGAGCATCTGGCTGCTTGGTGTCAGGACTGCCATCATATTCAACTGAGAAGGATTCTGGATCTTCTTCTGGAATATTTTTCATGGTATCTGGTGCCATCATGTCCAGTACCTTAGCTGGCTCTGCATTAAGATTCTCTTCTCCATAAGAACAAACAAGTTCTTGAGGTTTCTTGGCCCCATCATATTCAACTGAGAAGGATTCTGGATCTTCTTCCGGAATATTTTTCATGGTATCTGGTGCCATCATGTCCAGTACCTTAGCTGGCTCTGCATTAAGATTCTCTTCTCCATAAGAACAAACAAGTTCTTGAGGTTTCTTGGCCCCACAGAGCACATCAATGTCCATAGATTTTTCTTGAGCTTTTAAGTTTCTTAGACTATGCTCTTCTTCTGTAATCTGAAAACTCAAATTTTCTGGTTGCACCAAGTCTAATTCCATCATCTCCTCTCGATCACTTTGATGATCCTCACCAGTTATCACATGGCAGGAAGGTTCTCTATCATTCCCACCAAGGATCTCATGGTTCTGAACTTCTTCCTGAATTCCATCTTCAGGCACTACTACTATATCTGGAGTCTTTATCATTTCTCCATTAGTTTCATTATGTTCACCACATTGCTTGAATTGGTTTTGAGGTTCTTTCTCAATGCCAAGAAATGTATTGCTGTTGGCACATTCTTCTTGAGAGAACCTATGCCATTGAAGCTGTTTCACAATTTCTTCCGACTTTTCATTACTTGATGTTCTTAACTCCATATGAAAGTCCATCAGGTGAGATGAAAGTACACTGGAGATAAAAATTATGTCAAAAACGAATAGAGGAAAGAATACATGATGTCAAGAATTTATTAAACTCTGAGCATATCAAATGGTTTTACATACCTTCTGACTGGGGAGTAATAAGTAGAGAAAATACTGTGGCAGGCACCAAATTCCACATGATCATACTGCATAAACAGAAACTGAAATCTCAGGCACAGCCCTGCTAAAACTTGATCATAACAATGAAACGCTAATAAGGAACTTTGGTTATAAGAAAAGTTACGACTTGAGAAAGATGTGTCTCTTCTGCCCTCAAAAGAAGAAAAGTAAACCATATGGAAGGATTTCATGCCAAACAAAAAGAAGTAGAATGACAGTATATTAAGCTTGAAGGAGCTGATAAAATAGTATGCGACTTACCATTTCTAATGAAAGTCGTCCTATTCCATTCCAGTCTGCACATTCTGTTTCAAATCATGCTGAAATTTTGTGAAGTTGTACAAATTAAAATAAAGTAATGAAACATCAAGGACCACAAATTTGATACCTATAAGCGTGATTTCTTTGTGAGACGCCAAATGTGCACTGAAATGTAATGAAACATATACGTTAAGTCTGGTTACTAAATACAGGGATATCACTGATTACACATGTGAGATATGCAACTAACCTACTGACATCTTCAAGGATCCCCATATCAAAAGCATCAAGTTCAAATGTGTCTGGTATGGTAACAGACGCACAGACCACTTCTGTAGGTGCATTATCATTTGTGCTAACAACAAATTTCTTGATATCTATTAGCACTTTATTGCAGTCATCAAAAAGACATTCCACTTTTCTTGAGTATATTCGAACAACACCAAGAAGTAGGTAGGCTAGTACTCTATATGCGACACCATCCCATTCATCCTGTAGAATTTTATCTGCACATCAGAATAAGAATTTAGAACATTCAACCTAAACTGCTTTCACTTTTAGTAATAAACTAACATTACGGAGGACCTCATCCAGATTTCACATCCTATAGTCTTCAAACTGTTGGTTCCCAAATCTGACATCCACTTCCCAGCCATATAGAACTTCTTTATAGGAAACAACCAATGATTCTACTTAATCTTACCAGTCTACCTCCTAATAGCAAAAGTCGATTACAGAACGAATGAGAAACACAGCTAGATGATGTATAACAGTAACTAATGCCAAAAACTCAGAAACAAGGTCTCCAAATTAATGTACTTTTTTGCTACACTAAACCTATCTATTTAAATATCAAAGTAAAACAAAAAAATCAAGCCACCAAATCTGGAATATCCATGAAGACAAAACAATCTCCTCTTCCTAACAGTATAAGCATAACGAGTTTACAACACTTTAAAGTCAAGTAACTTTCTACAAGAAAATGTCAACTAAACAACATGCTATTTTCAATTAAAAAACAAATTAGCAGAGCCCCAAATCAATAAAACGAACACACACAGTAACCCTCTGTTTGGCGATTGAGGAATCAAGCACAACCAAAGATAAATTAACAGCAAGCACAATCAAACACGTTCTCAGAACCGAACCCATTTCAAAGATTTAATCTTTCTCAGTGATTTTTCCCTCTTATTTTCAGAACTCGTATCAAAATATTGAAATTTGAAGAAAAAGAGATATTTACCAATAGAGGCTAAAATGTCAGTGTCTGTGATCTGGGTCTTCTTAAGCTTCTTGAAACAATAAGCAGCTACCCATATGGCGCCCAAAGGCCCTCTTCTTGCTAACAAGCTCTGTGAATAGACCATTGTAATTTGTAAAGCTTTGAACTTTACTCTTTTCTGGGTTCACTTTCTGTCTCTGATTTGGTTTCTCAGAGACAAATTTCAAATCTTGAGTGGAAGAACTGAATGGCAAGTAGTTTGGAAGTGCAGTTTGGTTATAGCTACTTTCAAATTTTGCTTCTTTTCACACAATTATGGTAAGAAAAAAGGCTAAGGGTTGAAATTTATATGCTTAAAGTTTTACCCATATTGTGAATTAACTGGCAGTAAAAGGAAAACCCAGCTCAGATATGTTGAACAGTTGAAGGATTCACAAGTTGAGGTGAAGTTCAAATTTTACTGTGTCGGTCAACCGTGATTTTAACCCAGAGTGGTCAGATGACTCCCATGACTGGTTGATCTCCCAAATGAGGAAACCTAAGACAGAGGCCCCATGACTGGATCTCCCAAATGGGGAAACCTGTGACATGACTGGATGTCCCGAAGGAGGAACCTAGGAGACTTTAAAAATGTTTGGTTAGAAACGTTCCTTGATCATCCACATAAAAATATTTGATTATCAAAAAAAATCATGTTCTGCTACATTTTATGGTGTACCCGTAATGAAGTTATTTTCCGTAACCAGTCTTTTTTCTTGACACCTTAAAGTGCTGGTTCAAGATATCCAAACTTTGTTATCCCACTTTCCGTCTATTTCCTTTATACATGTTTGGAGAGAAACAAATTTTCTAGCTGACAGTCTAGCTAAATTAGGACACTCTTGTAATAGTCCTCATCTATGGATTTTTTCTCTTCCTCTTTCCTTGGCTAACGCCTTCCAGCTTGATCTTTATGGGGGTGGTTGCGCGTGAGGGTTCTCTTTATAATTTGTTTATTATCCATAAAAAAAAAACTAGGAGACTTCAACACTCTTGAATTACTGCTTTATGTAGGAAAAACTATGAAATAAATATATCATAACAATATAAACTTGGCTTTTCATAATTAAAAGATTGACAACATTGTCTATCCAAAAAAAAAATTAACAATATTATAATGAGTAATATATTAATATATATGTGAATTACATAAACAATGTTATTTTAGGAATTTAAAAGAGATCTAATGAGCAAATGTTTATATTTAAAAGTAAAATAGAGGTGTAGAGAAAATAAGATGTATACTGAGCAAATTTAGAGACCCCAATAGCCGCAATCTACTGAAAAAGGCAATGGAAATCCGATGAAATTTATAATTATTGAGGTTACACAAGCTGTGATTATTAAATTAAATACATGCTACAATAACTATAACCTTCTCATTGCAAACTAACAGTTCTTGATTTCCCAACCAAAGAAATGAAAAAAATAATTTCAATTACACAACAGCCAAACTCTCAAAATATCGATGATTCTTCCTATCAATTCCACAAAAAGAATCATCTACACCGGCCTTTGGAGTTAAGTCGGTAGATTTAAAGGTGCTATTCCTAAGATTATAAGAGATCACTTCACCCGAAACATGCAGCAAAAGAGAAGAACTTTCCTCATCTTTTTCATTTTCCTGAGGAGCAAGGGAGAGAACAACGAAAAGATTCTGCAGGAAGTGCGGGTAAGCGGTGCACAAGGGATCAAGATCAACATTGTACTTGACAGACCAGCCAGAGTCTTTCCCCATCTCCAAGACTTGGAAATTTAGCATAACATTTTCTATGAATATCAATAAGATGCAACTGGCCACCACCATGAGACTCCCTAAAATATCTATACAGTATCGAACCGGTAGAATACGTCAGGATGAGTGTTGAAAGAAGTATCAAGAAGCCTCCAGCTTCGAGTCTCGGACGAATATATCTCTATGTGATAGTACGGGTATCAGCAGCCTCCAGGTGGTTCATTGACAAACCAAAGGAAGACCACTTTGTAATGAGGTGATTTGGAAGGGTCAAAAGCCAAAGCGCAGCCAAAGATTCGGGGATGATCAGTAGTGGCAGCAGCAGCAGCAGCTGGAGGAGTAAGTGTGGTGAACTTGTTGGTTGTGGGATTGAGAACATAATAAACGAGTGTACTAGCTGTAGTTGGGTAAGAGTATGAGTATCGTGGAGGTTGGAGACAGCACAAGAAGAGGCCATTGCAGGACTGGACAATCTCAATGCCGTGTAGGCTGCGTACGAAATTCAGATGATTGCAGGACCTAGCAGACTCAATTAGGTTTTGGTTCCCACGAGTTCTAATACTAGTCGGATCATGATCAAAGTGGAGAGGGACGAAACCGAACTCGCTGGACTTCTGAGAAAAGAAGGCGGAAATGGGCGGGTGTGCATTCTTTAGCATATGGGAGATGACAGAACTTGGGGTCGAAAATAAGAACGAGCCAGTGCTTGGAGACGCATTTGAAGCGGACCAGAGGTCGAGCTGGCACACGCAAAAGGATTTCGGTAAGGATATCTTCATAGTATACCACGGTTTCTGCTAAGCTGCTGCTGCTACAGCATTTTGGTCCCTGCACCATTCTCTCCTCTCTCAGCAAGGAATATATTGTTTGCTTAGAACTTGGCTTCTTTAATAAGGGGCGGACTTGGTTATTTATACACATAAAACCTAGCTTGACCAGTTATCCTAAATTCCTAATTAACAAAGGACAACAATACAAAACCAAGAGAACAAATCCAAATTAAAGGGGTACACATGCGAGGGAAAAAATTAACAACTTAGGGAGATAAAGTGGGACTCCTTTTAATTACAGTGTACAAGAAAATGTGTGTACGTACCTACTGCATCAACATTCAACACAAGCTTCTAACACTCTATCAACAGCAGTCCAGGACTCCAGGATATGACTGATATAAGAGTTGCCCTTGAAAATTCCCACTTATGAACAAGACAGCTGTATCATCATCATTTTCAAGGATGTCATTCAGCAACATATTTCTCTTCTGAAGCTTCAATTAGTATAGGACAAAAATCCAACGTCTCATGGCTGCAGCCACTGCTCAGAAGAATCATATAATCAGCCAAGTTCAGAAGCAATACATCGTCCCATTGCCAAGAAACGCAGAATTTTAGTTCCAATGTGGCAACTGTACCGAAATGTGATCTTCCTGGATTGTTATAATACTCGCACACAAGTTTCATATTACAACATCTGTGTTGGGATCTTCACCATTGGCAGCCGCCATTTTCTCAATTTTCTTTTTAAGAGCCTTATCAAAGTTAGAAGCAGATAGCGATAACAACTGGTTCAATAGTAACATCACTCCACATTCCTTCATAAGTGCATATCTAGGTTTAATCCGTTCTACCAAACTATAACCAAAGTATTGAGGGAATTTAACCAGCTCTGATTTTGGATAATCCATGGTCAAAAAGAACTCCCATTTCGGCATCAAGTTCTCTGTCAAGCTGAAAGTATATAAGGCTCCATACCTTGAAAGCATTGTCCCAATTTCTTCCATAGTATATCCCCTCTCAATGAAAAAATCTGTCACAGGCTTCAAGTTGGCCTCTATACTAAGGCCAAACACTGTGGGAGATCGATGCAGAAGAACACCAACATCCACCCCTAGTGAGCGAAAGTACTCAGCTGTGGGCCGTAACTTGTCGTTGACACTGTAACTAATTATGTTTGGGCACCTTGTTAAGACCTTACCTATGATCTCTTCTGAAAGGCCCATTTCATAGAGGAAATCTACTGTTGTTTTCACCTTCTGCCTGCTATATGTGAGAAGGGCTGGAAAGCGGTATATCACTTTTGCCCACTGTTTCTTGTCCACACCTAGGTTTTCTAAGAATCTCATGGTCGGCATAATATTCTCATAAAGACTGATCCCGCACAGCTGAGGCCTCTTAAAGAGGATTGTAGGAATGTCAGATTTTGGGACCCCAAGATCAAGGAGAAACTCAACAGTTGGTTTTATCTTCCCCTCCAAACTGTAGTAGGCAAAAGATGGAAATCTGCGTGCAATACCCTTTATTTGATCGAGATCCATTCCAAGCTCTAAAAGGTATTGGATATGAGATGGAAGCTTCCCAGCTGGGCCTATCTCACTCACTCTAGATATGGCTTTCAACTTCTTCAAGTCAACAGATGACTGGGATTTAATAACCGATGCAACTGGCTTTGCTTTAACTGGTGCATCTGGAAAGCTTTCCACCACATCTACCATATAAATACCATGCTCCTCTAGAAGGGATTCAAGGTAAGGGATTAGAGCCTCCCTTATCTCAAGAGTGGTTAGCTCACGTCCTGCAAAAGAATTTGATTAATCACATTTAGAACTCACAATAATTACATAAGATGGATTCATAAAGAAGCAGTAACATGGTGAATTCGAACCTACTAGATAACGGGATTTATGAACAGAATGAAGCCTATCGACAAGGTGATCAATGAAAAGCTCCGACTTGTTTATGGTTCTTGCGGCAAGTGTATGGCTGAGACCTTGTTTCTTCAAGAACAACATCAGGACAGCTTTAGCTTCTTCTTTCTCAGCTGCTAAAAGAGCTGGAGATACCAGTTTTAAGTTAAATGTCCCTTCTATCCCAGAGTCCGCTGCACATATGGTAAAACATATTGGTTGAGTTCTCACGAAACTTGATACATTGTGTTCAAACTGATTTTACATATATAGATGTTGGAATTTGAAGTTAAAAGGCCTACAACAGGAAGAATGTGTAACTAACTGCTTACCAAACCTTGCTCGACAGATGAAGAGATTTTGAGAGAAAGCAAGTTTCGTCCTGGAGAAGAACAATCCAAATCAGTTTCGATCGTAACAAGTATACAAAAGAGAAAACATAGATAGTCATGCAGTGCTCCGTCTCAGAATGTTTTGGAATTTGGCATAGTGAAGCTAACAAATAACACCACAGCTCCACCCTATCGAAATCTAATTACCCTAACATATAACCACATCATTTCAGCCTATTAAAATCTACTTGATCACTTCAGACGGTTCAAAGTAGGCCATTCCAAATCCCAAAACCTGCAACAATGAAACAATTCTGCTCCCTGGTCTCCTTCCCACCACTAACAAATCACTCCACCAGAACCACAATTACCTTCATTTTACGATCAACATACTTATCCCTTCTTCTATACTCAGCTAGTACATATATTTCAACTACAATCACTACTATCAAAATCCCAAATCTACAATCCACTTCAGAAAAATTCACCAAATGTAAAAAACTACTTAACATATGACCTATAAAGAAAGTTTAAGGCTTTAACCTCACAAGCCTCAGTGGGTAATGACACGTCAGCTTGAAGCTTGAATCATTCACATTGCAACACCTACAAATCCCAATAAACAACAATGTTAAACCCCAAACTATATTTCTCCCCCAAATTAGAGCCACAATCACAAACCCAGTAAAGAGAGATGAGAGAGCACTACCTTCCAGTGCTGAACAAAACTTGCAGAGGAGAAGGAAAGTCACATAAAGCTTCCATCTTTCAGCTCAGAATCACTGAATTCTGAGGCTCCCAGCTGAAATGGAGCAGTAGAAGAAGAAGAAGAAAAGCAAGCTTCTTTGGACTATTAGGTTTTGGATATCTTGCTTTTCCCAAATATCTGAAGCTTAATTTCCAATTAGCCAAACGTCGTCGTTTTGTTCTATATTTGGGCCGGGTTTAAAAGACCCGAACCCACTGCGCGGGGGTTTATCAAAAACCTAAAACCCTAGTGTTTTTGCTTCACTTCCCAGCCATGGCGATCTTTCTGAGACGTGGATTCTCGCTCCGAAACGCGCTTCTCCGGCGAATCCCGGCTCTCTGCGGCACCGTGGCGCCGCCGCAGAGGATTACTCTCTCTACTCCTCCTCCTGCAGCTCTTGAATTTGTGAGAGAAAGTCGCAGAGGCTTCGCCAAAGGCCGTAACAAGTCAAGTGCTAATTCTCTCTCTCTGTCTCTCTCTCTTTTTTGCTTAAAGATTAGATTTTGAGATCTGGGTTTGAGGATTTGGTTGATTTTCTGAGCTGGGTTTGTTGTAGGGAGTGTAGAAGATGAAGATTTTGAAAGCACAGTGGAGGTTTTGCCGGATATGGGGCCCACCATCAAGGCCAATGCGACCACTCATATGGAGGCTGCGATTACTGCGTTGTTGGGAGAACTAAGCAAGCTACGGACAGGGAGAGCATCTCCGGGTGGCTGAATTTTTCGTTGTTTTTTTCGGTTCGAGTTACTGAAATTTTGACTGATTTGATGACTGATTGTGTGAGTTTTGGGAAATGTATGTGTGCAGGAATGCTGGACCACATTATTGTGGAAGCCAGTGGGTTGAAGCTGCCGTTGAGTCAGATAGCGGTTGTTTCAGTCATGGATTCGAAGACGTTGTCCATCAATCCGTTTGATCCAAATGTAATGACACCCTGCTTATTTCTTTTATGTTTCTGTTGATCTTTGTTTTCTATCCCATCAGCATGTGATCGTTAGTTTACACCTTGTTCATCTGATATTTGTTTCCTTAAACACGAAAATGCATCGAGCCGTAGTCTTATGCATGTGCTCTGTAATGAGCTTTCGAAATGAATCTAGTTATGAGATTAAGACTTTCTGGAATTTCAGTTTGGACTAGTACAGCCCGTAAATGTTCTTACTTATGAAATGGTACAAATTTGTTCTGCCCAAAGTATATCAGTAACCTCACTAATGTAGCAATGTTGCAGGCCTTGAAGAATATAGAGACTGCCATTATTGAATGTCCCTTGGGTTTAAATCCTAAAACCGATGGGGATCGATTAATTGCAGCTATTCCTCCGTAAGTATTCATCTGTTGCAACTCATGCTCTCCTTTAATACCAACACATTTTCTTGTAATCGGTGGTATAAACCTTCAAAAACAGAATAGATTCCATGTTTTAGTGTTAACAATTATTAAACTTCTTAGTTCTCAATAGTTACTTGAAAGTATTCCCTAGCTTCGCATTAGCTGTTCGAGGTGTCTAATTGCTTGACTAATATACATTTCCTGTTTTGTAATTGCCAGATTGACCAAAGAGCATGTTCAGGTGTGTAACTACTTTCCTCCATTTCTTGGGTTGTACACTTCTACCATCTGATAACCTATGTCTTATCTTTACCAGGCTATCTGTAAAGTGGTTAACAAATCTTGTGAAGATGGCAGACTAAGCATTAGAAGAGGTCGCCAAAAGGTAGCAGATACCAATTATTTTTCTGCTAATTCTATTTGCTAAACAATACATTTGAAAGATATGACATTTGTCAGAAGTTATAGTTACGGTAGTATTAGACAATGAGTTGAATCTGGCCTGCTAGAGGTGGCTGCTCTCATGAAGAATAGTGCCTCTACTAGTATTCAAGAACAGACCAATTTTAGGTTGTAAAAGGATCATCCATGAAATGTTGTTCAGGTCTTATTTTGAATCTGCATCTGAATCGGTTTTGTTGGTTTCTATTACAGGCAATGGATGCAATTAAAAAGTTATATTCAATCTACCCTAAGGATGACTTAAAAAGATTGGAGAAAGAGGTCAGTAACTAGTTGCAAGCTAATGGCTCTTTACAACAGAAATATGGCGATTAAGTTTTCTGCTGCTCGTTTGTTTTCTGAAAGGTTACATATTCCAGGTTGATGAGCTGACTAAAAAGTATATCAAGAAGGCAGAGGACTTGTGCAAAGCAAAGGAGAAGGAGATTGCTGCTGGAGGTTAAAATGTGGCGGTTTTCCTATGTGTCTTGATTGCTGGAAGACCCCGCTCCTTTTTGAAGGTGCTACACCTGGAATTGTTTTTACAGAAGAGTCCCTTAGTTAGTTTCATCATTATTTGTTATAACCTAGTTATTCCCTCCAAAGATACATGCAATGTCGAAGTTTCATTGTATAATAAAGCAAGCTCTTTTGAAGGACGATACAGATTGGATTTCCAGTGTAGAAGTAGTGATGCAAACACTCAGGCGAGTTGCAGAAGGGGGTGCTTTGAAGAAAATCTTTGAATAGAATGGACCTTCTCAATGTTACATCCAAAAGCAAATAAACAACTTCCATAACTCAAAAGCTTCAATCACACACAAGCCAAACTCTCCATATATGGATAATTGAATCTGTGAATTCTGATAGAAAAATCATCACCCCCGACCTCAGGAGGTAAGTTAAAATATTTGAGGGTATTGCTCCTAAGATCACAAGAGATGACTTTACCAGGAATATGCAGCAACAAAGATGAACTGTGCTCCCCTTCGGTTTCCTCTCGAGCAATGAAGAAAAAAATAACACAAATTGGTGAGAGCTGGGGGTAGGCAGTGAATATGGGATTCAGATCAACACGGTACTTGACAAACCAACCAGAGTAGTCTTTCCCCATCTCCAACACTTCAAATGGAATATTAAGTTGATGCACATCAATAAGATGCAAATGGCCACCACCATGAGACTCCCAAAAATACCTTGAAGATGGCCACCTACATCTTTCCTCTGAAGGCCAGACAATTCCAACACGCTCTTCATCTATGTGATAGTATAACATCTCCCTATCCATGCCTACCCAATGAACTGCGCCATTGCAGTATACCCCTTTACGATAGCTGACATTAGGTAGCCTGGTGAAAGAGGAATCGAGAAGCCTCCAACTTTGAGTCTCAGAAGAGTATATCTCTATGTGAAAAAAACGGCAATAGCCATCTACTGGTTCATTGACGCTCCAAAGGAAGACAACCTTGTAATGAGGTGATTTGAAAGGGTCAAAAGCCAAAGCGTAACCGAATATACGGCGCTGATGTGTAGTAGCAGCAGCAGCAGCTGGAGGAACAAGTGTGGAGAACTGGTTGATTGTGGGATTGAGAACATAATATGGATGGTTAATTATCGGAGGGCTACCTATTGGAGGGTCGGGAAGGCACAAGAAGAGGCCATTACAGGACTGAACAATGTAGGTTCCATATAGGTGTGGAACGAAGTTAAGAGGATTGCGGGCTGCAGACGCGGGTATCCTTTTGTTTCCAGGATTAGTACTAGTGTCACATTGTTCTAGATGATCAACAGTGATGTGATAAAAGTCAGTGGATCCGTTAGTGAAAATGGCAGAGATGGAGGGATGGGGGTTCCTGAGGGTGTGGCGATGACAGAATTTGGGGTCGGATATAAGAGAGAGCCAACGCTTGGAGACACATTTGAATCGAACCAGAGGTCGAGCAGGTACACGCACAAGGATTTCGGTAAGGAGTTCTTCTATGTTGGCTACCGTTTCTCCTAAGGTGCTGCTGCTGCAGCGTTCTAGGCGAAGTCTCTGCTCCATACTCACTGCTTCAAGTTTAATGTTTCTGAAGCAAACTACAACTCTACAAGTTACTTAAACTACTTGGAAAACTAACCCAACCCTGATTGGAAACCAAATCCTAATTAAAGGTGGACTAATCTGATTGAGAGATATCCCTTATAGTACAAAGAACCGAAATCTAAATACTTCAAGACGAAGTATTCCTGAAACCATCTATACACCCTACTTCACTAGCAGTCTAGCACTATTCTTACTAATCATCACCATTGAAACTCTCTTTGCATTACTGAAAATAGCCGGCCTCTTTGGTCACAAGCGTTATACCTCTCACCCAAAGCTCGGCCATTTCAACCCCACCTTCGCACACAAAATGCACCTCCTTGTTCTTGACAGTCACAACCCTAAACACTCCGGCTTCATTAACATCACTCTTGCTCCGCCTGTTCCTGATAAAAGCTGGGCTAGCACTCACCTCAGCCTCTCGGCATATCACATTTCTCTGATTCGACTTACCCCATCGTAGCACCCCTGCACTCCCCACCATTCTCAGATCTTTCTCATGAGGGCTTCCTTTACCGCCCTTTGTGTGCTTGAGAACCCGAGCCCCACGAAGCACCAGCTTGCGAGCAAGTTCATCTAGTATTACACGCTCAGCATCATTTTTCAGACCACCCTTTTTCCTCGCAAGTGAGAGTGGTGTTTCGCCTTTAGCATTCATGACCTCTAGCTTGGCCCCATGAGAGATCAAGAGTTCACACATGGAACCATAGCCTTCCCTGGCTGCTAACATGAGAGGTGTGTAACCATCTCCATCAGGGACATTTACATCGTAACCCCTACTTGTTAACAACTTGGCTGCGTCCATGTCCCCACGACGTGCAGCACAATGTAGAGCATAGAAACCCCCAGCATATCGATTGCCCTTTTCGAGTGCATATTCAAGCATCACCTTCTCAAATAGGTCACGGTTTTGGTTCAATGCTGATAGAGTGATTGCCGTCTCACCAGATTTGTTGGACAACTTTACATCAGCTCCTGCATAAACCAGCAACCGGAATGCTTCGACATGACCCTCCAAAGCAGTGATCATAACTGGACTAAAACCTTTATCATCCTGATAATCAATCTCAAATTCTCCTGAATCAACTATAGCTTTTAAGGCCTCAATATCACCAGCTTGAGCGACAAACATTAGGGGAGAGAAAACAGAAAAGTTGCTGGATTTAGGTATCTTGCCGGTTCTTATTATACCTATCAATACCTCCTGAAATCCAAGGGACCACCGATTTGTGACAGAAATTGAACTGACAGACTGAGCAGCAACATTGACCAAGCCAAAATCAGCACCAGCCATGACCAATACTCTGAGACACTCTTGCTGTTTATATTTTGCACAGATCATTAGAGCTGTCTCACCAGAGTCTGTCTTGGAGTTTATATCACAACCAGAGTCGATCAAACATTGAAGGACTGTTGACAAGCCAAGGCGTGCAGCCATGTGTATTGGATTAAACATTGTCCTCCCAGTTGTTTTAACGGGGGATTCTACATTGGCGCCACAATGTAGAAGCGCATGCACAGCTCCTACATTGCCACATAGGATGGCATGGTGCAGGAGAGTTCTTCCACAGTAAGGGGTATTAGGAGAAATATTTTGGAGGAGCAAATGCAAGATTGAACCACTAGCTTCAAAGTATTCCACTGCACACCAAGTAATGGGATAAGGTTCAGCCAGTCCTGCACCAACGCGCAACTCTTCCCCTGTAGCAATGTCCCATGACCATGCTCCCAGCCTCACTTGGATATCTGTCCTTGCACCAGCCTATTCATTTTGGAACAAAATCGAGGTTGGTTAGTCATGTGGAGTGAAAAAGAAAGCAAAGAAGCAAAGTAATTTCGAAGATGAAACAGGAACAACTCTACTGTTGCATCAGAAACATAGAATCTAAATCATTTTTGAGATCTCACTGCAACAATCCAAACTTGTACCGTTGTATTACTATAGAAAGGTACAAGTCCAGCTGCCACAGTTGTTGCATTATTATCACACAGGTGATGGAGGGGCCTGCCTACTCATATTGGATTCTCAAGGAATTATTTATTTATTTTACTATTCCTGATACAGAGCTTTTGGAGAAAATCTGAGGATTTTTGCGTTATTCGATTGTACATTGACAGAACCCAAGGATGGTGTGAAACTTATGGTATATTTATCCACAATGTAGGCTCAAGAGTGTAGGTAAATTGGCAGTGAAGCAACTAGAACTTATCTCTAAGAGCCCTGAGCACCATCATTACTTCATATAAATAAACTGAAAATGATGAGCAAATCACCTTTAGCAGCAAACGGACAGTAGCAACCTGCCTGCTAACAACTGCAGCTACGAGTGCACTACAGTCGACATTGGTGTGCAGAGAAGGCTTAGATGACTGAAGCAGTATCCTATCGACAGCACTTGCATCCACACCACACTGCCATTATAAGAAAGAAGAAAAATGTGAGCATATTAACGAGGCTTGTAAAGAGATCCTAATAGGTTGTGCTCTGAATAACCTGCTAATCAGGAGCATTTCAGACATTGTTCAGTGTTAATATATGATTCATTCAGCAACTAATAAATTAGTCTTAGGATCATTTAGATGTGAATGTGCATGTCCACAACTAAGAAGAGCATTTTATGCTTGCTCGTATACAGGATATCTTTTCACTGATGTTCAACATCAAGCCAGTATATACTGCTGTGTCCATTTTATCAAAATATGGTGGCATTTAAAAAGTTAGTAATGAACAACAGTTGAGTAATATTCACTGAGAATGATACTCTACCTTCATGAGAGTGTCCACCACATCCACAAACCCCCTACAGCATGCTATGACTATAGCATGCACAGCAAGATGGGGCCGGATCAAATCAGAGGACATAAGCAGCTCCACGAATTTAGCATTTCCATGACAACTTGCCTCCAACAAAGCTTCCTCACAAGCTGGTTGAGATGCTCCAGCTTTAAGTAGGATCTTGAGAATCTCAAGATGGCCCTCTCTCACTGCTGCTGTTGTCGCAAAGCCCCGGAAGAGCTTCTGATTTACATCAGCTCCAATGCTCTGTCATTTAAGAAAACAAGCCAATTCTTAGTACATCGCAAAGCTAGAAATAATACTCCAAAAACAGATACTTTAGAGTTTCATCCGTCTAATCTTTTCTTCCCATGAATGGCCTTATAATATTTATAAAATGTCAAGAAGAAGAGATAAATAAAACTACTACATTCGTAGCCATAGGTATCTTGGTTTCTTCATCGAAAACAAAAGGTGATGGCCACATACAGACAAAATGGGGGAACAAAATCTGATATGATTTGCAAGGAAGCATGGAATTGTCAACAAGCAGATCGTTTATACGAGGGCAAGGGAGATGCATAATACCTCAGGCTTGGAATAAACAGTTTGAGACAGCTAGGTATGGGCTCGTAAGAGCCATACCATATATTAAAGGAAGCTAGCTTACAAATACATGCATTATTAATTATGTCGCTATTCTATTTTAGCAGCTCCAGCATTTCAAGAATATGCACAAACTAAACCCCAACATCCAACTAAGCAGGATACAGAACAATAATAGTTATTAGTAGATTATGCTATTTTGCTCCAAAAGAATTACATTAACATCCACAAAACACAGGTTTAAACTCGAGAAAAATACACAGATTAAAACACTGAGAGCCTTAGAAGCTTATCGTCTAGAATTTGTGAATACATCATGAACGAAATTTTTTTTTTTTTTTTTTAAAAGAAAGTTTACTTTTAGTCACTGAATTCTTGAGTTTTCACTTTTCAAGTGATTAACCATATCCGAAACCGAAATCCATCATGTTATTGCTACACTGCACCTAAAAACAAGTTATCATTCACCGAAAAATCCCCAATGCTAGATCATGAACTACTCCGAAAACGCTTCTAATGAATCCACTCTTTCAATAGATACCAAAATGCTTGCAAATCAACAAAGTATATATAGACCTTTAAATTTTAAACATTTAGTAAACCACATACTAATCGTCTACGAGATTAAACACATAATCAAAGAACTAATAAAAAAATTTAGAAATTCAAACAAATAAAACACAAAAATGCTGTCAAAATTTGTGAACAGTCAACAATGCAGTAAAAAAAAACTCAATTTCAAAAATTACTCATCTTCAACCTCACTGATCTAGTAAAAAAAAATTAACAACACAGTCCTATACACACTCAAAAGAGTCACCACATTACCAGCAATTTCTTCACCAACTCAACATTTCCACCATGAACCGCCACAAAAAGCGCCGTGACGTCAGTTTTGAACTCCTCGTAACCAACTCGGACCTCGCTCGCCGACTCGTCCCTTAGCACCACCTCCGTCCTCCTCGATCTCAAGCTCACGGCGCCGACGAAGTTGACGTCGACGAAAGGATCGGCGGCGAGCTCGGTCGCGGACTTCAGATCTCCGGCGAGCGAGGCTTCGAGAAGGCGTTGCGAAACCTCGGCCTCGCAGTCCACCGGGAAGACCTGTTTGCCGGAGAAAACCGTCATTTTCCGGCGGGGTTTTGAAATTTGGGGAGTTGGGAGCAACTAGTAGTGATCGGAAGTGAGGTGAGAAACTCGCATGCGGTTTTAATTATAAGGACGCGAGGCTCGAGAGAGAGAGAAAGAGAGCAACTTGAAATAAATGAGCGCTAAGAAGAATGAGGGGAGAGGTGTGGTCCTTTTAACGTGGGTTTAACGCCGGTTAAAAAAGGATTTGACTGAGGGGTTAAAATATTGGGGTGGCCTCGGGGTCCACTATCTTGGACCTGCTGCTCTTTTACAGTGGCACTCGGCTCGGCTTCAATCTCGGCTCAGTTTGTTCTTTTTTTTTCTTTTTTTTTTTTGTGAGAAATTTTGTTTTGGAAAATAGTGATCCGACTAATCCAGAAACATTATGAACCCGTTTGTGAGAGTTTTAGTTTTGATAACATTTTTTTTGGATGAAGGGCTGCTTAAACCTAAGAATTGTTTCAAGCAATATCTGCGACAAAATTCGATGTGGTTTAAATGAAAATAAAATTAGGTTTGTTGGTTCATTACTTTTGTTGTTCTAATTTGGAAACACTACAAGACTTCAAACTTAATTTTCTTGAGTTAAAAGTACGCTCGAGCTTCAATATATAGTATGCCGATCTCGAAAATGCTAAGATAAGTTAAAACTCATGAGCTGTTTCAAGCTAAACACGCATTTAATTTTGCATGTTTTTACACATTTTCCTATTTACCGTCCGATCCAATTATAATTGCCATGATTATTCAGATTATCAGTACAAACTAAAAAACAAAACATTTCAATTATTCTAGTTGGCTGGATGTATATGTGTGTGTCTATATATATATATTTTTGATTGACACATTCTTGACATACATGTTAAAACCTCAACAGAATGATTATATAACATTCAATGGATCTTATATATAATTAGTATAAACAAATGATTGAAAAATTGCTGCCTGGTATGGCATATATGAGTATCCAATGCCAACTGAAACATAAAATACACTCAAGGATTCAATGCAAGACTATAAAAAAATAACACAGAACACAAGCTATGTTGTTGAATAGTGAGACAGGCACACACTGAGTCCATTAGCCTCGGCACCGCTATAACTGGGGACACATACTGGAGGCACCCATATGCATATATGCAGAACTGCTCCGTAGATTTTTAGCAGTGAAACAGTCCATGCAGTGATGCAGTAGTAATCACTCATGGCCGGACAAAGCCGACCTCATCCAATATTATAGTAGATGATGAGCAAGAGGTCAGAGATCTTCAGGATCAGAATCTTAAATCTTTACGTACGTATGTATATGAAATTTAAAGAGACGAAGCTATCAATGGAAAGTAAAAGCTGCTGGTGTTATATATCTGTATCAGTAACATTGTATGTATAATAATTAAGTTAGGGCAGAATAAAGTTACTGCATGGCTGCATGCATGTCTCCCCGGCCAGACCAGCCCAGTGAATCAATCCGCCATAGTAGTCAATGTGAGTAATGAAGAAGCCACCTACATAGACTCTGATTCAGTCTTTGAACATTACTTCTTTCGCTTTGTTAGTCAACCTTTGTCTCTCAGCTAGCTTTACCAGGCTTTACTACCATCCATGTAAGTAAATCAATGTGTCATTTTAATTATAAGATTATGAGTTCCCAATTAATTCTTTATTATTATGGATAGCCCATTATGAAAGAAATCTCCGTGTATCTTAGCTAAGGGCTAGTTTGGTATTGTTGTGACTTTAAAAAAAACTACTGCTGTTGTACTGCGAAAATAATCAGATGTGATTTAAAACAGTTTTGTGTTTGGTAAATATTAGTTTTAAAAGTACTGCCAAGATAAAATTTATTAATTTTTAGTGTTTTAATGACAACTGCTTTTAAAAGTAACCTTTATGTAAAATTTGTTGCCAATGACATGTAATTTAAAAAAAAAAATCTATTGTTCTTTCATTTACCAAACACTATAAAATCTAAAAGTTCGGATAGAAACTGATTTTTTTTTTTTAAAACGAAAATGTACCAAACTAGTCCTAAGTTATTTTACCGATACATTCATATGCCGTAGACAAACCTTTCGATATCAAGCTAAGTTATATATCGATCGTTACATATTCATATATCATAGAAAAAACTTTCGATATATTTTTTTAATTTGTTTTAGATTTGATATTAGTGATACCGATATATACTCCTAGTTCAGCTGCAGTGAGATCGATACTCGTGGGTTTTCTTGAGGCTCTTGCCTGAGCTTGCTTTGCCATCTGAGAGTGAAGCCGGCCTGATACACTCGTGCGACGTTCAATGCCTTCGCGCTTACACAACCGCGCAAAAGAGGCAAAAATGGTCTAAACTGACAGTCATGGCATACAAATACTGTGAAAGCTTCATCAGGAAACAGACACGTCTGCTTTACATGGACAAAGACTCATCATCACCACGTGGCTTGTAGACATTCCCGGACGCAAGCAATTACCATTTACCATAAGCCAGTTTAGCCAGAAAACAAAACTGTTCTGCTTAATTAGTTAATTCTGAGAGATCTGGTGTTTAGTTTACAGAGGAGATTCTCTTAGGTCCAGTTTAGCCAGTTGATTAATATATATAATAAAGGGTTTCTGGGTAAAGACTAAAGACAAAGAGAGATGCTTCCAGGAATGAATCCAAACCATGTTCTTGCTCCTTGGTATCGATGACAGTTACAGAGTACAGTTTATTTAGTTTATTTAGGGCACCACAAATCTTTAACCTTTTCTTTTTGGTCAGAAATGGAGGATTACATTACATATTACCTTACGGGTCGCGCGCAAAGGCGCAATTCTCGCAGCAAAAACACCAAAGCCCACGTACGTCCCATTTCTGATGCCATTTGCTTTGTTCTGCGTTTCTAGGGTTTGATCTGCCATATTTTACTTTCCGATTCAACAAAGACTAAACTACAAACTAAAACCACGACCACAACAACACCGACGGAAGGCGGTGCTTGATGATAAGGGAAGCTAAAACAGATGAGACTAGAAGGAGAAGAATGGGGAAGCTAGAGTGGCATAGATTGGATAGTTGGTACTGTTCTGCATGTCTTACTACGTTTGCTTCTTCTTATTCAATGCAAGATATGGGTGAATATGGTTGACCCATACTCATGATGAAGAGACGAGTCGGACGACGGTAGGTAGGTACCGATCGACGGAGTAAATAGGTGTCTCCGAATGTGCAAACAATTCAGCCGCACGTTTCGATGGATCTACGTACTACCTTCTTCAAGAAGATGTGAAAGCATTGATTCCTGGTCGGTCTAGGGATAGCCATACATCTTAATTAGTCGACGTATGCTTCAATAAGAATCAAGCCATATATATGTATATGTATACACAAACATGCACAATACACACGTGGTGGGAATGAAGGTGGTAGTTTCTTCTTCTCTCTAAATAGATCGAGCCTGGTTTTGATTCATTTGTTTAAGCGTATGTATAACATCGATGGATCTAGCTCTGCATATATGCAACTTCATGTGATTCTCTTTAATGGCCATCTCGATTATCACACTGATGAACTTAAAGTCGAAACTTCAGTACGTACTAGCTTCGACTCGATCGCTAGCAGTATAATAGTAACCAGTGAGCTCGATCACTCTGAATTTCCAGGAAGGCACGTACGGATAGGAACCAACCACCATAACATTATGTGTGTATCATCACACACACACACACAAATATATATATATATGCGCGCGCATTAAGTTTCCTAGCACTACTCGATCAGACACTTCCAACAGCACCAACTACGATTCTACGAACATAAAGCCCTGGCTAGAAAATTAACGTATCCGATCGAATATCGATCACATCACCTATGGTAAGTAATTGTTGATACCTGAAAAATCATGCAATCAATTAACACTTTGTCACGCAATAGTTTCATGCAATATTAGGTTAAATTCTTGATTTGACCCAAGAGAACATACCCATGCATTCATGTGGGCCCAAGCCGCATACACGTATCATTGGGGCTTGTGGAAGTGGGTATGGTGTGAATGGTTACGGAGGCACATAACGCTCGTTTGCCGATTTAATGTTGTTAAGAAGTTTCGGTCTTGGGCCCAAAACTCAAGCCCGACGACTTAAGTCGGCAACGAATCGGTGAAGAATGTGAGAATTGGACTGTTTATCTTTAAACCCAAAATATCTTTGAATCCAAAGCGCAACACCCTTTTTCTTTTAGAAAAGCCCAAACTCTCTTCTTTTAGGAAAAAGCTCAATTTCTTTCTATATTCTCATTGTTGAACCAGATACCACACTTTATTTCTTCCCCGCAGTAGTACGACGACAAGTTTTGCACAACAGAAAAATCTCATTCATTCCCAACCTGAGGAAGAAGAAGGTCAGTGACTGGTTCCAAAGCAGCTCTTTCATCCTTGGATGACGAAATCGTGAGATTCAAGTTACTTGGTCCGCCTCGTTCTAGGATTTCCGTCTCTGCAGCCGTCCTCGCAGCGCCCCTGCAGTAAGTCATCTCTCCTATCTCTCAAGGTCAGCCTCTCTTTGCCAGCTTTTGAAGCTAAGTTCATGTGCTTGAGAAGAACAATCGTTTTATACAATGGATTAGGCATCGCGACCCATCGCAAAACCCACCAATTAAACTCTATAAGAAGAGAGGTCTGGGAGCTGCAAAAGGGGAAGGAACAAAATCCATAAAAATCCCCAAACACTCAAGCTTTCATGCCTTTCAAGCCTCCACGCCAAAACCTCATTTCCAGCCATCCTTCAATCCCCATCCTTGAAACTCAGATCCTTCCCAGGAATTCAACCCTAAAACTCAGTCCAATTCTCATCACTGCGGTGTGTCTTTAGCTCCCACGCCGACTCACGCTACAAGCTTCTTTCGTCTTTGAATCACGCACAAGATTAACTCAGTAATTCAAATCTCTGGGTTAATTTTGGCCTAGTTACCTTTCAATCAAAAAGAACCCTCACAGTAAGATATGTAAATATCGACTATGTTAGGTTGGGAACTCGATCTATATTATTCTTAGCTATATGCTATGGTAAAATTCTGACTTGGATTATATGTTAGTACCTAGGTTAACTTCCAAAAGCTCATCAAATTACCGTTAACCCATATGAAATATAAAGTAAAATAAAAACCCTCGGTTGCTTAATCATTCCACCTCGCTTCGCTAATTCTTCTTCATTACCAACCGATGAGAC
Organism: Fragaria iinumae; assembly: GCA_009720345.1. Classification (NCBI taxonomy): domain Eukaryota; kingdom Viridiplantae; phylum Streptophyta; class Magnoliopsida; order Rosales; family Rosaceae; genus Fragaria; species Fragaria iinumae. The sequence goes on from CM019122.1 coordinate 42,148,024, forward strand.
ATATGAGTGTTTGAGAATTTAGAGTGTGGTATTGGACCATCGGCAATTATAAGATGAAGATCGAGTAGTGTATCTATCAAGTTATTAATTAGCTATATAATCATCATTTATCTTGTCCAAAGGTTTCAAATTTTGGCAAAATCTCCTACATTTGAATGCTTTTCTGGGCCCTCGAAATCTTATGCCACTGAAGTCGTTGGTGGTGGAGATCATGATCATTCTAATTGTCTTCCACAACTGGGACAACATAGCAGTCACTATCTTATATATACCTTTGCTTCTTTACCAATTCGAATAGCTCCCTTTTTAATCATTCCCTAATTGTTAATAATTAACGGCATGAAATCAATGTAAATTGGAATCAGCATATATAACTACCTCAGTAATCATGAGGTTAGGATTTTAAACAACATCGGCGCCAAAGTTTGTTTCACAACCAAGTGAGGTTAACCTCGTATCAATCTCAAATAACCTCCCGTTGCTTTTGCTAATTAGATATCGATCATTAAGACTTCGATGATCAACTAAAGGGCTAGAGTTGTTTGGAAATGCCATGTTTGCTTCAACAATCTACCCAACTCCAATTCAATCATATTCAAGTTGCTTGTGGTTCAATCCAAGCAATTCGAAATTAAGGATTCATCTTTGTTTTACTTAAGCATAAAGGGTTAATAGAACTCATAGTGTATGCATTTATATGAGGTTGGTTCGTGGAGATTGAGTGGATTATAGTTATACACTAATCATCATTACTCATCAATTCAAATAAAGCTAAGTACGTATCAAGTCCTTAAATCTGTTTTCATCTGTTAATATATTGTTTGTTGCACGCATCCATTTCCCACACTCCACCTGCAGGTAATGATCGAATATGTCCTGCCACTACAAGTTTAGTTTCAAATTTCAATTATAACGATAACAATGATGAATCGATGATGGTGGGAAAATGTTTAAGGGTGGTCCAATTCCTGGCTAGTTGCTTCTGCTTTGTACATCACTTAAGGGTGGGCACAGTTTAGTCTAGTCGGTCGTCTGTGCCGTTTGGATTCAAAACCAAAAGTTGTAACCAGTTCGGTTCAAACTTACCATGTTTTACACGAAAGCGTCTTCAGTACACGGTGTGTATTTTCACATATAGACATTGATAATCAAGATTATAGGAAATAATATAGAAACATGGTGGCCAAACATATGAATTGTTATGAACGATTAAGATTGCGTTGTGTATACACGAATTTCCAGTTTTACACCGTACAATCAAATCAAAACCAAATTGTATACACATAGTCAACTGATTCATATATTGTTAGTTCCATCCACTACAACACCCGAGAGGCCGAAACATAGTGAAAAAGAGTACATTCATCAATTGGATTGAGTTCGTACACAAAAGAAATGCACCAACCCTGAAGCGAAACGTCTTTGCTAATTCGAATACAAACTATAAACACATGTTATGAAAAAGAAAAAAAAATGAACCCGGTTAGTTCGGTTCGGTGTTTTTCGGTTATTTTGCGTGCACTACGGGAACATTATGATTTACTCTTGGTCCATTGGGCTATACACCCACCGAAAAGCCCATGTATTTACTAATGGACTTTATATCGGGCTTTAAACAATAACTAAATCCTTAACTGGCCCAATTCAGTTACCATTATCAAAACCACTCCACATTCCAGTCTCCAATTTCAATTCCGGTGGATGCTGACTCTCTCAGTCCCAGCTCACAGCTCACCGCAAATGGCCTCCCCTTCCCAACCACACAACCACCGTAATCTCTCTCTCTCTCTCTCTCTCTCTCTCTTTCTCTCTCATTCTTCAACGCATTGCTTTACGACCTGGCCAATGTGAAATGACGATTCTGTCTCCGATTTTGCAGGCTCCGTTAAAAAAGTGGCCGTCGTCGGCGCCGGTGTTAGGTAACGTTTTCTTTCAATCTCTACATTACTCGATTGTTAACTAATAGCTCTAAATGTAATTGAAATTTAAGTCGAAATTCGCAGAAATTTGGATGTGTAATTTACTTAATTTATGTGGTGGAATTTGATACAGTGGACTTGCTGCTGCCTACAAACTGAAGTCACATGGTTTCGATGTTACGGTACTTGAAGCCGAGGGAAGAGCTGGAGGGAAGCTGAGGAGTGTGTCTTGTAATGGCCTGATTTGGGATGAGGGAGCAAACACAATGGTGAGTTTGTTAATTTGGTTTTTGTGGTGGTGAGTTGGTGACTGTGAGTGTTTTGTAGTAATGAGTATTGCCTATATTGTGCAGACCGAGGCTGAGACCGAGGTCCAGACTTTGCTTGACAGTCTGGGGCTTCGAGACAAGCAACAATTTGTAAGGACCTCTGCCTTTGTTTTACCTCGCTTGAATTGTAGTTTGTGATGAGGTAAATTGGTAATGTGTGGGGTGGTTTCTGTCGATTTTTTTTGCTGTCGTGAACACTTGTTGACTGCTGGAGCTTTAAATTTTAAAGGAATGCACTTAGTTTGTTATTATGGTGGAAGCTGTTTGTATTGGTGTATTGATTAGACTTATTGTTGTGTACTATTGCAGCCAATTTCACAGAACAAACGGTATGTTGCACGGAATGGAACGCCTGTGCTGGTATGCTTCCTTGTTGCATCTATATTGTTAAATGAGTTTGCGTCATGTGATATTATTTAAAAGACGTATAGGAGATGTTTCAGACTTCATTCATGACATTTTGCTGACCTTTTCACATCAGCTACCTACCAATCCAATTGAGCTGATCAAGAGCAACTTTCTTTCTACAAAATCAAAGGTTTGTCTCTATTATATCTAGCATGTCCAGTAAACTTGTTTACTACTTTTTTGATCACATTCAGTTCCATTGAATGATGACCAGAAGTGATGTGAAATATAATGCTTTTTGCAACATAAGGGCTTCTTAGAAACATGTAATATCATTTTCCTAAGCATCAAACAGAATATGCATTTCTGTATTGCAGTTTCAGATTCTTCTGGAGCCATATTTGTGGAAGAAAAAAAAAGTGTCTGATGATCACACCCAAGAAAGGTATTAGTCTTCTCTGTTTCATCAAAATTCTTTGCACTTCCACTGCGTCTCACCTTGCTTTGTTAAGTCTTATCATTAGTCTTTTTCCTAATATTTTCTACTTGACTTATTTGGCTGCAGTGTGGCTGGGTTTTTTCAGCGTCATTTTGGGAAAGAGGTATATATTGCATTGATTGACTCTTTTCATTCTGCAAGGATTGATTACACACATAATGTTGTTGAAATGCTTGTACTTGTTCTGAAGTCTTATGCGTTTCATTGTTTTTATCTTTTGCTTGTAAGGTTGTTGATTATCTCATTGATCCCTTTGTTGCTGGTACAAGTGCTGGAGATCCAGAATCTCTTTCGGTGAGTAATGTGTCAGTCTATGGGTGAATTGCCTGTGATTCATAATGTGTATCTCATGTGACTCTTTCTTAAATACTTAGTTGTTACCTGAAACTGGATAAGATATATAAGCTGTATTTCAGCCTTTTATTTTATTTTATTTATTTATTTATGCATCCATATCATGAATCTGGGCATTGTTGTGACAAGTGAACCCAAACTTTGCCCTCACACAACGGAAACTTAGTTTGTTTTTCATCCGTGTCATCCTGTAATTTACCAACGGAGCCATTGGTGTCTAATCATGATCTTACATCTTAAGATTTGTGTTCCTCTAAACAGATGCCACATTCCTTTCCGGAGTTATGGAACATAGAAAAGAGGTATGTTATATGAACTGTTCCTTCTACTTTCGTCTTTCTTTTAGGGAAAAAAGGGAGAAGGCTGGAATGATGATGAAGTATTTTTCTGAGATGAAATCCTACTTAGTTAGGCTATAGGAAACATTGCCAGATTAATGTTCTATAGAATGGAAGCCAGCATATTGTAACAAATTATGAAATCACATGTTGTAATAAATAAATGCCAAGCTACATTTCCTTGTTTCTATTTTTGAAAGAATAATACGAAAATAAGCCCCAACTCATTTGGCCTTCCTTTAGTTCTCAATCTAATCTTAGTCTACAATAAATCACATGTGGTAACAAAATTATAGTGGATAGTCATAGCATCTATTCGTGTTCAAACTTTAAAAGAAGTTGGATATGTGATGCTTGTATGCATCATATGCTGTGGTTGATGCTTGTATGCATGATATATGGTTGTTGCTGAGCAAGAGGGTTCTCTACTCTATCAGGTATGGTTCGGTCATAACTGGGGCAATTCGGTCAAAAGTATCTTCCAGGAAAGAAAAAAGTGGAGATACAAAAGGTTCTGTACAGAAAGGAAAGCGTCAGCGCGGTTCTTTTTCCTTTCAAGGTGGTATGCAGGTATCACTTCAGTGGCATACTTTTCTTTCTGATGACTCATGACAACCTATGTAAATTCAGCATATTTGCAAGAGCTTTTCATCTTTTGATCTTTGTGACAATTTCTATTTTAAAATTTTCTGTTTTCTGTGTAGTGCAGACACTCACTGATACATTGTGCAAACAGCTTGGCAAACATGAGCTTAAACTGAATTCAAAGGTCTTATCATTATCTTACAGTCATGATGGAAACAGTACATCAGAAAATTGGTCGCTTTCCTGTGTTGCTAATGATGACAAGCATTCACAAAGTTCATCTGTTGATGCTATAATCCTGACGGTTAGTTACTATGTTCACGTTATTTTGGTGTATCATTTACTTTCTCACTGGGACATGTTGGTTTCTATGTCTTCATGCTTTATAAGTTCATGCTTTATAAGGTCTGACTTATGCATCTAGCATGGTACTTTGAAAAAACCATTGTGTCTTGCATACAAACCTAGACAAGTAGAATGTGTTTCTACTGCTTCATTGCAGCTACAAGATACTTCCACACATGCCATGACCGAGTTATACCCACAGAGGACAAATTTTTCACAGGGCACACAGTTAGGAGTCTTTTCCTCTAGGCACTTCAATTTGACTGTGTCTTATTCTTCATGCATCTTTTCATCTTTATTCTAGCATTTTCATTAATATAAATCGGACTGCCATTGCTTCTTTTTTAAAACTGTTATATTGATGCAGGTACCTTCCCTTCCATTCTTTAGGCAACCGTTACTTTTATTGAATGAGTTAGTATTAACAGAAAATTTTCTTCTTTGTAGGCTCCATTATGTAGTATCAAAGAAATGAAGATCACAAGAAGAGGAACCATCTTCCCTCTTGATTTTCTTCCAGAGGTAATTATGGCGTGTAATTTTAACATGTATGCAGCAGCTTATTTCACTTTTCCTTTACAGTTCCTGATTGGAAGTTTGGAACAGTGATAAGCCTGACAAATTAGATTTTTAACAAAGCCTTTGTCTTGGCAATTCCTTTACTTTTCTGCTGTCTATATTGTAGGTGAATTATATGCCACTATCAGTTCTAATAACCAGCTTCAAGAAGGAAAACGTTAAAAGGCCTCTTGAGGGATTTGGAGTTCTTGTTCCCTCCAAAGAGCAGGAAAACGGCTTAAAAACACTAGGTAAAAATGCTCAGCTATGGCCTTGAAACATGGAATAACTAAAAACTTTCCCTTATATGGTCATTACATTTGCTTTACAGGTACACTATTTTCTTCCATGATGTTTCCAGATCGTGCACCTAGTGACCAATATCTTTACACTACGTTTGTTGGGGGAAGTCGAAACAAGGAACTGGCAAAAGCTTCAAAGTATGGGAAACTTTTTGTTGTTGTAGCAAACCATGTTTTCTGTTGTTTATAATATGCACTTAATTCTATTTACAAGCGTAATATTTCTTCTTTTCCCTATTGCTCTAGGGATGAGTTGAAGCAAATTGTTACCTCTGATATAAGGCAACTTTTGGGAGCGGAAGGCGAGCCGACATTTGTGAAGTATATATATTCTCTCTTTTCCTCGTTTGGCGGTTAAAAACTTGAATAACAAAATAAACTAAATGTTGAAGGATCCTATGAATTTCCTTCTCTGTTATTTTTTTTATTTTTTTTGGATAGTTAGCTCATAGTTGTTAGCACAATTTATGACTTATTGGCAGTCATTACTACTGGAGCAAAGCATTTCCATTGTATGGGCATAACTACGATTCAGTCATAGAAGCAATCGAGAAGATGGAGAAAAACCTACCTGGTTTATTCTATGCAGGTAATTTCTCCCTAAGATTGAGTTTTGGATGTTCTAAGTTGTTATCTGTGGCCAGTCTTTTTCTGATGCGGCATGCAAATAACGAGTATGAATACTTTAGGTAACCATAGGGGTGGACTGTCTGTTGGCAAAGCAATAGCTTCTGGGTGCAAAGCAGCTGATCTTGTAATCTCCTATCTGGAATCTTCTTCAGATGGCAAGATGCTTCAGCAAGGATCGTCATAGAAGTAACTAGGAAAAGTGTCCTTGTACATAGATGGTCCTTCATTTTTGTTCTTTAGCCTTTGATCTGGGTCAGAGTTGCATATGCTTGCGGATATGTAACCTTTAGCTGTATGATACAAATACTTGTTTTTGTGGATCTTCATGTCTTATAAATCCAGTACTTGGTAGTAGTGTAGTACCAAAATACATTTAAACAACAAATCATAATTCATTTTTTCTTGTCAGAGTAGAACAATTTTATTGAAACATTCATACCAAATATTTGAGTACTAGTACTGACTACTGAGGATAAGATGAACATTCACAAATAAGATGAGGTCTGAGAAGATGGGCTATGCATACAGTTGTGGCTCAACAAGAAAGCCTTGTCCTTTTCTTTCTAGCTGTTTAAACCCATCATCTTCCCAATCCTTATCTACTTTCATGATTTTGTGAATTTGGGGGGTTTGCCCTACAAAATTGTTGTTGCCTCACATGCTGTGGGTGCTGAAAGCTGTACTGGCTTTACATGAAAATAAGAGTTTGTTCCTTTATGATTGTTTTTGTCTGATTTTGTGCCCCAATGGTATCAATCTGTTTTGCTTTGACTGAGTTTAGATTCTTTGTGGACTTCATGTTAGTGATAAATTTACAATCATTAGTTGAAAAGAGTTGGTCATAATCCAAGATTGTTGTCATTTTGTACAACTAGAAGAGCCACTGATACTGAAGCATCAGCTCCTCTCCCAGTCACCCAGTCACTGATTATTGCCTACCTTTAGTTTATGTGCATCAATCATTTGATTTCATGATTTAGATTTTAGACTAATGCCAAAGCAAACAAACAACAACCTTGAAGAAGCTACTTTAGTCTGTCTCGGATAAAATAAACTGGTCAAAAGCTCCAAAGTTGATCTTGCTCCAAAATCTAAAGAGATGGATGAACAGTCCCTTGCTACTTTGCTTTTCCATACAAGTATACAACTGCTTTTTATGCATCAAAGTTCCAATGTGCTTTCATGGCAATGCTCAGTGGAAGACCTCCATAATCCATACCGTACCAGAAGGAACTCTTCCAACCATCACTAGAATGCTACATATGTGCAATATCATGAATTTTGAGATTACGCGACGAGAAAGATAAACACATCAAATGAAATGAAGCCTCATTCTTCGCTATAAGTTTAAAGATCGTGTGAGAGATAGAGGATGGTAAACGAGTCGATCCAAATAAACTTAGTCAGATGCCAAATCCAAATACAAAAAGGAAGGAATTTCACTTAAACCAACATGCCTCCGCCTCATTGTCTGGGATGTGGAACAAACAAACAAGCATACTAAAACACTAAAAGCTCTTCCATCCAATAATATGCTCCAACTTCCATGCACCTTTTAAGGCGCCTGACTTGGGACCTGGAATAGAAAACCCACCATTACCAAACCAATTTGGTGTCTTTTGCCTTTTAAAAGGGCTGTGAATGGTGTTGTGGTGGCAGCTGAAAGCCAAAGGGGCCAAGTTCTAAGCTGCCATGGGAGTGAGGGATAGCTAAAGTGTTGCTATTATTATATGATCTTTCTCTAATCACAGTTCTATTGAGTTCTAATTTTATAAAGATTACAGCTTTGCATCAACGTGGTTCTGCATTTGAAACAGGCTGGTGTTTGTGTAACGGGCAACAATTATTTCCCACCATGCCCTTTCCTTTGTCTTGCAAATATTAGAATGTCGAGAATTCCAGGATTTCACAAAGTTACTTGTTAAGCTAAACTATGACATTTGAAGATTTCAAGTTCATATCAAACATTTTGTTTAGAAGAATGCCATCTTTTATGAGTCTCTCTCTTTAAAGTGTCATTTCTATGCCAACACTCCCGTTTTCTCCATTCCTCATTCCGTTTCCAAAATGTGTCAAAGAATTAAAGCCTCCACCAAACATTATGATCTAACCGGATAATGACATTCGGAACTTTCAACTTTCCGCAACTTGTACTTGCCATTTTGCTTACGAGAGTGTCATTTTCCTGAATCTTTCTCTTTGAAGCACCTCTTCTACTTCATTCACCATTCCATCATTAAAACTTCCCATAGAATTAAAATCCTTACCAAACACGCTGATCTCCACACCATTAATACCCAACAACACCTCAATCCTGAAACAGACAACACACTGGTACAAACTTACACTAGAATGACCATATCACAGTGACAAGTAGTAGAAGACAAGGTCGTTTTGGTCTTTCCTCACCTCTCCAATATCAAATCCAAAGAGAGGGAAAGAAATTAAAACCCCATCATGTGTCATGTGAGCTCAGATATTAAGCAGCGCAATGTAAGGGAGTCTCATCTTCACCTTCTTCTTCAATCCTCACACACACACAAAGACAAAGCCTTTATCTTTTCTTGTTCTTAAGAATTAGAGAGGGTAAAAGACCCGACCCGGTGACCCAGAACCCATTAATTGGGACTTGTCAGAGAAGAAAGAAAACCAGAGCAGTAAATGCCTTGAGAGACAGTTAAACTCTCTGTCCCTACATTTCAGTGAAGAAGAGACGAAGAACAATACCACCCCCACTGCTTCTTCTTCTTTATTGGGTTTTTGTGTAGCTCTACTTTCTATAGGTTTGTCTCCTACCCTTAACTTATCTGCATCTCTATTGCAATTTCAGTACTTGTTGGTCTCTGTTTTGGTAGCAGAATTGGTAAAGATGGTTCCTTTACGTGGTTTATTTGGGTTTTTAGCTTGGTTCTTATGCAAGTTACTTGTTTTGGTTTCTGGGTGTTTGAGAATTCAGCATTGTTAATGGAACTTACCCAGTTGTTTGTAGATTTTGGTTCTTGGGATTTGTTCAAATTTAGTGAAAATTGGAGTTAACTTGTGCAATGGGGAAGTTTTGCATGTTGAATTCAGTGATTCTTTGATGGGTTTTTGTCTCTGATTATGTCTTATCTGCATTGTTCTACTAATTTCTGCGCTTGTTGTTTTCTGTTTTGCCTGAAAATTGCTGTAAGATGCTTGTTTGGCTGGTTTAGCTTGCTTTGTGTAAAAATTCTGTTGTGGCCTTTAACCAACTTGTTTAAGCTGTTGAATATTAACCAGGAAACTTGCGCAGTTCATTATGAAATGAGGAGGAGTCTCTGGATTTGAGCTTCTGAGGAAAGATTTGGTCTTGGGATTTTGTCCAAATTCACTGCAAATTGGAGGAAATGGGGCGTTTTTTCTTGTTATTTTCAGTGATTGTGTCATGGGTTTTGTTCCTCCCAAGTACCCATGAGTTGCAAACTTCTCAGAGCCAAGTGTTATTGCAGCTGAGGAAACAGTTAGAGTTCCCTTCCCCATTAGGAGTTTTTGAGAATTACACTGGAGACCTCTGTAACCTATCTTCCTCTGCACAGATGAGCATTTCATGCCAGGACAATTCCATCACTGAGCTCCAAGTTATGGGAGACAAGCTCTTTAATGTCACTGAGTTCAATGGATTTGCAATTCCCAATAAGACACTTTCTGAGAAGTTTTCCATTGATTCATTTGTGACCACATTGTCAAGGTTGCCTAGCTTGAGGGTTCTTAGCTTAGTGTCTTTGGGGTTATGGGGTCCATTGCCTGATAAGATTCATAGGTTATCCTCGCTTGAAGTCTTGGACTTGAGCTCAAATTTCATATATGGTTCAATTCCCCCTAAGATATCCACAATGGTCAAACTTCACACTTTAAGCTTGGAGGCCAATTATTTCAATGAGACTGTTCCTGATTGGTTGGACTCGTTATCAAACCTCAGCATTTTGTGCTTGAAAAATAATCAGCTCAAGGGTCACTTTCCTTCTTCAATATGCGGGATTAAGACTCTCACTGGCATTGCCCTGTCTCATAATGAGCTCTCTGGAAAATTACCTGACATGAGTGCTTTAACCAGCCTGCATGTATTGGATTTGAGAGAAAATCAGTTAGATTCTGAACTACCAGTGATGCCGAAAGGATTGGTTACAGTACTTCTTAGCAAGAACTCATTCTCAGGAAAGATTCCGGTGCAATTTGGTGATTTGAGTCAGCTTCAGCACCTTGATCTATCATTCAATTATCTCAGTGGTGCAGCACCCTCTAACTTGTTCTCTTTGCCAAAAATCAGTTATCTGAATTTAGCATCCAATATGCTGAGTGGAGCATTTCCAAACGGTCTAAATTGTGGTGGCAAACTTGGTTTTGTTGATATTTCTAATAACAAGTTGGCAGGGGATCTTCCTTCTTGCCTGGGTAGCACCTCAGATGACAGAGTTGTTGAACTCAGCGGAAATTGTTTAACGAATGCTTCCCAACAACAGCATGACCTTTCATATTGTAAAAAGTCTCTTGCAAGGAGAAAACAATATAGTGTGAGAGAGATTGTGGTGCTAGTTGCTATTGTCATTGGAGCTCTTCTTGTTTTAGTACTTCTTGTACTTGCGGTTCTTTCCTTGTGTAGAAGATACCGTTCAAGGAAGTCTGAGAAAAACATATTTGCAAAAGCTATGCCCGATAATTCACCAAATGATTTTTGCTCGGACCTCGTTACAAATGCTAGTAAGTTGTATTAGTCTGGTTAATTTGAAGTTATTTATCTTGCTTCAGGTCCCAGGATCTTTTATCACAATGCAGAACTTCAACTCTGTGTTATAAAATGGGCCCTTTTAAATCTACGAATACACTGTATTGTGTTTTAGTACCTGACATTCTTTTTTGTTGTTTGTAGGATATATATCTCAAGCAGCCAAATTAGAGACACATGGCGCCCCAGCATGTCGATCGTTTTCTCTTGAAGAGTTGAAGGAAGCAACAAAAGACTTTGATTTCTCAATGTGTTTGGGTGAAGGCTCTATGGGAAAGGTAACCAGAAGACTCACATATGATTCAGAAATATACAATATTTTGCCTGAAGCATTCAATTCTGATTACATATTTCAAAATTCATGAGAAACTTGTGGAGCTAGAGTTTGATGAGCAATGATAAAGGGAGTCAACATTAGTCAACATTAGAATTCTTTCATGATCACTTAAGCTCTCCAATTTCTTATCTGTTATTTATCAATTCCCTTTATCTCAGTCTTAAATCTTTTGCAAGCGCCCCAAACATAAAATGCCAGAAGTTTTAATTATAATAACAAAAGTGTATCAATTGTTTACTTCATCTCTTATGCCTATCAATGAGAACAGGCTATATGGCAGTTATCTGGTCTGGTATAGTGGATGGATTTTAAAGACTTTCCTGTTTTGTGCTTTCAGATTTACAAAGGAAAGTTGGAAAATGGGACCTCAGTTGCAATCAGATCTCTAGCTATATCAAAAAAATGTTCAACTCAAAACCTTAAAGTTCAGCTGGATTCACTCTCAAAGCTTCACCATCCTCACTTGGTTGTCCTGTTGGGTCACTGCATTGACTGTAGCGGTCAAGATGATTCTGGTGGCAACAGACTTTTCCTCGTATATGAATACATCTCTAGTGGGAACTACCGTACCTATCTTTCAGGTCCGTATTCATTATCAGAAGCTTTAAATTACACTCTATACTGGAAGTAGTTAATAACAGTAGGATGTATCTTTCACTTTGTTTCTGAAATGTACTAGCAGAATGCACATCAATTCTTCACATCATAGCTTTATGTCTTGAAGGATTTCAACCTCTAACCAAGTCTATGATGTGTATATGTAGAAAACTATCCAGAGAAGGTTCTCAAGTGGTCTGATAGATTGGCAATCCTAATAGGAGTTGCAAAAGCTGTCCATTTTCTACACACTGGGGTTATACCAGGTTCTTTCAACAATCGATTGAAAACAAACAACATATTGCTAGACGAGCATAGGATTCCAAAGCTGAGTGACTATGGGATGTCCATCATCACAGAAGAAATTGAAAAACTTGAGGCATGTTTTTCTTATGTTTACTTTGTTGACAATGCATTGTATTCCAAAGGGCTATTCTGATACATTATTATATTGTTTTGCAGGCAAAGGGAGAAGGCCCAAAATCCTGGTATGTGGTATAGTTGAAATGATTTCTATCATATTCTCTTGATTGCTGCTATTCTTATTTCAAATGTTAACTGTTAGTTTTTGCTTGCAGCCGCAAAAAGGATCTGGAGGGTGATGTTTACAACTTTGGATTTATACTACTTGAATCACTCGTCGGTCCTATAGTAAGTGGCAAAGGGGAAACATTTCTTCTGAATGAAATGGTATGCATATTAAGGCTTGTGCGTTGCAAGGAGTTACGATTTTGTTTAATTCAATATTTCACCTCTGTGTAATAACATACTTATGTTGATGCCTGTTGTGAACCGTGTGCTGAACCAACAGCAGGCATCGTTTGGGAGCCAAGATGGTCGAAGAAGAATTGTGGATCCAATTGTGCTGACAACTTGCTCACAAGAGTCGTTATCCATTGTCGTATCGATCACAAAGAAATGCATATCTCCAGAAGTATCAGCTCGTCCCTCGTTCGAAGATGTGCTTTGGAACCTGCAGTATGCAGCTCAAGTCCAGGCCACCACTGATGCTGATCAGAAATCGGATGCTACAATCTGATATACTCTTACACTGCTACTGTCTTGCTTGTAATGTAAGGCAAAGGAAGGCCTGTACAAAAACAAAGTAGACTACTTGCTGTGAGCTTGTAAATGCATGCTAGTTGCTGAGGAATGATAATTGTACATTGTAATTGAAATGTTTTGTGCTGAGGAATTATAGAAGAAAATTTGTGAATGGGGAAATGGCTAATGGTACAATTAGAGGAACAAATCTCTAGTGCAGCAGTGCTCACCTGTTTTATTATTATTATTATTATTTTAATTTTTTAGTTCTTTCATAAAGTAAAGCTGTTGCAGACATGTGTGAAGAGGCCAAGAGGAGTTGTTAGAGACTTGGAGTCAGACTGAATCTTAAAATATAAGGAAAATGAGATGCTTATGCAAGTCATAGTCTCCTACCAGAAATATAAATCAGGAATCCAAGATTAACCAATGACTATAGCAATATATTTAATTTGAGAATCTGAACATAGTTTGGTCGTGGGTGCAAGTGTCCCCTAAACCCAAGATTATAAATTTGTAAAGATCACATTAACACTATCCAATATTCTTGTCATTACCTTCAATTGCCTAATTTGCCTTGGTTCAATAGAAATGGACATCTCAACCTACCTCCTCCTGAAGCTACATGCTATGTTGCTATAACATCCATGCTTGAAGTTTAAGCTCACAAATATCTTATGACAGTTTGGTAGAGGGTCCAACTTCAGCTCCAGTTCTATGATCCCAAACCTCACTCCAGTCATTGTCTTAGGTAGATTTAGTACACTTAATTACGTTCTACGCAAGTGTTTATCGCACTCTAACTACTCGAAAACGCATTTTACTAAACCTATTATGACTTGAGACCTCCAACTCATCAAGTCAAAAGACACATTAATCTGAAGCGGTACATATAAGAACTAATCCAGCCAAAAATATTCACATTAAGGTAACGAACTAAGAACACCCCTTGTAAAGGACATAACTTGGGTGACCAGCTGTGGTTACTTATGGGTGACAAACACCAATAAGAGATGGACAAGTGTCAACAATAATTATAAACAAACATGTCAAATACCCAAAACTCCCTTGTTATGTCCTTAAATTATCGCCAAACCTTTTAAAATGGACACGTATCCCATGTTCATTGGCTATGGTCACCTTAAGGTGACCGGCCTTTGTCACCGAAGTCGGGTTCCTTGTAAATGAGTTCACAACTCCTCCAGGTGACCTTTTGGGCTCAAACCAGACCGGATTAATGACGCCCCATTAGGCCCACAAATCACAAAATGTAACGGCTGCATGGTGACGGTGGGGGCGTGGGCTCCACTATCCCGGGGTCCGTGTTGTTTGACTGATAAGTGTCTGATAGCAACACCATACTGTCGGCGAGTACAGCTGTCCAAAGCAACCCCAGCTACTTCCCGCCACCACTCCCACCACTCCACTTCCCGCCACCACTCCCACCACTCCACACGTGAACCCCACTCGCATCGATTTTCCCGCTTCCCCACTCGGCGCGTGCAACACACGCCCCACGAACCTCGACTCCCCACGATTAGGTGAGGGCATTTCCGTCGAGGCGTCCCCATCGGCCCAACGTCAAGAAACGACATCCATCATAAAAACACCGAACCAAATTCCACCACCACAACGACGCCGTTTCACTCTAATTTAATATTTTTTTATTTCTTATTTATATAAAATCCGAACTGGATAGTGTCAGCTTCATAAATAATCATTCCTATTTTAATCACACACACAAATTTCACTGGTGAAAAAGAAGCCAACCGAAACGATTCGTTTCGCTTTTCTCACTTGCATTTTCCGGCGACTGTTTTCACCGGCCGGTGAGTTTCAGTTTCACCTTTACTTTTCTTCGCATTCAGCTTTGAGGTTCTGAGTTTGTTATCGCATATATGTGAACTTGATTTCATGCATTGCGGTAAATCCGAGCTCGGTTAAGATTGAGTATCTGGATCTGAAGCTTCGGTTGAAATCTCTGTGATTTTTTTACAGTCGGTGATAGCTCTGCGTTGCGTTTTGTGTTGCTTTGAGCTGAAATTGCAGCTCTGGTTTTTACTGTTTTGGTGATGAAATGCATGTTAATTTTTTCTATTTTTTACTGATGATTTCTGTAGGTTTTGGTTTCTGAAGTGAATGTGAATGAAAACCTGATCGTATTTGGAAAAGAGTAGTTAAAAAATGGTGATAGGATTAAAGGCGAAGAATCACAGAGGTCCTACTGTTCAGATTGATTACCTAGTCCATATACTTGAGATTAAGCCTTGGCCACCGTCGCAGTCGCTTAAATCGCTGCGGTCAGTGTTGATTCAATGGGAGAATGGAGACCGCAGCTCCGGGATGACTAATGCGGTTGTGCCGTCGATTGGTTCGGTTGTTGGAGAGGGGAGAATTGAGTTCAATGAGTCTTTTAAGCTGCCGGTGACTTTGCTGAGGGGTGTAGCTGTGAAAGGCGGTGTGAAAGGAAGCGGTGAAGGTGACGCATTTTTGAAGAATTGCTTGGAGCTGAACTTGTATGAGCCTCGGAGGGATAAGGCTGCGAAAGGGCAGCTGTTGGCGACTGCGGTTGTAGATTTAGCTGATTATGGTGTTGTGAGAGAGTGTGTGAGTGTGAGTGCTCCGATGAATAGTAAGAGGAGCTTTAAGAACACGGATAAACCGATTTTGTATATGAAGATTCAGCCGTTTAAGAAGGGTCGCACCAGCTCCTCGTCTAGGGACAGCTTGTCAAGAGGGGTTTCACTGGACAAGGCGGGTGGTGAATCTGTTTCGGCATTGATGGATGAAGAGTACGCTGATGAAGCGGAAGTTGCCTCTTTTACTGATGACGATGTTTCCTCCCACTCATCTCAGACAGTATCTTCTTCTCTAGAAACAAGTCGTGGGGTGTCTTCTCCAAAAGAAGAGGTAATCGTTCCTTACTTTTTCATTAGTTCTTGTCATCCTGACCACTATACTGTAAGTTTTACTCTGTTGATTATGTGCGTGGTATGGTTTTTCCCTTGAAATAATTCATACAGTAGCCAGTAGTATTTATTATGAAATTTTGGCACTTAATCGCAGACTGGACAAGCCAATATGCCTCATAGCAATGAAGGAGATAATGCAAAGCATTCCTTAGCCTCAAACCTAGGTTCTGAAAAATCAAGATCGATACCTCAGAGTGCACCACAAGAATATCTGAAGGGAAGTTCATCATGCTCATCATCAGTTGACTTGTCTTCTGACCCTGGAAGCCCAGTAAATGGTCACGCTTCTGTAGCTTACTCTCGCAGCTCTAGTTTCACAACAGTCTCAAAAACTGGTGGTTCCCTGATTGTCTCTTCTTCTTCATCATCCTTGTTGAATGAAAATGCGGAGGAGTCCAACATCAGCATGCGAAGCAATGGCCATGCACATGCCGAGGAGATAAATGATAAGGTTGTTAATGGAACAATTAAAGTTACTGCTGATATTCAAGAGAGTAGGAAGGATGATGAGAAAGCTCAGCAAATTAGCAGAGATTCCGTGGAGGCTGCTGCTGCTGCTGATGATCAATACGATAATAAGGATAAAGACAGACAGAAACAAGAAGAAAATAGTGATGAAAGACAAAATTGTGATGAGGAGAACCAATCAGGGGAAGGTGAACCATACATCGCAGGTCATGCTAATGGAATAGATGTTCCGCTAGGAATGAATGAGATTATTGTAAGCAATGACAAACTGAAGCCTGTCAAGTCTGTTAGGTCAATTGCTGACTTAAGTAGGAATACATCATCTAGGAATGATCAGCATGTAGAAGTAAAGGATGGTGTTCAGGAAGATGCACAGAAGAGTGCAGGTGTTTCAGGAAACCTTAAGGAAAGGAAAGAGGCTAAGGTGTATCCCAAGGATACAAGAAGTGTCATTTTAGAAAGCAAGGTTAATCAGTTGGAACACAAAATAAAGATGCTTGAGGGAGAGCTAAGAGAAGCTGCAGCTGTTGAGTCTGCTCTTTATTCAGTAGTTGCTGAGCATGGAAGTTCCATGAGTAAGGTCCATGCTCCAGCTCGGCGCCTTTCTAGGTTGTATCTTCATGCTTGTGGAGAAAGTTCCCGTTCTAGGAGAGCCAGTGCCGCTAGAAGTGTTGTTTCAGGATTAGTTTTGGTTGCAAAAGCTTGTGGAAATGATGTTCCAAGGTATATTTAATGGCTTTTGTTTTGTGTATTTTCTTTTAACATCTCTTTGTGATTCTGTCGCATGTATGTTGATGTCTATAGTGTGAATTTTTATGAAAGGAATTCGAGTAGACAATAATAAGAATGACAATTGATTAATTTTAAAATCAGGGGAGCTTACCAACACATCATCTTGCCCTCTGCATGACCATCTATTCCATGGTCTGCAAGTCTTCCAAAAAGTAGTATTATAGTCATTTTTATGACCATCTTTATAAAGTTCCCAGAGTGGAGAAACTGGATCACTGCTTGGCATACCAAAGAAGTGATTGTAACCGGTGGGAATAGGTCTCGCTGCTCATCTTACTTCATCTGCTGCATGTCATAGGACTGCATCCATAATACATTGTAGAGATATTTTTTATGATTATTTTAATTGAATCTTCTATTCTCATTACAGGCTAACATTTTGGCTCTCAAACTCGATTGTATTGAGAACAATTATAAGCCAGGCTATTGGGGAACCTGCACTTCCCAAGTCTGCCAGATCTTCTATTGACAGAAATGGTGCTGAAAAAGTTAAACATAAGGCTTCATCTCCATTAAAATGGGATGCTCCATCCTCTGGGAAAAAACAAGGGATGAAACTATTGAATGGAAGTTTTGGCGACTGGGAGAACCCAAATACGTTTATGTCCACACTGGAGAAAATTGAATCATGGATCTTCTCCCGAATAGTTGAATCTATCTGGTGGCAGGTGACTGACTACCTGCTTTCTCTGATTTTCCTTGTAGATCTAGTAAGTACCATGGTGCAATTAATTAATCTTGTTCTGATTCATTTTCACTGTTATATTTTCAGACTTTGACACCACATATGCAGTCTGTCACTGCAAAGGCAACTGATGAAGGGTCACGAAAGAATTATAGAAGGACATCTAGTTCAGTTGATCAAGAGCAAAGTGACTTTTCATTAGACCTTTGGAAGAAGGCTTTCAGGGATGCTTGTGAACGACTTTGTCCAGTAAGAGCTGGTGGGCATGAATGTGGCTGCTTGCCTTTGTTATCTAGATTGGTATGTCCATCTACTCAGATATTTTCATTATTATGCTGTTTCGATGATAAGATTTTTTTTTTCTTCGAAATATATGAACTGTGAATTATATCTCAAAATTTTCAATATAATGTTCTGTTCCGTATTTTGTATTATTGGACATTTATCAATCTGTCGTGTCATGTGTCTAGGTCATGGAGCAATCTGTGGCTAGATTAGATGTGGCAATGTTCAATGCCATTCTCCGGGAATCTTCTGACGAGATCCCCAGCGATCCTGTCTCCGACCCCATCAGTGATTTGAAGGTTCTTCCAATTCCAGCTGGGAAATCTAGTTTTGGGGCAGGTGCACAGCTGAAGAGTGTGGTAAGTCATTCAAACTGTATCTTCCAATAATGAATTTTATTTATTTTGTTTGTCTTGTACCAATTGTTTTTTTGATTCATTATTATTTTCCTTAAGCTTTGAGGTTAGAACACCTTCCACACCTTATCTTTCCTGGGTAATATTGAACATTTGGAGTATCAACATGTAGCACTATTGATTCCTGCTACACGTCCTTGAGTTCTTCTCTAGAGGAGAGTACCCTTGAGGACTTGATGTTTAATTCCAATTCATGTCCCTTACAAATCAGATAGTCATGTGCCATGACTCAATGACTAATACAGCAAAACACTTCCGAGTCTCATCTACTCCCCATCATGATTAGGATGATATACATTCTGTAATATTCCTCAAAAGTGTATAATGCCTTTGGATGTAGTCCAAGAGCATGACCCACTATCTTATCACATGATAAAGCAACGTGAAGTTTTGCATCTTAATCTTGTATGAACAAAATTCTTAAATTGAAGTTTTCTCTTTTTGTGTTTTATGGTTATCAGATAGGGAACTGGTCCAGATGGTTAACTGACCTTTTTGGTATCGATGATGACGACTCATTTGAAGATGTAAATGGAGATGATGATATTGATGAAAGACATGATAAATCCTTCAAGTCCTTTCATCTGCTTAATGCATTGAGTGATCTCATGATGCTTCCAAAGGACATGCTCTTAAGCAAATCCATCAGAAAAGAGGTTCGGTCCTTGAACTCACACCTGTCTTAGTTTTCTACTCCATAGTCAGTATTTTTTAGTCCTTACCCATGGTGCCTGGTTCTTGTCTTGAAGGTATGCCCTACATTTGCTGCACCACTGATCAAAAGGATTCTTGACAACTTTGTCCCCGACGAATTTTGCACTGACCCAATTCCAGACATTGTGCTTGAAAACCTGGAGTCTGAGGTTAGTCAGTTCTATATGCCTGTCTTATGTTTCTACACTGAATATACTTGGCTATATTTCAAAAAGTTGTCTTTTGAATAGAACAACCACATGCTTTCTGGCATTTTGAAATATTTGTACTGAGCTCTAAGAATCTCTGACATGAATTCTAGTAGTGCCTCTAATTAATTAAAACATGCTAGCCTCTGTAGGATGATAATCAGTTTTACTTTTTCCCTTTTCTTATGAAGGACACTCATGAGATTGGGGAGGAGGCTCTCAGAAACATACCATGCACTGGACTTGGTACAGTCTATTTGCCCCCCTCAACAGCTTTGGTTGCAAATATAATTGGAGATGGTGGAGGCCAATCACAGCTGAGAAGAAGCGGATCTTCAGTGGTCAGGAAATCATACACCAGCGATGATGAACTCGATGAACTGAATTCACCCTTGGCCTCCATCTTCATAGGTTCTTCTGGGTCTTCACCAGTTGCATCGAAGCTCAACTGGGTCCCAAAGGGAAACATCAATCAAAACGCTGTCAGATATGAACTCCTTCGGGATGTTTGGATGAATAGTGAGTAGTGACCAAAGGAAATCAGAGAATATATAGATAAATAATTTGTTTCTCTGTTCCCTTTTGGAGTTGTAAATCTGTACTCCATTTTTGCCTGGTCACTGATCTGATGTCGATGTACAAAAAAAGGTAGGGTTCTTGTAATATATCCAGATGATTGAAATATTTCATAATGGAGTGCCTATTTGATGACTTCCGAGGCCCTAAATTGGTTCCTAATGGAATGAAGAACTTGTTCATGTAATTCTCAAAGGTTATAAACTAATAAGAGCTTTGATTTCGCCACGCAAAATACCACATTTTAGGATGACAAAGTTTGCTTCATACACATTCTAGGATGACACTGGTACTCTGAATGTAGCTTAACTTGTACCATTGCATGTTACATCAATTTTTCAAACGAGACTATACTAGACCAGAAATAGACCACAAATGCTTTATTTATGTAATACAATCGATTTCAATAGGCCAGAAACAGACCAGTTCCTTATCTCAGTTTCAACATTCACGACATTACAAACTTGCAACATGTCGCAAGGCAGACACTAAAACATCACTCACAAGTCCAAAAATTTTCAAAGCTGAGATGGAAGACACTTGAACTTCAAAACAGCTCTCTAAATCTCAGTCACATATAACATATATACTATATCGCCGGGATACTAGAGAATAATGAGGTCAAAAAAGAGCCAGATGCAACCAAATCATGCAGTTAGCTTCTGGGAAGAACTGACAGCATTTATATGCTGAAGATGCAATGCGGCCAGCAGCCCCTTCCAGGTTTCTCCGGGGGCACCTTTGATGTGAAAATCGATGAGTTTGTTCTGTTTTCTGTAGTAATCCTCCAACGACTTACTCTGAAAGTAGAGACAATGATCCTTTAGCCAGAGTCTTATGTAAACGTAAAAAAGTGGAAATCATCAAGCAACTATAACAGAGAATATCGCCATACCTGCTCAGCTTTTGTGGATTTCAATTGTTCTTCCTGCAGATTTACATCATGCATAGTGTTACACATCCTAAGATACTCTTGACTGAGAGCCAAGCTTCCAGTTCCAAGATTCTTGTTCACCAAGTTATCATCAGCGGATTTGAGATTCACTACTAGATCAATTTCCGCAATTTCGTCAACCAACTCCTGTAAGAAACAAAATCAAACTCCAAATCACTTGCAACATCCAAAAGTTGCACAAAAGACACAATCTTCAACAGTTTTAAGCAGAATTCACGAACACAAACAATCAAATCGACATTCTTTCTACTTACCGCTTGAATTCTAGTTCGAGGAATCCCATCAAGAATGAATCCATTTTCACCTCTGTAGTATCCTTCTTCAAGCCTTTTCGACAACAATGCGAAAATCACTTCATCCTCAACAAGCTTCCCTCCATTCACCGCTTTCGCAATCTAAAAAATCAACACATTAACAAAATCCACACCTCATAATCAAATCAATGCTCTTCTCTGCATTGAAATTCAACACATTTGGATAAAAAAAAAAAAAAAAAAAAAAAAAACAGAGTAAATTCAATGTAATCAAAACCCTAAACCCTAAATTTCAACAGAAACAAAAGAAAAGCCACCTGCTTGTAGAGAGCAGAGCGAGGGTTGAGCTCCTGGCGTACGAGAGAGCCCATAGAGATGCGCGGAACTTCCAGAAGCTTCGAGAGCCTCTCGGCGTACAAGTGCTTCCTCGCGCTTCGATCTCCTATCAAACACCAATGTATCCCTCTCCGTGGGACCCACCCGGCGGAGTCCAGCACCGCCGTCCTATCCTGATACTGCTCTGACTCTTCGTCTTCGGAGTAGTAGTAGTCCAGCTGAGCCGCGGCGGCGGATCCGTAGGCGCGGCGCGGCGCGAGGAGGTTGAAACTGCGTCGTTTCAGCAGCGACGCAGCCAGTTCGAGGCGGCTGAGTCCGGCCATGGCGGCGGCGGCGAGAGGTGGCTGGGCTTTGATTTAGGGTTTTAGGGGAAAAGTGAAGAGAGAGAGACTTTGCTTTGGTTTTAGAGCGAGAGAGAGTTTGTTGGGTAGTGTAATTACGTTGCTGCCACTCCCAACTATTTGGTTGGTGAATGATCGTCTGCATTGGGGTGTACTTTAACCATCGTGCTCCGGGCGTTTTGTGCAATAAAAAAGACTGGCAACGACACGTGTCCGAATATATTGGGGATCTAGTTCTGGAGCTCGTGCAGTCCACAGATAGTGGAGCTCCAGTGGTCAATGCTTCGCCCCAACTAAAAGTGCTGCGCTCCCGCCACGTTGAATGATTTCCCACCGAACAAAACCAAGTTGCCGTGCTGCGCTCCCGCCACGTTGCATGATTTCCCACCGAACAAAACCAAGTTGCCATTTCTGGGCTACTTTTGGGCACAGATACTGCATCAAAGCCCACACCTAAAGCTAAATATGGCCCATTTAAAGTATGGGTTCAAGTCATGGAATTATATTCGTACGTTTACATGTCACTTTAAGACAGATGCGTCGAAAAACAAATAAACAAGTGAGTTTAGGACAAACATTTAAATTATAAAATGATGCGGCTAACCCATTTTATTTGAGCGAGTTATGACGTCACCACTAACACACAGTAAGAAGGGCGGGGTTAGTTCACATTTTCCGACACTACTCTTATAGATGCATCGAGTTTGTGTTTGATGAATGGTTAAGCTAGGGTTCACATTTTTCAGTATACCCTGTGCCAATACGGCTTCTGTTTTGGCACAGGATATACTATTGTTTTGGCATTCATGGTATTCCTAATTGAAATCAACGGTTCTTGTATCGTATTTGATAGGTATAGAGACATACTTCTAAATCAGCAGAAAATGATGCGTAATCGATCTGAGCAAATTGAAGATCTCTAATTGACTACTGTAATAAACTTGTTATGTAATCTTTCCATAAATGAAAGTTGATATTATTTAGTCGGATAAGCTAGCTAGCATTTCCCCTCTATTTGAGCAAATTAAGCATCACTACTCACTGCCATGGTTAAATGCCTGAATCATGGATCGCTGGCTGTGATCATCACTATATATTCACATTATCATTACGCTTTGATTTGGCATTTCTTAACATCACTTTCTATTAAAAGTTCAAAATTAGCTGTACACTACTGGTTGCGAAATCAAATGCCAAAAACTTGAAAATGTTTCAATGGTAGGGCAAGTACATTTTAGTGTGGAGATCAAACCTTTGGATCTGAGTCTCAGAGAAGATTATCACATAGTAGCTAGTATGATCAGAATAACACTAGTGCTAGTTGTGGTGCTCATATTGCTGGAGCATTTTGATCATGGAGCAAAAGCAGCAGCAGAAACCGATCTAAATCAATCGGGATTAGTCAAGCCAGACTGCTCAGCCGCTTGTGGATCTCTTGTCGTCCCATATCCTTTCGGCATGACCCCGGGTTGTTACTTTAACGACGACTTTTTTATATCTTGCAACAATACAATTACAGGTGGTGGCGGCGGCGGTGGCGGAGGTCCCAAAGCTTTCTTCAGAGGGAGAAGTGATTTCGTTATCCTCAACATATCGTTGGATCGTCAAGAAATGAGAGTATCACGTTCCATGAGCAAATCTTGCCTTGTAGTTGACAAGAATGGCATTGTGATTTCATATTCTAATGAAGAGGAGAACACGCAAGATGTAAAGCCCCCCAACGATGTCTTTCGTATCTCAAGTCGGCGGAACAAGTTCACCACGCTTGGTTGCAACTTAATTGGGTTCGTTACCACTACAGATATAAATCCTAGCAGCAGCACCACAAGCGGAAAGAGGATGACAATGGAGGAGACACCGACGTCGAGTCTGTATGGTCTTCGTGGATATACTGATGCGTGTGTATCGACTTGTAGCCAAGGAATCGAAAAGGCGAAAAATGGAACCTGTCATTCATATGGTGGCTGCTGCCAAGTTCCTATTACAATTGATGATGTAAAACATTATACCACAAATTTAGGCAGCATATCGGAAGATTATCAAGCATGTGGTTATGCTTTTGTCACAGAAGCAGAGGAGTTCAAATTTTCCTCCTTAGATCTAATTCAAGACGTTGATAATCGAAAGGCGGCACCTTTGGTTCTCGAATGGGCTATTAGGAATCACCTCACTTGTGAAGAAGCTCGCCGAAATCGCAGTGATTATGCTTGCAAGGCAAAGTATAGTGACTGTGTCAATTCGACAAATGGACCTGGCTACATTTGCAAATGCAGAAAAGGTTATCAAGGCAACCCTTACCTCCTGCATGGTTGCCAAGGTATATACCCGCCCTATTATACTTGCATACTTCTTTCACGTTTTCTTTTCTTGAACCATACTAGCTAGTTTTTTAACAGTTAAAACCCTAGCTACTAATGTATGTATTGCTAATAATAATATTCTTGATTTTATTGATTTGGTACCAATAATATAAAATGCAGATATCGATGAGTGTGCGAGCGAGAAGTTAAATCCTTGCTCAAGCTCAGCGACATGCATCAACAACTCTGGAGGTGTCACTTGCAATTGCTCAAAAGGATTCATAGGAGACGGAAAGGAAGCCGGAACTGGTTGCTATCGTTCACTCAGTCGGCAACTAAAACTTCTTATTATTGCATTGGGTAAGTAATTAACATGGAATACGATCTTCTTAATTATATTGCTACTGTTATTCACTAATTTAAGAAGTCACTGGGCACTTAATTCAATAATTAAAAAGATATTTTATCTGCTTCTAAGTAAATCTGGTATTTATCAAAATTGAAAAAGATATTTTATCTGCTTCTCAGCAAATCTGGTATTTATCAATATGTTAATTAGTATAATCCCCTTTTTACTGTACTATCATAATTAGTGACGTATATATTTTACTTGGTCACTGATCGAGCAGGTACTTGCACGGGGATTTTGGTGCTAGTAACAATAGGTTTCTGGATTTATTTGGTTATAAAGAGGAGAAGACTCATCAAACTCAAACGGAGGTTCTTTGAGCAAAACGGTGGAATTTTGTTACAACAACACCTCAACTTGTCTCGTCATAAACCATCCATTGAGGTGATGAAAATATACAGTTCAGAAGAGCTCAAAAAGGCCACCAACAATTACGATAACAGTAACATTCTTGGCCAAGGAGCCAATGGAACAGTTTACAAAGGAGTCTTTCGAAGCAACAAAATTGTGGCCATAAAAAGGTCCAAGACTTGTGACCGTAGCCAAATTGGTGAATTCATCAACGAGGGCATTGTGCTTTCTCAAGTCAATCACCGTAATGTGGTTAAACTATTGGGTTGTTGTTTAGAGACAGAAGTTCCAGTGCTTGTTTACGAGTTCATCACAAATGGAACTCTTGCCAGCCACCTTCATGCTAATCGAAGTCTTAATCAATCGTTGCCAATTACATTGACATTGCGGATGCGTCTCAAAATCGCGGCTGAAATTGCTGGGGCGCTTGCATACTTGCACTCAGAAACTTGCATGCCGATTATACACAGAGATGTCAAGACTTCTAATATACTGTTAGATGATAATTTCACAGCCAAAGTTGCCGATTTTGGAGCTTCAAGGCTTATTCCTCTTGGTCAAACTCAATTGACCACTCTATTGCAAGGAACAATTGGATATTTAGATCCAGAATTCTTATACAGTAGCGAGTTGACAGATAAAAGTGATGTTTATAGTTTTGGAGTTATTCTAGCAGAGCTGCTAACAGGAAAGACGCCACTGATATTCGACGAGGGTCGAAAATCAACAGTAAACTTAGCAGTGTACTTCGTTTCTTGTGTGGAAGAGGAATGCTTGCATAAAATTCTCGACGATCAAGTGGCCATGGAAGATGAAGTTTTTGAGGTGGTAAAGCAAGTGGCTGGCGTTGCGGTCATGTGTTTAAGGACAAAAAGGGAGGAACGACCTACCATGAAGGAAGTTGCAGCAGAGCTAGAAGTTTTGTCCAAAATGTCATATTATTAATCAAGAATATTACATAAAGCTATGAAGCTAGAAAACAATAACTTCGAAAGCGGGTTTTCTTCTTTTGTTTGAGATAATTAATTATCAAAACAGGTTAAAACTAGAAAACGAGATTCACGTACATTTTAGCATTTTTCAAATATAGAAAATCCCTTTTCTTCAAAAAGAAAAAAAAAAAAAAAAAAGATCTGTTGTGCGAATATATATCTCAAAGCAAGCAATTTATAGATAAGGGATACGAAAATAATATATATCCAATACATTCGAAAGAGTTGGATCTATTCAAGCCATGCAACGAGTAACATGATTCACTTGCAAACTACCAAATCGAAGAGAGTTTTATTTACCTCACTCCATTTGAAAGAAATGTTCTGACCACGTACAATTCATGGGCTGCACTTTGTTTGCTTTTACATATATATTCTCATTCAAAAAAGTTGGAATTTTCCTTTGCGTCTGGAATGAGAAAAGAAATATGTTATGGGGTTTGCTTCTGCACTTAAAATATCCAATATTCTTAGTGCTTCCTGTGTGTTTGAAGATTATATATCTTAGAGAAGTTTTGCTGTCTTTAAATAGCTCTATATAGTGCATAATCACATACACACCAAGAGAGCGGTACGTGTTCTTTTTCAGTTTTCTTTGCCATTAACGGCAGGCCCCTTTTCTTGCTGAATGTTCCAGCTGCAACTGCTGTTTGAATTTCAGGTACATGTTTATCTTCTCATTCTATTCCGACTCTTGAGTAATTTTAAATACACACCCCTAATCTTTAAATAAACATCATTTACTTAATACACTACCCATCTAGTTTTTCATTTCGAGTAATTTTAAATACACACTCCTAATCTCTTAATAAACATCATTTACTTAATACACTACCCATCTAGTTTTTCATTTCAATGTTATACTAAATACACATCCCAAAATGTCTAAAATACCCTCAATATCTAAAACTAATAATAATTTATTATTTAATATAATTATTATATATTTACTATTTCACAACTCTCTTTACGTATTCTTTTTTATTTTCTGTTAGATTTTTTTTTGATCGGGTTAGAAATTTTTTCTTGATATTTTTCAATTTATAATCAAATGAGTAATATTATATTCGAACTCCAAATCTCCAATATGACATCAATCGACTTGAATTTGAAGAAAAAAAAATTGAACATACATAATTTTTTCAAAGTTAAGAAATTTGTAGAGAAGTACAATAGCATAAAAATTAGTTTTTAGTCTGCAGTCTGCAAGATAAAAACTAAAGTTGACAAAAAAAATCAAATGAATCGGTAAATAGTACATGTGATTACGACAGTAGTCGAAATTTAGGTAATGAATTTTGGAGAAGAGGTTTTTATTTTTTTTCTTTTAATGCGTAGTAATAGTGGAGAAAAGTTAGGTTTTAGGGAAGAGGAAAAAAAAAAATTCCCCTAATAATTTATGGATGTTTTTGTAATTAAACATACCTATAAAATCTGATGTGAAATATAAAATAATAAGGATGTGTATTAAGAGACTAGATGTGTGTATTTAAAATTTCTCCCAACTTTTTTAGTCTGGCAATTTGTCTATCAATGTTACGATGTACAAATTATTGATTTCAAAATTTAGGTAATTTAACGTGCATAATGGCATACATGACCTTAATCTTAATGGGGCAAGTTCATTGCATATGTAGAATGCTTTAAGGTGCGTGTTAATATTTTGAGTTTGGTATCAGGTCATTCATCGAACATATTTGGAATATATATATATATATATATATATATATGTGTGTATGTATATAATGATTTTAGATATATAACTATAGTCACAAAAAACCACAGTTTACTGCTTAATTTTTGAAATTTCTTATTCATATCATGAAATCAATAACCAGTTTGTATGCTTATTAATATTGCCAATGACGGAACTACAAAGCTATATATGTTTGCCGGGAGACCAATACATAGTTTCCGACCTGTAGCGAATTACATATGCACGTACAAGTCATAATTTTTCAAAATTTTGTAGGGATGTAGTTCCGCCAATGGTTATTGCTAATGAAATCATCTAGAGATGCATTGATAAGGGGCCTTAATTAATGAAATGAGGGTTAAAATTTGTGACATCAATCTATGAGTCCACAAGCTAGCACCTAAGAGTCATAATTGAATGTCTTATATTAACAATTTGTAGAATTCCTTAACTGGTATATATAGTATGTAATCTATTACCCTTCATATTTTCAAATACATAGACATACATATACGTATACATATACAGGCATATACATATCAAGCAGGATTAATTATACATTTCAATCCACTGTTTGAAGTACTTTGTCATTAAATGTTTTAGCAATAAGTCTTAATTTTCAAACCCTTTGTTTTTTCGATATTCAGTTATGTTGGCTTCATCATTGTTATGGTCTTGTTGAAGTTAATAATTTAATATATTTGTTAACAGTATTTTCATAGTGAAGTATCTGTATATATGGTGAAATTTATCAAAAATAAGAAAGTTGTTTTGTTTTGTTCTTATATATTCTCAAAACTTCTTTTTTTCGTACGTAGAGGCATGGCAAGTGGGAATGATATAGAACAGGGTCAAGTGAATGGAAGCGATTCAATTAATGTAGAACGCGGAGGCAGAACTGTTGAACAATTGAAAATCACCTTAAACACAAAGATTTTGAAGGCCGACTCATCACCTTTGCCTTCTACATGTTGCATCTTCAGAGTCCCCGAGGTTCTACGACGACAAAAGGTACAAGCATACGAACCTGACATAGTCTCAATCGGACCCCTTCACCGTGGTGCTGATCCAAAATTCAAACTTGTGGAAAATGTGAAAGAATGGTATCTAAAATGCCTTCTCTCGCGTTCGACGACAACAATAACCTTGGATAGCTTGATCGAAAGCATGAAGGAACTTGAAATAGAAGCCCGAGGTTGCTATTCAGACCCATGCAATGATCTTGACCAAAACGACTTCATAGAGATGCTCATACTCGACGGTTGTTTCTTGATAGAATTGTTTCGGAAGGCACCTGATGAAAGGAAACAAGATGAGCACGACCCCATTTTCAACGTGTCTTGTATGCTCGAATATCTATACCATGATCTTCTGTTGCTAGAAAATCAGCTTCCTTGGTTTGTGCTTGAGTTTTTCTATAACCTGATCGAGAGCGATAACCATGAACCCCTCAGTACAGTGGTGATTAACTTCTTCAGAGATTCAGTGGCTGATCCTAGCATTTTCAGCTACCGCAAACCCGAATCTAATCTTAAGATTCTTCACATTGTTGATCTAATTAGAACTTCCCTCGTTCAGGAACATATATACGACGAACCTGAAGACCCAAATGCAGCTACCCCCACACCAAAGTTGACCAACCACTTGCCACAGAGGATACCTAGTGCTGCTACTCTTACAGAAGCAGGCGTTAAATTTAGGAAACCCAAAGAACTCGAGGCAGGTTCGCCAGGAGGTTGCATACTGAACATAACGTTCAAAGACGGCGTTTTCACGATTCCTCCTCTGGCTATCGATGAGAGGACAGATCCTTTGTTCAGGAACCTCATGGCCTACGAGCAGTGTTATCACAGTTGCAATCACAAGATAACATCCTACGCGGTTTTGATGGATAATCTCATCGATACGGCAAATGACGTGAATCTTCTATGTGAGAAAGGGATAGTAGCCAACTGGTTGAGTTCTGAGGATGCTTCCAAGTTCTTCAACGATCTATACAATGATACTACAGTCATCGAATTTGTCTACAAGGGACTCTGCAGGAAGGTGAATGAATATCATAATGATAAATGGAACAGGTGGAAGGAGAAAGCAAGACGTGATTATTTTGATACACCTTGGTCAATTATCGCTTTTGTTACAGCTTTTGTCCTCCTCGTCCTCACCTTCTTGCAGACCGTATACACAATCCAGCAGTATTATCATCCTAATTAATGTTGGATGCATTTCACCTATTACATATATTTCGTTTGTTTGCCTCTTATTTTAAAATGAATAAGGCTAGCTTGGCCATTGCATACGTAATCCATTGCTTTTGATGTAGATACATATTATTGTACCCAAAGAGCTAGACTCTGAATAATTATTTGTACATATGCAACCTCTTTGTTACCAAATGATTTTCTTAGTGATTCAATAATTTTCATCATTACGTTTACCATGTAGTGCAAACATAATAGACCAATTTCACTGCAATAACATGTTAATTCTCGACCATTGATATGTTGATATTCTATCGATGTTTAGGTAGCTTAATTTCAAAATGTCGGTGGAATTTCGAAAATCATGGAGGCCGGATTTCCCAACCATGATCGGTTTGTTCTGAATTCTAATTTCATACACCTAACCTTTTGGCAGCTATAGTGATTCTAGTGACCAGAGAAACACGTCTTTGGAATTTTAAAAGTGAACACCAGAGAAAATATAGCAGGAGATGTTACTTTCATGATTTTCTTAATAGTGTTCTTCCCTGCACGCATGGTTGGGGCGGTTTTGACGGTTTGGCAGTTGCCCCATCTTCTAAAAAGATCTATGTAGCATTAATCCTTTACACAGGACAGCTCTTTCTTTCTTTCCTATAGTCTTTGTTTTATATTTCGCCGATTTTTCTGAGATTCCTTTTATTAGTTAAAAATAAAAGGGGAATATTCAACGGTCTTTTCCCGCGCATTTACGAAAGAACGATGAACTTGCTTACGTACCCATCTAGCAAGTTAGTCTGGTCAGCCACGACACGCGGCATTGTTTCATATATTACGAAGCTCATCCTGCAACATCGATCATCAGCTTCAGCTTCTGCTTCTGCTTTAGTTTCAGAGGATCTTAATGGACAAACTAGCACAATACGAGCGTGTTTTCAATCAATTCGATGGAAACGGAGACGGGAAGATATCACCTATGGAGCTCCAACAATGCGTTGAGGCAATAGGAGGCGAGCTTTCGTCATCGGAGGCCGAGGCGGCGGTGGAGTACTTAGACTCCGACAGAGACGGGCTGCTGGGTTTCGACGACTTCATTAAGTTCGTTGAAGGAGGAGATGAGGAAGAGAAGGTGAATGATTTGAGGGAGGCGTTTAAGATGTACGACATGGATGGATGTGGGTGCATTACGCCCAAGAGTTTGAAGAGGATGCTGAGTAGACTTGGTGAATCGAGAAGTGTTGATGAGTGCAAGGTCATGATTGCTAGGTTTGATCTCAACGGGGATGGTGTCCTCAATTTTGATGAGTTTAAGGTCATGATGTTTTGATTGTTGCTTGTTCTTACGTACATTAGAGCCGGTTCACCCATTCGTTTATTTTTACGGTTATTGCTAGCTTCATCTCATTTGGATTCTATATATACTTTGTTGTCTCTCTGTCATCATCATCCAAATTTATCTTGTTCTTAGTTGACGACTTTCTTAAGTTTCTATTATATAGTTTGGGAGACAAACTTTCCTATCACAGTATCCCACATTCTACATATACAAGTGTTCTCCATATATAACTCATCTTCTCAACAACAACAACAACAAAAAATCAATAGTTTGGGAGACCAACCTTGCTATCACATTATCTGATAACTCATATATAACTCATGGACTATCTGATTTTAAGAAAGTAGAGTTTTCCTATCAATGGAAGGAATGTGTGTTCACCCTTTGTAGCTACTTTTTAAGAAAGTAGAGTTTTCCCATCAACAGAAGGAATGTGTTTCCACCATTCTACATTCCCATAGGCACTATAATTCCCAATGGATTTGCAAAAACCTTTCCTAATGCCTCAACATAACAGGGGTTACAATGCTCCCTATATATAACCACCGTACCATGCACACCACACCAATCCCTAAACACAACAAAAGCACAAATCAGACTAGTTAAGAATGGCGTCCAAGCTAAATACAGTTACTTTGATATTGTTCACCATCATCACCTTCAGTTCTCTCATCCCTCAAACCCAAGCTAGACTACTGCTGTCTCGACCAGCACCAAACCCGAAAACTCCTACCCGTTTCAGCTTCCCTGAATCCCAATCCACAGTTCTCCCTGATCCTTCACAATTCTTCACCTCAGATCTCCTCTCCACCCCTCTCCCTACAAACTCGTTCTTCCAAAACTTCGTCCTTGGAAACGGTGACAACCCTGAATACTTCCACCCTTACCAAATCAAATCCACTGGCTCCTCCTTATCGCTCTCTTACCCTAACCGCATCCCCACCACTACTTCCATACTCCAGAACTTCACCGCTGACCTCACCATCTCCGCCACACAAGACTACGCAGACTACCAACAACAAGGTCATGTGGTGTCGTCCTTTAACGACCTAAGTGTCACACTTGACTTCCCCTCCTCCAATATCCGCTTCTTCCTCGTCCGCGGAAGCCCCTACTTGACATTCTTCGTCAACAATCACACCGCGCTTTCCATCTCCACCGGGCATGCAATCACCTCATTGTCTTCAAACGCGGCGCGTGACAAGTACACGCTCAAGCTCGATAACGACCAGACATGGCTGCTCTACTCATCCTCAGCAATTGACTTCACCAACAACGACCCTTCATCTATCAGCACTTCAGATCAGTTTTACGGCATCATTAGGGTTGCATTGTTGCCGGGTTCAGAAAATGAGTCAGTTCTCGACCACTTTTGTGCTTGTTACCCGATGTCCGGTGAGGCTGTGTTCAAAGAGGAGCCGTTTTCTTTGGAATACAGATGGAAGAAAACCAATGGGGATTTGCTTATGCTAGCTCATCCTCTACATATTAAGCTTCTACAAAATAATGTCACTGTGCTAGAAAAATTCAAGTATGGAAGCATTGATGGTGATCTAGTTGGCGTTGTGGGAAACTCTTGGGTGTTGAAAACACCTCCTCTTCCGGTCACTTGGCATTCGATCAAAGGTGTCAAAGACAAAGCATCACATACCGAAATTATTTCCGCTCTTTCTAGAGATGTTGAGGCTCTCATTTCGACACCCATTTCAAATACGGATTCCTACTCTTATGGTAAACTGACTGCCAAAGCTGCGAGGTTGGCCTTGATTGCTGAAGAGGTGGATTTTGTTCATGTGATTCCAGCAATCACAAAGTTCTTGAAGGACGCAATCGAGCCATGGTTGGATGGGACTTTCAATGGGGATGGCTTCGTGTATGAGGGTTCATGGGGTGGACTTGTCACTCAAAATGGAGCATTGGATAAAGGTGCGGATTATGGGTTTGGTGTGTATAATGATCACCATTACCACATTGGCTACTTCCTTTATTCGATCTCGGTTCTTACAAAGATGGACCCGGCATGGGGGATGAAGTATAGAGATCAAGCTTATGCGCTTGCCGCAGATTTTATGAACTTAAATAGCACACTAAATGCAAAGTATACTCGGTTGAGAAACTTTGATCTCTATAGTTTACATTCATGGGCTGGAGGTGTAACAGAATTCGGAGACGGCCGCAATCAGGAGAGTTCGAGTGAGGCAGTGAATGCTTACTACTCGGCTGCATTGATGGGGTTAGCCTACAAAGATGATAATCTCACCGCCATCGGATCATTGCTTGCAGCATTGGAGATTCAAGCAACTCAGACGTGGTGGCACGTGCACCAAGGAGACAACATGTATGAGGAGGTTTTTGCAAGTGAGAACAAGATCACTGGAATTGTGTGGTCTAATAAGAGAGACTCTGGGCTTTGGTTTGCTGCTCCGGAGTCAAGAGAGTGCAGGCTTGGAATTCAGGTGCTGCCGATTTCGCCTATCACTGAGGCCTTGTTCTCTAATGTTAGCTATGTCAGGGAACTTGTAAGTTGGACAATGCCAGCTTTGGAGGGAGCAAGTGAAGCATGGAAAGGGTTTGCTTATGCTTTGGAAGGGATGTATAACAAAGAAGAGGCTTTGGCAAAAATCAGAAATTTGAAAGGTTTCGACGGCGGGAACTCACTAACCAATCTCTTATGGTGGATCCACAGTAGAGGCTAGGATCTAAGACAAACTCCAGTGTTTAGATATTATGAACTCTGCTAGGAACTTGTGACGTAGTTTTAGGGTATAGGGTTTTGTAATACTAGATATTCTTTTGTTTGGATCAAAATTTAGTAGGAATTATATGCTAGTTTTTCTCTTTATTACTTTTGTACTGCATTTTCTTTATGAAATTCTAACTATTGCATCTGCATGGACATACGAGATTTTCCCAATATTATTACACAATGAGGCAATGCAATGACTCAAAACAAGGGGTATATTTTTGGCCAATAGAACAAGGGTGTTTTGAACTTTACTTTCCTTCTCCTCATAAAAAGCATCGTTGGTTCCAGATAGAGAAAATATAAGCTCAACAGTCTGTATTCTTCACTTTTATTATATCAGGAAATAGAGATAATACAGAGTTGAAATCAACCTGCTCTCCATGTTCCTCTCAGATACTTGATGATTACATATATATACAACACCCTAGTACTATATTAACCTTATCCAAATGCCAAGAGCTATGACATGTTGCTTGCAGCAGCTGCTTTCACCAGAGGTTTGCAAGAGCTCTCACTCATCAACATATTTTCTCCTTCTACCGCCGGGTACTCCTCCACCATTTGCGAAAGTTTCTCAACTACTTCTCCTGAACTTGGTCTCAAACAAGGATCTTCATTTACACAAGCACTCGCAAGATTGGCTAATGTGAGAGCTGCATCGAAAGAATAATTCTCGCCCAATGCGCTGTCCATCCATTCCCTCAGCTCATCTGCGTTGTCTGACTGCAATATGGATTTGATTTTCTCTGAGAGCCAGAAATGTTTCCCCTGCCCCATTTCACTAGGCTTGGTTAATGCCTTTTGCCCACACAAGACCTCCACCAACACCATTCCATAAGCAAATATATCAGTGCTTGGAGAAACCACACCTTGGTGAACATATTCAGGGGCCAAATTTTCCGTGTCATTTTCAACACACTTTGCCATTCCAAAGTTTCCAATCTTGGCATTGAATTCTTCATCCAAGAAGATGTTTCGGCTCTTCACATTGCGATGCACATAACTTGGGTTCATTATGTGGTGCATGTACTGTAATGCCATGGCCACATCAAGACATATCCTCAGCCTACGGCTCCACGTCAAGAAACAATCACATGAGGCAATGAACTGGTTTTTAATTGCCAATCCACCGTGAAGCCAATCCTTCAATGATCCGTTCTTTGCATACTCGAAAACCAGAAATGAGTCTTGACCTTCAGTCAAACGTGTCCCCAACAGCCTCATTATGTTTGGATGGTGGTGAATTGCATCATGGAAAAGCCCAAACTCGATCCTTGAGATGATGTCATGTTGTGTGCGCTTTATTGCCAAGTTGTTGCCACTGAGACGGCCGTGGTATACAGACCCTTCTATGTGGTTGTTTGAACTGAAGTCTTCTGTTGCTCTTTTCAGCTCCTCCATGGTGTATGTCTCCACCAGCACCTTGCGCGGCGTGGTGGCTTCAACAGTGTGACCATCTAATGTGTCCTGTGATCCCTCAAATGAGACCTTCTTGTCACTTGTGGTTCTGATGCTTAGGCTAAGCTGTTGCAGTTCCAAATCAACGACTCCTTTGGATGAAATGATCTGTTTCTTCTTCCTCAGCTGAATCACCAACAAAGCCGCAGCAATGGCAACGCTAGCTACAACAACCACCACAATGATCGCGACATATAGTCCAGCCTTGTGCATTTTTGCTTTCTTCCTGTGTGGACTAATTGCTGGAACGCTAGTTGCTGGAAGATGCAAATTGGGTTCGCGGGGCTTTTCTAGAGGACCAAGTATCGGCTTAGCATTGAGTGGAATCAGAAGAGATGTAAATGGTACTAAACTGCTTTCAGGTCTAAATGTTGATCTATTATTTGCAGATATGAGAGCTTCTTGAGTGGTATTGAATTGAATGGCCAAAGAAGAAATGGTGTCACCTTGTTTTACTGGGTAAGAAAGCAAGAGTCTTGACTGAGATGATTTAGAGGGACAAGCACATCTCAAGGGAATGTGTAACTCAACTTTATCAGCAAGTTCCCAAGGCGAGACACCCGGGTTCTTCTCTCGGATGTCTTTGCAAGTTGTCAAGCCCTCTAGCGCTTCAGCAATGCCATAAAAGCTCTCACCTCTGATGGTTGTTTTTGTCAACTGCGCTTGAAACAAGCCCCCATTGCTGCATTTGCAATCAATCGGTATCAACAAAGGCTGGTCTTTAGGAAGAAACTCCGTGTGCGCTGAAAAGCCGTTTGCTTCTGCAATCACAAACCGGTTGATCCCCAAGTAAGAACTCAGGTTCAACAGAGAGGAGTAGTATGAGTTGGTTCGAAGAATTGCAAATGTGGCACACTGGTTGAGTGATGATGATGATGACCCATTTAATCCACTAGTACTGGTACTGCAGTGGTAGGCAGAAGAAGCATCTGGAGATTCGGACTCGCAGCTTAGCAGTTGGTTCTGTAGTCCAAGTGCAGACACAAGAAGCGAGACAATGAAGAAGAATAATGTCAAGTAGAGCTGCTCACTAGTGAACAAAGCAGCAGCCATGCCAATTACCAATGACCAGTGACTTCAACACAGAAGGCCTATAAAATATGAAGTTAATAAAGAAACTTACTTTGAGACAGTGAATATTTTGGATCCATAAAAATATACATATATGGAAATTAACAATTACAAGAACTTACAAAGTTGTTCATGGACAGGATTCTTGGGGATAACGAATTCAGGAATTCTATACATTTTCTCTGTTTCCAGCTGTTCAGACTCCTTTACTAACTAGTTATGAGTCCACTCGTTGGCTTCAAACCAGGTTTTGTATGGGTGTGTAAAGACAGGGATGATCATTTTAGAAAGGCAGGATAAAAATCCGAAATATATTTGAAGAGAAAGCTATGCAGGTTAAAGGGGAGGCATGAAAAGAGAGGCTACGTATTGCATAGATGATAGGTCAAGTTGGTGATGAACATCCTAGTAGGCTGACAAGCACCACCAACGAATTAACACATCACATCATGCTCGTGTTTTGCTTCCATGATAATTAAGTTTTGTCACAGCTACAAGATGAAACCCATAAGTACGTATCAGCTACAATTTCATTATCAGAACTCAGAAGTATAGGGTAAACTAAAAGTGAAAACCTTTACTCACTTTACTATGGAAAATCAAGATTCAGATTCAGTAAAAACTTGTTTGGGGAATCTGAATGTAAACTGTAAAGTACTACTTTCCAAGATCTGTGGACTTGGAAAGTATGAGCTTAAAAAGAAGCAAGGATTTTGCTGAGATCGCATGTCTGCAGCTCAAGCACAACTGCACAAGTACCAAATGAATATGCAGGATGCAGGAAATGCATATGGATTTTGTGTCTTACATCTGAATTCTCAACTGGGGAGAGCAGATGAAGGGAATGTCCACGTGTTGATCACGCAATAGATGCACTTTTCGCTCAAACTACGAAAAACAAAGTACCAATGAATCGAAAATCGAACAGTAAAAGGAAGCAACGTGGTAACACATGCTCACCACTAATCTAAGCTAATCTTGGGATATAGAGATTTAACAACCACGGAAGTTTAAGAACTTTGGAGTTTGGAGCATCCCCTATTTGCCTTTGCCGAGACATGAAAAGTTTCTCAATAGATTACAGAAGTACGACTACTGCCTCTCACGTGTACTGTCACAATGCTCAGGTGCTTAAACCTAGATTAATAAGCAAGTAAAAACTTGGATTCTGGTGTGCAATCTCACTTCTCTCAAATGCTTATCAAACTCCACTAAACAAGTAGAGGAATTATGTGATCATTTTTCTGTTGCTAAGCTGGTAGTGGATGCCAAATCAAAAAGGGTCTTGCAGATCGCATATCATGGAATCTGGGTTGTGCATGTGCCAAAAAATTTGACAGATGAGGAGGGACATATCTTTGACATAAAATAAACATGAACTGACGTGGTAGACAGGATTGTCTAGGGATTATCTTCATCTTAATCCATCAACCTATCTTTTCTATAGCTAGTGTATTGTCTACTCGTTAATTTTCCAGGGATGTCTCAGGAAAGTTGTAATAATAGCCCATTTAGCCAGCTTATTCGAGCAACAAGCTAGTGCTTGAACTCTATCGAGTAATGCTAGAACCCCCTTTCACATCCTCTCAAGTGATCAAGTTCTTAAAGGCCCTAAATCAAGTTTAAACTGTATAATAAATGTCTATGAAGGTCTAAACTGAGGTCACTCTTGCAGATTTCCAATGTCGCTCGAGCCTAAGCAAGAAAAAGGGGTCTAAACAAGCAACAAGTATTCTGATTTCCCTCAAGTTTATGTCAAAGTGAAATTCAGATCTGTTTGAAAAGTATTCTACCATAAAATGAATGACAACTTGGAGCAAGTGTGATTCTTATTCTCTTTTTCCCAACAACTATTTGTATTTCAAAAGAAAGGCAGCAGATCAGGCAAGGAATATCTGGCTTATGATGAGTGCAATTAAACATCAAGGCACCAAAATAATCAAGGCACACCAACAGTAAAGCTAAAATAAGTCACAAAAATGTCCACATATGTGAAGATGAAGAAGGCACTGAAAGTAATAATGTATTAAGGCAGGAACTCATTAAATCAGCACAGGGATGGCATGATATTCAAGTCTGACATACAGAGGTGTTACTATCATACAAGAAATATTGCCAAAAAGTAGGTAACTGGAGTTCAGAAATGAAAGATGTAATAAGCATTGTAGTGAAATTTTATTGAAAGACCCTCAAGTGAGCAATCGTAGTGTTGGCTGGGATTATTATACTTAAGATAGTATACAAATAAAATGATAGTACACACAACAGCAAGACTTTAACATATAGTAATATTCATATAACCTTCAAAAATCACCACATCAATTAGATCATAGATGTACATACATACTATAAATATAGTTTTTAACAACCCACTTGTGATCGTGCATGTACCAGCATCAATTATTTTTTCTGAGATTCCTCAACACTAGTTCTCAAGAGGGATATAACTTTGGCAGGATCGGGGTCTCCAAACACTGAACTTCCAGCAACTATGCAGTTTGCTCCAGCTGAAGCTGCAATGTCAATGGTTGAAGGCCCTAAGCCACCATCTACCTGCGGAATGAGGTAGAAAGTGAATTAAATAGAATCACCCCAATGAGATTCAAGTATGTTTCCTGAATACAGGAAAGACCGATTACGACTTTTGCAAGAGTTTATACCCTTTCCGAGGGAATCATATTTTTAGAAAAGGAATTCCACATGGCGAATGTTTTCTGAACACACATATTATCTTATTAAACACTTGTGTGCTCAATATGCACATATTTACGTGTCATAAGCAAGACGAGACACAATTGGGGGGGGGGGGGATAAGGAATAATACAGCTATTACTGGGGTACATGGGTCTCAATAGAGGCAGTAAGAAAACATAACGAATTCAGTGGATTGGCTTACCTCTATATTTAGTGAAGGATACTTCTTTCTCAGTGTGCGAACCTTATCCATTGTTTCTGGCATGAACTTCTGTCCACCAAATCCAGGTTCCACAGTCATAACGAGGACCATGTCCACATGAGTTTCACCTTCCACCTGTGGATTACAAAAGGGTAACCACTCAGCCAGAACTGTTCTTTGGAGTAGAAATTTACTCACACTCAACAATCCATGCAATAGAACAAGAAGGCATACCAGTGGAAAAACTTCTTCGATAGGTGTTCCCGGCTTCAATGCCACACCTGGTGTCATGCCCTTGGACTTGATCCTATGGACAAGCTCTTGCCAATTATCTGCACAAAGGAGGAAACACAAAGTGAGTCGAAATACAAACACACCCTGACATCTCAATTCCCAAACATCACCACAACCCACCTTTGGATACCTCGACATGGAATGTGAACCCTGAAGCACCAGCTTTTGCCAACGGCTCAACATAATCAAGAGGATTTGTGACCATAAGGTGACAATCCAGATACGCGCTGTAGACAATCCAACATGACAACTTCATCCATCATTTTACACTCGATTCACAATCAGCAAAAGAACGAATATAGAACAAGTCAAGAAGCATTACTCTGTATGCTTTCTCAAACTCTGAATCACCGGAGCACCGAGTGTTAGATTTGGGACAAAGTGCCTAATCATAAAAACATAAATACAACACATAAGACCACAATAAACCTCTCACAAGCTACAAAAGCAATATGATTGGCTCATTTCGGTACCGAAAATCACACACTGATTCAATTATGCACAAAGAGCTATTTCACCAGCATTCACAAATTCATGTTCTTTCTACCAAATTCATACTTATTCTACTTCTAAGCATCATTCAAGCTACTTCATCATCTCAAAATACAACTAAATAAACAAAAATATAAAACCGGATTGTTTAGCAGCCACTTGAGTCATGCAAGTTACATGTTAAGCAAGAAGAACCGAACCTACCCGTCCTGCACATGAAGAAGAGACCAAGTTTTAACCTTTGTTTCTTAAACATTGGATCATGGTACTAGTATCACAACACAACACCGGAATTCGTTAAGAAAGAACAAAACTTTATGGTTGAAGAGTGGAGTTGATACCATGATGTCCATGTGGAGCCAATCGGCGCCGTCCTGGATCATGCGATGGGACTCCGACGCCAAGTTGGCAAAGTCCGACGACAGCATCGACGGTGCTATTTTCGCCGCCACCCCCATTTTCCGATTTTGGTGGGCGACAGTAGAACCAACGACAAGTCGAACAAACGAGGAAGAGGTTGGTTTGGTTGGTGAGATGAGTCATTAACAACGGCGCGGTTTTTTACTGGGTCGGACTCTTGGAGTATGGACTGTACGGGCCTCGTAAGTCCATTAATTTAGTGGATAATATTGCAAATGAAGCCCAAACAAGAATAGTAGCACATAAATAGCCCAAAATTTGAGCGAGACAGAAGTGAGTGGCGATAAATTCTCGATATTGAGCGGTTGTATCATGTGACATGTTTGATTTTTTTGTATAACTGTTGATTTTTATACCTTGAGAGTTAATGTTATTGACTCGATTGGTGCAATTGATGTGACGATATGTATCGTGTGTCATGATTAAGGTGTAGAGTCGTGTGTCGCGATTAAGGTGCAGGGTCGTAAGAGGGGCATTGATATCCAAATACTGAGCCCAAATTTAAATGAAATCAGCAATGAAATAACGGAGGTTCTTCAGCCCACCGGGTGAGTTTTCACCAAGGTGACGTGGCAGCGTCATAACCTTTTATTTCAGTCAAGTCCAAAAATTCATTTGAAACGAGAGGTTATGATGCTGCCACGTCACCTTGGTAAAAACTCACCCGGTAGACTGAAGAATTTCCGATGAAATAATGAACGAACTAGTTGTTGAATGCGACTTGTTTGTTTAAAGCGTATTTGTAAATGTGACAATACTAGCATTGAAAAATCAGAAGAGGCATGAGGCATGAGAAGACCACGTGGACGGCGCGTCACATATGAAATTATCCTTATTCCATAGTTTCATTGATTGATAATTGCTAGAAAAAATTATTCCAAATCAAAGGGTGGCACTATTAGACTAGATATTAGACAAGAACAACAAGATATGATGATAATATGTGGATATGTTCACACCACCTAGCTATTGTTCGCATCTGATTTTGTCATGTATTAAACAATATATGTGTAGTTACTAGTTACTAGTCTAATAATGAGTTCATCATGTAAAAATAGATAATTTCATTTTGGATAATCTAGATAACATGCGAACGACCAAATGAGAATATAAAGTGTCTGTCGGCAATACTTTTAAATTCAACTATTTCAAGAATCAAATCCCTCAGTCATTGGAGGCAAAATGAGAATCTAATTACCTAGAGTGCAAATTGAATCTGCTTTCATTTTGTGCATCAAGCACTCATGCTAAAAGAGTTTGCGTGGTTTCACATCCACTCTCAGTAACAGACCTTTCAACTTTTAAAGGCTAAATATATATATATGGGTCCTGATCTCACCCCCACCCAATTCTATATGTTCTCTTATTGCATGTCATTGTTGTTGTATTATTATTTCCCCCCTAGCTAGTGTGACGGTGTGAAGCTTTACCATATCTTTTTTGGTGATTTGTTTTCATTCGGGCGGTGAGCAATTTGTCGTTAATTAACCAATTTTGCTTAATCAGCTATAGTATGCAACTATGCACGGCGCAATTTGGTTGAATGTTTAAGTAGTAGCTAGCTAGCTATCCCTAAACGTACATATTATTAAGTATCCACCACTAGATATGTAACGACAATCAAGGATATGGTTAATAGTGTATGATCGATGCTAATCTTTCTGTTTTGAGTATCGATCGAAGATTAAACTAATTAACCATGTAACTCGTGCTCTGTGTCAATCAGGACTCGTGGAGCTTGTTATAATCGTCATTTGGGATTAATCGTAAGCAGGACTATACGCATTGACATGAAGCTACCGTATCAATCCGTGTTAGCTTCTTGTTCATATATAGACCACCGGAAACCTAACCTGCGTGCATTTCTATATTCTCATATCCCTACCCCATCTAAAGCTGAAGAATCTTACTTATAATAACTATTATCTACACGTGATTGATCTTGATATTCATACTATCGAAATTGTTTGTGTTTCTTCACGCTGCATAGTAAACCCAGATTCTTGTTTTTGATAATTGTCTGTAGCACACCTTCCCCAAAGCAGCAAAGTCATGGTAAATGTATAGCTAGAAGATATCGATAATCCTTCTGGGTCAATACATCGTGTTTGCCTACTTTCCATGACCAAACAATGCATGAAAAAGACCTGACGTTGTTTTGCTGATAGATACTCGAGAATAAAGGAGAGGGGAAAATCTGTGAGAAGAAACAGTTTCCCTGGTTAAATTGCTTGGTTTGCTGTTCATCGGGTTAAAATGGTCATCGTCTTGGTAATTTCCATCGTTCTCAACTTTAGCCAAGTGATCGATGCTCTATCGTCCTCATCTTTTATACTTTGTCTCTATTAAACAGCGATATCATATATATATGCAAAGACTTGTGGGGGGGGCAAGGCATAATATATCACCAAAGTTGAAACTCGAAACAAACAAAACATCGATGATAATAATCACGAATATATAAACAAACAAAATAAACTTCCTTGATATTTTATAAAGCAATATTGTCATATTCTCCATCAGATAGCTAGTTTTACTAACTCTGCTTAATCAGACTCGATCATCAGAGTAAGCTGGTCACTGGTATGACAGAAGTCACAGAAGAGAGCAATAAGGTTTACCTGCTTTGAGTTGGTTTCTGATCCATCTTGTCGAAGCATGGCTCTCTCTGCAACCTGCATAGTTATTTTGACACCGTACGTTTATATAATTTTCACGTTCATGTATCAAAACGATCAACTGTCTTTAGTATTCCAGAGAGGCGACCAGTTATAAATTGAGTGGTAGTAATGAGATTCAAAGTCCTGGAACGCAAGCTAGGGGAAGCTGTAGGGATCGATTCATATTCAAAGCGATGTAATTTCTTTGACCTCTGAATTGAGATTGGTATATGTTACATGCAGTCGCCTCCAAATTATAAACAAAACTACTTTGCATGTGAATACTATTATGCATTAGTTGATGTAGTCAATTTCTGAGTTATGCCATGATTCAATATATGGTTTAGGCTTACATATGCATTAATATTCTGGTTTCTGTAGTCTTGTGATTTATACTCATTTCACAAATCAAATGGACATAACCTTTTTTTTAACTTGAATGAGAATCCTCAGACACTATATATATATATACTCAAGCAAGGGATCAAACTCCTATACACTCGGTGTGAAATTGAAGGTAAAAAGAAAGAAAATCAAAACTGAGACCAAAGAGAAAGATTCAATCAAACAGTGAAATGAATTTGATTCCCCTCGAATTTAGGTTCATCTTGCTTAGGAAATGTGTTTACTAAATAACCATTTACATCCCTAACGACCTCTCACATTCAACATCGCTTTCAACCACCAACCTATGGGAAACCTCCAAGTCGCTCTCTCCATTTATATAAGGTCCATAATTCTAGTTTCCTTCTTCAGAAATCAAAATCGCCATCGACATGGAAACTGTGCACATCGCATAACCCCAAAGAAGAAAAAGCTTTAAGCTTTCAACCCAAAAATTAAGAAAATTAAATAAATAAAGAGAACCCACCTCTCCTACCCTTTCGTAGCGTAGACTTACCTCTCAAGCTCTCTCTAGAAATTAGAGAATTGAGATTTTTCCTTGGCTGCGAGTTTTGGCACTCACTCTCCTTCAGCATAACTCCAAAAAACGCATTCTTTCCATCTCCCACTTCTACTTTACTCTCTCTCTCTCTCTCTCTCTCTCTCTCTCTCTCTCTCTCTCTCTCTCGTTTCAGAGCATCAGAGAGATATTTGTGTTGTGTTGTGTTGTGTTGGAGTTGTTTAGAGAAATGGGTGCTTGTGCTTCTTCTCATAGGGAACCCGGGTCAGCCATGAAACTCGGAGTGACATTCGGGTCCAAACCCGACAAGCTCTCCTCTATCCCACCGTCGCCTGTCAAGGAGAAGCCGACGACAAACGTTGGCCGTCCGATCACCGATCAATGGTCCCCTGCTCGCTCCACAGCCACGGCTTTTCGAGACTACGGTAAAAAGACTT
The DNA here is from genome assembly GCA_009720345.1 of Fragaria iinumae. Classification (NCBI taxonomy): domain Eukaryota; kingdom Viridiplantae; phylum Streptophyta; class Magnoliopsida; order Rosales; family Rosaceae; genus Fragaria; species Fragaria iinumae. Next base: position 42,192,598 of record CM019122.1, read on the forward strand.
CACCTTTTCTTCTTCCTTTGCGGTCAAACGTTTCTTCCTTTTTCGGTCTTTTCAGTTTTCTGTTACTGTTTTTTTTTTTTAATGAAAAGGTCATCTGTTTTATGATGTTTAACTTCTGAGTGATGAGTTCATGTTATGTCCTGGTGAAAGTTGGTTACTTTTTCGGTTTGGGTTAATGCGTAACCATGTTTGATTAGCTATCAGATGTACGCAAAGCCTTGTTGTTGGGTCATTTTCGTACCGTTTTTGGCGAATGATGCTAGTTATTTCGACGCTTGAGTTTCGTTATGTGCTTGCTTATGGTATGATGTTGGAAATTGCTTAACTGTATGTTCTTGCTTTTTCGCAATCATAATTCTGGTGACTCCTTATTTTAAGCAAGTAGTTGTGCATTTACATTGAGACGTGCTGTTTTTTCTTGTTCTGGTCGTGGTTTTGGAGTTTTGGTTAGGTGGAAAGAAAAAAACAATGTTTGGTTTTTGATTTATCTTTTCTACAGCTATTATTTCTTTGTTATGGTGGGTATTGAAATGGGAAACATTTGCTTGAGCTACTTGTGAAGTAGCATCCTTTGATTGAGGAAGTCAGCACCACTATTTTGATCACTCTCCTGTTTGTTTGTGAAGGAAAAGGTTAATGGTGCCTGTTCTGAACTCTGATTTCCCAGGATGATATCAGAGTTAGGTGAAAGTCATTGTCCTAGGCTTTAAGGGGAAGCTGTGGTCTTTACATTATGTGTTCAGTAGTTTCTTGAGCAATGATCAGATCGAATTTAATATAGATGACTTTTAGTGATCGTGGTCCCTGTTCTCAGTAATTGAGAGCATTTTGATTTGCACCAGTAAGTCATATGAAAATCTAATCTATGGCTGATGGTTGGACCACATTTGGTCTTGAATTCTTCAATGTTTTTCTATACAGTATTGCAATTAGTGATTTAGGAAGAAGTTGGTATTCTAATTTTGTTGAGTTAGTATTCTGATCATTTCAATGAAGCAAGAAGGAGGCTTAAAATCAAGTACTGATTGTATATCAGGTCCAATCACTTCCCTTCCCAGTGTTGTTCGTTGTTTTTTTTTTTTTTTTTTGGTCGAAAAGTGTTGTTCATTGTTGATAATTGAGTTTGGCCTAATTTTTGTCTTCCCTACTCTCTTGCTTGCAAGTGACACAATGGCATGATATTACGTCATTACCACAGTATCTGATTTTTATTGGAATATTGCTGATAGAAGTCATGCACTTGGCATGGGGCACCTAATTTCTGCTGTTCGAACTTTGCTTATTGCTTCTATTTGATGGTGTTTGTTAGGGAGGTGTTTTTATAGGCAAGCTTTTGAGGGTTCTGTCAGATTTGTACTCTGCCTATTTTGTTTTAGTAAAGCCTAAGTTACGAGTGTTTGATGTATAAAGTTAATAACTCCAATTGTTTATTAGCAGGTAGTAAAGAGGATGCCTTCTTTGATTCCAAGCCTTGGTTGGACTCAGATTGTGAAGATGACTTCTTCAGTGTCAATGGCGGTAAGAATTAGTCGAATGCTCCGTGTCATTTTTTCTTACTAGCTTATGACTGTACCTTTCTCTTCATTTACTGTGGGTGTTTGTGTGGGTTCATTTCTTGTGTACGAGTGAGATAAAATACTGTTCTTTATTGAGATGAACATAATATGAAAGCAAAGAGGTGTTCTACCTTGATTTGCACTGCTTGAAACACTGTGATTCTTAAATTTATCACTGAAAAAGTAAAATTAATTGAAGTGTATGCAGTATCACAAAGAATATACAATGCAGAAGAGTTTCCATTTCCATACCATATGGTTGTGGGCTGTCGTTTGACCTGTTTATTGTCGTTTTGGCCTCTCATGCAGACTTCACTCCATCCCGTGGCAACACTCCGGTCCATCACAACTTCTCTCATGTCAACAAAACTCCATTTGGGAACAGAAGTCCTGTTTCCATTCCTGCTCCATCTCCAGTAGAAAAGAAAAAGAAACTTGCTGATCTCTTTCGCGAGAGCTTCAGAGATGGGGATGATGTTGATGTTGATGATGCAAAGGATACCTCAGGTGATCAGACCATGACTAATGGAAAGATGGAAGTGAAGCCGACTGCCGAAGACCTCCCTCTAAAATCTCTGAATGGTACCCCTAATGTTTCTGGTAGCGAAACGACAGCCAATGAGGATCTAAGTGAAGACAGACCATTCAAGTCTACACAATGCTGCCTTCCTACCTTTGTTTCTTTCCGCAGCTCTAGTCAGAGGAGGAAGATGAGCCCTACCATTGCTGTAGCTGACAAAGCTTGATTCTGACACCGTTGCACAATGTAAATGAAGAAGCCCAAGTCCTTGCTAAGAGTTTAAACTTCTACTTCCATAATATGTGAAGTCCATGAAATCCCTGATGTTGAAATTAAGAATTTTGGGATGGAGGGCATGTAAAGAGTAAACGGAAGATTTCTTATGAGAATTTATCGCCTATGTGTAGTAGATATAAATAGAGAAGAGAAATCTTGGATCACAAATATTCAAGTTGCAATCACCTCTGCATTTTTGCAATACTAGGAGGACTAACCTATCTATTGCTTGCAGTGGATGAATTATCTACCTACAGATGTAAGTAGTAACTCTTTATTGCAGTGGAATTTACCCAAGAGGCCAAATGTTCAGTGTTTGTTGGTTCATTTCTCAGAATCTTTCATTGCTTATAAGCCCTTTAAGAAAGTTTTATAGGGCTCCAGATCAGTTTCAGTGGGTGCATTAGTCTCTATTAGCAATGTGCCTCTCACACTGAACTAATGCAAAGCTCAGAAACACATGAAGCAGGAGGGTCTTTTGTGCTGAAGCCAGTGTGAAACGTCTGAGACATTTCTCATTGGATTCGACAAACTAAGAGTAGGAAATAGACATGGAAGTATGGTCACTAACTGGCTTTTGATTCTCATATTGCTGTTGATACTTGATAAGCATCAAATACATGGCAATGTGAAAGCAAGAATTGTTAGTCTCAAAAGAAGAAAAAACTAAAAAAGCCGACTCCACGATGAAGGCACCAGTTGCAGTCGGTGCTTTTGTGCGGTTTCTTTTTGCGGCCCTTGTTCAGAATGGCGTAACCATTTTTGCAATTATGCAATTGTGATGAAGATGATAAGTTTGTTCTTTTGTTGGAGTTTTTCTGCAGAAAAGGATGGGGTGGTGTTGGTTTGGAACCAAGCGGGAGGCTTATGCTCATTGCTCAAAATGGTGGCAACGTCTGTAAAAGAGCCGATTAGGTTCACATTTCCATGCATTATTTAGGAAGTATTGGTAATATGTTTGTTTACTGAAACAAAATCTTCGATCAAAATCACACAACTCACAACACTGTGATAACTCTAACAGTTGTCTTGATCTGAAACAGCTGGAAAATTTTCGTTAAAAAGGGAAGATGATCAAGTTACTTAACCATTAAACCTACAACAATTAGAAAATATTTACATGTGAGAACAATGCAACTATAAATACTATTGAATTTGTCCATAGAAACAATATACATTAGCGAGTCACAACATTGTGTATTCATGTACTTAAAAGTCCGAAAACTAAAAATAGTGTCATTTTGAAGTAATATCTCGAATTTGTTGAGACCGTCAACACTCTAACTTTTATGATGAAAATTGCAGTACTTAAAAGTCCGAAAACTACAAATAGTATCGTTTTAGGAGCGATATCTCGAATTTTTAGAGACCATCCACGCTAGCTTGTACGATGAAAATTACCCTAACTTAATTTGCACAAATTTTCAACTATATACAAACTTTTACGTAATGTATAAATCTTTCTTACTACCTCTCTATCCAAAATCAAGGTCTAACAATTAGGCAAATATCTCGATTCCCTTAAGAGAATATAAGAAATTAAAATAGACTGATACTGAACATGATCGAATCCCTTGTTCTACTCCCCCCGCAATTACAGCTCCCAGACAAATAAGAACCGAAGCCGAACCATGTTTTCAGCTTAACCACGCATCCTCATCCTTTCATTACCGAAATCTCTGTTTAATAATTCTGAACTCTATCACACAACACAATGATCAGTATTTTCCATTTTTAATTTCGGTAGTGATTGCAATTCTCCCCCTAAGAAAATGGTGATAAATCCAGCTTCTTCCTGATGCTTCGCCACCTTACTTGGAGCCTTCACACAATCTCTATATAAAACTCGCAGACAGTTCATAGGGTTCCCAATTCCATTTACAGCTCCAGATTTCGTATCAGATATTTTTCTTTTTTAGTTTTTAATTTCTCGGATAAGAAAGGAAGGCTAGCTGAAAAAGGACCCACTACCACATCATAAGCCTGCCTTCCACTTTAGCCAAATACCATAACCGATTTGTTCTGTTTTCACACTGATAATTTTTTCTTTTCGATCGTATAATTCTTCGTCCACTATATAAAGGTCCCCCCGGGAGCTCATAACTATTATACCCTTCAAGTTCATACCCTTCAAAAATGGCTCTGCGCTGCTTAGCTTGTTGCATGGTGATCATGGGTTTGGTTTTGTTACTTGCACTCGCTCCCGGTGCCGTAGAGGGTTCGAGAAGGCGGCTTTTCGATCAGATAAACGGGGCTGGGGCTGGGGCTGGGGCTGGGGCTGCGAATGCAGAGGCGTACGGTGTATGCAAGGCCCTGGTGACTATGCATGGTTACAAATGCCAGGAGATATTTGTAAGCATAGGCCTATTTTAATTGTTCGCCTCAAGTCTCCGAAATCTCTAAATCTTAGATAGTTTAATTAAGGATTAAAGAAACGTAAGGAAACTATGTAACGTGTTGTTATGTTGTTGCTCAGGTGACCACCGCCGATGGTTACATGCTGAACGTGCAGAGGATTCCGGCAGGTCGTAATGGTGGTGGTGGCGCCGGGAAACAACCGGTGATAATTCAGCATGGTGTTCTTGTGGTAAGTTCATATTCAATTATGGCTTGAATTGATTAAAAGTTGTCTTTTCCATGCTGCATTATGAATATGGCACCAACTTTGTTTGCTCTTTTGGCCTCTAATTCTGGTACCAAATTTGCTTTCAATCATTTCCTGGTCAAAAGCGAGAAGACAGTTTTGAGTGAATATCATGTGCCATGTCTTTTCTTCTCATGTGCCATGTCACGCGGTTTGGTCTATTTCTAGCATTATGAATGGGTTTAAAGCCAGTTTAGTCGAGCAATTTTGTGCCAATAACGAGTTGGACAGTTTCCGAATGTTCTTGCTTGATTTAAGCACCTGGAAATACCTCTCATTTCATTCAAACTTCCACCACCTTAATCATGACCATGAGTACCCTAACTAGTAGCATTAGCTTAATATTTGTGTTAGTAGCATTAGCTAATAATTAGTAGAAGCTAAGCTTCATTCCGAAGTAGCCGTTTATTTTCACCCAAGTAAAAAAGAGCTAGAGAGAATCAGAGAGTAAAACACAAGCAGTGTTGTGTTTTGGTAGTGAAAACAGAGCACATCTCGGCGTACACTAAACTCATCGTAAGTGACAAACTTCCGATTCAAATTTTCAAGATAGAGATGGATATGAAACTCTATCTGATTCTGAACATATAAGGCAAAACAGAGACTGGTCATCTGCAACTGAAACCGTCCGAAAACTCATGCTCTGTTTCATCTCTTTCATGCATTTAGTTCCATAGGGCACATACTCCAAAACCTCGATCTCTCTCGTTGTCTCTTATATCTGAGGGGTATGTAACTTTGTGTGTATATGTATGTCGACGCTGCAGGATGCCGCCACCTGGCTGTTGAACTCTCCGGACAAAAATCTGCCGTTGATTCTGGCTGATAATGGTTATGATGTGTGGATGGCTAACACCAGAGGGACTAGGTTCAGCCGGCGACATACCTCCATGGACCCAAAAGATCCGGTACTCTCTTACTTCACAGCCAACTCTCTTTTTTCTTTCTCATTTCGACCATAGTAGATGTTCCGCTTGAAGCGAATATAGGCTTATGCGATATTAGCTTTCTTACTTGTTAATTAGTGAGAAAATGTGGGGCCAATAATTTCCGGAAGCTTCAGACTATACTCTATATTTATATACAGCTCGTGTTCTTTGTATGTTCACGTATGCATGTGTAGATAAACGTGTATTTTTGTTAATTGATTGTAATTTGACAGAAATTTTGGAATTGGTCGTTTGATGAACTTGTGGCTCATGACCTACCGGCTGTTTTTGATTACGTGCATGGCCAAACAAAGCAGAAGATTAACTACATCGGTCACTCCCTGGTAAATTCTCTAAGCGAAAATATGCAACTTTTCGATTGCCGTAACTGCTACCAAAACTTTGATCATGTCTAGAGCTATCACCATTTTAACGATGTGTTTGGCAGGGGACTTTACTAGCATTGGCTTCGCTTTCAGAAGGGAAGCTGGTAGATCAACTGAAATCAGTAGCTTTGCTAAGTCCGGTTGCTTACCTGACTTACATGAGTACACCAATCGGCGCAGTTGGAGCCAGAATCTTTGCCGGCGAGGTATATTTTTACGTTACATCAGAAGAGATTGATGAACTACGTACGTACTTAATTTTTGTGTATCTACAATCTTACGAATCTGACAACACAATGTGTCTGTGCAGATCACAGGAATATTTGGTTTTGCAGAGTTCGATCCAAAAGGGTAAGAATCGACTAAGAAACAATTAAAGTTTATAAGAACTGGAATTTGTGAACATGCACTCTAATTTTGAGATATTTTTTTTTATTATCATAATTGCAGGGAGCCCGTGGCTACATTAATAGATCATATATGTGCCACTGCAGGAGTTCCATGTTACGACTTGTTGGCAATACTTACTGGTATGAATCAGTTCCCAATATGAGCACTCAGTAGCTAATCGGTTATATCTGTATTATATATTGGTAAGTAACGAAGTATATTTACAAATTTATCTTGTTCAAGGTAAAAATTGTTGTCTCAATGCTTCCACTGTTGATCTCTTTTTGGATCATGAGCCTCAGCCGACATCAACCAAGACCATGGTGCATCTGTCTCAAGGTAAGTAATTAGCTAGTGATGCAAAAAATGTTAATTAAGCTTCTTAATTATCAATCTGTAAATCAAATTTTGTCCTAAACTTTGCAGTTGTACGAACTGGTGTTATAGCAAAGTTCGACTACGGGAGATCTGACACCAATTACATGCATTACCGGTCATTTTCCCCTCCGCATTACGACCTTTCTAAGATTCCGACCAACATGCCCATGTTCATCAGCTACGGCGGCCAAGATGCACTCTCCGATGAACTCGACGTGTTGCGTTTACTTGATCATTTGAAGTATCACGACAAGGGGAAGCTTGTGGTTGATTTCATCCACGAGTATGCTCACGCCGATTTTGTCATGGGGATCAATGCCAAGGACCTTGTGTATAACAAAGTGATTTCTTTCATGAAGCAGCAACAATAATAGTAGTGATAGTCAGTTCACTAATTAAGATCAGGTGCGCAAGACTGGTTAGCTAGCTAGACATAAATTAGTGGTTAGACTAGATTGAGATTAGAAGTAAAATGTTATCCTCAGCTGTAATCTAGCTAGCTGCAATCCATAATGTGTACATAATCGCGCTTAATTTATAAGATTTTTAGCCAAACTCTTTCAAATGCTTTGAATTTCTCTAAGGTTTATTTGAACCAACCAACTGCTGTACTGTCATTTGGAAGTGAACATCTTATTATACTTTTCATCAAACAAATGCATGTCAAGGTTGATCTGCAATCTAATAGCTCACCAATTACTCAAGGTTCTATTTCAAAGATCATTCCTTGATCCGCAATCTAATAACTCACCAATTACTCAAAGTCTCTTTCAAGTTTCAAGGATCATTTCAAATATGACGCAGCAAAACAATTTGTTTAGGCTATTTTTGTTCATTAACTTCATTTGTTTGTAGATTCCACACAAATCAGATGAAAAAACAACCATTACCGAGCTCATGGTTTTAGAGGAAGAAATCCAAACCCTAATAAACGCCCATTTCGATCATCATTGAAAGTTGTTGTAGGCGACTGGACTGGCAGATGCTTTGTCCTCAATATTTCTTTTCAAAATAGAACATGCATCATCTTTGTTATAATGGCTCATTTATGTAAACACAAACTAGTTCATGCCATGACGATCGATGAGTGCTTAAAGCTAGCTAGGGCCGCTGAATAGATTGATCTGTCTAGGTTGTCCATGGTCAGTATGATACTCGATCTGATGGAGATTGTTTTGCTATAAAATTTGAGTTTGGAGGACCGACTTAGCTAGCTTTCAAGTGAATATGATCACACAGATAGATACCTTTGTTTCCACGCCAAGCTAACCACCTAACTAGTTTTGCTTTGCGGACAAAAAACCCAAACTCTACGAACATGAACATCACAATTCGTATAACAATGGAATGGTCCCCTGTATATATACTTGTGTAGGCACTGCAGGTAATGCTCATCAGCGCCTCAGTTCATATTATTCGATATCGAAAGGAGTAAAGAGTAAGGAGATCTAGATCAAGTACTTCAACAAGAGAAAATCACAATGGGGCTCAAGAACACAGTTTTGTTGTCCTTGTTTTTTGTAGCTTTGGTTGCAAAGAAAGGCTTGGCAGCGCAGCATGTAGTTGGGGGCAGCCAAGGTTGGGAACAATCCACAGACCTCAACTCATGGGCATCCTCTCAGAAATTCAAGGTTGGCGATCAACTTGGTAGGTTTCTTAAACCTAGCTAGCTATTTATGTTGATTCATCTATTCTCATCTTAGCTGCTGCTAGAATTAATTTTACGTAATTTTGGAAGATCGAGCTAGGAAATTAAGATTAACTTAATTCACATCTTGACAGTTTTCAAGTACACTTCGATGCATAGCGTCGTCGAGCTACCTAACGAGAGCGCCTTCAAGAACTGTGACCTTGGCAGTGCACTAGACACTAAGAAGGGAGGAAACGACGTCGTGAAGTTGAACAAGGCCGGCACAAGATATTTTGCTTGTGGTACTTTAAGCCACTGTGATGGAGGCATGAAGGTGAAGATCACTACTGTTGCTGCAGGAAGCAATACAGCTTCTTCTCCGGCATCATCTTCATCCTCAGACGATGATGATTCTTCTTCGGATGCTTCTACCACTACTTCAGCTACTACTACTACTTCTGCAGCTTCTGCCAACTTCAATTCTTTCGCTTCATTCGTTGCGATGACTGCAGTATCGGCACTCGTTCTGGTTTATGTGTTTTGAGCTAGAGACATACATATATATGCTGGAGTACTGTTAATGGAATTGACTAGCTAATCCATATTATTTTTGTTTCGATGTATTTCAGAATAAAAGGCAGGGCTATTTGCTATATGACCTGTCCTGATTTTTGTAATTTGTGTCGATGAATCTTGATCTTGTTATTAGAAACTACAAGGTTCTTTTGAAGTATAAATCTCACATCATGAATATGAGTTCTTACATGAGGGTTTATGTGAGTTTATAAGGGTTTGGGTCACTCCATCTATTGTTAATTGATTTTGGATGTGAACCCTAGACTACTTCTTTAACTATGATAGTTTTTTTTTTGATATGAAATACCTTTAGCTAAAATTTTCTCCAACGCCTTCAACGTGTTCTCCTCCACCCAAAGGATGCAAAATTGGTATCCATTAGGGTCCAAATTTACCTTGAGTTCTTCCGCTATTAGAGATAATTGCGAAATTTGAAAACTCGATGATGTGTGAAGACTTTGTTTTATAGCAGTAGAGATCGATTTCCTCAACAATAGAGATCGATATATGAAAGATATGTGGGGTAATTTTTTCTTTTTTGAATAGCTAGCCTAGTGGGGTAATTTAGAAAGGATGAGTCATGAGAGGAGGAGTCAAAACAAAATTACCCACCTATAACTGAGAAAGTAAAAAAAATCAGATTTACCATGTTACGTAGGAAAATGGAGACCGGTTCGGCCCACGGTAAAGAATCAAACCGATGGACACTGTAAAAGCATATTCCTCGAACCAGTAAATTTTCTTTTAAAAAGAGAAAAAACGAGGACCAAAAACAAAGCGTAAATCATATGCGCGCGGATCGATCGTGACAAAAAGCGGCACAGTCACACACACCTGCTCTAACAAAATTTGATTCCGATACTCAAAAAGACTGAGAGAGAAAGAGACTCCACCATGCCGGAGGAGACGAAGACCACCGTTGACTACCGCATGGAGAGAGCTTCCGGGCCCCACTTCTCGGGTCTCCGACTCGACGGCCTCTTATCCTCTTCTCCTCCTTCTTCTTCCTCACCGGCTTCGCCTCTTTCGCTCCGCGCCTCCGCCGCCGATTCTTCAAACCTAGCCGACTCCGCCGCCCCCAAGCAGCCCTTCGTCATCGGTACTCTCTCTCTCTCTGTCTCTTACTCTTCGCAATTCAATTTCACTAAGCATTTGATTCAGTTTCTGCAATCGAATTTTGATTTTTTTTGCTTCGATCAATTGAGTAGGTGTTTCTGGAGGTACGGCTTCGGGTAAGACTACGGTGTGCGACATGATCATACAGCAGCTTCACGATCATCGCGTCGTCCTTGTCAATCAGGTTAGGGTTCATTTCTGGACTAGTTTGCATTTGCTGGCCTCCACAGTAAGGTTATTTGATTTGGTGAATTTATAGGATTCGTTTTATCGTGGTTTGACGCCTGAGGAGTCTGAGCGAGTGCATGAGTATAATTTTGATCATCCTGGTAATCAGTTCATACAGTGTACTGTAAATTGAAGTTACTTACTCTCAAATCGATGTAGGCTGTTTGTTGTATTGAGTATGTGATGGTGCGGTTTGTTATGTAGATGCATTCGACACTGAACAGATGTTAGAGTGTGTTCAGAAGCTAAAATGCGGGCAGTCTGTCCAAGTTCCGATATATGATTTTAAGATACATCGACGCAGCTCTGATAGTTTTCGGCAGGTATAAAGCCTTTTTAGGAGTATAAAGCTTCTTTTGCCTGTAAAATTGGTTTGTTATTGTTGTTTGTATTGCTAGTGTTGACCTGTGAATGCCGCATCTTTGACATGTGCTATGCATTTTGTTTATTTCTTTGTCAGGTGAATGCTTCGGATGTGATAATCTTGGAGGGAATTCTGGTTTTCCATGACCAACGTGTCCGTAATTTGATGAACATGAAGATTTTTGTCGACACAGGTTTGTGTTCCTCAGTCTAGTTTCTTCTATCACTGCCATAATTTCATTGTGTATTCTTAAGGTCATCAAATCTTTTAGCTTCCCCGTTAGCTATGTTTTGCATGGCATCCTTGTTTAAGTTTTTACATCATGTGGTCTTGATATGTCATATTACATAGTTTTATAGAGTCTGGGAAGATTTGCTTCTGCAATCAAATATGAAAAGTATTATATAAATAGATTTACAAAACCTGGATAAGAAAAAGGCACGGAACTCCAGAGCGATGAAATACATTTTGGGCTTGGGAAGCCTCGAGTTTGGTTATTTTGATCTATGAAATTATGTGCTATTTAAAAACCTTATCTTTATGAACCTAGAGATACTGGCCAAGTCTGTATGAATGTCTGAAATAGGTCATAACTTTATTTGCTATCTTCCTCTCTGAATGTTTCTGTCTCCTTGTTTGCATTTTCCTTCAGATGCTGATGTAAGACTTGCTCGTAGATTAAGACGAGACACTGTTGAGAGGGGCAGGGACATCGACTCTGTTCTTGAGCAGGTAAGTCCCCGTTCTTGAACAATCTCTTTGTACGAGACTACAAAACTATGTTTTCTGTTAGAGTTTTGTAAGAGAAGAGTATGACTAGTAATCTTTCAATTTGAAAAATCACATATTGTGCTTATTATGCAGTATGCCAAGTTTGTCAAGCCTGCTTTTGATGATTTTGTTCTCCCCTCAAAGAAGTACGCCGATGTGATCATTCCCCGAGGAGGCGATAACCATGTTGCTATTGATTTAATTGTACAACATATTCGCACAAAGCTTGGTCAGCATGACCTTTGCAAAATATATCCTAATGTGTATGTTATACAGTCCACGTTTCAGGTATGCCATTTTCTTTTATGTTTTTTTGCTGTTGTAAGCAAATTCTTCACCTTTTGTCTTTTTGGGGAAGTCAAAACTTTGTGCTTTTGGCTTTGACTTGTGACACTAATAAAAGTTAATTACTGCTGATCTACTAGAGCATACAAGTAGAAACACTTGCTAAACGTTGTGTCCTGATCTATTAAATGTTGTTTGCGACCGACTCGAGCTAAATGTATAAATTAGTCTTCATTTGTTAAAGACATTTCTATGATTCAGGCATGCCAAATTCTAATATTGTAAACTTAAGCTTTGAAAGGATTTCACAATCAAATTTCATAGACTTTAATCTAGTTGTTCTCATTTTACAGATTAGAGGCATGCATACACTGATTCGAGACCGAGAAATATCAAAGCATGATTTTGTATTTTATTCTGATCGCCTAATTCGTCTGGTAAGTTTTGTCTCATGTCTTACTCAAGTTTCATTTATACCATAGTTCAGCGTTTATGTTCTTATACTTTGACGTGGTCTCTAGGTTGTGGAGCATGGCCTTGGTCATTTGCCATTCACAGAGAAACAAGTAATAACTCCACCAGGTGTGCCATCATGTTTCACCACCTTCTTCTTATTGCCTGTAATTATTTGCACCTCTCTATGGATTGTATAAGAAGCTTTATACATGCTTGGTCACCAACAGATAGTGGCAGCTTATATTCTGTCTGGTCATCGCATCTTGTGTCTACTTTATCTCTGCACATTTAGACATGTTACCTGTTTTGCAAATGGAATAGTCTGCATGTCCTTAAATTTGGTCTTTTCTTGTATTTCAGGATCTGTGTATACTGGGGTTGATTTCTGCAAGAAATTATGTGGAGTTTCAATTGTTCGAAGGTGAGCTTTAAATCAGGTATTGGTTTTTTAGTAGTTACAGTTATGTGGCAACCAGACCTGCGCACTTGAATATTTGGGTAACTGGGTCAGTTACCATCTTTATCTGTATAATTGTGATGAATCCAATTCTATTCCTGCCCTTTTCTACGTGCTTTGGAAGATAATGGATTAATGATAAATTTTTATATCTCTTGGTTTCTTGTTTACGCATACCAACAACCTTTTCTTGTTTGTTATGATTAGTGGTGAGAGCATGGAAAATGCATTACGCGCGTGTTGCAAAGGAATTAAAATTGGGAAGATCTTGATTCATCGTGATGGAGATGATGGCAAACAGGTGACATTATGTTTATGAAGTAGGAATAACTTTGCTAAGAACTAAGCACTCCTCTCTAAAATTTGATAAAACTTCTATCTTGAATCGAGTTATTTCACCTCAAGCAGCTTATATATGAGAAGCTCCCCAAGGATATTTCAGAGCGTCATGTCCTGCTTCTAGACCCTGTACTTGCTACAGGTAATTGCATTTATTTTCTATAAGATTGGTTCTCCAGTTTTGTTATCTGCATGTACTGAGGAAATGTAGTTGGTGATATAAGATAACTTTGAACTCTAATAGCCCAAAATGTGATAAACAATTTTTGGCCCATCTTAATAGAAGCATTTTTAAACCTTTATACTTGCCGATGATTGAAATGCAATGACCAATCTGAGTGACTTGTAGGTAACTCTGCTAACCAGGCTATTGAACTACTCATAAAGAAGGGGGTTCCAGAATCGCATATAATATTCCTAAACCTTATATCTGTGAGTACTTCTTGATGCTGGCTGGTTACGTAGTACTACTTATGTTATGAAATATGCTGATTTACCACCATCTTCTGTTTTAGGCTCCTGAGGGAATTCATTGTGTTTACAAACGATTTCCAACATTGAAAATTGTCACTTCAGAGATTGATGTTGCCCTCAATGAAGAATTTCGTGTCATACCAGGGTTGGGTGAGTTTGGCGATCGTTACTTTGGCACGGATGATTGATCATAGATAAGTGATCCTAATTGGGCTGTGGCCTTGAAATAGATTGTTACACAGAAACACCAAGGAGTTTTGTTTATGCGACTCCTGCTATGGACTTGTCTTCAACTTTTGAATTATGGAGTGTATTGCCCCTATGTTGATTAACAATTTGATTGGTTGAATCAGTCAAATTGCCGTATATAAACAGTGATGTCAGCGGCATCATAATGCCCTCGTATGCAACTCTGTAAAAGTTTGGAAATTTCAAAGCAATACAGCCAGGATTTAGAGGTCTAGAGTCTGGTTTGTGACTTTGTGCTTCGTGACTGTGTGGCCATGTTTCCATACAGGACTAAAAGACCTATTTCCGTCTGAATGCTATTATGAGCAAGACAAACATTCCTGAAGTCTTTTATGGGTCGAAAATGCATCTTTGAATGCTGTTGAAAATGTCCCCAGGTTATTTCGTATTTCCTACGTCTGGGTGGGGGTCGACATCACATTGACTTGGAAGTCTTTGCATAATGGCAGGTTCCATGAATTTGGTCTTATATGATCAATCTTACTTGACTTGTTGCCAATGAATAGAACTTCCAAAGCCTTGGCGTAAGAAAAATCAGTCCATTGTTTATGGTAAATGTCAGTACCAATGGTTTGGAAGTCCTGTAATCTTCTCTTTTTCCACCATGAATTGCATTGGTTCTGTATATATAGGCCTCTTTTTCTTCTCTTTATACCATTTCCCATTGCGTAACATAAGAACCAAGAAGCATGGGACACTGTACTGCTTCGTTCCTACTTCTTTCACTTCTATTACTGTCAGGAACTTCATACCTTCACACAGTCACATTTGGTTTCTGCAATGCTGATCCTAACGTGGGCTGCATGGACATCGAGAGGAAAGCCCTTCTGAAGCTCAGAGAGGGCCTCAGTGATCCTTCCGACCGGCTTTCATCTTGGGGTGGAGTTGATTGCTGCAATTGGAGAGGTATAGGCTGCAACAAGACAACTGGGCGCGTTGAAAGCCTTAATCTTCGCAACCCCTATGCAGAGGGTTTGGACAGTGATGGTGATGATGGAACACTGCATGCTTTGGGAGGTGAGATCAGTCCTTCTTTGCTTGTTTTGAAAGATTTGGTTTACTTGGATTTGAGCATGAATAATTTCGGGGGTCTTGAACTTCCAAGTTTCATAGGATCACTAGAGAAAATGACGCACCTCAATTTATCTGGTGCATCTTTTGGTGGAATCATTCCCCCCAATCTTGGAAACCTTTCAAATTTGCTTCATCTTGATCTCAGTAATAATGTTATTGAGAGTGATCTCAGATGGCTTTCCAGTCTTTCTTCCTTGCAGTTTCTTAACTTGGGAGGAGCAGACCTCGTCAAGGCTGCACCATATTGGCTTCCCACAGTTAATATGCTCCCTTCACTTCTTGAATTGCATTTGCGTGGCTGTGGACTATCCATACTTCCACCTACTCTTCCTCATATCAATTTCACATCACTTTCGGTTCTTGACCTCTCTGCCAATGGTTTCAACTCCACACTTTCTCCCTGGTTGTTCAGTTTGACCGAACTAGTCAGTCTTGATCTAAGTTCGAACAATCTGAATGGAGAACTTCCAGAAACACTAGGGAGTTTGACTCATCTGAAGAACCTTGATTTGTCAGAGAATTCAAACATTGGAGGTCAGTTGCCGAGAAACTTGGGGATGCTCTGCAATTTGCAGTCTCTTGAGCTTTCAATCAACAAAGTTACTGGTGAGATAACTGATTTCATTGACAGTTTGTCTAGATGCACAAACAGCAGCTTAGAGAGATTGGATTTAGGTTTTAACAGTCTCACAGGAAACTTGCCTAATTCATTAGGCCTTCTTAAGAACTTGAGG
Source organism: Fragaria iinumae (assembly GCA_009720345.1). Taxonomy (NCBI): domain Eukaryota; kingdom Viridiplantae; phylum Streptophyta; class Magnoliopsida; order Rosales; family Rosaceae; genus Fragaria; species Fragaria iinumae. Next base: position 42,208,430 of record CM019122.1, read on the forward strand.
TACCTCACGTTGTGGGACAACTCATTTCAAGGTTCAATCCCAGAATCTGTAGGAAACTTGACATCTTTGGAGGAGTTTTACCTTGCTAAGAATAATTTGGGTGGAGTTATCCCAGAAAGTTTTGGGCAGCTCTCATCACTTGTAGCAGTAGATCTATCTGAAAACACATGGGAAGGTGTTGTAACAGAAGCTCATTTTCTGAAGCTTCGAAGCTTAAAAGAGGTGTCAATCCAGAAAGCCTCCCCAAACATATCCCTAGTTTTCAACATTAGTTCTAATTGGATACCTCCTTTCAAATTGAGATACTTGAACCTTAGATCATGCCAAGTGGGTCCCAAATTTCCTACATGGCTTAGGAATCAGACTGAGCTTGCCACGGTGGTCCTCAATAATGCTAAGATCGCAGATACCATACCAGATTGGTTTTGGCAGTTAGATTTGGTATTAGATGAACTAGATGTTGCTTACAATCAACTAAGCGGCAAGGTGCCTAACTCGTTAAGGTTCACCGATCCAGCTAATGCGGATTTGAGCTCAAACCTCTTTGAGGGTCCCCTCCCACTTTGGTCACCAAACATTACAAGCCTCTACCTCAGAGATAATCGGTTTTCAGGGCCAATTCCTTCAAACATTGGTGACGTGATGCCCTCCTTGTCCGATTTAGACATCTCGAGGAATGGTCTGACTGGAAGCATTCCCTTGTCTTTAGGAAATCTAAGCCTGTTGACAACCATGGTTCTCTCTAATAATTACTTGACTGGTGAAATTCCTCATTTCTGGAAAAGTATACCAGACTTGTATATTGTAGATATGTCAAACAACAGCCTCTCTGGTACAATTCCAAGATCCATGGATTCTCTCGTTTCACTAAGATACTTGATACTCTCTAACAACAACTTGTCTGGCAAACTTCCTTCATTGAGAAACTGCGCTGGCATGAAGAGTCTTGATCTTGGGGAGAACAAGTTCTTTGGAAACATTCCGGCGTGGATAGGAGAAAGCATGCTTTCTTTGTTGATTTTACGTTTGAGTTCCAACTCATTCACCGGAAGCATTCCTTCACAGTTGTGTGGCCTTTCCAATCTTCACATATTGGACCTCTCACACAATAACCTGTCTGGTCATATTCCCCACTGTGTTGGTAATTTGAGTGGCTTGAAAACATCTGAAATCTCAGATAAAGATACATCATATCTTTACCAGGGAAAACTGAAGGTAGTGGCAAAAGGAAGTGTGCAGAACTTCGACTCCACTCTTTATCTTGTTAACAGCCTAGATCTCTCAAGCAATAACTTATCAGGTGAGATGCCGAGGGAGCTCACGAGCCTAGTAAAGTTGTGGACCTTGAATTTATCCATGAATGATCTAACTGGAGTAATTCCATCAAAGATTGGTAGCATGGAGTCGATAGAAACTCTAGATTTGTCACTAAACCAGCTTTCAGGTTCCATTCCACTGAGCATGGTTTCATTGACATTCTTGAGTCATCTAAACCTTTCACACAACAACTTGTCTGGCAAAATCCCAACAGGCAACCAGTTCAACAGCCTGGTTGATCCATCAATATATGAAGGCAATGCCGCTCTTTGTGGTTATCCATTGCCTGATTGCCAAGTCAATGGCGGAAGTACACCTCCGGTTCCAAGGGAAGGCGGAGAAGACAATGGCTTTGAGATGTTTGGGCTCATCATCAGCGCGGTGATTGGTTTCATTATGGGGTTCTGGGGCGTTTGTGGAAGCTTGCTCATCAGCAAGTCTTGGAGGAGAACATATTTCCACTTCATTGATAGAGTCGAGGTTGCTTGTATACGGAAATATCAGAGGGCACAGGAAATTTAAGTAGTGTTTTTTTTTTTTGGTGTGTGTGTGTGTTTGGTCATTCAGGAATAAAGCAGGGTTGTGTAAGCTTGTTGTTTATGATCCTAAGAGTTCCTTTTCTGTTCTGAACCAAACTACAGCTTCTTTCATCTTCTTGTTCTTTTTATTTAGTCCTACCCTGTACATGAGTACTGGCCTGTACATACAGCTATACCAACTACGTACAACAGACGATTGTTTCTTTTTCTTTCTGAAATTGAAGCTAATCGTTGCCTAGTTGCCAATACTATTATTTATCAAGGGACATATTGTAGATTTCGTTGTTTAATATTTGTTCTTTTAATAAATAACAAATATACTAATTTTTTTTTCCTTAGAACACTCAATTGTGCCTCTTAGTTTCCTGCAAAAACTGAATCAACCCCCTTTTTTTTTTTTTTTTTTTTTTTTTGCCGTTTTGTACAAATATTTTTCTGGTCAAGAAGAACAGTGTTAATGCCAAACATGTCAAAACTTGTTGGCGTGCATTGTTGTGGAATTTTTTTCCATAATCATAGTTTTAATGGGTCCACGTGTTTCGTTGGTGTGTGATCTTATCAAGGATTTTTAGTGCTTTGAATTAGGCCTTATATGATTGACCCTACTTGACTTGTTGCCATGGAATAGAATTTCCACAGCCTTGGAATTAGACAATGGTGGATTTTCATGGTAAATGTCAGTATCAATGGCCTGGAAGTCCTGTAATCATCTTTATTCTCATTTCCAAAATTACAGTTTTCATGGATTTTGGTCTCTTAGTGTGAAACATGCTTTCATACCGGTCGGTGGGAAAGCTAGAGTTTTCAAGGCATTAGGAATTTCTTGGCAATGTTAGTCCGATATAAAGGGTTTGTGTTTTCTTTGAAATCATCTACAGACTTCAATCCTGCATAACAAATTTCATGTGAAACAATGGGTCACAATAGTGCTTCCATTGAATTTCTTTTACTTGTACTACTGTCAGGAGTTTTCTACTTTCAAACAGTTCAACATGGCTTCTGCTATGCAGATCTTAACGTGGGTTGCATGAATGAGGAGAGGAGAGCCCTTCTTGAGCTCAAGCAAAACCTCACAGATCCTATGGATCGACTTTCGTCTTGGGTGGGAGAAGATTGCTGCAAATGGAGAGGTGTAGGCTGCAACAAAAAAACTGGCCGCGTGATCAGCCTCAATCTTCGCAATCCATTTTCAGATGGTTTGGATGTGGATGATGGAGCACTGCATGCATTAGGTGGTGAGATCAACCCTTCTTTGCTTGTTTTGAAAGATATGATTTATTTGGATTTCAGCATGAATAATTTCGGGGGTCTTGAACTTCCAAGTTTCATAGGATCACTAGAGAAAATGACGCACCTCAATTTATCTGGTGCATCTTTTGGTGGAATAATTCCCGCCAATCTTGGAAACCTTTCAAATTTGCTTCATCTTGATCTCAGTAATAATGTTATTGAGAGTGATCTCAGATGGCTTTCCAGTCTTTCTTCCATGCAGTTTCTTAACTTGGGAGGAGCAGACCTCGTCAAGGCTGCACCATATTGGCTTCCCACAGTTAATATGCTCCCTTCACTTCTTGAATTGCATTTGCGTGGCTGTGGACTATCCATACTTCCACCTACTCTTCCTCGTATCAATTTCACATCACTTTCGGTTCTTGACCTCTCTGCCAATGGTTTCAACTCCACACTTTCTCCCTGGTTGTTCAGTTTGACCGAACTAGTCAGTCTTGATCTAAGTTCGAACAATCTGAATGGAGAACTTCCAGAAACATTAGGGAGTCTGACTCATCTGAAGAACCTTGATCTGACAGAGAATTCAGACATTGGAGGTCAGTTGCCGAGAAACTTGGGGATGCTGTGCAATTTGCAGTCTCTTAAACTTTCAATCAACAAATTTAATGGTGAGATAACTGATTTCACTGACAGATTGTCTAGATGCACAAACAGCAGCTTAGAGATGTTGAATTTAGGTTATAACAGTCTCACAGGAAACTTGCCTAATTCATTAGGCCTTCTTAAGAACTTGAGGTACCTCACGTTGTGGTACAACTCATTTCAAGGTTCAATCCCAGAATCTGTAGGAAACTTGACATCTTTGGAGGAGTTTTACCTTGCTAAGAATAATTTGGGTGGAGTTATCCCAGAAAGTTTTGGGCAGCTCTCATCACTTGTAGCAGTAGATCTATCTGAAAACACATGGGAAGGTGTTGTAACAGAAGCTCATTTTCTGAAGCTTCGAAGCTTAAAAGAGGTGTCAATCCAGAAAGCCTCCCCAAACATATCCCTAGTTTTCAACATTAGTTCTAATTGGATACCTCCTTTCAAATTGAGATACTTGTACCTTAGATCATGCCAAGTGGGTCCCAAATTTCCTACATGGCTTAGGAATCAGACTGAGCTGGCCACGGTGGTCCTCAATAATGCTAGGATTGCAGATACCTTTCCTGATTGGTTTTGGAAGTTGGATTTGTTATTAGATGAACTAAATCTCGCTTACAATCAACTAAGCGGAAAAGTGCCCAACTCATTAAGGTTTAGCTATCCAGCTAATGCTGCTTTGAGTTCTAACCTGTTTGATGGTCCTCTCCCACTCTGGTCATCGAACATCACGACTCTCTACCTTAGAGACAATCAGTTTTCAGGGCCGATTCCTTATAACATTGGTGTTGTAATGCCCTTTCTGTCAGATCTAGACATCTCTTTGAATGATTTGAGTGGAAGGATTCCCCTGTCATTAGGTAATCTTAGCGTATTGACAACCATGGTTATCTCAAATAATTACTTGACTGGTGAAATTCCTCATTTCTGGAAAAGTATACCCGAGTTGTATATTGTAGACATGTCAAACAACAGCCTCTCTGGTACAATTCCAAGATCCATGGATTCTCTCATTTCACTAAGGTACTTGATACTCTCTAACAACAACTTGTCAGGCAAACTTCCTTCATTGAGAAACTGCACTGGCATGAAGAGTCTTGATCTTGGGGAGAACAAGTTCTTTGGAAACATTCCGGCGTGGATAGGAGAAAGCATGCTTTCTTTGTTGATTTTACGTTTGAGTTCCAACTCATTCACCGGAAGCATTCCTTCACAGTTGTGTGGCCTTTCCAATCTTCACATATTGGACCTCTCATACAATAACCTGTCTGGTCATATTCCCCACTGTGTTGGTAATTTGAGTGGCTTGAAAACATCTGAAATCTCAGATAAAGATACATCATATCTTTACCAGGGAAAATTGAAGGTAGTGACAAAAGGAAGAGTCCTAGCTTATTATTCCACTCTTTACCTTGTTAATAGCCTTGATCTCTCAAACAATAACCTATCAGGAGAGATGCCTATGGAGCTTACGACCCTAGTAAAGTTGTGGACCTTGAATTTGTCCATGAATCATCTGACAGGAATTATCCCACCGAAAATTGGCAACATGGAGTTGATAGAAACTCTTGATCTTTCAATGAACAAACTGTCAGGTTCAATTCCACCAAGCATGGTTTCTATGACATTCTTGAATCATCTAAACCTGTCATACAACAATCTTTCCGGGAAAATCCCAACAGCCAACCAGTTTAAAACTCTGGTTGATTCATCAATATATGAAGGCAATGGTGCTCTTTGCGGGTATCCCTTACTAACCGGTTGCCAAGGCCATGAATCTCCTCAGCTTCCAAGTGAAGATGGTGAAGAAGATGACAGCAAGCTATGGTTAATCATCAGCGTGGTGATAGGTTTCATTACAGGGTTCTGGGGAGTTTTTGGGAGTTTGGTCATCAAGAAGTCTTGGAGATATGCATACTTTCAGTTCCTTGACAAAATAAAGTATGCTCTTCTTGATTTTCTCTCATCCATGGGCAATCGTCTGCGGAAGGGTGCAGATGAAATTTGAAGCACTTGTTTTCTCGTTTTTTGATTCATCAAATAAAGCAACGTTATGCATGATCCTTTCCTTAATCTAAAGCTTGTCTCTTTTGGCCAAGAGTTTGTAAGATGAATTCTAAACAGATCGATGACACTATTTGTGCTCTCTTCATGCATATCAGATAAATTCTAAGCCCAAGTCGAAACAAAAACATAGGTTTCTCTTGTTATGTCACTTATGTGCTAGTCTGGTAGCTGTTCTTCACCTTATCTACTATTGAATATATGCATCAGATTCATTGTCTATTTTTCCAGTAACCTGACTACGCGTACGTGAGTCATTTTTCATCAGTTTCTTTAGGTTTATGTTTAATTTCTTTTATTTCTCTCGTTGTATTACTTCTGGTTTTGAGGATGTCACTTCATTTTGTTCTTTCCTGTTGTTTTTTCATATTTAATTTATACATTCTCGTTGCAGCTCAGAATTTATATATATTTTTGATGTAGAACAGTCATATACTCAATACCACTCGGAACTGCTTAAAGAAAGGTCTGTTTGGAGGTATGAATAAAACCAGCATTTGATGCCAACTAATTATATTGGCGGTAGTGAGAATCGGAACACTATTGATTTGGAAGTCTCTGGATGACCATAGTTTATTGGAGTCTCTTACCGTGCTTGACTCATATCTGCAGTTGACTATATTAAACGTGATGAAATTCAGTCAGTATAAATAAGCCAAGGAACCTGGAGTCTTGACTGGGTCATATATATGGTGAAAATGTAGTTTCCTTGCATTGCAGTCTCGCAGCAGTAGTAATAGTCTTTTAAGTTTATTGTAATTGTCCCCACTAGACCTGTTGTTACTTGTTAATGACTTGATGCCTTGCTAGTTGCTACTGGAAGTTAAGTATTGAGTGTCTGTTGCAATGACTTGGAAATTATCGTGCAATTCATACCATAAGACCAGACGCTAATTGCATTTGTCCTAAATGTATTTTCTCTATGTATTATACAATCATATTGAATCCAACATATCAGTATCCCATTTCATATCATAAGAAGCATGGAACACAGACACAGAAGTGCTTCCATCTCACTTCTTTCACTTGTACTACTGTCCTGGATTTTTTTACCTTGAAACAGTTACACTTGTTTTCTGCAATGCAGATAATAATGTGGGCTGCATGAGTATTGAGATGAAAGCTCTTCTCAAACTCAAAGAGGGCCTTAGAGATCATTCAGACCGGCTTTCGTCTTGGATAGGAGAAGACTGCTGCAAATGGAAAGTTGTAGGCTGCAACAATAACTTATCAGGTGAGATGCCGAGGGAGCTCACGAGCCTCGTAGAGTCGTGGACCTTGAATTTATCCATGAATTATCTAACCGGAGTAATTCCATTGATAGAGTGAAGGTTGCGGAAGCTTGCTCATCAGCAAGTCTTGGAGGAGAAGATATTTCCACTTCATTGATAGAGTGAAGGTTGCATGTATACGAAAATATCAGAGGGCACAGGAAATTTAAGTAGTTTTAACTTCAAAATTTTATTTTGTTTGGTCATTCAGGAATAGAGCAGGGTTTCGTAAGCTTGTTAGTTTATGATCCTAAGGGTTTGTAAAGATCTTTCAGTTCTAAACTAAACTACAGCTTCTTGCATCTTGTTCTTTTTCTTTAGTCCTAGCCCCAGCCTCCTGTACATACAACTATACCAAGTAGGCAGGGGCGGAGCCAAGTGCAAACTTGGTAGGGCTCAAGCCCCACTAAGAATTTGGAATGATAAAAAAAAACCCAAGTATAAGTTGTTTTTGTTCTTGCAAGTGTATATGTTTGACTTCGTTAAGTCTACCCGAGCTTTGGAGGACTGAAGTTTTGAAGTGCTTGGCTCTCCTTTTCTAACCATTTCATTGCACAGCAACACAAGTTTGATGGTAATTTGCTATGTTCATTTCAGTGATACTTATTCGGCTCATCCCGTCCTACATTTTTGCATAGTTATACCTTCTGGGCCCACGTCACATCCAACCACCAAGTCATAGCACTTCTTCCTTAGCCCGCATAAAACCAAAACTAGCATCTTGACCTGCACTATGCTCAAAGTCTTATTTCCTTCCCCACTTTTCTCTCCCACGTTTTAAGTTTTTTTTTTCTTGTTTCCAACATTTGCAATTACTAATTTGTTCTTTATCTGTTAGAAGACAGATTTTAAAGTTTCAATCAATCAAGAACATTATAGGTAGTTTAAAATTTTAACCGTTGACAAAGTCAAAAAAGCCTTCTGGCTTTATTAATAGAGATACCCATATTAGAGGAAACACTTCTATTTTTTTTTTTTAAATGGTAGACCCTTTAACCTGCTGGGCCCACGTCACCTCCAACCGCCAAGACATAACACTTCTCCGCCTAACCCGCATATTATTCATTTCGACCTTTTTTTTTTTTTTTTTTTCCGTCCAAAACAGCAGCTCTGCTTCACAGCTATTAGACAAACTCAATCTTCTCCTAAAACCGAGCCATTTGATTCTCCTTCTATAAAAAATTTGTAGGTTGTTTTTGTTTTGGCCACACCAGTAAGTTTGGGCGTGCAAAGTCTCTTTTAGTCGTTGCGGGCGTGCCACCGCGCGGACGCGAAATGTAGTGGTTGTAGTAGCGGGGTGCGCTTAGCCTTCTGCTTCTAATCAAGCGACTGAGGATGGATAGAGCACCAACTCCACCGCAGTGTTCTTCAGATTCACCTTGCGTTCTGGGCAAGGACTTACAGTAGTCCGCTTGAGCGTCACAATATCGATACTCGATGTAAGATCGAGCAGAGTTTCAACTAGGAAGGAAAGGAAAAAAGACAAAGCTCCGGGGAGCTTACAGGGAAACGAAAGCAAAGCTCCGGAGAGCGTCTGGAGGTTCAACTGTGTTGAAGGTTGTGTTGTATTGTATTTTTGTTGAGTTGTTGTGTGTGTTTTTTGAGAGAGAGCTTTTTTGTAAGTCTTCGAGCCCCTTTACATAGTAGCTTGCCTTATGCCAGAAGAAAGATAATCATAGTCCAATTCAGACTCTGAAACCGAATACCATAAGGACATTGCTTCATTCGCTTATACCAATCATCTGCATGACACGTGTCCAACCGCGTGGGTCACTGCCTCCGCGCTGCCCAACTGTAGAGTCCTATGCAGACTCAAATTAGGAAAGTCTTTATCCCGCGAGGTGTCACAGTCCTTGTGGAAACCTATCTTGCGCGGGCCACGAACTCGAACCATCCTGCGAGCTCCTGAAGCTTGCTTCCTAGCGGGTCTTTGAAGCTCGCGAGCTTTAAAAAGGTTTTTTTTTTATTAAAAGGGCCACATGAGTTGGCCTAAAGCATGTCAAAGAGTTGTAGGAGTCTTCAATTCCAAAAAGTAGGCCACATGAATTGACCTAAATAATGACCAAGACCTCAATAAGGTCTAAAGTCTGAAATATCTGGAACACATATCTACCCCAATGTGATTGGCCTAAATAATGACCAAGACACTTGAAGAATGTCTAAAGTCTGAAATATCTGGAACACATATCTACCTCAATGTGCCCCTAGTTTTGATGTCTGTTCGCCGATACTTGAGAAGAATGAAGGACATCAAAACTTTAGTATGCCCCCTAGTGAAGGAGTTGTAGTACTGTGCATCATTGAAGGTAGCAAACACCGAAAAAGGTTGTGGATCGGCCTTGAGTAGATCCCGGTGTATAAAAAGAGGTACACAAAACTTGTATGGATGCCCTCAGTAAAGGAAAGCATGCTGCAAGGTCATGAAAACACATTGAAAAAGCACATTGCAAATTCGCGCGTATCCTGACCTGTCTGCATTTGAACTGCCATAACTCTCTCCAGGAATGTTGGAATGACGAACCGTAAAATCTTCTGGAAAATAGACATCCAGGGCTTTTTGTTGATATAAGGCTGGCCTACTGGTTCTTCCTAGATCATTCCAGTTTAATCGGCGAAGTGGACTGTCTGGTAGTGGCTGTTGCAACTTGCAACAACTATTAGAATTTCTTCTCTGACTTGACTTCGCTGGCAGCAATTCAAGGCATATGGAATGCCTGCTGTGTTGTATCCAGGCCTCAAATAAAGTTCAAGCCTTTTGTAGGCAAAAACGTTGTCTTGCATTTCAGCAAAACTAAGGATCTCTTTTTGTGTTTTCTGCTATTTGATTTTTTTGTATTTTCTTTTTTCAATGCGAGAAAGAAAGAAAAATGAAAGCAAACAAAAGTAAAAATTGAAGTAAAGCTAAAAGTAAAGGAAAGAAGAGAGTATAGCATGGTTAGTTACCCTTCGTAAGGCCACGGGGAAGGCCACCAATGCTTCACTCCAAGTCTCGGCGTTGTTATGTTTCTAGCATGAGACTCTTGTTGTTGAGAATTTCCAAGTGTTGAGCAGAGCTGCTTCGCGTCAACAACTTGAAAATTTGGGTAAGGTAGTTCATAGGGTACGTCTCGTTGCCCCCCACGTATCCTTGTTGTTTGACCAAACATGATCTTCAACTGCATTCTCGCGGATCATATGGTGTTGAGATCTGCCTTGTCGCCAACTATCATGTCATAATGCATGGTCATGGAAAAAGACCATATCAAGAGCTTCACTAGGATTGAACTATTGTGGAATATGATTATGAGAGAGACACACCAACATATGGTCTTCACCATATTCATCATAAATCGGCTCTTTGTCAAAATCACATGCAAAATTATCAAAGGTCGGTAGCTCAACCTTCCTTGCAACCATAGGCATGCATGGGATATGTACGTATTTCGCACATAAACCAAATGCACATTCCGGCTTATGAACTTGCATATAAAAACGCCAATGATATTGGATAATGAAGCCATGTAATGGCTTTGCAAGAACACATGTTGGTTGATAATTAAGTTGGCCATTGTTTTGGCCATACTTGAGGAAACGTCCAGAATCTAACTGACAAAGTAGGCTTTCTCTTATTCCTTCACTAAGACGCCCAGTAGCTTCATGAACTTGCTTCGCTAGGTTAATTAAAGAATGAAGGCAAGCTACACCTTGCCCCCCATCCGCCTGACCCGTGTCCACATATACGTCTCGCATAAGAAAGCTGGCTCCTTGGTCACCTTTCATGTGAAATTGTGGTTCGCCATCATCATTGTTCGAACCAATTTCTTCTTCTAAGATGGACTGTTCTGTCCTATCTTCATGCTCCTTTTTTTGAGGAAAACCGTCAGTCTTTGAGATATGATTATTATTCATAATCTCGCCGGCCTCAACCTTAGGTTCTTCGTCATTGATTGACAAAGTAGTTTCTTCTTTGAACGTAGGTTCGTCCAAAGGAAAATCTTCACCATTAGATTGGCTGCTAGGTAGTCCAATCTTTTTGGCAAGGACGTGTTCGTCAATTGTAGGCCTTACATTTAGGCATTGTAAAGCCTTTTCCAAGGCATCACACCGTTGACGTCCTCTAGAAAGGCTTTCCTTTCAGTTTTTTCCTTTTCTTCAGCAGCCTCTCTAACAGCCGTTTCCTCAGTGCGTTGCCTGAAGATGGCAGCCATTCGTTCGGCATGTTTTTTGCGGCTGGCAGCTCTTAGTTCGGCATATTTTCTCTCGACGGCATCTAATTTTTCTTGCCAATCATATCGCATCTTTGTTTCCAATCGTCGATCCCGATGAAGGTGATGTCAGAGACTACCCTGGTCCCACTAGGCGTGCCAATGTTTTAGCCACACCAGTAAGTCTGGGCGTGCAAAGTCTCTTTTAGTCGTTGTGTGCGTGCCACCGCGCGGACGCGGAATGTAGTGGTTGTAGTAGCGGGGTGCGCTTAGCCTTCTGCTTCTAATCAAGCGACTGAGGATGGAGAGAGCACCAACTCCACCGCAGGGTTCTTCAGATTCGCCTTGCGTACTGGGCAAGGACTTACAGTAGTCCGCCTGAGCGTCACAATATCGATACTCGATGTAAGATCGAGCAGAGCTTCAACTAGGAAGGAAAGGAAAAAAGACAAAGCTCCGGGGAGCGTACAGGGAAACGAAAGCAAAGCTCCGGGGAGCGTCTGGAGGTTCAACTGTGTTGAAGGTTGTATTGTATTTTTGTTGAGTTGTTGTGTGTGTTTTTTGAGAGAGTGTAAGTCTTCGAACCCCTTTATATAATAGCTTGTCTTCTGCCAGAAGAAAGATAATCATAGTCCAATTCGGACTCTGAAACAGAATACCACAAGGACACTGCTTCACCCGTGTGAACCAACCATCTGCGTGACGCGTGTCCATTTCGCTCAGCACATTTTGCATAGGTAACTGCCTCCGCGCTGCCCAACTGTAGAGTCATATGCGGACTCAAATTAGGAACGTCCTTATCCTGCGAGGTGTCACAGTCCTTATGGAAACCTATCTCGCGCGGGCCGTGAACTTAAAGCATCCTGCGAGGTCCTGAAGCTTGCTTCCATCTAGCGGGCCCCTGAAGCTCGCGAGCTTTAATTTTTTTTATTTTTTTTATTAAAAGGGCCACATGAGTTGGCTTAAAACATGTCAAAGACTTGTAGGAGTCTTCAACGATAAATGTGGCGCATGCGGATCACGTGCATGCGAACTCCGCCTCTTGCTTCTTCGCGAAGTCTCCTACGCGGAGCCATCTCGCCTCGCCTTCATGTACTTCTACATGAAGTCCATCTCACATGCAACCTGTATCATCTAGCTCGCATGACTTTGTCGGCGGGCCACCACTTGTAAACCCAATTATTTGGGCTCGCCGGTGTGGCGTGGATCAAGAATTTAATTAATATTCACTTAGACATTTATTGTCCAGTAAAATATTAATTTGGGTGTAAACAATTTTGATTCTATTCTATAACTACATATCAATGCTATTATTTGTATTTACTATTTTCCATACCTAGAGTCTAGAATAGCTACTATATATTGTAATATTGTAAATCAATGGACAATTACTTTCTATATGGTATCAGTAGTTTAGGTTCCTACACTATTCGATCCTGTCACCTTTGTTCTCATTCTTCTTCCTCTTGATCTTGTTGTCTTCCTCTTGCTCCATCGTGCCTATTCGTCTTTCTCCTACCTCTTGATCTTGTTGTCTTCCTCTTGCTCCATCGTGCCTATTCGTCTTTCTCCTACCTCTATTTAGTGCCCAATTCAATTTGTCATTCTTTTGGGTTGTCCTTCTCCAATTCAGTTTGTTATTCAGGGTGTAGTTTTCACCTTGATTCAAGCCTGTATCTCTCTGTTTGCTTGCTCCCTCGTTGGGTTTGACTATTGCTTTAGAATTGAGGTTTAGCAAAAAAACAAAAAAATAAAAAATCTCTAGGAGGGTCAAAGCGGTCCATTGGCAGGTCAAAGCGGCCCCACATGGCCCTCGGCGGGTCAAGGCACCCCTTTGGCGGCACTAAGTTTGTTTCGGCAGTCCCTTGGCGGCCCTAGACGTGTCTTGGCAGCCAATTAGCGGGTCAAGGCAGCCCTTAAATGGGTCTAGGTGGTCCCATAGCGAGGCTAGGAGGGTTAAAGCGGTCCTTTAGCAGGTCATAGCGGCCCCTTGGTGGCCCTCGGCGGGTCAAGGCGCCCCCTTAGCGGCTCTAAGTTTTTGTCTCGGCAACCCATGGCAGCTCTAGATGTGTCTCGGCAGCTCCTTGGTGGGTCTAGGCGTCCCCTAAGTGGGTCTAGGTGGTCCCTACACGAGTCTAGGTGGGTCAAGACGGTCCCTTTGCAGGACAAAGCGGCCTCTTGGCGGCTTTAGTTTGTCTCGGTAGCCCCTTAGCGGGTCTAGACGGCCCCTAAGCTGGTCTAGGTGGTCACTGCGCGAGTCTAAGAGGGTCAAGGTGGTCCCTTGGTAGGTCAAAGCGGCCCCTTAGCGGCCCTAGGCAGATTAAGGCACCACCTTGGCGGGTCTAAGTTTGTCTCGGCAGCCCCTTGGAGGGTCTAGGTAGCCCTTAAGCGGGTTTAGTTGGTCCCTACGTAGGTTTAGGTGGGTCAAGGCTGTCCATTGGCAGGTCAAAGCGGCCCATTGGCAGCCCTCGGCTGGTCAAGGCGCCCCCTTGGTGGCTCTGAATTTGTCTCGGCAGCCCCTTGACGGCCCTAGACGTGTCTCGGCAGCCCCTTAGCGGGTCTAGGCAACCCCTAAGCGGGTCTAGGTAGACTCTACGCGGGTTTAGGAGAGTAAAGGCGGTCCCTTGGCAGGTTAAAACGCCCATTTGGCGGCCCTCGGCAGGTCAAGGCGCCCCCTTGGCGGTTCTAAGTTTGTCTTGGCATCCCCTTGGCGACCCAAGACATGTCTCAGCAGCCCCTTAGTGGGTCTAGGTGGCCCCTAAGCGGGTCTAGGTGGTCCTTATGTGGGTCTAGGAGGGTTAAGGCGGTTCCTTGGCTAGTCAAAGCAGCCCTTGGTGGGTCAAGTCGCCACCTTGGTGGCTCTAAGTTTGTCTCGACAGCCCCTTGGCGGCCCCTAGACGTGTTTCGGCAGGCCCTTAGCGGGTCTAAGCGGCCCCTAAGAGGGTCTAGGTGGTCCTTATGCGGGTTTATGAGGGTCAAGGCGGTCCCTTGGCAGGTTAAAGTGGCCCTTTAGCGGCCCTCGAAGGGTCAAGGCGCCCACTTAGCGCCTCTAAGTTTGTCTTGGCATCCCCTTGGTGAACCTAGACGTGTGTCAGCAGCCCTTTAGCGAATCTAGGCGGCCCCAAAGAGGGACTAGGTGGTCCCTACACAGGTCTAGGAGGCTCAAGGCGGTTCCTTAGCAGGTCAAAGCGGACCCATGGCGGCCCTCGGCGGGTTAAGGCGCTCTCTTGGCGGATCTAAGTTTATCTCGTCATCCCCTTGGCGGCCATATACGTGTCTCGGTAGACTCTTAGCGGGTCTAGGCGGCCCCTAAGGGGGACTAGGTGGTCCCTACGCGGGTCTAGGAGGGTTAAGGCGGTCCCTTGCCTAGTCAAAGCGGCCCCTTGGCGGCCCTCAGCAGGTCAAGGCCCCCCTTTGGTGGTTCTATATTTGTTTCGGTAGACCTTGGTGGCCCTAGACGGGTTTCGGCAGCTCCTTCACAGGTCTAGCCAAATTGCCTTGCTTGTGGAGTCTTCAATTCTTCAAATACAGACCTCGGGAAACTAAATTTTAAAAAACTTACGTGTTTCCCATCTTTTTAAGTTCCACCTAATTTAAGCCAAAACCCCTTTTTATTTTGAGAAATTTCACTTTTTTCTAAAGCTTTCGTTTTTTTCCATTCCAGTGTGTTTATCTAAATCATCTAACATCAATTGAACTATTATATTATCAAAAGCTCGTGGCCTTTATCATTTAATTTGTGATCGAGCCTAAATGACTCACGACAACTTTGTTTGGGAAAAATGTTGGAAATGTTAGTTTCAGAGGAACTAAGTGAATTGTCAAGCTTGTAGAGTCTTCAATTATTCTCATACTAACCTCGGAAAACTAAATTTTGAAAAAGCTTACGTGTTTCCCATCTTTTTAATTTTCACCCAATTTCAGCCAAAACCCCAAGTTATAGCACACGAGTTTTTGAGGAATTTCTCTTTTTCTAAACCTCTGGTTTTTTTCCATTCATGTGTGCATATATACAACATATAACATCAATTGAACTATTATAGACTCAAACTTTCATGGCTTTTAACATTTAATTTGCGATCGAGCCTAAATAACTCACGACAACTTTGTTTGGGAAAAGTGTTGGAAATGTTAGTTTCAGAGGAACTGAGTGAATTGCTATGCTTGAGGAGTCTTCAATTCTTCTAATACTAACCTCGGGAAGCTAAATTTTGAAAAAGCTTACATGTTTCCCATCTTTTTAAGTTTCACCAAAATTAAGCCAAAACCCAATGTTATTTTGAGAAATTTCACTTTTTCTGAAGCTTTGGTTTTGATCCCATTCCAGTGTCCTTATATACATCATCTAACATCAATTGAACTATTATAGATTCAAAAGCTCGTGACCTTTATCATTTAACTTGCAATCGAGCATAAATGACTAACGATAACTTTATTTAGAAAAGGTGTTAGAAAAGTTAGATTCAGAGAAACTGAGTGAATTGTCATGCTTGTGAATTCTTCAATTATTATCATACTGACCATAGGAACCTAAATTTTGAAAAAGCTAATTTGTTACTCATCTTTTCAAGTTTCACACAATTTCACCCTAAACCCCTTTTTATAGCACAAGAGTTTTTCAGAAATTTCACTTTTTCTATATCTCTGGTTTTTTTATCATTCCTATGTGCTTATATATATTATATAACATCAATTGAACTACTATACCCTCAAAAGCTTTTGGCTTTTATCATTTAACTTGCGATCGAGCCTAAATAACTCAAGACAATTTTTTTTGGGAAAAGTGTTGGAAATGTTAGTTTCAGAGGAACTAAGTGAATTGTCATGCTTGTCGAGTCTTCAATTCTTCTCATACTGACCTTAGGAAGTCATTATTTTGAAAAAGCTAACGTGTTACCCAACTTTTCAAGTTTCATCCAATTTCAACTGAAACCCCTTATTATAGCACACGAGTTTTTGAGAAATTTAACTTTTCCTAAACCTCTCGTTTATTTTCATTCCTCTGTGCTTATGTACATCATATAACATCAATTGAACTACTATACCCTGAAAAGCTCTTGGCTTTTATCATTTAACTTGCGATCGAACCTAAATGACTCACGAAAACGTTCTTTAGGAAAAGGGTTGGAAATGTTAATTTCAGAGCAACTGAGTGAATTGTCATGCTTGTCGAGTCTTCAATTCTTCTCATACTGACCTCTGCAAGCCTAAATTTTGAAAAAGCTAACGTGTTACCAATCTTTTCAAGTTTCATCCAATTTCAGCCGAAACCCCTTATTATAGCACACGAGTTTTTGAGAAATTTCACTTTTCCTAAACCTCTCGTTTTTTTCATTCCTATGTGCTTATATAAATCATATAACATCAATTGAACTACTATACCCTCAAAAGCTCTTGGCTTTTATCATTTAATTTGCGATCGAGCCTAAATGACTCACGACAACTTTTGTTTGGGAAAAGGGTTGGAAATGTTAGTTTCAGAGGAACTGAGTGAATTGTCATGCTTGTCGAGTCTTCAATTCTTCTCATACAGACCTTGGGAAGTCTAAATTTTGAAAAAGCTAACGTGTTACAAATCTTTTCAAGTTTCATCCAATTTCAGCCGAAACCTCTTATTATAACACACGTATTTTTGAGAAATTTCACTTTTCCTAAACCTCTCGTTTTTTTTTCATTCCTTTGTGCTTATATACATCATATAACATCAAGTGAACTACTATAGCCTCAAAAGCTCTTGGCTTTTATCATTTAACTTGCCATCGAGCCTAAATGACTCACGAAAACGTTCTTTGGGAAAAGGGTTGAAAATGTTAGTTTCAGAGGAACTGAGTGAATTGTCATGCTTGTCGAGTCTTCAATTCTTCTCATACTGACCTTAGGAAGTCATTATTTTGAAAAAGCTAACGTGTTACCCAACTTTTCAAGTTTCATCCAATTTCAACCGAAACCCCTTATTATAGCACACGAGTTTTTGAGAAATTTCACTTTTCCTAAACCTCTCGTTTATTTTCATTCCTCTGTGCTTATGTACATCATATAACATCAATTGAACTACTATACCCTGAAAAGCTCTTGGTTTTTATCATTTAACTTGCGATCGAGCCTAAATGACTCACGAAAACGTTCTTTAGGAAAAGGGTTGGAAATGTTAGTTTCAGAGCAACTGAGTGAATTGTCATGCTTGTCGAGTCTTCAATTCTTCTCATACTGACCTCTGGAAGCCTAAATTTTGAAAAAGCTAACGTGTTACCAATCTTTTCAAGTTTCATCCAATTTCAGCCGAAACCCCTTATTATAGCACACGAGTTTTTGAGAAATTTCACTTTTCCTAAACCTCTCGTTTTTTTCATTCCTATGTGCTTATATAAATCATATAACATCAATTGAACTACTATACCCTCAAAAGCTCTTGGCTATTATCATTTAACTTGCGATCGAGCCTAAATGACTCACGACAACTTTTGTTTGGGAAAAGGGTTGGAAATGTTAGTTTCAGAGGAACTGACTGAATTGTCATGCTTGTCGAGTCTTCAATTCTTCTCATACTGACATTGGGAAGCCTAAATTTTGAAAAAGCTAACGTGTTACCAATCTTTTCAAGTTTCATCCAATTTCAGCCGAAACCCCTTATTATAGCACACGAGTTTTTGAGAAATTTCACTTTTCCTAAACCTCTCGGTTTTTTTCATTCTTATGTTCTTATATACATCATATAACATCAATTGAACTACTATACCCTCAAAAGCTCTTGGCTTTTATCACTTAACTTGCGATCGAGCCTAAATGACTCACGAAAACGTTCTTTGGGAAAAGGGTTGGAAAAGATAGTTTCAGAGGAACTGATTGAATTGTCATGCTTGTCGAGTCTTCAATTCTTCTTATACAGACCTTGGGAAGTCTAAATTTTGAAAAAGCTAACGTGTTACCAATCTTTTCAAGTTTCATCCAATTTCAGCTGAAACCCCTTATTATAGCACACGAGTTTTTGAGAAATTTCACTTTTCCTAAACCTGTCGTTTATTTTCATTCCTCTGTGCTTATGTACATCATATAACATCAATTGAACTACTATACCCTGAAAAGCTCTTGGCTTTTATCATTTAACTTGCGATCGAGCCTAAATGACTCACGAAAACGTTATTTGGGAAAATGGTTGGAAATGTTTGTTTCAGAGGAATTGAGTGAATTGTCATGCTTGTCGAGTCTTCAATTCTTCTCATACTGACTTTGGGAAGTCTACATTTTCAAAAAGCTAACGTGTTACCCATCTTTTCAAGTTTCATCCAATTTCAGCCGAAACCCCTTATTATAGCACACGAGTTTTTGAGAAATTTCACTTTTCCTAAACCTCTCGTTTTTTTTCATTCCTATGTGCTTATATACATCATATAACATCAATTGAACTACTATACACTCAAAAGCTCTGGGTTTTTATCATTTAACTTGCGATCGAGCCTAAATGACTCACGAAAACGTTCTTTGGGAAAATGGTTGGAAATGTTAGTTTCAGAGGAACTGACTGAATTGTCATGCTTGTCGAGTCTTCAATTCTTCTCATACTGACATTGGGAAGCCTAAATTTTGAAAAAGCTAACGTGTTACCAATCTTTTCAAGTTTCATCCAATTTCAGCCGAAACCCCTTATTATAGCACACGAGTTTTTGAGAAATTTCACTTTTCCTAAACCTCTCGGTTTTTTTCATTCTTATGTTCTTATATACATCATATAACATCAATTGAACTACTATACCCTCAAAAGCTCTTGGCTTTTATCATTTAACTTGCGATCGAGCCTAAATGACTCACGAAAACGTTCTTTGGGAAAATGGTTGGAAATGTTAGTTTCAGAGGAACTGAGTAAATTGTCATGCTTGTCGAGTCTTCAATTCTTCTCATACTGACCTTAGGAAGTCTACATTTTGAAAAAGCTAACGTGTTACCCATCTTTTCAAGTTTCATCCAATTTCAGCCGAAACCCCTTATTATTGCACACGAGTTTTTGAGAAATTTCATTTTTTCTAAACCTCTAGGTTTTTTTCATTCCTATGTGCTTATATACATCATATAACATCAAGTGAACTACTATACCCTCAAAAGCTCTTGGCTTTTATCATTTAACTTGCGATCGAGCCTAAATGACTCACGAAAACGTTCTTTGGGAAAAGGGTTGGAAATGTTAGTTTCAGAGGAACTGAGAGAATTGTCATGCTTGTCGAGTCTTCAATTCTTCTCATACTGACCTTAGGAAGTCCTTATTATGAAAAAGGTAACGTGTTACCCATCTTTTCAAGTTTCATCCAATTTCAGCTGAAACCCCTTATTATAGCACACGAGTTTTTGAGAAATTTCACTTTTCCTAAACCTCTCGTTTTTTTTCATTCCTCTGTGCTTATATACATCATATAACATCAATTGAACTACTATACCCTCAAAAGCTCTTGGCTTTTATCATTTAACTTGCGATCGAGCCTAAATGACTCACGAACACGTTCTTTGGGAAAAGAGTTGGAAATGTTAGTTTCAGAGGAACTGACTGAATTGTCATGCTTGTCGAGTCTTCAATTCTTCTCATACTGACATTGGGAAGCCTAAATTTTGAAAAATCTAACGTGTTACCAATCTTTTCAAGTTTTATCCAATTTCAGCCGAAACCCCTTATTATAGCACACGAGTTTTTGAGAAATTTCACTTTTCCTAAACGTCTCGTTTGTTTTCATTCCTCTGTGCTTATATACATCATATAACATCAATTGAACTACTATACCCTCAAAAGCTCTTGGCTTTTATCATTTAACATGCGATCGAGCCTAAATGACTCACGAAAACGTTCTTTGGGAAAAGGGTTGGAAATGTTAGTTTCAGAGGAACTGACTGAATTGTCATGCTTGTCGAGTCTTCAATTCTTCTCATACTGACCTTGGGAAGCCTAAATTATGAAAAAGCTAACGTGTTACCAATCTTTTAAAGTTGCATCCAATTTCAGCCGAAACCCCTTATTATAGCACACGAGTTTTTGAGAAATTTCACTTTTCCTAAACCTCTCGTTTTTTTTCATTCCTATGTTCTTTTACACATCATATAACATCAATTGAACTACTATACCCTCAAAAGCTCTTGGCTATTATCATCTAACTTGCGATCGAGCCTAAATGACTCACGACAACTTTTGTTTAGGAAAAGGGTTGGAAATGTTAGTTTCAGAGGAACTGACTAAATTGTCATGCTTGTCGAGTCTTCAATTCTTCTCATACTGACCTTAGGAAGCCTAAATTTTGAAAAAGCTAACGTTTTACCAATCTTTTCAAGTTTCATCCAATTTCAGCCGAAACCCCTTATTATAGCACACGAGTTTTTGAGAAATTTCATTTTTTCTAAACCTCTAGGTTTTTTTCATTCCTATGTGCTTATATACATCATATAACATCAAGTGAACTACTATACCCTCAAAAGCTCTTGGCTTTTATCATTTAACTTGCGATCGAGCCTAAATGACTCACGAAAACGTTCTTTGGGAAAAGGGTTGGAAATGTTAGTTTCAGAGGAACTGAGAGAATTGTCATGCTTGTCGAGTCTTCAATTCTTCTCATACTGACCTTAGGAAGTCCTTATTATGAAAAAGCTAACGTGTTACCCATCTTTTCAAGTTTCATCCAATTTCAGCTGAAACCCCTTATTATAGCACACGAGTTTTTGAGAAATTTCACTTTTCCTAAACCTCTCGTTTTTTTTCATTCCTCTGTGCTTATATACATCATATAACATCAATTGAACTACTATACCCTCAAAAGCTCTTGGCTTTTATCATTTAACTTGCGATCGAGCCTAAATGACTCACGAACACGTTCTTTGGGAAAAGAGTTGGAAATGTTAGTTTCAGAGGAACTGACTGAATTGTCATGCTTGTCGAGTCTTCAATTCTTCTCATACTGACATTGGGAAGCCTAAATTTTGAAAAATCTAACGTGTTACCAATCTTTTCAAGTTTTATCCAATTTCAGCCGAAACCCCTTATTATAGCACACGAGTTTTTGAGAAATTTCACTTTTCCTAAACGTCTCGTTTGTTTTCATTCCTCTGTGCTTATATACATCATATAACATCAATTGAACTACTATACCCTCAAAAGCTCTTGGCTTTTATCATTTAACATGCGATCGAGCCTAAATGACTCACGAAAACGTTCTTTGGGAAAAGGGTTGGAAATGTTAGTTTCAGAGGAACTGACTGAATTGTCATGCTTGTCGAGTCTTCAATTCTTCTCATACTGACCTTGGGAAGCCTAAATTATGAAAAAGCTAACGTGTTACCAATCTTTTAAAGTTGCATCCAATTTCAGCCGAAACCCCTTATTATAGCACACGAGTTTTTGAGAAATTTCACTTTTCCTAAACCTCTCGTTTTTTTTCATTCCTATGTTCTTTTACACATAATATAACATCAATTGAACTACTATACCCTCAAAAGCTCTTGGCTATTATCATCTAACTTGCGATCGAGCCTAAATGACTCACGACAACTTTTGTTTAGGAAAAGGGTTGGAAATGTTAGTTTCAGAGGAACTGACTAAATTGTCATGCTTGTCGAGTCTTCAATTCTTCTCATACTGACCTTAGGAAGCCTAAATTTTGAAAAAGCTAACGTTTTACCAATCTTTTCAAGTTTCATCCAATTTCAGCCGAAACCCCTTATTATAGCACACGAGTTTTTGAGAAATTTTACTTTTCCTAAACCTCTCGTTTTTTTTCATTTCTATGTTCTTATATACATCATATAACATCAATTGAACTACTATACCCTCAAAAGCTCTTGGCTTTTATCATTTAAGTTGCGATCGAGCCTAAATGACTCACGAAAACGTTCTTTGGGAAAATGGTTGGAAATGTTAGTTTCAAAGGAACTGAGTAAATTGTCATGCTTGTCGAGTCTTCAATTCTTCTCATACTGACCTTAGGAAGTCTACATTTTGAAAAAGCTAACGTGTTACCCATCTTTTCAAGTTTCATCCAATTTCAGCCGAAACCCCTTATTATTGCACACGAGTTTTTGAGAAATTTCATTTTTTCTAAACCTCTAGGTTTTTTTCATTCCTATGTGCTTATATACATCATATAACATCAAGTGAACTACTATACCCTCAAAAGCTCTTGGCTTTTATCATTTAACTTGCGATCGTGCCTAAATGACTCACGAAAACGTTCTTTGGGAAAAGGGTTGGAAATGTTAGTTTCAGAGGAACTGAGAGAATTGTCATGCTTGTCGAGTCTTCAATTCTTCTCATACTGACCTTAGGAAGTCCTTATTATGAAAAAGGTAACGTGTTACCCATCTTTTCAAGTTTCATCCAATTTCAACCGAAACCCCTTATGATAGCACACGAGTTTTTGAGAAATTTCACTTTTCCTAAACCTCTCGTTTTTTTTCATTCCTCTGTGCTTATATACATCATATAACATCAATTGAACTACTATACCCTCAAAAGCTCTTGGCTTTTATCATTTAACTTGCGATCGAGCCTAAATGACTCACGAACACGTTCTTTGGGAAAAGAGTTGGAAATGTTAGTTTCAGAGGAACTGACAGAATTGTCATGCTTGTCGAGTCTTCAATTCTTCTCATACTGACCTTGGGAAGCCTAAATTATGAAAAAGCTAACGTGTTACCAATCTTTTCAAGTTTCATCCAATTTAAGCCGAAACCCCTTATTATAGCACACGAGTTTTTGAGAAATTTCACTTTTCCTAAACCTCTCTTTTTTTTCATTCCTATGTTCTTATATACATCATATAACATCAAAAGCTCTTGGCTTTTATCATTTAACTTGCGATCGAGCCTAAATGACTCACGAAAACGTTATTTGGGTAAAGGGTTGGAAATGTTTGTTTCAGAGGAACTGAGTGAATTGTCATGCTTGTCGAGTCTTCAATTCTTCTCATACTGACTTTGGGAAGTCTACATTTTCAAAAAGCTAACGTGTTACCCATCTTTTCAATTTGATCCAATTTCAGCCGAAACCCCTTATTATAGCACATGAGTTTTTGAGAAATTTCACTTTTCCTAAACCTCTCGTTTTTTTTCATTCCTATGTGCTTATATAGATCATATAACATCAATTGAACTACTATACCCTCAAAAGCTCTGGGCTTTTATCATTTAACTTGCGATCGTGCCTAAATAACTCACGAAAACGTTCTTTGGGAAAAGGGTTGGAAATGTTAGTTTCAGAGGAACTGACTGAATTGTCATGCTTGTCGAGTCTTCAATTCTTCTCATACTGACCTTGGGAAGCCTAAATTTTGAAAAAGCTAACGTGTTACCATCTTTTCAAGTTTCATCCAATTTCAGCTGAAACCCCTTATTATAGCACACGAGTTTTTGAGAAATTTCACTTTTCCTAAACCTCTCGTTTTTTTTCATTCCTATGTTCTTATATACATCATATAACATCAATTGAACTACTATACCCTCTAAAGCTGTTGGCTATTATCATTTAACTTGCGATCGAGCCTAAATGACTCACGAAAACTTTTGCTTGGGAAAAGGGTTGGAAATGTTTGTTTCAGAGGAACTGAGTGAATTGTCATGCTTGTCGAGTCTTCAATTCTTCTCATACAGACCTTGGGAAGTCTAAATTTTGAAAAAGATAACGTGTTACCTATCTTTTCAAGTTTCATCCAATTTCAGCCGAAACCCCTTATTATAGCACACGAGTTTTTGAGAAATTTCAATTTTTCTAAACCTCTAGTTTTTTTTCATTCCTATGTGCTTATATACATCATATAACATCAAGTGAACTACTATACCCTCAAAAGCTCTTGGCTTTTATCATTTAACTTGCGATCGAGCCTAAATGACTCACGAAAACGTTCTTTGGGAAAAAGGTTGGAAATGTTAGTTTCAGAGGAACTGAGTGAATTGTCATGCTTGTCGAGTCTTCAATTCTTCTCATACAGACCTTGGGAAGTCTAAATTTTGAAAAAGCTAACGTGTTACCAATCTTTTCAAGTTTCATCCAATTTCAGCCGAAACCCCTTATTATAGCACACGAGTTTTTGAGAAATTTCACTTTTCCTAAACGTCTCGTTTGTTTTCATTCCTCTGTGCTTATATACATCATATAACATCAATTGAACTACTATACCCTGAAAAGCTCTTGGCTATTATCATTTAACTTGCGATCGAGCCTAAATGACTCACGACAACTTTTGTTTGGGAAAAGGTTTGGAAATGTTAGTTTCAGAGAAACTGAGTGAATTGTCATGCTTGTCGAGTCTTCAATTCTTCTCATACAGACCTTGGGAAGTCTAAATTTTGAAAAAGCTAACGTGTTACCCATCTTTTCAAGTTTTATCCAATTTTAGCCGAAACCCCTTATTATAACACACGAGTTTTAGAGAAATTTCACTTTTCCTAAACCTCTCGTTTTTTTTCATTCCTATGTGCTTATTTACATCATATAACATCAATTGAATTACTATACCCTCAAAAGCTCTTGGTTTTATCATTTAACTTGCGATCGAGCCTAAATGACTCACGACAACTTTTGTTTGGGAAAATGGTTAGAAATGTTAGTTTCAGGGGATCTGAGTGAATTGTTATGCTTGTCGAGTCTTCAATTCTTCTCATACAGACCTTGGGAAGTCTAAATTTTGAAAAAGCTAACGTGTTACCCATCTTTTCAAGTTTTATCCAATTTTATCCGAAACCCCTTATTATAGCACACGAGTTGTTGAGAAATTTCACTTTTCCTAAACCTCTCGTTTTTTTTCATTCCTATGTGCTTATATACATCATATAACATCAATTGAACTACTATACCCTCAAAAGCTCTTGGCTTTTATCATTTAACTTGCGATCGAGCCAAAATGACTCACGAAAACGTTCTTTGGGAAAAGGGTTGGAAATGTTAGTTGCAGATGAACTGAGTGAATTGTCATGCCTGTCGAGTCTTTAATTTTTTTCATTCTGACCTTGGGAATCCTAAATTTTGAAAAGGCTAACGTGTTACCATCTTTTCAAGTTTCATCCAATTTCAGCCGAAACCCTTTATTATAGCACACGAGTTTTTGAGAAATTTCACTTTTCCTAAGCCTCTCGTTTTTTTCATTCCTATGTGCTTATATACATCATATAAAATCAAGTGAACTACTATAGCCTCAAAAGTTCTTGGCTTTTATCATTTAACTTGCGATCGAGCCTAAATGACTCACGACAACGTTCTTTGGGAAAAGTGTTGGAAATGTTAGTTTCAGAGGAACTGAGTGAATTGTCATGCTTGTCGAGTCTTCAATTCTTCTCATTCTGACCTTGGGAAGCCTAAATTTTGAAAAAGCTAACGTGTTACCATCTTTTCAAGTTTCATCCAATTTCAGCCGAAACCCTTTATTATAGCACACGAGTTTTTGAGAAATTTCACTTTTCCTAAGCCTCTCGTTTTTTTCATTCCTATGTGCTTATATACATCATATAACATCAAGTGAACTACTATAGCCTCAAAAGCTCTTGGTTTTTATCATTTAACTTGCGATCGAGCATAAATGACTCACGACAACGTTCTTTGGTAAAAGTGTTGGAAATGTTAGTTTCAGAGGAACTGAGTGAATTGTCATGCTTGTCGAGTCTTCAATTCTTCTCATACTGACCTTGGAAAGCCTAAATTTTGAAAAAGCTAACGTGTTATCTATCTTTTCAAGTTTCATCTAATTTCAAACGAAACCCTTTATTATAACACACAAGTTTTTAAGAAATTTCACTTTTTTTAAACCTCCACGACACGTCCAAAACAGCGGCTCTGCTTCACAGCCATATGGCATCTCTGTTCCAACTCATCGCCCCCATTCCAATGAAGGCAATGATGCTCCTTCTGGGTATCCAAGGTGATGGATCTCCTCAGCAGCTAGCTGAGGAGAAGAAGATTACCGCAGGCTATGGTTAATCATCAGCGAATATGTTTCATTACAGGTGAAATTTAAAGCACTTGTTTTCTCCTCTTTTCGATTCAGCAAATATAGCAATGTTTATGCATGTTGATCCTTTCCTTAATGTAAAGCTTGTTTCTTTTGGCCAAGAGTTTGTAAGATCAATTCTAAACAGATCAATGACACTATTTGTGCTTTTTCTTCATGCATATCAGATAAATTCTAACCCCAAGTGGAAACAAAAGCACAGATTTCTCTTGTTGCTAATCTAATAGTTGTTTTGCATCTTATCTACTAATGAATATATGCATCAGATTCATTGTCTATTTTTCCGGTAACCTGACTACCTGAGTCATTTTTCAATAGTTTCTTTAGGTTTATGGTTAATTTCTTGGAACATATATATAGTTGATACCCCACTGGGAACTGCTTCAAGAAAGGTCTGTTTGGAGGTATGAATAAAACCAGCATTTGATGCCAATGGGGTCAAATATGTTAAGAAGCATATTACAAGTGATTGGCCGTAGTTAGAATTGGAACTATTGATTTGGAAGTCTCTGGATGATCATAGTTTATTGGAGTCTCTTACTGTGCGTGACTCATATCTGCAGTTAAACTATATTAAAAATGAGGAAATTCTGTCACTGTATATAAGACAAGGAACATCGAGCCTTGACTGGGTCGAAAACATTGGAAGTCTTGATGTTGAACTGTATGGAGGGTCTGTATTGTTTACTTATATGTATAACATATATTTGGTGAAAATGTAGTTTCCTTGCATTTCAGTCTCGCAGCAGTAGCAATAGTCTCAGTTAAGTTTATTGTAATTGTCCCCACTAGACCTGTTGTTACTTGTTAATGACTTGATGCCTTGCTAGTTGCTACTGGGAGTTAAGTATTGAGTGTCTATTGCAATGACTCGGAAATTATCGTGTAATTCACACCATAAGACCAAACGCTAATTGCATTTGTCCTAAAT
Organism: Fragaria iinumae; assembly: GCA_009720345.1. Classification (NCBI taxonomy): domain Eukaryota; kingdom Viridiplantae; phylum Streptophyta; class Magnoliopsida; order Rosales; family Rosaceae; genus Fragaria; species Fragaria iinumae. The sequence goes on from CM019122.1 coordinate 42,235,574, forward strand.
GTATTTTCTCGATATAATATACACTCATCTTGAATCCAACATATCAGTATCCCATTTCATATCATAAGAAGCATGGAACACAGACACAAAAGTGCTTCCATCTCACTTCTTTCACTTGTATTACTGTCCTGGATTTTATACCTTGAAACAGTTACACTTGTTTTCTGCAATGCAGATATTAATGTTGGCTGCATGAGTATTGAGATGAAAGCTCTTCTTAAACTCAAAGAGGGCCTTACAGATCATTCAGACCAGCTTTCGTCTTGGGTAGGAGAAGACTGCTGCAAATGGAGAGGTGTAGGCTGCAACAGCACAACTGGACGTGTGGGAAGCCTTAATCTTCGCAACTCTTATTCAGAGGGTACAATTCATGCTTTAGAAGGTGAGATCAATCCTTCTTTGCTTGATTTGAAAGAAATTGTTTACTTGGATTTGAGCATGAATAACTTTGGAAGTTTCAAACTTCCAAGTTTCATTGGATCACTAGAGAAACTGAAATATCTCAATCTATCTGGTGCATCTTTTGGTGGAGTAATTCCCGCCAATCATGGAAACCTTTCAAATTTGCTTCATCTTGATCTCAGTAATAATGTTATTGAGAGTGATCTCAGATGGCTTTCCAGTCTTTCTTCCTTGCAGTTTCTTAACTTGGGAGGAGCAGACCTTACCAAGGCTGCACCATATTGGCGTCCCATTGTCAATATGCTCCCTTCACTTCTTGAATTGCATTTGCGTGGTTGTGGACTTCCATCCTTCCACCTACTCTTCGTCGTATCAATTTCACATCACTTTCGGTTCTTGACCTCTCTGCCAATGGTTTCAACTCCACACTTCCTCCCTGGTTGTTCAATCTGACTGAAGTAGCCAATCTTGATCTAAGTTTCAACAATCTGAATGGAGAACTTCCAGAAACATTAGGGAGTCTGACTCATCTGAAGAACCTTGATCTGTCAGAGAATTCAGACATTGGAGGTCAGTTGCCGAGAAACTTGGGGATGCTGTGCAATTTGCAGTCTCTTAAACTTTCAATCAACAAATTTACTGGTGAGATAACTGATTTCACTGACAGATTGTCTAGATGCACAAACAGCAGCTTAGAGATGTTGAATTTAGGTTATAACAGTCTCACAGGAAATTTGCCTAATTCATTAGGACTTCTTAAGAACCTGAGGTACCTCATGTTGCGGTACAACTCATTTCAAGGTACAATTCCAGAATATATAGGAAACCTGACATCTTTGAAGGAGTTATACCTTGAAAACAAAAAATTAGGTGGAGTCATCCCGGAAAGTTTTGGTCAGCTCTCATCCCTTATGGCAGTGGATCTGTCTGAAAACACATGGGAAGGTGTTGTGACAGAAGCTCATTTTCTGAAGCTTCGACACTTAGAAGAGGTGTCAATTAAAAAAGATTCCCCAAACATTTCCTTAATTTTCAACATAAGTTCTAACTGGATACCTCCTTTTAGATTGAGATACTTGAGCATCAGCTCATGCCAACTGGGTCCGAAATTTCCTACATGGCTCAGAAATCAGACTGAGCTGTTTGTATTAGGATTTGTAAATGCTAGAATTTCAGACACCATACCAGATTGGTTTTGGCAGTTGGATTTGCTATTAGATGAGCTAGATTTCTCTAATAATCAACTAAGTGGCAGGGTGCCTAACTCATTAAGATTCAGTTTGTGGGGCATTACTGATTTGAGTGGAAACCCGTTTGTGGGGGCCTTCCGTCTCAGGTCATCAAACATTTCTGGTCTGTATCTGAATGATAATGCATTTTCAGGGCCAATTCCTCACAATATTTGTTAAGTGATGCCTTTGCTACAAGATGTAGATATTTCTAGGAACTCTTTCACTGGTAGCATTCCACTCTCCATTGGTAATCTAAGCTGATTATCAACCCTGGTTGTCTCAAATAATCACTTGTCTGGTGAAGTTCCAAAATTTTGGAGCAGTTTGCCCGAAGTGTATATTTTAGATATGTCAAACAACAGTCTATCTGGAGCAATGCCAACATCCATGGGGTTCCTTAGCACACTCAGATTCTTGATACTCTCTAACAACAAATTTTCTGGCCAACTGCCTTCACTGAAGAACTGCAGACATGAGGAGTCTTGATCTTGGGGAGAATAAGTTTTCTGGAGACATTCCATCCTGGATAGGAGAAAGCATGCTTTCTTTGTGGATTTTACGATTGAGTTCCAACTCATTCACCGGAAGCATTCCTACACAGTTGTGTGGCCTTTCCAATCTTCACATATCGGACCTCTCACACAATAACCTGCGGGGTCATATTCCCCAATGTATTGGTAATTTGAGTGGCTTGAAAATATCTGAAATCTCAGATGAAGATACAGAATTCCTGTACCAGGGACAGCTGGAGGTAGTTTCAAAAGGAAGAGTGCTTGAATATGGCACCATCCTTTACCTTGTTAACAGCCTAGACCTCTCAAACAATAACTTATCAGGAGAGATGCCAGTAGAGCTAACAAGCCTTATCATGCTGGGCACCTTGAATTTGTCCATGAATCATCTCACAGGGATAATCCCTGAAAAGATTGGTAACTTGAAATCGATAGAAACTCTTGATCTTTCAATGAACCAGCTTTCAGGTTCCATACCACAGAGCATGGTCTCTTTGACATTCGTAACTCATCTGAACCTGTCGCGCAACAATTTGTCCGGAAAAATCCCAACAAGCAACAGCAGCCTCATTGACCCATCAATTTACCAAGGCAATGCTGGTCTTTGTGGCGATCCGCTACCGACTTCTTGCCAAGACAATGAAGAAACACCTCAGGTTCCAAGTGAAGATAGAGAAGGAGATGATGGTAAATCTGAAAAGGTGTGGCTCATGATCAGCACAGCAATAGGTTTCATTGTGGGGTTCTGGGTGGTTGTTGGGAGTTTGGTCATCAAAAAGGCTTGGAGATATGCCTATTTTCGCTTCCTTGACAGAATGAAGTATGCTCTCCTTGATTTTGTCTCAGCCATTGGGAAATGTTTCTGCAAAAGATCAGAAGGCATAAGTGCATAACAGAAGTCTCATAGGTTTCTTTTTTTTTTTTTTTTTTTTTGGTCTTCAACAAATAAAGGAATTTATGTGTATCCTGTATTACCAATTTGTGTGGTAAATGTTTGTAAGCTTTAAATAGACTCCATTTTGTCTTCAGTTAGGCACAAGTTGTACATTTATCTAAAGCAAACACAAATCTGAAATGAAACCAGCAGGTGTAGTTGTTTTCTCGTAACCAGTTTAGCACTCTTGTTTTGGAAGAACAAGATGATGCATTTTGATGAACCCAGTTTACCATTTTCGTTCAAATTTGTCAAATGTTGCATTTCATGGAGTTTCATTGCTCATGAGCATGACTCATACGCCGGAATACGTCGGGATACGTCCTGATACGCCCGGAAACTTCCCCGGATACGTCTCGGAATTTTGTAATTAAATAGGATACATGGGGATAAACCTGACATTTGGCCTAAACAAAAGTTAGTTACTGCGATTAAATTACCGTTGAGATTCATTTCTATCCGAATTTTCCATCAAACTAGGTAATACTATCCATTCCCGCCACCCAGCCGGAAGCAGCGGCGGAAACAATGCCTCTCTGCTTCCTCTCCCGCCTTCCTCCTCCTCCTCCACCAATCATCACTTGCCGCGTGTCCCAATCTTCACCCCGCTCCCTACCTCCAACTCCGTCTCAATCACCGTCACCACCGTCACTCTCGGTCTCAGTGAGCCCTAACTCAACTCCACCGCCGCCGCTAACCTGCGCCCTCCACTGCCCACACTTCGAATTGTAACTCCCCGACCCGACCCGAATCTAATCCCTAACCTCCTTTCTTCTCTCCTCAACTAATTTCATCCATTTTTTTTCTCAGGTGCTCCGGCTGTACTCACGAGCTCAATCTCCACCGTCCGGCCGTCGTCGACGAGGCCACCGACTTCTTCAAGTCCCTAGGCCTCTCCGATTTCACATTCGACAGCTGCAAGCTGGTCATTTCCCGCCTTCAATTCCATTGATTTACGCCTTCCTTTTCGCTTTTTGCTATTTACTGATGGAATTTGATTGATGTTTGCTTTTTTCAGTGGGGATGGCGGTGCCGGGCGAAACTGGCCGTCCGCGGCGCACCGGAGAATCCTCTGATTGGGCTCTATCAGGAGGGCACTCATAATGTGATTGATATTCCTGACTGCAAAGGTCTCTTCAATGCCATTAGCTTTGTTTACTCTATTTTAATTTTGGTGCTAGTTTTCTCATTTTAGTTTGAATTTGATCTATTTGCGCAGCGCATCATCCGAATATTAATGCCACGGTAGAGCTCCTCAGGAAAGGTCTGTTCTGCAGCTACTAAATCCGCTGTTTTAGTTTTTTTTTTTTTTCTTCTTTAGTTTTGAGTTTTGATTGTTAGGTGTTTGTATGATGTTCAGGGATTACTGCGCTGAGGATTGAGCCGTATGACGAAGATGAGGGGACTGGTGATTTGCGATATGTGCAGGTGAGGGATGGAATACTAGATATGGACATATGGTGTAGTTTGTAAGTTTTTGGGTGATTGAATTGAATCAGTGGTGGTGTATGCAGATGGCCGTGACAACATACAGTACATCCCTTCCTGCTGCCGAGAGATATAGAAATGGTTAGTAGCCTACTTCTATTATATCTTGTTTCTTAGAGTGAGATGTACAACAGAAATATGATCGAGCATTAATTGTTTATGTTTTATTTTCTATATAGGTAAAGTCCAGGTATCTTTAGTATGGAATTCAAGAAACGAAACCTCCCCAAATTCAGAGAAACTGCAAGCGTTGGCCAATGTGAGCTAGCTCCTTTATTTGATGTAGTTTTGAATGTGTTTTCTTAAGATTTACATTGATATATGGTATGTGTGCTGGTTTCCAGTTTATATGGAGGAATGGTGGGCCAAAGAACAATGTCCATCTGATTCACTCTGTGTGGGCTAACTTCCAGACATCAAGCAACAATGTGAGTGAGGAGGGCTATTAATTATCAGTCTCATTTGAGTGGTCTTCAATTTACATGTTTTCACCTGGTGATGCAGATAATCTTTGGGAATAGATGGAGACATCTTTTAGGAGAAAGAGACTTTTGGGAACATGTGGGAGGAATTGATATTTCCTTGGCTCCATCCAGTTTTGGCCAAGCAAACACACGGGTACTTTAAACTCATAATCTGACTATTGAAGTTTGAATGAAATTCTTGACTTCATGTGCAACATATCCACTTCTGTCAATTCTAAATATGGAGGAATCAAACCCACATAGAGTCTTAGGAATACTCATATGCGTATAATAATATCACTGTGAGTGTCTAACTGGAGCCTTAAGGTGTTGTCTTTGGTTAACCATTATGATTGGAAAACATTCTTCAGACACTTTATCTTTTGGAAATTCAGAAATAATGGCCTATTAGTCTTCATTTTATAGTAAAAGTTTTACTTAAATCACTTTGCCTAATGTTAGCTTGTCCCAGGCATTTGATACCCTGCTCCGGAAGCTACAAAGATACGTCCCTCTTGGAGCATCTGTTGCTGATTTGTATGCAGGAGCAGGTGTTATCGGATTATCATTGGCTGTTACAAGAAAATGCAGGCAAGAATTTAAGATATCTGTAAATGCACGTGTCAAGACTCAGAAGTCTCGACTTAATAAATTGAAATTTTAATTGTTTTCTAGGTCTGTGAGATGCATTGAGATTAACAAAGAATCAAAGCTATCCTTTGAGAAGACAGTTGAACGCCTGCCAAACTTAATAGATAGCAGCATCAGCTGGCATCATGCAGACACTTCCAAGGTTAATAACCCTGTGAAAGACTGAAAGTTTATGATCATATGTTTTTTGAGTTTTTTCACTCATGATCTCAAACATATGGAGCTCAGTATTCTTCACATCTCTATCTTATTGGAAATAGTGTTTAACTTACTATTTAATATGGCAGTTGTTGAGAGGTGAAGATATTCTAAGGTGTACATAGCAATTGTCATAGTTTCTTGGAGATTTCTTCCTTTATGATTATAGTGGAGCAGTTTCAGAACTAAATCTAATGTTTCTAACAAATAAAATAGGAACCTCTTTCCTGGATCATGGGATCAGATGTACTTGTTGTTGATCCCCCTAGAAAGGGTCTGGATGCATCTCTTATTGATGCATTGCGGAGTATATCTTCAATAAAGGATAAAGCTAGGTCATCACCTGAGAGGTTAGACCGTTTCTGTACTTAATTAAGGACCTCATAGCTGGTCGGAGGGGAAGTTGATTAACTCGATGTAGTTTATATGTTTCAGTTCAAGCTCAAAGGATAAGGATGAGAAGAGACCATGGATGCTACGCGCAAGAGAAGATTCAATTCAGATTGGAAGCAAAATGACTTCAGAGGATAGCAAGGTGTTGCCGAAAACCCTTATTTATATAAGTTGTGGATGGGAAAGCTTCAAAGAGGTACACTATCCAATGCTACAAGGTTCCATGAGATTAGATTATATTCAACTAAACTATCCCATACGGTTTGGTATGGTTTGGATGTTACTATATTTTTTCTACAATCTAATTAGGGACTCATATGTCAACAGGATTGTGAGGACTTGTTGTCAAGTAATGGATGGCGGTTGGAAAAAGCCCACGGCTTCAATTTTTTCCCCGGCACACAGAGGTTCTTCTTTTACCCCTCTCATCCAATATGTATCCTGTCTTATTACGGTACAATTGCATGAATTTGTATAACTTGCATGTTTCTTGGTATCAATATATGTTCAATGAATTCATGCATGACTAATCTGAATGGTGTTGGTAATCTAAAACTGAGTTTCTAGAAAGCCAGCCTAATTGGTCAAGTATCAATTTTGAATATAGCATAGTTGTAAAGTACCATCATATTTGCATTACAGGCATGTCTTAATTTCAGTTTTTTTTTTTTTCCCTCATTTTGTCCATGACGGCAGCATCGAGGTTTTAGCTGTGTTCAAGAGGGGCCAAGCAGTAAACCAAAAGAAAAAGAAATCAGGAAAGAAGAAGAAACGCTTGTGAGAAATTTGGAAGTTAGAGTTTGCAAGGACTTTTTTCTAGGGTTCTTACAAGATGTAGAGTAGAGAATCTAGTAGGAAGAGAAAATAGCAAAACCAATTCCTCTCTATTGTTTCCTCTTTCGAGGAAAGGAATTTTATTTTATTATTTACTAAAATATGTGTAAAATGAATAGTTACAAATGAATCAAAATTGCACCTGTTGTGCTATACCTATCTGACTTCTTTGGACTTTGACGAAAAACGAATCAATGACTATAAAGAAAGCAACATCTTGCCCCTAGAAAGCTGTAAGTAGGTTGAGGAGAAGATGTTTTCAGTTCCCCTTTTCTCTGCTTTTGGGATTTTTTAGATGAGGAAAGGCATTCAAAATGTTGTAGGCTATCAAATCCTGCCTGGTTAAGATCCCAACTACTGGAGGCACCTACAAATGGAGCAGACACTAAGGTTAGTGATGCTAAATCTTTTAAACATGTAGTATGAGACTTGTTAACAAGTGAAGTAAAATTTAGTATGAATCTGTTTATATATTTACTTACCCCAGCTGCCTCGTACTTTGGCAGGATGAGCAAATGGCGGAGTCCCACTTGTCTGAAAAGTACCATAGCTTTTGCCACTGACATGGTTTCCAACACTGTGTAAGGTGTCGTGTTGGTGAGTGGATGCAGATCAACATACATCTCCATTTCATCACTTGTCACAGCCACCTCCTCAATCTTTAATTCTCTCTCGGCTAATTCAACTGCGGTAAACTTCTCTCTCACTTCCCACTCCTCTGTTCTTCTCCTCTCCTTTAGGAACCACTTCTTCTTCAGCACCTGAACAAGGTGAGCTCTTAGAATTAGTCCATGTAGTTCTGTTGCGCGAACAGCTAGTCCGACTGGCTGGACAATTCCATCATCTACAACAGGGAAGCCATTATGTGTGGTGTTTCTGAGGACCTCCACTATCCGTTCCACCTTCTCGATTCCACGGAGGGTGACTACTGGAGGCTTGGCATCTGCAAGCTCACCGACATTCAGATTCCTCATCCATGGCTCTGGATGTGCATCTAAGAAAGGTAGACCTTTTAAGTGCAGTATAATCTCATAGATGCTTGGGTTGAAACAGTCTCCAACTGTTTTGGAAATTAGAAGGACAATCATTGTTATGGGCAGTAAGAGGAGGTTGTTGGTCAGCTCAAGAAATATGACACATAGTGAAACAGTCATCCTCATCGATCCTGCCATCAGGGAAGCTGCACCAAGAACAGCATATAGTCCCTGGTCAATGTTTGTGTACGAGTTCATGGCAATACCAAGCATACGGCCATAGGCTGCACCCATAAGGATGATGGGGAGGAAGAGGCCAGACGGCACTGCAATTCCAAAGGTAAACAATCCCAAGATGCAGTAGAGTGCAAAGAAGATTAGGAGGTTGAGAGGGTGATATTCAGTGGAAGTGTTTGTTGAGAAGATGTTTCGAACTGCATCATCATTAGTGGTAAGCAGCAGAGTAGCCAAGTCATTATAGTAGCCATCTGGGCAGTTGAACTGTTTGAAGTTGCCAGTTCGCCCATTTGTGGGGCAGACAGACTCTGCAAGTGAGGGATCACATGCTGTGCATTTGGCAAGGAAAGGAAGACCATATAGGCACGCAGACGTGAAAAGTGATACAGCAAGACTGAGAAGGATCTTGTGAATTTTCCCCTTCCTGGCAAAAGAGGAAATCAAGAATCAATCAATTCTCAAGACTAAGCAGTAGTTTATGTTTAGGACGGAGACATTGAGGTTGGGATTAGGTTCCTTACTGATTTATGAGATTGTAGAGTCTGAGAACCTTATGAAGAAAATGATTGTACAAGCTTCCCAAAACTCCACCGATAATGCCAATCACAACAACAGGGAAAATATCCATCCAACAGTAGGTTAAAGTTACAGTGCTGACATCAAACATGATAAGTCCTCCTTCTCCAAAAAGGCCACATTCCCCGGTGCTGCATATTTCAATAAAAGCCCTGAGCACAACTACCACAATGGCTGTGCTGAAGAAAGTTCTCCACAGAAGGGCACTCCTCCACCATGTTGCCACCTCTTCAAAAGCAAACAGTACACCACCCACAGGGGAACGGAAAGCTGCGCAGACCCCAGAGGCAGCCCCACAGGTAATGAGATCCCTGCGGTCACGGTCATTATTCATGTAGCGAAGCCAGCGCCATTTGACACGGTAATTGTCAGGCCCCCCTTGGCCTAGTAAGGAAGCAATGCAGCTTCCTATGTGCACCAGAGGTCCTTCTTTTCCAAGATCTAGACCCGCAGAGACGGCCCCAATGCTTCCGACTATCTGTGAAACATGAAAAAGTCTCTCTGAACACTTGGTTTACTAGTAGTGCAGTACTCTTAAACTAATTTCAAGAGTAGTAGTCACTATAAATATAAAGTAAATTTTGATAGCCAACTCACCTTGACGATCAATGTGGTGGCACCAAACATGTTGGGGGTATCAACTCCGTTTAGATAAGCTTTGATTTCAGGTATACCAGGTCCAGCCGCAGTGGGAGCAAAACACACACAGAGAACAGCAGCAACTGTGGTGAATAGAAGATTTGCCACAGCTAAAAAGATGAACCCCATCAGGTACCTACACCACATGATCCCCAGTTCCCGACATTGAATTTTCTTATCATAGATATTTAGAACACAATGTAAATATCATTTCTGGATTGTAGCAGCTGGGGATTACAAATGAAGTACAGGGGATGCCACAAACCTTTCCTCATCTATGTAAGCGACCACAGCGAGAAGCTTGTAGCCAGCAATATTCTCAACAGCAAGGTTGATGAGAGTGGCAATCAGACCAGTTAGAAGTCCGATGAGCAAGGCAAGTGTCCATTTCAACAATATATACTGCAAGACTTGGACCTTGGATCTGCTTCTCCAGTCATGCTTAAACAGGTCATTCTCGTTGATCCTGCATCAAACTAACTTCAGTTGAATCAAGATAAGCAAACCAGAATTGCATTACAAGGAAACAGAGAAGCTCGGATACTCACTCGTAGTCCAGACTCTCGATGTGGGAGACTTTGGCTCCAACCAGAGCTAGTGGATTGGAAGAGAGTGTTCTGTTTCTTTTGAGCAGGAGTGGTTGGATCAGGGAATTGCTTTCCGGATCTCTTTCTTCCGATTCGACTACTCCTTCGATGTTCTGGGGAATTGCTGCTGCTGATGCAGAATGGTTCAAATGTTCCTCCTCCATTGAGCTTGGAAGCTCCACACAGAGAGACAGCTGAGACAAGTTAACACAGTATGAAGCTACTGCTGTGTTCTGATTTAAAAAATGGTGCTAAGCAAAGATATATATATATATTTATAGTGGAGTATACAAATAACCACACATGGATAGACACTTGGTCGATTTTGGACATACATGACAAGAGTGGCATTTCTCGGCGTATATTATATAGGAGGGGCATCTACCTGCCGGAATTCTCAATGATTGATGATGAAGGTCGTGGATAGATTTTCATGTCCAAATGGTAATTTTTCTGAATGGATGTAACCTTATCGATTAGTAGGCTTGGACGATTGCCATGAATGAAGATGAATAATTGCTTCGCATAATGTGTTGCTTTCGGTTGTTGTCATATTGGGATTGTTTATCATTTCCATTTTGCTTATATATGCAAGCAGATGTAGATATATGATCTTATCACGATTTGTGCTATCACTTTCATTTTACGATATGTTAGAAGCATCACTACATTCAATACAGACCAGCTCTACAGGACTAACTTGTTACAGTTATAAAACTAGTTCAAGATCAAGCTAAGCTAATCTGCCGTGTGCCGATATATGCTATTTTTCTATCGAACTAGTCTACTCGATGCGATTTTTTAGTCAAGAACATTGAAAAACAAAGGCCTACACAAATAACACACTCCACGTTCAAGATGCAATAATCTGTTAGTGTCATTTTCTGATCTGAATCCTTGTCCGATCTGCGTCTACCACCTCCCAGAGAGACAGATAAGCAGTGCCACTTGGACCAAAGTACGTGTCAGCATGTGATCTGTAGATCATGTAGATCAAATGGTGCATATAAAATGGCCTCTTGGGTTGTTCTAAAAGGCAGTTTATCCTTTTGCTTGATGAATAATACTAATGAATTTCATGGCCAATTAAAAACGGGACCTTATGAGATCTGGTTTGGTTGATTTCGGTGACATGTGTGGAGTATACAGTCCCACTCCAACTCCCAGGAAGCCATAACCAATCACATCGTTTGCTTCTAGTTCCTACTAGTGACTATGCTGCTGAGGCCACATCGATCATTCGAGTTCACTTGTTCTTACGTTTGAACCTTTTGTTTGGTACGAGTTAAAAAACTAAATGGAGTTAAATACACGAGTAAATGAGTTTCTGTCAACTAGTGGCTGTAGTTTAGTGGTAAGAATTCCACGTTGTGGCCGTGGAGACCTGGGCTCGAATCCCAGCAGCCACACAGATGATCCCTTTTTTCGTTGTTTTCTTTGTTCTAAATCACAACTTTTGGCTACGACACTCCTGCTTCAAAACCACAAAGCATGCATGTTGCTCATTTTTTTTCCCCCTGAATCATGAGGTTGATACTTGATAATGATCATCATTTAGTCATTTACAGGTTAATCACGTTGAGGAGTACTCGAGGTTGGAATATCATCTTCATTGATCAATTTTTCAGTTTCTTTTTAAACAAGAAACCTTTTGATCCTTGACGAGATATGACGGATTCATGTTGGTGATGTATTCGATCGGCAATGCTGGTTCTTTCTGAAGCTAGCTAGGGTGTCTTCTTACCAGGTTTTATAGGTTCTCCAGGATGAAATGTCGTATAGGCAGGAAGCATAAAACAGTAATGTTTAATTTCATTGTTGTATGCTTGTATAGGGGAGTGACAACACGTTTCTAGAAAGTTAAGTCCGAGTTACAACTATAAAAGCTATCATATATGTTTTGATCCAAACAATAATAGAATATCTAGTATTACAAAACCTTATACCCTAAAACTAAGTAACAAGTTTCTAGCAGAGTTCATAATCTACAAATAAACACTAGAGTTCTAATAACTCTGGTCTTCCATCCTAGGCTCTACTATGGATCCACCATAAGAGATTGGTTAGTGAGTTCCCGTCGTCGAAACCTTTCAAGTTTCTGATCTTTGCCAAAGCCTATTCTCTGTTATACATCCCTTCCAAAGCAAAAGCAAACCCTTTCCATCCTCCAAAGCTGGCATTGTCCAACTTACAAGTTCCCTGACATATATAGCTAACAATATTATAGAACAAGGCCTCAGTGATAGGCGAAACCGGCAGCACCTGAATTCCAAGCCTGCACTCTCTTAACTCCGGAGCAGCAAACCAAAGTCCAGCGTCTCTCTTATTAGACCACAATATTCCAGTGATCAATGCAGCCGAGTAGTAAGCATCACTCGAACTCTCCTGATTGTGACCGTCTCCGAATTAGAATCCACTTCCAACTAAATATGTTTCCTGATAAAGTAGTGTGGGGTTCACATCCAAAATCAATTGGCAATGAATGAAGTGGCTCAAACTTTTATAAATTCATAAGCAATGTCTCATATTCCCGATGTGAGATTTATATCTCAACACAATCTCTAACCCATGATAACTAAATAGCTTTGGAAAAAGAACACTCTAAAATATATAGTAAATAACTGGGCGTAAGAAAACAATTTCAAGAATGAGATCATCAACAAAAATAGTATTCAGAATCTCTTTAATTAGGTACAGTAATGTATCAACAACAAATTAAATAAATTACATATCCAATGGCTAATTAAGCGTTAGTTTTTAGGCTTAAAAGAAAATGCAAGGCAAAATGGCAAACCAAATCATAAAATGAAACAGGTATAATAGGTGGCATCCGTTAACATTAATTAGGAGAATGATAGAATTGCTGGATTGTGTATACGGTCTGCAAGAAGGTGAGGATCAGGAGCACAAAAGCTGCAAAGAAAGAGATGGTCGACCATGGTGTATCAAAATAATCACTTCTCAATTTGTTTCTCCACCTGATCCATCTTGTCCTTATCCACCTGTTCCATGTATCATTATGATATTCATTCACCTTCCTGCAGAGTCCCTTGTAGACAAATTCGATGACTGTAGTATCATTGTATAGATCGTTGAAGAACTTGGAAGCATCCTCAGAACTCAACCAGTTTGCTAATATCCCTTTCTCACAAAGAAGATTCACGTCATTTGCCGTATCGATGAGATTATCCATCAAAACCGCGTAGGATGTTATCGTGTGCCTGCAACTGTGATAACACTGCTCGTAGGCCATGAGGTTCCTGAACAAAGGATCTGTCCTCCCATCGATAGCCAGAGGAGGAATCGTGAAAACGCCGTCTTTGAACGTTATGTTCAGTATGCAACCTCCTGGCGAACCTGCCTCGAGTTCTTTGGGTTTTCTAAATTTAACGCCTGCTTCTGTAAGAGTAGCAGCACTAGGTATCCTCTGTGGCAAGTGGTTGGTCAACTTTGGTGTGGGGGTAGCTGCATTTGGGTCTTCAGGTTCGTCGTATATATGTTCCTGAACGAGGGAAGTTCTAATTAGATCAACAATGTGAAGAATCTTAAGATCAGATTCGGGTTTGCGGTAGCTGAAAATGCTAGGATCAGCCACTGAATCTCTGAAGAAGTTAATCACCACTTTACTGAGGGGTTCATGGTTATCGCTCTCGATCAGGTTATAGAAAAACTCAAGCACAAACCAAGGAAGCTGATTTTCTAGCAACAGAAGATCATGATATAGATACTCGAGCATACAAGACACGTTGAAAATGGGGTCGTCCTCATCTTGTTTCCGTTCATCAGCTGCCTTCCGAAACAATTCTATCAAGAAACAACCGTCGAGTATGAGCAACCGTATGAAGTCGTTTTGGTCAAGATGATTGCATGGGTCTGAATAACAAGCTCGGGCTTCTTTTTCCAGTTCCTTCATGCGTTCAGTGAAGCTATGCCGGCTCATCAATCCTGTCGGGGGCGAGAGAAAACATTTCAAATACCATTCTTTCACTTTTTCCAAGAGTTGAAATTTTTCAGCACCTCGGTGGAAGGGTCCGATTGAGACTGTGTGTGGTTGGAATGCATCCACCTTTTGTCTTCGTAGCACCTCGGGAACTTTGAAGATGTAACATGTAGAATGCAAAGGTGAATCGGCCTTCGAAAGATCTATATTGAATTTGAACTCGCGTTCGATCCAGCCTCGATCATCTGAACCGCTTTCATCGACTTGACCCTTTTCTAGATCACTCCTACCGTCCATGCCTTTGTATTGGATCTGATCGAAGTTTCTCTAATATTATGCTGAAAATTAGACAAAGTTATCATGAGTTTTTTCTTTTTTTCTTTTTAAGGGTTTGAAACCCAGCCTAGCTGGAAGACTCAGCCCCACGTCCGGATTTTATTTTAATTAAAAACAAGAAAAATAATATAGTTCGAATAAGAAACAATACGAGACGAAAACTAAGAAAAGTAAAGTTGTACAAACTAAAAGTAAAGTTGATAGATAAAACATACAAGTAGTCCATATAATTTTGAGCATTAAAGCAGCTGTGAACACCAATCTTGGATATCTTAAAGTTTTGGGAAAATTTTAAGAACAGTACATGATAAATTGTCAACTCCTAATTTTGGTGTTTCAAGTTTCAAAACAATCATAAATGTCTCAACCAAAAATATGTACATATCGTTATGTCTTCCGTTATCTTCTGTGTTTTCCGTTAAAATTTAAGGGACAAATCTGTCACTCCCTAATTTAGTAGTAATAAATTATTAAAATTAATAATTACCGAGAGAGAAATAAAAAAGATTCAATTCTCATTGCTGAACTAGTAATAAATTTTTTTGAGGAGCAGCAGAGTCATTTTTTAGCACACACCAGACCTGATGTTGCATACGCAGTAAGTGTGGTGAGTCAGTTCATGCATAATCCCAGTGTAGATCATATGGATGCCGTTGTAAGGATTTTGAGGTACTTGAAGTCCGCTCCAGGGAGAGGAGTAATGTTTTCTAGGCACAGCAATATTCTTGAGGTATGCGATTTTACAGATGCAGACTAGGCTGGAAATATTACAGACCGGAGGTCTACATCAGGATACTTTACCTTTGTGGGAGGTAATCTTGTTACTTGGAAGAGTAAGAAGCAAAAGGTTGTGGCTCGGTCTAGTGCTGAAGCAGAATATAGAGGTATGGCTCATGGAGTGTGCGAGTTGTTGTGGCTGAGGAGTGTGTTACGAGATTTGGGTGTTAAACTCAAGTGTGCTATGCAGCTGTATTGTGACAACAAGGCAGCTATCGATATCTCACAGAATCCTGTGCAACATGATCGTACTAAGCATGTGGAAGTTGATCGTCACTTCATAAAGGAGAAGCTAGATGCTAAAATCATTAGCTTTCCTTTTGTCCCTACAGAAGAGCAACTTGCAGATATACTCACAAAAGAAGTTTCTAAGAAGGCCTTTTATGACTCACTTAGCAAGTTGGGCATGGTTGATGTATATGCGCCAACTTGAGGGGGAGTGTTAGCGTGAGTCATGAAGTTAATTTAGGAATGTAAATTAATTTGTTATTGCTTTCTTATTTTATATGTGTAGTACATGTAGTACATAGTACGTAGGGTTTGTACATCTTGTATCTCTTTATATAGCCTCTTCTGTGGGATGAATAGATATCAGAAAATTCATTCTCCAAACCTTGTTATATTTGACTATTGTCAACTCCTAATTTTGGTGTTTCAAGTTTCAAAACAATCATAAATGTCTCAACCAAAAATATGTACATATCGTTATGTCTTCCGTTATCTTCTGTGTTTTCCGTTAAAATTTAAGGGACAAATCTGTCACTCCCTAATTTAGCAGTAATAAATTATTAAAATTAATAATTACCGAGAGAGAAATAAAAAAGATTCAATTCTCATTGCTGAACTAGTAATAATTTTTTTTTAGGAGCAGCAGAGTCATTTTTTAGCACATAAGATCCAATTCTCATTGTTGAACTAGTAACAAAACAACAATTTCTGAAAGACCAAAATTAAAACAGAAAATATAATAGAGTGATCTACTTGCAGACAACAAAGTCATTAAGATTATGGTCTGAGTTAACAAAATTAAAAAAATATATATATATAAATAGAAAAGGAGTAAAACAAATATAAAGAAGAGGGAGAATAGAGAAAACCTGAAATCACCATTTGAAAACTAAGAAATTACATAGAGTTAACGGTGTTACTGACGTCATGTACTAAAAATGTGTACGTCGTGATTCTAATGTCATGTACCTTTATGATTGTTTTGAAACTTCAAACACCAAAATTAGGAGTGGACTATTTGTCATGTACTGTTCTTAAAATTTTCCCCAAAGTTTTTCATGAGTTATTATAATTTAATTTAAAGTTGAAATAAAACGATGATAAACATGTACCTGAAAATCAGACAAATACGTTGCAGGTCGGATTGTTCATAGAGAGAAAAGTCCTGCCATTAACGGAAGAAGATAACAGACTCTTTTAGTGTGAATATGATCAGGAACTATACGTACAGAACTATATATAGAATGCAAAACTGCTCCAAGATATTTAATCTTCAAATACACAGGAAGCAAAAGAGCACTGAGAATATTAACTTTTAGGGCTAATTTTTAATTGCACAAGAAAAGTTATGGCATATTTCTTCTTTCTCATTCCAGACGCAAAGAAAAATTCTAATAAGATCACAAGAATAATGAAAAGTATATATGAGTAATATGAAGTACATTTCTTTCCATATATGCACGGTTGGCCTGAGAAACTAGATGGTAGTTTGTTTGGTTTATAGTTTAAAATGATGGTTCTATCTAAGAATGACATATTTGAGTACCCACAATAACACCACCTAAGATGGCCAAAATGAAAACAAAGTGTTACGTAAACTCATTTAATTTAGTACCCAGTGACACCAAACACAGTACTAACTAAACTGAACTCATTATTTATCACGGTCTCATTTAGTCCCAACAAACAAACATGCATTAGATGTTTTGTAGTGTACCACGTAATATGTGGAACCATGCATGTTATGAGGAGAACTTGATGGAAATTGAACTTCAAAATACCCTTTTTTGTTTGGCCAAAAAGAAAACTCTTGTTCTGCCTCATCGTGTGTGTGTGTCTATATATATATATATGAGTTGTGGAAAAGAGAACAACTTTTATCTTGTGAAAACTTCATGATTAAACTTCCTCAATTCCGTTTTTGTTAGTTAGTTTCTCTCTCTTGTGTGCTTTAGTTACCTATGGAGGTTTTGGCTTTGCCCCCTCTTAACTTTAATAATATGGGCGGTAAGGAGGTATTATGCCTCTCATCTCTCTTTTTGAGCGAAAAAAAAATGTCCTGTTAAAAGCTAGGTTACTGCATGCATTATATTGTTCTATATATAAATCATTTAAGAAATGATACTATGCACATATATACTTGCCCTAGACTTAATGAATTCATCAGATAATAATTACAAACTGCAACAGCTATTGTGTTCTTTTACATGCATGCATCGATCTGACATATAAAAGCAAAGGAAGTAAGCCATGTGAAGTATAAAGGCTAGGAAAAGTTTGCAAGGATTCATCTTAATTATTTATAAAAATTGTTATAATACAAAGGGCAAAGGAAGTAAGCATGTAATAGTGAAAACCATGCATGCAAGCAATATATGAAACTAGAGTTCAAATCGAAAGCTTCAAAATTATTATACTTGACAAAGTCACAATCAAACCCTCACTAGTAATAAAAATGTAGAAATCCATCAAAAATGGCCTATCTCTCCACAAATACTCGGAGAATTGCCTCAAAAATTCCTTAACATCTCCTTAGCAAATATTTGGAGAAGAAAGAAGATCAACAAAAACAGTATATATATATATATATATATATATATATATATATATATATATATATATATATAGAAACTAAAACACCGGGCCTATAGAGGTATTTCCGGCCACTGATATTTGAATTTCTCATCGCCGATCACATAATGGTGCATTGGGTGTCTGCATCATAGTATCGGTTGCTCACCATAGCCGACTGATTCTCTATTTGGTCATAGCTCCTATTGAGAAGTTGATGACCATAAGAAGAATCCCCTCCATAGTTGTTATAGTTAGAACCATAACCATAAGAGCTGCTACTACTAGTTTTCAACTGGTTAGGGCCACAACCATAACCATAGCTAGTACTACTAGTACCTTTCTGCTCCTTCAAAACCTGCTGACGATATCCTCCCGAATCAGCCTTAAGCAGCGTTGCATGCTTTCCAGATTTTGCTAACCTTCTCAGCAGGGTGTCTGGGTGGATCGTACCCGCAACATATGCGATTCCAGCTTGTGCATCAATGTAGTATTTCACTCCTGATTATCATGAACAAATTGTAAACTCAGTGCTGATCAAATCAGATTATCATAATAAATATTGCTAAAATTTGTGTCTTTGTATGAAGGTATGAATACCCTTGATACTATTCAAGACTTTGATCATGGTCATATGCCATCCCTTGGAACTGGTATCCAATTTCAGTTCACAACGCTGCAAAAAGAAACGATAAATGAAATTTAAAAAAAAATGATAAATAGATAAATAGATATAGAGTCCAAAAGATGAAACCACCCTAAACCCTAAGCATGAAATTTCGGCAAAGTGTAAGAAATGAACAACATCTAATGAAAAAAGTCTGGTCTAACGTAGAAACTAACCGTATAGCCATGATCGGTCTCCCCCATGATCAAACAGTCAGTAAGTTGCTCTGTATCTCTGCAGCTACGTACACTTGGTTCACAAAGCTGTAGAGTTTATAGAAAACAAAGAACGATATGATTAAGGTACGTACTAGCGAGCTTATATATGAAACAAAGAGCTAGGTCGGTCTCAAGCAATTACATTCTGAATCACAATATTAAGGAAAGTTCTCTATGGCAGATTCTCAAGCCATAAGGAAAGTTTTATGATATAAAGTAGGCTGCTCCTGTATCATCATTTTTTGCTGTCTTATTCTCGCACCAAAGATCTCGGTCTGAGAACAAAGTTTTCATTTTCCTATTCAAGTATCATTTGCTCATGAAAACTAAAACTTTATTGTTGGATTAATATAAAACGTGAGCACCATTGAGACCACGAGTTGCGGACTTGCGGTGACATTGAAACGAAAGGAAATTAAGGAAAGGAAAGGAAAGGAAATCATGCAAACCTTCAACAGATCAATAATTTTTTCTTAATTAAGATCGCGCTTGATTAATACTTTTAAGTACCACAAGATAGCAATGACAAAAATGATTCGCATATATCTTTTGAAGGAAATCTTTCAAGATCAACTACATGCCCTTGATTTAAGTGGTTATTATTATGTGCTCAATTTAGAAGTTTAATTTGAATTCAAATATGTATAATCTCCAAAGCCTTCCGGTTAATATCCGATCCCTCGATCGTAAGAACTAGGGTAAAATCTTTCTTTCGATATGTAACTCTTTCCAGTAGAACAGATCTTTGTTTACATCTCTTATCCTGAAGCATATCTGCATATGTATTTCATCGGATCAGAATGTAGCGTAATTCCTACAGTAATATATTGCTGTCCGAATATACATTCATTTGATCGAAGACGAGGGAGGCACAATATATGGCAGCCAAAGAACATCATATAATTTTAAGGACAGATCCATCGATCTAATAGTGAAATGCATAAAAATGTTTATTACAGTTCAAACATTAAACAAGAAATCTTGAGATTTCTACATTGTGCTTCAGAATAGAAACTTAAAAGGCCAGGTGAAGGGGCACACCCACACTCAAAACTATTATAGATTGATGCTCCATAAAATACTCGGAGAAAAAATCATTCAACCAAAAACTTCTTAACATCTCCTTGGTCAATAAACAAGTGGAGAAGAGAAGAAGATTAACCAAAAACAACTGAAAAGCTAACAACAACCATCCCAATTTCGATGAACGATCACATTATTGTGCAGTTTGTGTCCGGATCGTAAAACGGGTGAATCTCCATCGGCGGTGGCGGCTGTGGAAACCCTAATCGTGGTGCATGTGTCACACCAGGCAAAGGTGCTCCGGTTGGCCTAACTGGCTGCTCCTGATAATAATTAGGGTAGAGCTGATGCTGAGAGTGATAGTAATCTGGTGTTGTTCCATAAGGGTATCCAGCTCCACTGTTATAATATCCATATTGCTGATGAGGATAATAACCATTAGCATAGCCGTAAGGGTTATATCCACCACGCCCATAACATAATTGCCTGTAATATTCTTCTTCCTCTTCTTCCTTCTGTTGCTGCTTCTTCTGTTTTTTTATCCTCGCCTCACGAAGGACTCCTGAATCAACCTTAATCAGCTCTGCATGCTTCCCAGATTTCCTTAATCGAGCCATGAGGGATTGCGGGTCGATCATACCAGTAACAGTTACGCTTCCATTTTGCATATCAATGCTGTAAGATGCTCCTGTATATGTAATTGATCATTCAAAGTAAATAAGTTAGGGCTAGCTACAACTAAAACGCTACATAGATTCAATTTGTATATAGGTATAAACTCACCCTCGATAGTTTTCAAAACTTTGGAGATGGTCTTGTGCCATCCCTTAGCATTAGTATCCAACTTCAATTGACAAGTCTACAAAACCATGATTAAAGTTATTCACAGAGATATACTACGAATAGTTTTAATTCTATGGTTTAAAAGAATGAGATATTGAAATGAATTGACATGGAAAATAGTACTAACTATCTCATGACCGGGGATCTTTGGCTTTGTCTCATCCTTGGCCGCCATGATTTAGACAAACAGAGATGCAACTCTTTCCAGAAACCCTGACACTTGAACTGAACAGGACTCAAAGGAATCTCTAGACGAAGCTATCGATTAGGGTTGGGGTTTATATAGAAAAATATATGGGTCTGATTTCTAGCTAGCAATTAAAGGGTAGGGTTTGTTTTTGGAATTTCCATTCATTACGAAATGAATCATGAGCAATTAAAGGTAAGTTTATATTCGACGAGATTCAAGCAGACGATCTCTTTCGTTTTTGTAAGAAGAAATATTTTTCCATTTGGAGGACTTGATCTTTCTATAAAATACATTTTATTGCTCAAAATATGGCACAATAAATGTATGGATCTCCATGAGAGATATGAAATTGAGATGGGCAAAAAGTAGCCTCTGTATCTTTATCTTCCTATCTAGTTGTTTCTTCATCAAATGGCAGAGACCAATTGCAGGGGGTAGCGAGTCGAGACCCAACGAGTTAACTTGGTCGTTCTTAAATCACAAAATCCGAATTGGTAGCGGCCGTTAAGTAATAGTTTCATAAGATTGATATGTCTAAACGAACCATAGGCTGCGTCCATCGAACACTGACCTCAACTCCTCAAGGAAACGGAATTGTAAGCAAAATGATTATGCAAATGAACAACAGTTTGCGGTGATTTCTTCACGACCAACCCCAAACGTATGCATCAGTAAGAAGTTTGCTTGTTTTACAGATTCCTAAGCTGGCTGACAAAGATTTCTGAACAGACTTATATCCAGCATTCCACCCTTAAGTTCATGTCACCACTGATACTTTGCTAGTGTCAGGAATGGGTTCATATATACAGGGCTTTCTTGCTGATCTTCAGTAAAATAGTAACAGCAGCATCCAAACATTGGAAATAACTTTTTTAAGTTTCCAAAGTGCTTCACACACCAGCAGTGACATTTTTTCATGTTTTTATCCAAAGTTGGTGAACCTTAGCTGCTCCTCTAATCTAACTGATTCACATTACACATTGGTATATGGTTGAAGAAAAAGAGGTAAAATAGCTAGCTGGTGTTACTCTGTATCTTCAAAATCTTTGCTATTGAAACATTAAGATGATATATTGAATAATTAAATGACCTAATCTAAAGACAAATCCTCTCTCCTCTCCTTTGTGCTCTTAATGCCCTGCTTAGAACTGTAAATCTTCTTTCTTCAAATACCTTACCTCCTATGAGTTCCAACTAACTAGTGCCCAGGACTAAAAAGCAGTAGAGAAGGCAAAGAACAACATCCAATGACTATCCAATATTGCTAAAACAAAATCATCCTTTATCAGTCCCCTTAGTCCCCTACTTCTTTCATGCCATTCAATATAGGACATTAATTCTCCTCTATAAACACAGAGCCATTAGCACAAAGTACGCTCATTTTGAAGCAACATTAGAAACTCATAAAATGCAGTATGCACCGAGTGAATTGAAGAGTAACTGAATCAACTTGTGCAACTTACATGAACCAAAAGCCTCTCTAAACCAATGTGACAGATATACCAACAAAAGGTATAAAGTGGTCAATAGGGTATGTCTCCCACAGGAAGATCCCAGTTATCTTCGTCGTCATCACTCTTCTTCGGTACAGGGACATCCTGCCCCTGCCTGTTCTGCATAAGCGGAGGCCTTGAAAATGTTCGCCTGATCATAACAGACACAAGCTTATTCAACAACACGCAGTGAACTAACAAACTAACTCTGTCATTCGCAATCAATTACACTGTATAAACTTATTTGATTCATAGACAACCTTTCGGTTCCATTATGCAAGCAATAATATTAGTTGAGACAGAGTTAAGAGTCCAACCTTCTTTTGTTGCGCTTAGCAGCATCGCGAGTCCTGCGCTTCTTCTCATCCTGAGTGTTCTCGAAGTACCTCCTCCTCTTCACTTCCTGGATGACGCCAGCTCGCATCACCTCTCGCCGGAACCGGTTGAGCAGCCGCTCCTCGGACTCGCCCTCATCGACGATGACTTGGACATTGTAAGCCGACTTAAAGAAGAGAGTGTTGGCATAAGCCAGAGAGGGGTTGATGACAGACTCCAATTCCGAAGAAGAAGAAGAGAAAGAGGGACCAGGCTGGGCAACTAGAGGGACGAAAGCGTCTCTGGGCTTCTGGGTTTGGGAGAGATGGAGATGGGGAGGTGGGGGTTTGGTCTGGGATGGGGGCTTTGAGGGTGTGAGGAAGGAGAGGAAGTTGCAGAGAGAGGATGAGGCAGCCATGGATTGAGTTTGGTGAAGATTGTGGACCTTCTGATTTTGGTGTTATCTATATTCTCTTTTCAGTAAGAGAGCATATTATGTTTAACATTTGGGTCTCAAGTCTGTTATGCACCACTCTGGGCTGGCTAGAGATAGCCCACAACAACATGACATGGGTGGTGTCGCCCAACAACAATATTCATCATTTTACTCACAATCGAGTTAAAATGATCTACGCGTGTTGTGTTATCTAAAGCAACTGAAATTGTTGTTTTCAGAGGTATTCAACGAACTTCCAAGCTTGTGTTGTCTTCAATTATTCTCATACAAACCTCGGGAACCTCAGTTTTCCAAAATATATTACGCATCCCTCTAAGTTTCATCCGATTTCAGCCAAAACTCATAACTATTGCACGATAGTTTTTCTGAATTTTACTTTTTCTGGATTTTTGTTTTTTTTTTTTCATTCTTGTATGCTTATAGACACCTCTTAACATCTTTTCAGCCATTGTGGCATCAAAAACCCGTGACTTTCATCATTTTACTCACACTTGAGCTAGCCACGCGTGTCGTGTTTTGTAAGGTTACAAAAATTGTTGTTTTCAGAGGTATTGAGCGAATTTCCAAACTTGTGTCGTCTTCAATTACTCTCATATTGACCTCGTGAACCTCCATTTTCTAAAATATTAATGAATTACCTCTCTTTTCAAGTTTCACCAAATTTGAGCTAAAACTCTTTACTATAACACACGAGCTTTTGTAAAATTTCACTTTTCCGAGACCTCTAGTTTTTTTCATTGTTGTTTACTTATAGACACTTCTTACCATCTTTAAACTACTGTGACATCAAAAACTCCGGCTTTCATCTACGTGGGGTATTTGATATACTGCTACGTACTATTGACAACGTCAGTCCAGTGTTAATCAGAACTGGGATTACTGGGTATATATGCCTGTCCTTGTCTTGCTTTTCGATCGCAGATATTATATCCCGAGAGCTGAAAGCTGATTCGGCTTCTTGATGCACCCAATTGCTTTCTTATTGTAGTTTATGAAAAAGAAAGGCTAAACCTAGCTATGCGATTGTGACTGGGAAGCTTGTTTATAGTATAGAGTTTTGTTGGAGATGATGTGCAAATCTCACACTAATCAGCGGAGATAAACACAAGAAAATTGATTAAAGAAATGCTTTTGGGTTTAGGAAAAAACGCTGGAAATTTTTTATAAAAGAGGAGGCATTGCATAGGATTTGCGAACAAGCAAACAAGTTGATTTGCGAACATCTTTAGCCCGAATCAAGCACATTCACTTTTAACTTCTAGGTTTAGGGTCTGGCATATTCTCTTCAACTGGTGGCCATTAAACTGGTAATCCGGAATTAGTTAATTAGCTTTATCGATATCGTTGGTTAGTACAATCCGACTAGGACAATTGTTTTGCCTTAGAAATAGCTATACTATATTCAAATGTTCCTCTTCTTGATCGTTGCTACTTGCTACCTAATTGCAAATCTTAATTATTATTTGGTTGCAGTTGCTCATTGATCTAGACCAACTCTAAAGTACCCCAAATAATATTATACAACTGCAGCTGATAATATAAAACAACGTTAGCTGGAAGAATGATTATGGAGAGCACATCAGCATCATATATAGGTTTCTATTAATTTGAAGGATACGATCAGTACTCCTTCTCGTGGTAAATCATGTTCATGATCAATGACTTAGGATGGCAGCCTTTTGGTTTCAAATCATTCATTCTTGGGTAAATATTGCTCTAATCGACCAAAACAAAACTCGTGGGTGCATGTTTAATAATTAGTTCGTTTGACTAAATAGATAACCTGGTCCAGGACTAAGACGGCGAGGCCAGCTGTCTTAGACGGTGGTGATTTTTGTTGCAGGGGCTGGATTAGGATTTGCTTTGATAGCAGCAGAGTATGTAATAGTTACTTTAGACATTTGTTTTACTTAAATTTATAAAAGTCGTAATTGACTATTAAAAAAAAAAATACGTGATTGTAGTCGCAATTGCATCCTCCACAATTTTTCTTCTTGATTTTTGTGTATTATGAGAGTTGATTCGGAAGATTTAAAAAATAATAGCCAATCTTATGTGATGAAATTTAGAATATTATGTATTTAGACAAAACGAAGTAGGAATATTATGAAATTCAGCCTCTTTTTTTTTCTTTCTTTTTAATGTGGGTTGGGCCTGCTTTGGGTTTTTTGAAGGAGTATTAGATCCCTACATAACCTTACCAAGGAGTCTATCCCTTTTTTGATGGAAATGTACACCGTAAGGGTCTTAGGCCACGATTCATTGAGCTGTGATACTTTAGTTGGTGATGTAAGTTATTGCTTTCTAGGCCATAATAAAGTCCTCTTGTGGACATTAGTTTTTGAGTTAGTATGCTTTTAGTTATAGTGTTTGGAGTGTCCGTCTTTTTGGGCGTAGGCTTTGCATTTTCGTTTTCGAATTGAGTCTAAAACTGTGAGCAGTGATTTGTAAACGAAAGCTAGTTCGTTTTCAGCTTGACCTTAGAATGTTGTTATTAATGGATGAGTTTATCGACCACGGGAGTCACATCCCTTTCCCTAAAAAAACGTAGGAATGGTGGGGTAGGAAAATTAATCCATAGTAGTATCAGTCCCAACAACATAAGTGCAGGCTCTAATATCAAATGGAATCCTCCTCCTCATGGTATAATAAAGATTAATTTTGACGGTTCAGTGTTACAACAAACATCTGATGCTGTTGTTGGTTGTATCTTTAGAGATGATGTTGGGTGCCCTATTATTGTTTATGCGTAAAAGATTGGGAAGACAAACGTTCCCATTGCAGAAGTCATTGCGTTAAGAGATAGTATTCTCAAAACTCGTGAAATGGTATTCCAAGACCTGATCGTGGAAGGTGGGATGTATTTCCACTGTGCTCGTTTTTCCAATTATGAAGCATGCATGGCTAAGTGATCCTACTCACATTGGACCTAGTGCCCTCAAGGATCTGTTTTGTAATTAGTTTTTTAGCATAAAAAAAAAATTAATTCAAAACATCTTATCAATAAAGTGTGTTTCAAATAAAAAAAAATTGAAATAAATTCAATGTACCAAACAAAAGCCAAATCTCAATGATTTAATTGGTTCATAGCTGTAGAATAAGTCTTTGAAGACATTAAACACCATTTGTTTCTTTGCCAGGTATCGATTTCTTCCAAGGTCTTCCTTCTCTTGTACTTGGATTTGTCATTAGTGCCGTGTATCCATAGTAATTCACAATGGACTCAATTATAGAGCAACAAAAACGGAAACCGGCCAGTTTCAAATCCCTTGTAAATCATAGGATAGAAACGACAGCTAACTCACCTGAATTTGGCCATTTCCGAAATTTAGAAAACTCCAGCTTGTTACATACAGAAGACATAATAATCTTTGTTCATCAACTTTGACACCCTCAACGATCAGGCGTCGCCGGAGACCATGCCTTTTGTGTGGTCGGAGCGTGTCCCCACGCCCTTTCAGTTGGGGTCGACCTAGAAAACCCTAGCAGAGTACTTTATTTCTTTTCTTAAAAATAGGAAACTGACTCCTGCTGGTTTTCCTACTCACCCAGATCAGAAATAGTAAAAAAGGAAGAAAGAAGCAAAAGAAATAGGTAATGCTGGTAACGGTGGACTGGTGGTGGTGCTAGTGTGGCTACACCTTTCATGGTGAAGAATGATGGTATTAAATCTAATAATGTATACTTTTTGTGTGGTAATATAAAATTCCAGGGTATTTTAACCTTCACCTTCAAGTTGCACTATTTTATCACCTCCTGCCACATATGCACTGCTACTGTTCTGCTGCTACTATTTCAGTAATTCTACGTTAATACGGTTGTTCCTCTTATAATCTTCTCATTAATCTACTCTGCGCCTTAATGGCCTCCTTTCATTTCCTCTACTTTCTCTCTTCTCCTCCTTTGCTTCAAGTTCTTATTGGTTTTCTGCGATTACCACCTCTCATCACCAAGTTCAAGCCTTAGAGACCAAGTTCAAGCCTTAGAGACTTTTGCAGAGAACCTTTGTTCTTCTTTGACTTCGTCGTCTTTCTTCTTCTTCTTAATGTTTGGTTTATTCTATAACCGGGGTCTTTACTTCTTTACTTTGACTTTGAATCTTTGACAGTTTGAGTCCCTGCTGGTATGGTATTCACTCTCTGTCTCTGTCTCTATTTTATTGTATTCATTGGCTAAGATCTCTCGGCATTTATGTAATTGTCACTGTTTTTTTTCCTTTCTTGCTCAATTGCAGGCACCATTATTTGAAAATTGATTGTGATACTGTTTCTCGACTTGAATGTTCATCGGGGTGATTAGAAGTAAGCATCTTCTTTAGCTTTTGATATTTACCTCTGCACAAGTTCTATTTCTGGAGTTTCTTCTCGTATAGGTAACTACTATAGTGTTAATGTATAATGACAGTCAAAGTTTGATGATTGGCTACGCAAAAGTGATTGATTTGGTCTAACGAAATTTCTTGGAGTAGCTAAGCTAGCTCAAAGAATCAGATTCTTCCTTCATTGAGAGAATTCGATTCTCGGCAAATTTTTCTTCTAATTATGTTCCTTGTCATCCCATTAATCCCATTGTTGTCGTCTCTCTGTCTCTGATTTAATTATTTATTGTTTCATTCATTGCTGATGGTTGATCATTTCTGGATTTTGGATGTTGCAGGTTTCTGAAATCAGTGTCTGAAGATTTGAAGCTTTTCTGATCATCAATGTCAAAAGAAAACAGAAACTCTAACTTAGGCGGTTCTGGGTTTGGTTACCATACCAGCCCTCCAGAAAAGGTTAGGAGAAGATCAAGCATGAGCAGCAGCTTTGATGGATTCTCATTTTCATCCAAGGAGCTCATGCAGCGTGATTGTGCCTTAACCTTATCATTGGGTACTTTTACAGTGCCTAAACCGAAGGATGCAGATTATTGTGACTCAATCCCTCCCCTCATTGAAGAGTTGGAGGCCTTGATCTTGGCCAGGGTTCCGAGGTCTGAGTACTGGAAGTTCTTCTTGGTGAACAAGCGCTTCTTGGCGCTTTTGAAGAGTGGGGAGCTGTACAAGATCAGGAGTGAACTCGGCCTCAAAGAGCCGTCTGTTTTCGTGTCCCCTAGCGGCGAGAGAACATGGTGGGAATTCGACAGGCAGTTCAAGTCCTGCAGGAAGCTCCCTATCTTACCCGCGGAGGATAGCTTCATCCGCGGTGATAGAGAATCGCTTTGTGCAGGGACTCATCTACTAGTCTCTGGCAGAGAGATTGAGGGGCTAGTTGTGTGGAGGTATGATATGGAAGCAAACATTTGGTCAAGAGGTCCTTCCATGATCAATCCAAGGTGCTTGTTTGCTTCTGCTACATGTGGTTCCTATGCATATGTAGCCGGTGGGTTTGGAATGGTGGCAACAGGTTGGGAAGTTATGGATTCTGCTGAGAGATACAATCCGGGGACTAAATCCTGGGAGCCTCTCCCAAATATGATCCGAAAGAGAAGGTTTTGCTCCGGCTGTTACATGGACAACAAGTTCTATGTGATTGGTGGGAGAAACCCTGAGGGAAGAGATCTCAGTTGTGCAGAAGCCTTTGATATCGAAAAGAAGACATGGGAACTGATCCCAGACATGTTAGAAGTAGATGGTGCTGAAGACCAAGCTTTGAATAACCAATCCCCGCCTCTCATTGCGGTTGTGAACAACGAGCTCTACTCACTCAAGACCCGCACAAACGAGCTCAAGGTGTACATGAAGAGAAGCAAATCATGGAAGAAGTTGGGAACTGTTCCGGTGAGGGCTGATACTACACTAGGATGGGGAATAGCTTTCAAGTCTCTGGGCAATGAGCTACTCGTCATACAGTCTTCAGCACATGGCCCTTCTCTGTTATACACTTGCTGCCCTGATCCAAATGCTGACGAGTTGCAGTGGGAAGCTCTTGAACATGGCAAAAACCCTACCTGCTTCATCGTCAACTGTTCTGTCATGGCAGCTTGAACTGGAAGGTCGTTTTAGTCTTGAAGATTAATCTTTGGGAGTGATTTCTCTCTGGCCTTTGGCGTGCGTTCTTAAATAAGGCTTGTCATGACTACAAGCATGTGTGTTTGTTTGAGTAGCTCTTTCTAGCCTGTGTTTCTTACTATTACTATTAGGCGTGCCTCCAGGTTCTAATGGGGCATTCTTCTATCTTCGTGCACATATGGTATGTGTACAACGAAATCGAAGTTATTGCACCAATTTCTAGTTTCATTCAACTCTTTCAACCCACCAAAAATTCATGATACAGGTAATCTTGTAGAGTTAAATCTTACTTGCCAGGATCTTAATCGTCTCCCCAACATAACAAACGATCTCAAATTATTACCCTTGTTTTTGCCAGAGTTTCTCTTCTCGTAAAGGGCTAAAGGCTATAGGGATCACCTGAAGGCTCTAATTCCCTGGATATGGAAAGCAAATCTGAGGATTTCAACTAGGCACCAGTTAACAGTAAAGTTGAACTGCTCTAGTAAGGAAATTAAATTAGGAGCATCAGGAAAGTAAGCAATCACTTGGTTGCGTGATGTTTGGTTCATGCAACTGAAGAATTTAGGAACACAAAGTACCACTAAGCCATAAACAAAGCTGATAGCGAAAGGGTATAGGTATCGGTGTCACATAATGAGCATAGCATCTAATAGTGTTTAACTTTGCAAGCATTAGAATGGTGGTGACATATAAAGCATGTTGACTTGACTGTAAAGCCCTCTTTCTGCGAAGGGAAAGAAACAAATGGAGGATAGAATATCTTGAATTCATCTAACATGTGTCAAAACTCTATTTACCCTTTCCCAAAGGACACAAAATCAAAAGGAACCCTCTACTGGCAGCTAAAGCAAACTCATCCTAGGCTCCTAGCATTCATGAGGCAATTTTGCTGTATTACAACTTCCTTTCTCAAGCAAAAGATTAGGAAAATATCAGATAAAAGAAACAGGTCAGCATCATACCCCAAATCTTTACTGATTTCTCAAGAAACCACGCCTCATGTTATATTTTCAGCAGCAGCTAGCATTTATACTATTTACCAATGGTGCTGTAAGCTTATGTGGGAGAGGCAAACTTATAACAAAGAAGCATCAAGAGAATAAAATCATTCTACGCAGGAACCATAAAGTTTAGGTTAAGAGATTTTATCCACACGACATGAAATGAAAAGTTGATAAACTATATTTGGTGACAAAATTCTTAATCAATAAATGTCTGAAAACTGAGACATTATAGAAATTACCGAGTGGATGATATATCAAGTGAGTTTCTATACTCTTTAGACCACACATCTCAAGAAGTTGCGCCGCTGTGTATGGCTGGACCTTTTCTTGATTTCCGGGGAGCGCAGCTGCAAGACAAGCGATTAGTAGGTTGTTCAGCAGATTGTTCACATGAGATAAACACTCGATAATGTCCGAAAACTTAATCAATTGCAGAAAGTTCTAATCTTATTCATTTTCAAGGAGCAGTTATAAATAGGGATCCTTTCAAATTTGAACATGACTTCAGTAAATCTACATTTATTTTAACCCATTGCTGATCGAGCTCCATTTCCAAATAATGCAAAATGAAGATGATCATGTTTGTGAATACAGTAACTGACTAGCAGATAAACTCTTTTCTTAAAGCTAACTTACTGAAGCCTCTAAAGAACAGGTTTTCTTTCAGTCAATCAGTCGAAATGATGGTAAAGGTAAAGACCTTATCCCATACTTGCTCAGATAGAAACACCCTTAACAAACCTGACCGGAGTTATGTACTAATCTAAACAATGCCAAAAACAAACAACAATTTTCATCTCAGATTTTGATTCTTTTTATACTTGTCCCTTAGTAAGAGAACACAAACTTTGTAGATTACCTCTTTTTTCACTGGATCTTCTTTCTCTGACAAAGTCAACTCAATGTGGCATGGAGATGACATATATAAGCTGCAAAATAAGGACAAATGTAAATTTAAGAGTCCGTCAAGCTACAAAGTAATTCTCCCATGAGCAAGATATGTGCGACGCCTTTGTCTCATATAGCCTGGTTCACCTGAATGTGAGACCCATAAAGTGAATCCACATCCAGCCCTTTCACCTACATAACACAGCAGCGGGGGAGGGGAAGAAGTATCAGTGCTATGTCAACAAACGATTTAGCAAAGGAAGCGAAAACCAGCAAGGGGAGACATTTACTTCAGCATTGCCCTCGGCATTCTTGAGCAAATCAAGAATAAACCAACTCGTGTTCTAACACATTCCGATGCAACTCTCGGCAATCAATAAAATAAAAAATAGTCGGAACGGGTAGTATCCGGGCTAGGCAGAAAAAGGGTCACGTCATGGCGGTTGGTGGTGACGTGGGCCCAGCGGGTCGAAGGGTCCACCGTTTAAAAAAAAAAAAAAAACTCAGATGCATCAGAAACGTGGGCCGGGTTTGGGTTTTGGGCCTGACCTGTTGTAAGAAGAAAAAAAGGAATAAAAAGAAGAAACGACTTTTGGTATAAGATGAAAAGGAAAGTAGGAGAAGAAAGAAAAAAAGAGAGCGAAATCAAAACAAAGCAGGAGCTGCTGGTGGCTCACTGGTATATCAGGTGGAGGCCAACCAAACCCAAGGGCTTTGGGGTCTGGACTTGTTTCTGCTACACTGTAAGTGTTTTGGTTTGATTTGTTTCATTTCCTCTCTGTATTTAATGGGCAATTTTTTGTTAGTATAATCATGTGTCAATTCTCGGTTCAAATTGATATTCATTTCCCTAAAGCATACTTGTTGGATCAATTGTAGACAAAATTCTCATGTAGAATTACTGGTTTTGGTTCTTTATCGCGGCATTCGGATTTGATTAGTGTTTTGTTTTTGAAATTTAGGGTTTTGTGGAGTGAACAGTTGTGTCCTGCGAAATTTGGGGGTTTTACGGATTTGGGTTTTCGGGCTACTTGGGAATGGCTATTTGATTTGAGGTTGAGTTTCGACTAATCTATATTTGCTGGGTTTAGTCTCACAGTGAGACTGGTGTGCTCTGGTTTGTGGAACAGTTCTGTGAGGCTGTGTGTGGAATAGTACTTGAGTTTCGGAGTGTTTGTGTAGACAGCGGCAGCAATGTCGATGAATAATAATAACCCACCTAAGAATCTTGGAGCGTCTTCGTCGCCCTTTAGAAATTCCGGGATGGTGCCCCCATCTATGTCTGCAAACCCTTCATTTCCGCAACAGGCTCAAGCACAACTTGGGGCTGGTTTTCAAGCACAATTTCAGCTTTCCCAAGCACAGGCGATTGCGCAGGCTCAGTCAAAAGCGCAAGCCCAAGCACATGCCCATGCCCAAGCCCAAGCACAGGCTCAAGCGCAAGCACATGCCCAAGCTCAGGCTCAAGCAGCTCAGGCTCAATTCCAGGCTCAGTTACAGGCTCAGGCGATGTCGCTGAACCAGAACCAAGCAGGTTCCATGGGGAATTCACCCTCATATTCTACACCCGGAAGTGGAAGTGTGAAGCGCTTCCCTCAGAAACCTCCAGTGCGCCCTCCTGGTCTTTCTCCTACAAACATGATCTCACCCATTAGAACCATGGACCTGTCAGCTGCTAATCGTAAAAAGAAGCAGAAGCTTCCCGAAAAACAGCTACAGGACAAAGTAGCCTCCATATTGCCTGAATCTGCTCTATACACCCAGCTTCTTGAGTTTGAGGCTCGTGTCGATGCTGCGCTTACAAGAAAGAAAGTTGATATCCAAGAGGCTCTGAAGAGCCCCCCTTCTATTCAGAAAACACTTCGCATTTATGTTTTTAACACCTTTGCCAATCAGGTTCGTTCAATTCCACAGAAACCAAATGCTGATCCCCCTACTTGGACACTTAAGATAGTTGGAAGGATCTTGGAAGATGGGGTTGACCCTGATCAGCCTGGGGTGGTCCAGAAATCAAATCCCTTTTACCCAAAGTTTTCATCTTTCTTCAAGAGAGTAACCATTTCTTTGGACCAGAGGCTATATCCTGATAATCATATCATTAACTGGGAAAATGCAAGGTCACCTGCACCACATGAGGGATTTGAGGTGAAGAGAAAAGGTGACAAAGAGTTTACTGTGAATATACGCTTGGAAATGAATTATGCGCCTGAGAAGTTTAAGCTTTCACAACCTTTGATGGAAGTTCTTGGTATTGAGGTGGAAACTCGTCCAAGAATAATAGCTTCAATCTGGCACTATGTGAAGGCTAGGAAATTGCAGAACCCGAATGACCCCTCTTTCTTTAACTGTGATCCACCACTTCAAAGAGTGTTCGGAGAGGAAAAAATGAAATTTACTATGGTGTCCCAGAAGATATCTCAGCATCTGTTTCCGCCACAACCTATACATTTGGAGCATAAGATGAGGCTTTCCGGTAATAGTCCAGCTGGAACAGCATGTTATGATGTGTTGGTAGATGTGCCTTTTCCAATTCAAAGGGAATTATCTGCTCTAATGGCCAACTCAGAGAAAAACAAAGAAATTGATGCATGTGATGAAGCGATATGTGGAGCTATCAGAAAAATCCATGAGCATCGTCGCAGGCGAGCTTTTTTCCTTGGATTTAGTCAATCACCTGTTGAATTCATCAATGCGCTGATTGAATCTCAAAGCAAAGATTTAAAGCTTGTAGCTGGAGTAGCGAGTCGTAGTGCTGAGAAAGAGCGCCGGTCAGATTTCTTCCATCAACCTTGGTAAGCTCTTCACTTTTTGTCATATTTGAATTGAACCCCAACCCCCCCTCTCTGGATTCTGCCAGTAATCATTAAAGTTGTCGCATTACTGATGATATTACTCTGATGATAAAATGTCTTTTTTTTCTTTTATATTTTTAGTATGTCATTTATTGTAGAAGTGTCAGAGTACCAGAAGGGGTTTCATTTATTTTGTTAGATCATGTTTCTAATTGACCCCTTATTGTGAGCACCTCCCCGGATTTTGCCAGCAATCATTAAGATGTTGCATTTACTTATATGACCCTGCAAAGTTTATTTTGTTTCTATTATATTTTTAAATTATCCCCTTTATGGTTGAATTCTCAAAGATCAATTTCGACTAGTTGGTGTTTTCTCAACTTTAGGTTTGTAAATATATAATCATGTGAGCACCTGGTTACATCAAAAGAATACTAGGGTGAATTGCTTATCAAATTTTGTTTGGGTGATGCTTGCAGGGTTGAAGATGCTGTTATCCGCTATTTGAACCGGAAGCCAGTTGCAGGAAGTGATGCTCCTGGAAGCACATGAGCCAACTGTTGAATCTTCATGTGGTGCCATGCTTTGGTATTCTTTGGCAGCAGCTAGACTTCCCAGAATATGTAGGACATTATACAATTGCTTTTCTTTGTAGGGTGGGGAGGATGCCGCTGCATACTATATAGCTTGTTTAACCATTAATTTTCCATGTACTTGATCTACTGCTGATTATGCTTAATGCTTAATGTAATGTAATTTATGCTCCATTAGCAACTGAAAAAAATAATATTTACTGCTTTAGAATCCATTTTACGTTTCTTGCTGAGTTGACATGTCTGAGTGTCTGGAAATGCCTCTGGATGTAAAATCAATTTGGCATCAGGGAGTATTTGCAAAATTCTGTTTGGGCATATCCTACCCTAGTTGATAATCATCTCATATAGAAACTAACTTGTGCAGGACTGATAGAAATATGGAATTGCACCCAAGTTGGGTAAGGTGCAAATTTTTTATGTTTGTGTTTGTTATGGGCATTTAGAGTTGTGAGTTGATCATATTATGATTGGGAATTGACCCTCAAGTTTCTTTTCTTTCTTTTTTTAAAAAAATTGCCCAAAATTATGATTTTCACTCAAACTTACGTGGACTATATATACTATATAGACACCGATTTCATTTTTTCAACAAAAATTATGATACACAGAAGTTGCAAGTTACACAAAAGTTGTAATGACACAAAATTCAAACATTGTTTCTGCTATAAGCTCCAGATTACATGAGAATACACAAACAATTCCAACATTAGAAATTGTACAAAGTTTAATCCTTAAGCTTTGTGGTCCTGCATCCAAGACAATACATTAGATTTGCACATCAAAGTTAAAAACACAGTAAGCTAGTTACAGGATTGATGTTCAGTCAAGCTTTTGCTTCTGTAGCTGTTGATTGGTCGATGATGACGAAGAATATGTTGACACCTTCTGTATAGTGATAAAACACTGAAATCCATAACCAAATTTTAGGCCAAAATCAATGAAGTGGAAGTGTTTTTATTTTACCTCCTTGTTGTTGTGCTTTTGGACGGCGAAGTATGTCGGTTTGATGCTTCTCCGGGAACCCACGTCCGACGACGACGGCCATTTTCCGGTAGGCTGACAAACTTGAATTCAAAGAGATTTGAATGGAACCAAGGAAGTAGAGTGTGAGAGGGCTACAGTTTTTTTTTTTTTTGATGGACCCTTCAGACCGTTAGGCCCAGCCAACCTGGTCTCCGCCTAGGCCCACCTCGTATCCACCTAGCCCGCATAAGTTATTATTCTTACTTTTTTTTTTTTTTTTTTTTTTACGCAGAAATTAAAAAGCCCCAGAGTCTCAGAAGGACCTAGAGAGAAAAAGAGAGGGAGAGAGTGAGAGAGAGAGAGCTGGAAATGGCGGGAAAGGAGGAATTGAACTCCGGCGAAGAGGTCTGCTGGAGAAAGCAAGCCGACGATAACCTACACCGCCTTCAATCTCTTCTCTTCGGAGCCGAACTCGCCGCCGACAGAAACGACTTCTCCGCCTCTCAGATCCTCAGTCTTCGTCTCCTCGGCTTTCTCGACTCACAGTCTCACTCTCAGCTCGACCGTGCTTTCGTCAGCCCTATCCGCCGCGAAGCCGTCTCCAAGCTCGGCGAGGCCCGCCGCGAACTGATTCCTGATTCCGATCGGTACGCCTATTTCTCTTTCCCTCCTCTCGGAGCTTCGATTTTACTCCGAACCCTAGCTGTTTGTTTTTTCAATTCTCCATTTCCTTTTATATCCTCGATTTTTTTTTTTTTGCTTTATAATGTCTTAGAGATTGAAAATAATGTGAATTTTATGAAGAATTTATGGTGTAGTTGAATCAATTTTAGTTTTAATTATTGGATGAATCAAAAACTGGACTGGAATTTCTTATTGAAAGCTGAATTCTGGTCTAGGAATTTGCGATTTTAGTGTAGATTCGTATCAAATCAGTGTTACAAATGCAGGTTAAGATTTTTCTTTTGAAATGCTAATCATTGAATTGTATATGCATACAGCAAAGCTTTCGAGCAAGCGAAAAAGGATCCTGGTTTTGTTTTCAGCACAAAGGGAGATATTGACATTGGGAGGATTAAACAATCAAAGTACTTTCAAGCTCTTCTTCGGCAGTCTAACCATGGAAAGGCTACGAATGATTTGGTATGACTTGCCTCTGATTTTGCATGTGGAAAATAATTTTTGTCATGTTATTTTGTGGTAGGGTGTTTATTAGGATTTTGGTGTGTTAACCAAAATTACTGTATGGTGTAGGGAGATCAATTGGAGAAGCGGGAAAAGTTGAATAGCAAGTTATCAAAAGCCATGACACAAACTAAATTGACATCGTTGTACAAAAACAACATTGGGACAGCAAGTAACACATCTCGTAGTTCTTGGGTTCCTAGAAGTAACAGCTCTGATGATTGCACTATTGTTGAAAAGCGTCACTCTCATCACAACCGCAACAGCAGTCATAGTACCTCGTCTTTTCAAAAAGTGGAAGATGAAGAAAGAGCTCATGGGAATCCCTTGGGCAGTAAACGTGTACACAGGGAATTTAACAGCCCCATTCTTGATACTACAAAGTCCCCATCAGCCAATGAAGATGCTAAAGCCGATGTTTCTGGCAATGGATTTGTAACTGCCAAAGCCAAATTGGTATCCATCATATTTCTGCTAAACCGTACTCTTTTATAATAGGGCATCTTTTAGTAGCGTTTTTTTAAATTAACACCTTTCTGTCCATTTTTCTATGTTGCTGGTATACAAATAATTGATTCATAGCTTTGGCATATGAATCCTATAGGGTAGGTATTTATCACCAGCTAATTGAAGTAGAAGTGTTCCCCGAGTTCCTACAGATTAGTAATGTGGTTGTGGAAGTTACTTGCCTATATTGAAACTGATGCTGCCTTTCTCTTTAATTTTTTTTGTATTATTTAGGTGCACTTTAACCATATGTAGCGATTTTGATCAGAATCTTCTTTGTTAACTAGGAAATGGACGTAAGGCATAGGCGAGGGTTAGCTGCATCACCAAATGCTTCTGTCTCTCCTCAAAGTGATAACAGTGTTGCTAATAGGGGTTTAAACACGAGATCATATGGTGTTTCACGTCGAGGTGTCCGTGCTAATTTTGTTCCTCCCGTTAGATCTAATGGGGGCAATGTTGGGAATATGACTTCAAAAATTGGTGGAAAGTCAGATGATGCATTAGATGACTCAACAAGGAGCTGGTGAGTGGTGTAACCTCATGCTGAATGCATTTAGAAACTCTCTAACTCTAATTTAGGATGATGAATATGCCTTAATGTCCTAATTTTTGTCTTTTTCAGTATGGAATTTCTCTGTGGTCCAGATGGGGAGCTCCCAGAAAAACTAAGGAACTTGGAACCTCGTCTTATTGAACATGTCAGTAATGAGATTATGGACAAGGATCCTAATGTTCGATGGAATGATATAGGTAATGGATGATGCTCTATCTGTCTTCTGTATTTACAATTGTACACATAGCTCAAGGTGTTCTGATTGAAATTTTTGCAATGTTTCAGCTGGTTTGGACCATGCTAAAAAGTGTGTGACGGAGATGGTTATATGGCCACTATTACGTCCTGATATTTTCAAAGGTTGTCGTTCTCCTGGAAAGGGTCTTCTTCTCTTCGGTCCACCTGTAAGTAGTGAATCTTCTAAGGAGTGTAGTACAAGATTTTCTGGCCAATGAAGGATCTAATACCTGCACCTGTTTCAGGGAACAGGCAAAACAATGATTGGGAAAGCCATAGCTGGAGAGGCAAAAGCAACATTTTTCTACATCTCTGCCAGTTCATTGACGAGCAAATGGGTAAGCGTTCATCTTTTTGCCTTGATTGTTGATGATTGTTTGCCAGATCTTTTTTTTATCTAATTTGGATTATGTCTACCAATGTTGAACTACAGATCCAATTCTATGATCATTTAATATACTGTAATCATTGTAGTTTGTGATTTGATCCTGATTTTCCTGCAAATCTTTAAATTATGCAAAGATAATATATCTTTTACTGCTTCTCAAGTCCCAACTTGTATACTAGTTTCTCCTAATGTATATGTATGTATATTTATATCCTCGAAAACATACTTAGATTCGTACCTTTAACTGGTAACTGCAGATTGGTGAGGGTGAAAAGTTAGTTCGGGCTCTTTTTGGAGTAGCCAGTTGTCGGCAGCCAGCTGTGATTTTTGTTGACGAAATTGACTCACTTCTCTCGCAGGTAAGACTTGCTCTAGCTCTTGAACTTAAACTTGACATGGTACAAGCTGCCAGTATGTATGTTTTGCAGAAAAAATATCTCAGGGTATTGTATATTAGTTGGTTAACTGCATGAACCCCATTGTATCTCAGTGTATACGTCCTTACCTTGTTTCAAACACATTGAGCTGAGTTACTTTATGTTTGCAGCGTAAGTCAGAAGGCGAACATGAATCAAGTAGGCGACTCAAAACACAGTTTCTCATTGAAATGGAAGGCTTTGACAGTGGCAGTGAGCAAATTCTTCTTATAGGTGATTTGCTAAACCCATTTAATCTCAACTATCCTCTAGCTTTCATGTTTTCTGTTTTATCATTTCTAGTTACGGTGATCCTTCGCTTAAATATTTTAACTCTGATTTCACTCTATTTCACAAATCTACATACATTTTGTAGGAGCAACAAATCGACCCCAAGAGCTTGATGAAGCAGCACGCAGGCGACTAACTAAGCGACTCTACATTCCTCTTCCTTCATCAGGTGCCTACTTAGCATGTTTGATTTTACCCACATTGTTGATTTTGATTATGCAGCTAACCTGCAATTGATGTATTGAAGAAGCAAGAGCCTGGATAGTGGAGAATCTCCTTGAGAAGGATGGACTATTCAAACTATCAAGGGAAGATATTGATAACATATGCAAGTTAACAGAAGGTACTGACCTCCTACATTCAGTTAAGATCCAAAATCACTATAGTTCTCTATTGCCTTTTCACAGCCCCTGAGTTTGTCGCTTTGTTTTGCAGGGTACTCAGGATCAGACATGAAAAACTTAGTGAAGGATGCCTCTATGGGTCCTCTAAGAGAAGCTTTAAGACAAGGCATAGAAATAACAAAGCTTAAGAAGGAGGATATGCGCCCAGTAACTTTTCAGGTAAAAAGTTACAGACTTACACTGCTGGCTGAGCCTCCTTGTTACTATTCCTGCATAATTTTATTTTGGTTTTGTTTTATAGGATTTTGAGAGTGCGTTACACGAGGTGAGGCCCTCTGTTTCCTTGAATGAGCTTGGTACCTATGAAGATTGGAACAAGCAATTTGGAAGCTTGTCCCTTTAGGAATCCTGCTGTTTTGTAAGGTAAGGAAAAAACAAGCATAATATGTGTAATGAACATTACTAGCATTTCTTTTTCTTTCCTTCACAAAAAGAAAAGAAAGAAAGAAACAAAAGTGATTAGGCACATGGCGGTTTCTTAAAATAGAAACTTGTACCTATTCAGCAGCTCTAGATTCTCATCATTTCCTCAATAGGAAGGTAAAAGGAAACGTGGTGATGAATGGTTGCTTTATGCTAAAGAAAGCATAAAGCAAACTCGAATCTATAATTTTTTCTTCCACTAAAGAAAGCACACTGAGTCGCGGCCTGATGGGCATGTGAATTTATCTTTCCAAACTCGAATCTATAATATTATCCTGACCTCCATTTTTAAAACAAAACTTTGGCCTTTGATACTTGTTTGCTCGAGCATCACATGGTTTAGAATAGAGTTTGACATCTGTGATTGATCATGATTAGCGTACTAAAATCAAGCTACCTACAAAATTATGTATATGATTTTTGTACATAAAATCATATTCTTGTGCTACACTAGAAATGAGGCATGTAAATAATAGCATGTTACACTGTCCAACAACTCTTAAACTAATCAGAACCATTGACTCTCTCCTACTTAGTTTAATCAGCTTCCCAGTTCTCATCTTAGTCAAGTCCCTCTCTTGCGTACCAGAACCTTCAACCCGCCGGCCATGTGTGCCGTCAGGCGCGGCACGAAGACCGGCACGTCGGAATCGACCGGTCTGATCTCGAACCGTCTGAGAATGGAAGCCATCACATACTTCATCTGAGCAAAAGCCATCTCCTTCCCAAGACAAACCCTTGGACCTGCTTGAAAGATAGGCAACTTGAATGGGCATACCTTCTTCAGCTCTGATCTCGCCTCCTTGTCCGGTTCGAGAAACCACCGGTCCGGCTTGAATTCCAGCCGGTCCTTCCCCCACAACGACTCCATTCGTCCCATCCCATAGGGAAAATAGGTCACTCTATCTCCGGCCCGGACATGAGTTCCGTCTGGCAACAAGTCATCGACTTTGGCATGTTTTGAGTCCCAAGCCACAGGTGGAAAGAGCCTCATGGATTCGAAAAGGCATGCCTTCAACAATCTGAAATCCAATGACTCAAGGTCCATCGTTGTTTGATTCTCTTCGATCTCCTTCACCAAATCTTTCTCTACAGTTTGATGGCGGGAAAGCAACCAGAAGAGCCACGTCATGGCTGCTGAAGTAGTGTCTCTCCCCGCCATTATAAAGCTTATTACCATGTCCCTTGTCACCTCGTCTTCATGTCCCGCCATTATCAACCGAGTTAGCAGATCTTGATCCTGATCTATATTCCCAGAACTTTGATCATCATCAAGTTTCTGCTTCCTGGTCTCTATTATGTTCATCACATAGGCATGTACTTGTGCCACTGCAGCTTTGAGTTTCTGCTCCGAACCAATCCCAAGCCATCTCTTGATCTTCCAAATTATGAACACAGGCGCTGCCCCACGCATTGCACAGATCTCCGATGCCGTGTCGAAAGCCCTTGCGAGTTCTGGGACAGGCAAAGAGGGATCCAAAGAGCACCTCTCAACCCCCAAAAACACCTTACAAATCACATTGAACGTGAATCTCCTCAGCAACTCCTGCAAGTCTACAACTTCTCCTTTCATAGCTAGTGACTCCATCAATGGCAATAAGCCATCTTCTACTTCTTCCTCCAAGCTATTCATGATATGCTCACGCAGAGACTTGGTGGTGAACTCGTGGCTGGCTAACTTGCGCTGCGTGCGCCAAACCTCGCCGTCCACATTGAATATCCCACATCCAAGAAAGTCTCCAAGGATTTCAGTGAAGGGTTTGCCTTTCGGGAAGTTGTTGAAGTTGGTTTTGAGCATGTACTCTACATTTTCCGGGTTGGCTGTGACTATGGTCCGTCGTGCACCGAGCCGGCTCACGACGATGGTGCTGGCGGCCGAGTCTGCAAGGAGCTCGGTGTACCAGTCAAGTAGCCGGAAGCGGTTCTGGTAAAATGAGACTAAGCAACCAATGAGAGGATGGCTTGGAGGGCCGGAAAACTCATAGACTTGTCGCCGGAATTTACCAAAAATCACTTGCACCAGGAAATAGAAAATCATTGAGAGGAAGACAAAGAATATAGGGTGTGTGAAGAGTGACATGATTGCTTCCATCTTGACATGAACTGAAAAATCAAAAATGGGTAGAAGGTGTTGGAAAGTTGGCTTTATGTGCTCTCAACAAGTTGAGGCACATACGTTCTTATAGGGTGTGAACGGCCTATTTCTTTATTTCATTTGCTACAGTTTACAGTGTGTGAATTGTATATTTTTGTATTTGGTTGTTTTAATTCGGAAGTATAAAATATGCATCACAATAATAATTAAATTAAAGCCAAGTACACACTACACAGTCGTCGGTGCATATAAATCAATCATGGACGAATTATAATATCTCAGTGTTTCTGTTCTCTTCGAATCGGCTCGGTGAATATAATCTTCTGAAATACTATACTTCTCTAGATATAGTTTAAGGGCATTTTCTTATTTGGAAGCTGTTCATATAATTAAAATTTCAGGCTTGAGATTCAGACAGTTGGTAGTTTATGATGCCTAACCTACTCCCTCGACTGTAAGCTCACCATGTTTAATGCAATGCGTGCCTACCTTTCTGCATTCTATTCCAATTGATGTTGATCTGAACCATTAACCAAAACTATGACTCATATCTGCATATTAATTCAACAAAGTCCACTCCACCTAAGTCGAGCACTTTGGCCTCTCAAATTAAAATCATCAACATTTACATCTTTGTCATATGTATTCATGACGTCATGCATAGCAAAATGGTGTAAGTTTAGAGTAATTTATCATGACGAATTTAGTGGAGAATAGTTATTACAATGAACATTTCATCCGATCACGATTAGTTTTTCCACTATGTCAAATCGCATTGGTGTTATATAAACTACGTAGCATTCGTATCTGCGCACTAATGCTGTAGAAACGTATTAAATCAACAGTAGGTCACCAAAATATATATGATGCACGTTTTGTGCGTTGCAAATTCGATTCTGGAAATTTCAAATACCTTGCTGTCCAAGCTAGAATATATAATATCCCCAAGTACGTATGCAATGTCTATCTCTAATGATGAGAATGAGATGGAGGAA
This sequence comes from Fragaria iinumae, assembly GCA_009720345.1. Classification (NCBI taxonomy): domain Eukaryota; kingdom Viridiplantae; phylum Streptophyta; class Magnoliopsida; order Rosales; family Rosaceae; genus Fragaria; species Fragaria iinumae. The sequence continues at coordinate 42,278,485 of CM019122.1, forward strand.
ATCGAACAGCTGGGGTCTTAGCATCAAGTTATCAACAACTTCACGATGGGGTTAAGCTAGCTGTGTGTATATACAGCAAGCTGCAACATCATCTTTATCCAGCAAAGAATCGAAAGAAGCCAAGAATAATGGAGATCGATCGAGCGTGTGGACCAGAAAACGAAAACGAAAGAGATGAATACGTCCGACTCTTGGTTCTTGCCTAGAGAGTTCCTTATATATCACATCCAAATCCACCTCTTATCTCCCCAATTAGACATGTGTCTCTACCCAATAGACTGAGATTTAGACATGTGTCTCAACAACACTGTTTGTTTATGTTTTGTTTTTCAACTTTTCATCTGGAAATGAAGAAAATGTGAGAGAGGAGAAAATCTTGGATGACTCATTGTCATGGCAACTATGCTTGTGTAGGATGGTGTGATTATGGTGAAAGTCATTTGTCTGTGTTCAAATGACTTTCCGTATTTCACTTAACGTGCGTTGATCTTTTGGTAAATTATGATACGTCTTCTCCTGATATAGTATGGTGTGATGTGACATCTATTTTATATTTTATCACATTGTAAATGGTAAGTTATTACTCATGAGATAAGAGAAAAATTTGAATAACTCGATTATGTGTCACGACAATAACCTGATAGTATAAATTTCAAATAACTTTTCACGTTTCATGTAAGGTGGACTTGCGCTTTTACAAATTATGATACATCTTCTCCTTTTGAAATAATGTGGTTGATGCTCCTCCATCTTTTGTTTTATCTCATAATCAATGGAGTATTCTTCGATTTCCGTTATGATAACTTGTTTATCTTTGTTAGCTTTACTCGAAACAAATACGTACAGAGTTGAGCTATTGTACCATAACTACAAGAAACAAAAACATATAACGATTTTCATGTAACCCAACAAAGTAACAATTATCTCTATTCAGCTGCCCATTATCCGAGTGTTTGAAGCAAATATTTTCTCATGGATTCAAACAGGTGTGTCTTGATACGGATGACGATCTCCTCCTCCTAGCTAGTTGATATGGATGACGATCTCCTCCACAAAGTAGGAATCTTTGCTTCTTCTGTAGCCGACAACACCTTATGGCTTCTACACAAACGTGATCAAATCACCTTCACCGGAATATTCGATCCGTCGACCCACATCCTCCACATAATAAACACTGTTTGAGTCCCCATGAGTGGTTCATATTATATTCTCTGTTTGGTCCAGGATGAGATGTGAATAATTGAGACTCTAATTATGTCTAATCATATGGATGAACATGATCATGGATTAATCTATATTCTATAATAAGAATCCACCCAAGTCAGGCTCGTGGCCATAACGAATCATTCCCACAGAGACTAACCAAGGGTTTAATGTCTTCATCTTTTTTGGAAGTGAGCTTATAGTTAACATTTTGGTGAAGAAAGCGAAAATCTATAAGACTACAAGTAGGGTTATTTAGTGGTGTTGCAGATAGTAACAAGAACCCTACTGTTGTTTAGTGGTGAACTGGTGGTTTCAAATCACACACGCCCACAGGAGGAGTCAGAACATGAACTTATTATTAGTAGGGTTACGGCAGCCAGGTAAAGCCAAAGAGAAAAACAAAACGATCAGAAAGAAGAAGAAGAATAATGCAGACAGGAAATGAGAGGCGCTTCGGTGGTCGAAAGTAGTCGAACCGAAAGCAATGGTGGAGGAAATGAGAGTGACTCGTCCAAACTTTACTGCCATATTTGTTATATCATATATGCCATATTTGTTTATGAAATGTTTTCTTGCTTGGTGGATCATATCTGATCAATAATTCTAATGGACTCTGTTCTTTGTTCACACTGAGTCAATCTGTGCTCATCTCTCTTTAGTCTTTACCCCAAAAAGAAGGTTATAATATGGACCTTCCAAGACTTCAGGTTGAAAACTTCGTAAAGTAAAACCTTGTGCTACACTTGGTCTTTTTTATTTCAAGAGGAAACCATTTCTAATGCATCAAATATTGAAGCAGGAAGAGCACTAGGTAGCAAACTTTGATTCCAAAGTCCAACCAGAGCTGGAGTTGAGGAAAATATCCTAACTTGGCAGAGCTGTGAAATATGCTTCCACATGGAGATGGCTAAAATGGAGTCAAAGGTAGAAGCAATCCTCTTTTGAATCCTCCATGGGGTGGCAAATAATCTCGTAATGCAGTTAATGAGAACTTCAGAAGTGGCCGGAACCTGAAAGATTTGGTTGATGATTTTTCTGCAATGGGAATGCTATTTTGAAATGTATATATTGGCAATATATATATATATATATATACACACACCGACATAAACACAACCACCAACTAAATATTCGAGGCAAATACTCTTCGACAACTCTCTTAGAAGTCTTGCAGATAGCAAACTAATAAACACTTTATTACTTGCACATGGAAAATGTAAGAGAAGTGGTCTATGTTATCCAAACAGAAAGCAGCAGCAGCCATCAGATTACAACTTTCAAGTATTTTACGTATTATTTCCCTTCATTTTTTGTCTTGTTGTTTTGGTCTACAAATTTGAGTGACCAACTCGAACTTGTACTCTATGCCATGAAGTGTTCAGTATCCCTCGCAAGTTCCAAATGTCCTCCACTTTTTCAGCTAGGTTGTAAATTTGCTGCTGAATCCACCAGCACATCAAAGATGCCAAAGGACAATGAGGCTTGAGCATATACGAGTCAGGGAAATGAACTACAATTCATATTCTATACATGTTATGTGTACAGAGAAATAGTATTTTGTTGTTGAATGTGTATAAAATACACTAATTATTAGGCAAAAGTTGGGCCAGCCCAAGGTATCAGGAAAAATTACAGTGTTCTTCAGACTGGAAATGGCTTACTTTCGGCCAACGCCAATATTCCTTTTCACGGAGCTCTAGGCAAAGGATCAGAGCAGCTTCTTCTACGCGTTTGCGAGAGCGATGGAGAAGTTGAGTGTGTATGGGATTCAGACAAGGGAGAGATTAGGCGAAGATGTGATGAGTTTAATTGATTAGAGGATAGAGCATGGGTTATGTTACATTGATGTTTTTCGGAAGCTGTTGAATTAGGTAGGGTAAATTGTGCATTGTATACATGTTTTTTTTTTGGTACCAATGTCATCCTAAAATGTGGTATGTTAGGCGGCTAAATCAAAGCTCTTATATATTAGTTTATATCCTTTGAGAAATACATGAACAAGTTCTTCATTTCATTCGGAACCATTTTACCATATTTCCTCATCGGAAGTTGATCAAATAAGCACTCCATTCTGAAATATTTCGATCATCTGGAATTCTGGATACACTACAAGAACCCTACCTTTTTTTGTACATATATCAACATCAGAACAGTGACTATGCAAAAATGGAGCACAGATTTACAACTCCAAAAGGGAACAGACATGCCTCTTCATGATTTCCCCTCTAAACATTAATTGGGCAACACATTTGATCTCAGTATTTGAGTAGGCATGAGTGACCCTCTCCCTCATGTAAAAAATTCTACATAAATTCTGTTGATATATATCCCACATCGGGAATTAGGATCTTGTCTGTGAGTTTATAAAGGTTTGGGTCACTCCACTCATCATCAATTGGTTTTGGATGTGAACCCCATACTACTTTATCATGGTATCAGAGCGGGTTACCCACGTCCACATGTGAAGCCTAATGGCCACACGCACTCCACGTCACCCAAAATGTTGTCCACGTGTTAAGCTTGAAAAATTCGCCACACGTGCGGGGGAGTGTTGAGATATATATCCTATATCGGGAATTAAGACCTTGCATGTGAGTTTATAAAGGTTACGACTATATTGTGATCGCGCCAAATGATACATATATTCATGCAAACTTTACGTTTTTAGTAATTGAATCGAACGTGTCACATGATACAACTTCTGTCTCTCTCAAATTTGGGCTTGTTGGGCTTCATTTGTATTAATCACTAAATTAATGGACTTACGAGGCCCATACTCCGCGCCGTATGTTAACGACTCATCTCACTCCTCACCAACCAAACCAACCTCTTTCCTCGCTTAAGCTAAAACACTTGTTTGTTCGACTTGTTGTTGGTCCTGTCTCGCCCACCAAAATCGGAAAATGGAGGTGGCAGCAAAAATAGCATCGTCCATGCTGTCGTCGGAATTTGCCAATTCGGCGTCGGAGGCCCATCGTATGCTCAAAGATGGCACGGATTGGCTCCACATGGACATCATGGTATCAACTACTCCACTCTTCAATCATTAAAGTTTTGTTCTTTCTTAATGAATGCCAGTGTTGCGTTGTGTTGTGTTACTAGTACCTTGATCCATGTTTACCAAACAAAGTTAAAACTTGGTCTCTTCTTCATGTGCAAGATGGGTAGGTTCGGTTCTTTTTTCCTTATCACGTAACTTACATGACTCAAGCGGCTGCCAAAGAATCCGGTTTTATAATTCGCCTCTATTTTTGCTTACTTAGTTGTATTTTGAGATGATGAAGTTGCTAAAATGATGTTTAGAAGTAGAGTGAAATATGAATTTGGTAGAAAGAATATGAATTTGTGAATGCTGGTGAACAGGTCTTTGTGCATGATTGTTATATTGTATGATATATTGTAATATTGCTTGCATTATTGAATGTCAGTAAATTACTCTCCAAAGAAGAATTCTGGCTCAGAGGTTAGCCGTTTGTAATCCACAGGTGGAAGGTGAAATACTGAAATTCATGTGGACATGGTCCTCGTTATGACTGTGGAACCTGGATTTGATGGACAAAAGTTCATGTCAAAAACAATGGATAAGGTTCACACACTGAGAATAAAGTAATCAGGGCGAGACCGAAACGACTCTGAACTAAGGCGATATGCGCTTAGAATTTGGGGTTTCGAGAAGCTCGAAGGTTTCAACTGTGTTGAACCGTGTTTGATTGTTGAGAGAGTTGTGTGTGTGTGAGGAAAAAAGACAAAGCTCCAGGGAGCGTACAAGGAAGAGAAAGTAAAGCTCCGGGGAGCGTCTGGAGGTTCAACTGTGTTGAAGGTTGTACCGTATTTTTGTTTGAGTAGTTGAGTGTGTCCTTCGAATGATCCTCGAGCTTCCCCTTATATAGAGTTACTTTATGGTCACAGGTATTGGCCCAAAGCATGTCAAAGACTTATAAGAGTCTTCAACAATAAATGTGGCGTAGGTGATTCATGCAAATCCAATTAAGGAATAGAGTTCTTAACCAACACATACACCTCCACGTGCATGCGGATTCCGCCTCTTAGAATTATCCTAGCTCGACATGGTCTTCAAGCAATTAAGGACACTTGCCTCCCTATCTACTCAAGCATCACGCGAAGCCAGTGTTGTATAGTCCTGCACTTGTATGCGAACTCCTCGCCTCGCCTTCTTCATGAAGTCTCCTAAGCGGAGCCATCTCGCCTCGCCTTCTTCGCGAAGTCTCCTACGCGGAGCCATCTCGCCTTGCCTTCATGTACTTCTACGCGAAGTCATCTCGCCTCGCCTTTATGTACCTCTACGCGAAGTCCATTTCTTGATTCCATGCGAATTTTCGCATGCGAACTCTGCTATTTAGCTCGCATGATGTCGCTAGCGGGCCATCACTTATAAACCCAATTATTTTGGGCTCGTCGGTGTGACGTGAATCAAGAATTTAATTAATATTCATTTAGACATTTACTGTTCAGTAAAATATTAATTTGGGTGTAAACAAATCTAAGACATTCATAGTTTCATACAAAGCATATGTAAAACCAGATTGAACCACCTACCCAAATTAGCTTTGCAAATCAGAACATTGAGGTTACGGCCTTTCCCTTTAACCACTGAAAGATAGCTTCTAATTGTGTAACTGATTTTCGTAAACTTATGGCTACCTTTGTACTTGGATCACTAGATGGCACAGTTGGCAGTAGCTCACATTTACTCAACATGAAGATTACCATCAAGGTGAACGGGGGAGGAGGCGAGGCGAGTTGGGCAGGGCGAGGCGAGTGAGGCAGGGGGAGGCGAGGAGGAGGCGAGGCGAGGTAAGGAGGAGGCGGGTGGGGTGAGGCGAGGCGAGGAAGAGGCGGGAGAGGCGAATGAAGATTACAACTGTTGCTGCAGGAAGCAATACAGCTTCTTACAAAATATATCCTTCAACACAGTTGAGACAGTTACCTTTCATTTTTGTGCATTTGGAGTTTCATTTTAGTACTGTCAGTGGCAACTATGGCAAAAGTTTAGATTTGGCTAATAAAAGGTTTATCATTAATGAGTGGTTTTCAAGATCATGGGGATCATCACGTGATGTCACATCACGAGGGTGGGGGAACTTGGAAGGTGTGGTCCGTGTGGACTCTCAAAGACCTTAGTTGGTCTGACTAAGTCTAAGGGGGTTCACTCTTTTTATATACATATATTTATATTACTTTAATTGAAAATATACCTATTCGGACTGAATCTGTAAGAAACCTGGCAGGAATCCGGACCCGCCAGGCCTGTATATACCTCCGCCCTGTTAGTAAGCCACATTGTGTATAACTGCAAATCTTAAACAGTTACAACTTCATTTAATTAGTAGTATGTAAACAGTAATGGACTAGAGATCTATATATGTCAAATTAATGGGTATTAAACTTAATGTATATGTCTAGCGTGCGACTCTCTTCTCAATGACACAAACGTTTGTGAACCATATAAGGGAGAGTGCTAATTAAACCTGCGGAGTATAATTGATGACAGTCATAAACACTTGAATTGAGCTGCAACATAATCAACTTAACAGATGTTAGAAACGGATTCCACAAAACCATTACATTAACTCAATTCCATGCTCCCCATGATCTTGAAAACCACTCATTAATGATAAACCTTTTATTAGCCAAATCTAAACTTACATATTTCCGGTAACGTTTGGTCCTCGATACAAGTGGTCAACCCTATATACGCTTATGTTTCCCTGTGTGGAGCCCCATCGTCGAGAGGTGAACGTACCCAAATTTTTACATGAGTGGTTACATCTCATCAGTGTGAGAGTTTTGTGTGTGAAAGAATCAATCAAACTAGGTCATATAGGGGTAGGAAAGAGCGTTTTCGTGTAATAAGTGTCATTAATTTAATGTTGACCGCGTGGATTGAGACCTTATCGTTTTCAAAAACTGGTGGATTTTTTTTCATAGCCGTATTTAAGTACACTGATCATATAGTATGGTGGGTTTTCTAAAATTTTACTTATACCCCGTGGTTGGTTCAAAATGACACACAACTTTATGTTTCGTCACCTAAGTAAAGGTGTTAGACGATGAATTTATTTTCGTCACAAAAGTAAGTTCTTAGGCGACGAAATGCATTTTCGTCACCAAAATGCTCAAACTTTGGTGACGAAAACATATTTTGTCACCTAACCTATCACTTACATGACGAAATATATTTTTGTCACCTAAGTGCTCAAAACTTTGGTGACAAAATATGTTTTCGTCACCTAACCTATCACTTGCATGACGAAATTTATATTCATCACCTAACATGTTACTTACATGACGAAATGTATTTTCGTCACCTAAGTTTAGGTGACGAAACCAGTTTTGTCACTAAAGTGTTCACTTAGGTGATGAATTAAAAATATTTCGTCACCTTAAAACCTTTGTTATATACTTGACAGGGGTTTCTGGAATGACCTTTTAATAAAAAAATAAAATAAAAAAAAATAAAATAAAAAAAAGGGTTTCAATTTACATTCATTCGGCTTCAATCGTGCCTTTTAAACTCATCGAAAGAAAAAATTGTGCTTTTAGATTTCTATGGCTTCCCTGTCGACCCTCTACCTAATCAAGAACCCTAGTCCTCTCCGCTTTTTTACCTCCAAAGCTTCCTCGCCTTGCTTAGGGTTTGGCTCTCAGATCCACCTCAAACCCAACGAGATCCGGTTTCCGGCATGCCGAGTTTATTCGAAAATGGTCTTCCCCACTCTGCAAGCCGATGACTTTCGCCACCCTGTGGATTTAGAGGTGTTTATTTCGACTTCTTTTTGGCTCCCCTGTTTTCCTTTATACTTGAGATTTCTTTTGTGCAAGAAAAGCGACGATTTTTATTTTAGTTTTTTCATTCCCAAATTAATGAAAGTCTGATTTGTATTGTGCAGGGCATTCGGCGGTATATGCCACAGCCAGATTCTTCGGCTGAGATGGGAGAGGCCCCAGAAGGTAATGGGGCTTCTAATTTTCTGCAAAAGTTTCAATTGAATTTGTACCTGTCAGCTTCTAATCTTTTCTTGGCATCGCAGATGTAGTCGCACGTTACCTTGCAGTCGGTGCATTTCCATCAGAAAAAATTGAGGATGATGGCACTTCCGTTCTGGCCGGTCCGACTCAGGTTATTCACTTTCTGGAGATTAGCATGATATATAAAAATCTGTTTGCATTCGGTGTATTAATTGCTCATATAAAGTATATCTTGTTATTTCTTCTGATTATTTCTGCATATAATAAGAAGAAAAGGTCAGCTAAGTAACACGTTTTTTTTTCATTTGGAGTTGTGGATTTGATACAAGGGTTTTTTTTCCCCTGCCATGTTTCCTTGCAGAGGATTATTCAATACATCATTATTTGAAATCTATCTGCATCTCGATTCAAGTTTTCCTGATAGTCTCATGTATTGGATTGCAAGTACAAAACTTGTTTTCGCTCCCCTAATTCTTCTATAATTAAGCACTCATCTGTTTAACTTATGTCATGGAGGAATTGAGAAGAAGCAATCAATGAGCTGAGGATTATTTTCTCTTTCCATATTAAGATTTGATGCATGACTTACACAATAAAATTTTTGCTTTGCCAGCATTCTGGTACATACAAGCTGATGGCTGAGACCGCCAAGATCCTCAATATCACGACACCTTTACTCTACATTCGGAGACATGATGTACCTTTAGCTCGTGCTGTTGGACTAGACACACCCTATGTTGTTGTTCACTCTAGTCTTCTTAAGCTTCTCACCCCACAAGAGCTGCAGGTAATCATTTATCTCTCTCTGTTTTTTTTTAAATGTTTAATTATTCTTTGTAGAAGTTAAGATCTACATTGGCACATAGCTCTATGTACACTTATCTACGCTTTGTAAACTTTTGGGATGTATATAGGTACATGATGCAAATCTATGCATGTCTCATTTGGGGGGGTTGTATAGGTGTTAGGTTCGTAGCATTGTTGTCTTCAAAATATGCAATTACTAACTCTGGTGCTCATCTTGAAATTAGGATGTTTTCGCTCATGAGTTGGCTCATCTGAAATGTGGTCATTATGTGTTAATCAAACTTGCAACGTTGACTGCCCTTGCAGCTGAGAGCATACCTGGTAAGTGTTTCCTGCGTTTAAGCTTAGCGAATGTAATTGAGGCCCATGCTATGTCTATTGTCTTGGTCAGATTACTTTTCCTGATTTAAGCACCATGTTGACGTCACTTGACACTCAAGACGGTCATGACGGTCATTTGGTAGGCAACAGATAGAATCTGCCATTTTCTTGTGACATGCATTTTGTTGTCTAGGTGGTAGTGGTGTGTGTGTGTGTGTTGGTTGTGGGGGGAGGTATGGTGAGTTTCAGTTGCATGTTTAATGGTGAAAAATCTCAAAGAGCCTTGCCATTTGTACATTTGTTTGGTTGATATACTTGTGCTTTTAATAGATTCGGTGTTTCAACAAATTCCATTGAAAGAGTTACTTGGTTGGCGTCAAGCAACAGTCCTATCTTGTGATCGTGCATCGCTTCTTGTTGCACAAGACCCAAAGGTATACTTGATTTCCAATAAACTTGCTGCGTCCCATTAATTATCTTTATAGTCCGACATCCATTTTGATCTGCCCTAAACAGGTGGTCATCTCTGCTATAATGAAAGTAGCCGCGGGCTTTCCATCAGTGGTAGAAGAACGAGATGTTGATGCATATTTGGCAGCAGCTCGTGCTTATGTTGCTGCTTCTTCCTCAAGCCCCTCTGGGTAAGAAACAATATAAATTTGTATATCACCGAGTGTTGTGCTATACACATCCTAGCATTAATTCCTTTGACTGATGCTGTCCAGGGATGCTCATGATGCTCTTGCAAGAGAACCTGTGCCCCTGCTACGTGCTTATGAGATTGATGAGTGGTCCAGAAGCAAAGAGTACACAGTGATGCTAACCTCTGCAACAACTTTTGAAGCAAGTTGCTATGGAAAGATCATGGAGAAGCTTAGTTTTGAACCCAATGGAGTAGTCAACAATGTGGAGACGAAGGATCCACCTGGTGCCAATGTGACCAAGTCTGCTGCTAAGAAGAAGAGATCCGCCCTAGGATTACTATAAGCGAAATCTCTGATAATAAAAAGAATATTCTGGAAAACTTCATCCAGATTTGATTTGCTAGTTTGTTGAGTCAGATTAGTAAGTTTTAGTTTGTTGCCATGGTTGTTAGGTGTCCGCTCCCAGTATTGGGTGCTTGACTGGCCGTGGCACATGAGTCTAGGTGCTCTTGGTTTTGCCAAAGGAGGCAGAGAACTACAAAAATCTGGATTCCGACGACGACGACGAATTCGACCAACTTTTAGATCGGAGGAACAAGCTGTCAAGACTTCATAATAATCAATAGCAAGGGCGAAACGGAAGATGGCTTCAACGACGTGTCTCAGGCGAGTCAGATGATGGTAAAGAGGCTCTTGTTCATACACATCCGAAATCAAGCTAACATCTTTTAGTGCTTCCTTTTATGTATCTACCTATGTCTACTATATAACTCTAAGCTTGTACGTACGTACAGAAGCAGCGACGGAGTCATAAGTTTTAAATTGAGTACTTTGGCTTGTCAATCTTTTGCGGTACATGAGATGTAGTTTGTATAAGTGACCCCTAGTAATACTCCTCTCAGACAAAATCGGATGCGAATAAAAATAATATGGATTAGCTAGCTAGACAATTCAATTAACAGTACGTACTACTCCAGCGTATGTCCCTAGCTCAAAACACATAGAGACCAGAACGAGTGACGATACTGCCGTCATCGCAACGAATGAAGCGAAAGAATTGAAGTTGGCAGAAGCTGAAGAAGTACTAATTGAAGTAGTGGTAGAAGCATCCGAAGAAGAATCATCATCGTTCGAGGATGATCGATGATGACGCCGGAGAAGAAGCTGTATTGCTTCCTGCAGCAACAGTAGTGATCTTCCCACATGAATTATAATCATTTTTTTGGAAAGTTTAGCCACCATAACGCATACATAAATTTTTTGTTGGCACCCTATTAAGTGATTCAACGTAAATGATCGATATAGCATTTAAAATTAGGTAAACAAATTAAAAAATGAGGCTCTGCGTATTTAATTATCGGATGTATGTAAATAGGCAAGTCCACACGATTTATCACTCTTCATTGGAAAGTTTAATCCACGTACATCACTGATTCAATCCAAATTCACTGATGGAATCCAAATCATAGAACGGACAGATAATTTTTGCTGGCACAATGCTTGTACGTAAGGTGTAAGAATTAATTAAGCTTCCACTTATACACATGTGTCGACTCTTTTTAATTCAGAGACAATCGACCGAAGAGATAAGCTGCTAGCTTAATCAACGAACATTTACAAACGAGCTACGTTCTGGCAGAAACAGAAGGAAACTCTTGCATGCTTATATTCGATCGGCTATACAATGCTTAGAGGATCAGATAAAATTTGGAGGTCGATCGACTATCTTAGTATTCTTTCTTGGATATAATGTTGGATAGCATATATAGGCTGATGCCTTGAGCAATTACGGGTTCTAACTTACTTGAGCAATTTGGACTTTTCTAACTTACTGGGTGGCAGTGATATGTAGCTATCCTAGCTATGTCCTTAACAGTCACAGTGATATGAAGCAAGCACCCTGGGTTCATATGTCTTGCCTTTTCTCACTGTTTATATAATAGCAGACTCTATCGGAAATGCATGCTCGCTTAGTGAAACGAGCCCATATGGTCGACAAATAGAATAGGTTGAAATCGCTGAATAGCTATGACATATCAAACAAGTAAAACTTTGACGAAACAGAGCTAGCTAGCTTTACAAACGCTCATCCTGCTTGTTGCAGGTTTTGATTGTTGACGAAATATGAAGGCTTGTTAGTTTTTATATTCTTATCCTTTGGCATCAAAACGCATGCATGCATCCCTTCGTAAAACCTAGCAACTATTGTTTCATTTGTTTCAATTATAGAGTTTGCAGAAATTGAGGACATTACTTGGAATTACAGTTTTAGCCAAAACGATCTGACCAGATTACCGGAAAATCAAGTATAATGACAATGGAGGTTGTAACCCAAGAACTAATGTCGCATGGCACACCAGTCCTCCTTGGCTCATATGATGAATTTTGTGACCTTGCATTGTGTGATGAGTTTAAGGGGTATATATCCAGTAACTATATATGAGGAGCTCAGTAAACAAATTGAAATGGATGTTTAGTACTACTAGAGTTTGAAACATGACAGCAGAATGATACTGATATGATATATGTGGTACTAGAATTTGGAATATGGCAACAGCATCTACAAACATGCTGAACATCAGATCAAATGCAACAACATCTTCAAAGGGTTCTAGATCTGCAAGGGAGAGTCATATATATATATATATATATATATTGTACGTTGAACCAAACTAGGAGATGTAGCAAAGGCATTCCGATCGCATCGAGGTCCACTTCAATGCCACAACTCTATTTCGGATCGAATATATACTTTGTGAAATCTCCATGAGATCAAACGCATTGCCTGTCTTAAAAAGAAGAGGATAGAAGAGGAAGAGATACTGGATTATGTTTGTCCCATTTATACAACAGTACCTGAGGTATGGATACAATTCAAGTTAATTTGGGTGAAGCATCATTTAGGGGTCTGAGTTTGCTAAGAATTGTTTGCAAGATAATTTTATTAATTTGTTACAAGATAGGGAGAGCGTATTCGGAGCACCCGGGTGCGCCGCGCACCCGGAAATTTAACGGTGAGATCGCCGGTGAGATCACCGGGTGGGGCCGGCACGGGTGAGTGGACGGTGAGATCGGCCGGGTGCGCGGCGCACACGGGTGCGCTCTATAATTTTCGCAAGATAGGATAGAACAAGCATTAACCAACCACACAATCAACTACGTACTGCAAGACTAGACGTTCTAAGCTTCTAGCAAATGGAGGCCTAGATGGAATGACCATATATGCCACTTATATATATATATATATATATATATATATATATAAATGTTTTGTATTTTCGAAACATTTACAAAACCCCCGAGAAACGTTGGTAGGAGCTGTATGGACTTCCCCACCTGCATATTTCACAATAAGAAGACGATTAGTACAAGAACCGACCATATATATATACTCTTCTCAGCTGCGGACGTCCGCACTAATGGTTTTGGTGCGGATTTTCATTTTTGCACCACTTTTCGATCGAATTTCCTCATCTCCACCGTCTAGTATCTAAATAATATTGTGTAGATCATCGCTGCAAAATTTCAGCCAATTTGGTAATCGTTAAGGCCCTCAAAATGACGTCTTTCTGTTATAAACATGAACGGTTCATGTTTGACAGAATTCAGCCCGTCCATTGGTTTTTCGAGTTTGAGGGCCTTAACGATTACTAAATTGGCTGAAATTTTGCAGAGATGATCTACACAATATTATCTAGATACTAGACGGTGGAGATGAGGAAATTCGATCAAAAAGTGGTGCAAAAATAAAAATCCGCATCATTGGTACGGACGTCCCACAGCTAAGAAAAATCATATATATATATATATATATATGCCACACTAATGCCTAATAAAGTAGCTAAAAAAACCTACCGTTTCTCCCATGGCATTTTGAATGAGAATGCGTAATTAATGGTCTCTCCGGTATTTGTTTGATGTCGAAAAATCCAATATCTTGTCTTAGTATAGTTTTCAAGTACAAGCCTCGAATTCGAGTGGCTTGTCTTTCCCCTGTAACCATCCAACACGTAAGAGACCTCTGCACATATATGTAATGTTGTTTCCATTAACCAATATATATTGGTAATCATTACTGGCTTCAAACTTTGTTGAGTTGATGGAACATGATCAAACGAAACGAAATACTTGCGCAAAAATTGAGCAAGGCCTGTACCATTGATTTGAATTAGGAAAATCATGAAAATGGTATTAGCCATAACAGTAGATTTTCTTATACATCTGGTAGCTACTAGCAAGCTAGTGGTCAAAACAGAAGCCTTTGCCAAAACAAATTGGCACCCTACCTACGATTCATATCCAACAGCTAAAAACTCGATGCATTGTTTCAGAAAATGTGAACCCGAACCTCGACCTTCTTATATATTAAGTGCATGTGTGTTAGTGGTGATTTCCTAAGTCATAACTCGGTGAGGTAAATTAGCCATATCATATTTTGATTTCAGAGTTCGTCCTAGCAGACTCACTTATTTACTTAGTTTGCAAAGTATCGATGTTATTGTGAGTTTGTGACATGTGGGTGTACACGGGTATAATTCCATGACATAAATCATTTCTGGTCTAGTATGATTTTGTTTGAAAAGTTGATGTCAAATGCAAATGGTGCAAGTTAAGATACATTTAGAGTACCAAATGCGGATGTAGCAAACTTGTGTCATCCTAAAATGTAGAATTTTGCGCGGCAAAATCGAAGCTCTTATTAGCTTATATCCTTTGAGAAATACACACATTAACAAGTTCTTCATTCCATTAGGAACCAATTCAGGGACTCGGAAGTTGATCAAACAGGCACTCCATTATGAAATATTTCGATATATCATCTGGATACACTACAAGAACATTACCCTTTTTGTATATGAACATCAGAACAATGACTAAGCAAAAATGGAGTACAGATTCACAACTCCAAAAAGGAACATAGAAACAAATTATTGCCTCATGCCTCTTCTGATTTTGCAATGCTATTATTGTCACATTACGTTTACGTTCTAAACAAACTAGTCGTATTCAACAACTAGTTCATGATTTCCTCTAAGCATAGGAGCATTTGATCTATATAAATTTTATGACTATACTGTGATCGCGTCAAATGATACATATCGTCACATCAATTACATCAAGTCGAAACAAACGTCACCTCTAAATCAGTATTCATGCAAATTGTACGTTTTAGTAAAATTGAATCGAACGTGTCACATGATACAACTTATGTCTCTCTCAAATTTGGGTTTGTTGGGCTTCATTTGTATTAATCACTACATTAATGGACTTACGAGGCCCATACTCCACGATCCGACCCAAAAAAAAGAAAAACCCGTGCCGTATGTTAAAGACTCATCTCACTCCTCACCAACCGAACCAACCTCTTTCCTCGCTTAAGCTAAAACACCTGTTTGTTCGACTTGTCGTTGGTCCTGTCTCGCCCACCAAAATCGGAAAATGGGGGTGGTGGAAAAAATAGCACCGTCCATGCTGTCATCGGAATTTGCCAATTTGGCGTCGGAGGCCCATCGTATGCTCAAAGATGGCACCGATTGGCTCCACATGGACATCATGGTATCAACTACTCCACTCTTCAATCATTAAAGTTTTGTTCTTTCTTAATGAATGCCAGTGTTGCGTTGTGTTGTGTTACTAGTACCTTGATCCATGTTTACCAAACAAAGTTAAAACTTTGTCTCTTCTTCATGTGCAAGATGGGTAGGTTCGGTTCTTTTTTCCTTATCAAGTAACTTCCATGACTCAAGTGGCTGCCAAAGAATCCGGTTTTATAATTCGCCTCTATTTTTGCTTACTTAGTTGTATTTTGAGATGATGAAGTTGCTAAAATGATGTTTAGAAGTAGAGTGAAATATGAATTGGGTGGAAAGAATATGAATTTGTGAATGTTGGTGAACAGGTCTTTGTGCATGATTGTTATATTGTATGATATATTGTAATATTGCTTGCATTATTGAATATCAGTAAATTACTCTCCAAAGAAGAATTCTGGCTCAGAGGTTAGCCGTTTGTAATCCACAGGTGGAAGGTGAAATACTGAAATTCATGTGGACATGGTCCTCGTTATGACTGTGGAACCTGGATTTGATGGACAAAAGTTCATGTCAAAAACAATGGATAAGGTTCACACACTGAGAATAAAGTAATCAGGGCGAGACCGAAAGGACTCTGAACTAAGGCGATATGCGCTTAGAATTTGGGGTTTCAAGAAGCTCGAAGGTTTCAATTGTATTGAACCGTGTTTGATTGTTGAGAGAGTTGTGTGTGTGTGTGAGGAAAAAAGACAAAGCTTCAGGGAGCGTACAAGGAAGAGAAAGCAAAGCTCCGGGAAGCGTCTGGAGGTTCAACTGTGTTGAAGGTTGAACTGTATTTTTGTTTGAGTAGTTGAGTGTGTCCTTCGAATGATCCTCGAGCTTCCCCTTATATAGAGTTACTTTATGGCCACAGGTATTGGCCCAAAGCATGTCAAAGACTTATAGAAGTCTTCAACAATAAATGTGGCGTAGGTGATTCATGCAAATCCAATTAAGGAATAGAGTTCTTAACCAACGCATACACCTCCACGTGCATGCGGACTCCGCCTCTTAGAATTATCCTAGCTCGACATGGTCTTCAAGCAATTAAGGACACTTGCCTCCCTATCTACACAAGCGTCACGCGAAGCCAATGTTGTATAGTCCTGCACTTGTATGCGAACTCCTCGCCTCTCCTTCTTCATGAAGTCTCCTACGCGGAGCCATCTCACCTCGTCTACTTCGCGAAGTCTCCTACGCGGAGCCATCTCGCCTCGCCTTCTTCGCGAAGTCTCCTATGCAGAGCCATCTCGCCTCGCCTTCATGTACTTCTACGTGAAGTCATCTCGTCTCGCCTTTATGTACCTCTACGCGAAATCCATTTCTTGATTCCATGCGAATATTCGCATGCGAACTCTGCTATCCAGCTCGCATGATGTCGCTGGCGGGCCATCACTTGTAAACTCAATTATTTTGGGCTCGCCGGTGTGACGTGAATCAAGAATTTAATTAATATTCACTTAGACATTTACTGTCCAATAAAATATTAATTTGAGTGTAAACAAATCTAAGACATTCATAGTTTCATACAAAGCATATGTAAAACCAGATTGAACCACCTACCCAAATTAGCTTTACAAATCAGAACATTGAGGTTACGGCATTTCCTTTTAACCACTGAAAGATAGCTTCTAATTGTGTAACTGATTTTCGTAAACTTATGGCTACCTTTGTACTTGGATCACTAGATGGCACATCACCTTTACTCAACATGAAGATTACCATCGAGGTGAGCGGGGGAGGAGGCGAGGTGAGTTAGGCAGGGCGAGGCGAGGCGAGTTAGGTAGGGCGAGGCGAGGAGGAGGCGAGGCGAGGTGAGGAGGAGGCGGGTGGGGTGAGGCGAGGAGAGGATGAGGCGGGCGAGGTGAATGAAGATTACTACTGTTGTTGCAGGAAGCAATACAGCTTCTTACAACATACATCCTTCAACACAGTTGAACTTTCGAGCTTCTCGAAACCCCAAATCATAAGCGCATCATGCCCTTAGTCTTTCAGAGTCCTCTTGGTCTCGCCCTGATTACTGCCCTAGTATTGTTGCTCTGCTCGCTACAATCAGTGAGTATCGACGACACGTGGAAGTGAATACTCGTAATTCCTCGTCCGCGAGGTGGCACCGGAACTCCCCGCTTGTTTGGAAGTCAAGATTCCGCACACCTTTTTTCCTCGTCCGCGAGGTGGCACACCCGCACCCTTCGTTTTTACTATTAGAAGCACTAAAATTACCTCTACGCCCCTACTGAGGATCGTGGCCAAAACACATAGCAATCTACAAACAACTGAAAACCATTAACACCTGAAAGTCATTCAGGAAAAAAGCAACAGGGTTTATGAAGGGTTTAACTAGCATCCAAACCCAAATAAGGGTAAGATTCATGAATCAGAATTTCAACATTGCAAATCTAAGACATATTCATAGTTTCATACAAAGCATCATATGTAAAGCCAAATTGAACCACATACCCAAATTAGCTTTGCAAATCAGAACATTGAGGTTACGGCCTTTCCCTTTAACCACTGAAAGATAGCTTCTTATTGTGCAACTGATTTTCGTAAACTTATGGCTACCTTTGTACTTGGATCACTAGATGGCATAGTTGGCAGTAGCTCACCTTTACTCAACATGAAGATTACCATCGAGGTGAGCGGGGGAGGAGGCGAGGCTAAGAGGAGGCGGGCGCCGAGGGTAGGAGGGGGTGGGCGCCGATGTGAGGAGGAGGCGGGCGGTGAGGTTAGGCGGTGGAGGAGTTCAAGGAGGACTGGCCGAGGATCTTGATCAAAACAGGACATTCAATCCAAAGCGATCTGGGCATATCTAAATCTTAAGATTTGATTGATCTGATTATGTTAAAATCAGCAAGTAAATCAAACAATCAAGATTCATTGATTTGATTAAGGAAATATTATTGATTCAGAATCTTCATTACATGTCTTAAGTGGAGGCATGTTAACACTATAAATACCCCCTCTCATACCGAGAAGAGAGGGCAGAAAACAAAGGAGCGAACTAGAGAGAGAGAAAAGAATCCCTCCGCGAGCTCAGAAGCCTCCCCAAAATCCTTGAAGAACTATCAAGCTCCCCAAGTAGCAAGTTCTTCACTAAACCCTTGAGGCGGGGTGTGGCGAGACGAGTCAGGCGTGGCGAGCCGAGTGTTGTGAGTGAGACCAGGGGGATGAGGCGAGGCGAGGTAAGTTAGACCGCGGGGCAAGTTGAGGTGAGTGAGGGAGGCGAGGCGAGGCGAGTGAGACCGCGGGGTGAGGCGAGGCGAGATAGTCTAGCGAGACGAGGGTAGTCAGTAGGGTAGGGTCATCAGAAACAACAGAATAAGCCTAAGCCTCACTGTTCACATGAATAGTGACTGGCTTAATATCAATTTCTATATCAATTTCCCTTACTTTTCAGTCTGATAATATGCTTAATATCTTATATACTGTGACACAGATTATCGTAAAAATTGATGACACTCCAAACTCTTCGAATCAACTATCTCTATATCTACACTACATCATTATCATCAATATCTCACTCCGTCGTCACTAACCTATACAACCGCGCCTACACCAGACGCGGGCACAAATTCTAGTATTTCCTATTGTATAACGCGGGGAATATATTTTGTTTTAACTTTAGATTTTAACAAGATGTCTTTATAATTCAGGGAGGTTTTTTGTAATAAATTCTATAATTAATCATTGTAAGAGACTAAGTACTCAATTTACAACTTATGACTTCATCTGCAGACTTAAGTGGCAGCAAGACTTGGTGCGTAACAATGCTAAGTCACAAGAAGACTTGAGTTCACTTCTAGCAGCAGACGTAGTCACCTTTGCACCAGTTGGATCCTTCGTCTCCACATCCTTGTTGAGTCCAACGAGGTACCACTTCTTGATCTTTCCTATATCAACTTGCTTCAAAAGCTTCTCAATGATCTTTTTAGTAGGGTTACGGCAGCCAGGTAAAGCCAAAGAGAAAAACAAAACGATCAGAAAGAAGAAGAAGAAGAAGACGACCAAAGGGAAGGTTATAATAAGACCTTCCAAGGCTTCAGGTTTAAATCCTTGTAAAGTAAAACCTTTTGCTACACTCAAGTCTTTTTTATTTCAAGAGGAAACCATTTCTAACGCATCACATAGTGAAGCAGGAAGAGCACTAGGTAGCAAACTTTGATTCCAAAGTCCAACCAGAGCTGGAGTTGAGGAAAATATCCTAACTTGGAGATGGCTAAAAGAAATGGAGTCAAAGGTAGAAGCAATCCTCTTTTGATGTCTTCAACAACGGCTCGAATCCCCCATCTCCATGGGGTGGCAAATGATCTCGTAATGCAGTTAATGATAAACTTCAGAAGTGGAACCTGAAAGATTTAGGGGATGATTTTTCTGCAATGGGAATGCTAATTTGAAACGTATACACCAACTTAAACACAACCACCAACTAAATATTCGAGGCAAATACTCTTCAACAACCCTCTTAGAAGTCTTAACATTGATAGCAAACTAATAAACATTTTATTACTTGCACATGGAAAATGTAAGAGAAGTGGTTAATGTTATCCAAACAGAAAGCAGCAGCAGCCATCAGATTACAACTTTCAAGTATTTAACGTATTATTTTTCTTCAGTTTTTCTCTTGTTGTTTTGGTTTACAAATTTGAGTGGCCAACTCGAACTTGTACTCTATGCCATGAAGTGTTCAGTATCCCTCTCAAGTTCCAGATGTCCTCCACTTTTTCAGGTTGTACATTTGCTGCTGAATCCACCTGCACATCAAAGATGCCAAGAACCGTGAGACTTGAGATATACAATTCAGGGAAAAGAACTACAATTTATACACATTATGTGTGCTGGTAAATGTTATTGAATGTGTATAAAATACACCAACTATTATGACAAGATGTAACAGGACTGAGTCATAACATGTCAATGAAGCAGGTAACAAGGATAAGAAGTTTCACAAGTTCAAACACGTGGTCAAAACTTGAATTTTCCAGTGTTAGAAGTCTACCAAAAGGTCATGCTCACAGAATTTTGGCAACTCAACCAGAAAAACCAGCAGCCTTGCAGACCAATGCACAAGCATGTGTTAAAATTTTGAAACATGTGATTAATATCTGATGCTATCTTCACGGATGTAACAACGTACCTTCATATTGATATGAATTACATTCAGGCCTATATAATATATGGCCATTCAAAGTCAGCTTTTGGTTTGTTGATATTATAATTAGGATGTCAAGCACAAGCACATAATCTCACAAAGGGAAATTAACAATAATCAAGCATCTCACAGATCAAACATCTAATGGTGCATGATATACTAGGATAGGAGGTCTAATTAGTTGAATAAGGAAAATGCTTCTAAACACTGCTTCTATGGTTGTACTAATTCTTTGAACCGGTGTTCATATTGACCGAGTTATAGGTCAGACAGAGATTGTGTTATTAGATGCCTCAGTAGCAAATGATAAGTTCAAAATTACAAATATCATCACTAGAAACTTAGGTAAAGTTTAAAAATAAGGGCCATGTGGGTGTAAGGTCTAATGAGCCAAGAGTCCAACCACTGGTCAAACCCTTATATGATAATGGTTTTGCAGTGATAAGCTAGTAGAGTCCAAACATTACATAACTCTGAAAGCTACAAACGTAACTTCGGATATGGGCTATTATAGATGGTAGGCATCATATTCACAAAATTGACATTGAGGATTATATATCAATTGGTGCATGTAAGCTTCCTAGCATGAGGATATTGTATCACTGTAAATAATATGTTATCAGAATCAACAAAACGTACTGCTTTTGCAACAATTTGGGTACTCTGTCGGACATCAACCATGGCCTCGAAAAGTACCCATGCCCATTTGTCACTGCATGTGGCCTCGGCAACATATGGGATGCCAGGTTGCTGATGTCTAGATGCTTCAAACCAGGTATTGCCACCATCAACAGAAATATCAACTCTCTCGATCCCACGACCACCTCCTGATGCTGCATACCCACTAACTTTTACCTGTACAACCCATATTTATGAAGGATTAAAACCAACAAGCCCATTGCTGGTAAAACACAGTTCCGACCATATCAAACACTGTGGCAGCAAATCAATAGTCTCAAACATGATCAAGAAGGAAGTGTGTAACACATAAGGAGTAGCCGAGTAGAAAGAAACCAACCAATTACTATGGTTGCAGGATAAAACAGAATATAGGGGAAAACTGAGTATTTTAAAGGTTTGCAGTCAGTTCAAAAGGCTGTTTTGCAATATAAGCAATCAAATATGTATGCTATGAGAAGGTAAAAACACTTGAGATCTTTGACCTCTAACATACATGCTGAAAAAGACTTACTGAATTGGACCTGGGAGCTATAACAGCAAAAAAAAATTAAGTCTCTGTGCATGCCATAATGTAAAGTAAACAATAGACATTCAATTGCATAGAGAGAAGGAAAAAATTGAAATTAGAACTAACCTTTCCAGGCTTTAATGCATTCACATCCTCTAGAGAGCAAATTACACACTGTCAATCATCAATATCCTATGTCAGCCAAATAGACAGACTAAGAAAATTCGTGGCAATTCCGAACAAGGTAAGATTGACTCTCCATACCTGGACAGGAAAATCCATTTGTGGCCTCCTGGTCGACCAATTAATGTTATCCCAGTTTACTGAAGGTGGAAACATTTTGTAGTCTTTTTGCATAAAGAAACCCTGCAAGGTTGTTAGGTAAGTTCAAATCGTTAAAAATGTGCGATATGGTAGGAAGAAGAAAGTTGAAGGAATAATAGACTGAAGAATCCAATCCTGACCTGACATTCCTCTGCAATGACATTAATCGAATCAAGCCATTTAACAGAACGGGCACCAATAACACCAGGCACAACTACACGCAATGGAAACCCATGATCCCTGTTTAGGGTCTTCACATGATAAGAGAATACAAAACAAAACCCAATATCAGACTGATGTACTGATTGTATGCACAAGATAATTGATTACATGACAGTCTACAAGGCAGAAATGAAAACGAGACGAAGTAAAAAGTTACAAGCCAGTCCAAAATGCAACAGGTACATAACCAAATACTCATGCAACAAATCAGAAACAGGTGATCGAAACGCAAAGCTGAGGAAATGGCGTAATATTAAGATTCACAATCTGAACATCTACTTTGCTGAACTTACCTCTCCATTCATCTCATAAGCAAGTAAAACATCTGCATCCGGGCTTGTGGCCTGAATCAGTGGAATTGATGCTTTGTAGGGGCCTCCATTTTCCTCCTGTAAGTTGTAATCAATGCTCTAACTATTAGAGTGAATACATAATTTCCTTTTGCTGTCAAATCTATTTGTCAACTAGAAAACATCTCAAAACCAAAAAAAAATAACTTCAAAGTGGTGATAAAAGTATCCAAGCTTGTACCTTACACCTATCAACGCTTACAAACTCAACATGTTTTCCACCAGATTTAGTAGCGCCAGTGAACTTCGGAATTCCCACAAGTTCAAGTACATCAGCCAATTTCGCACCAGCCCATACAGCTGTAATGAGCTTGAGGAAAATTTATAACAGTTAAAACTCATACTAGCAAAAACTTCTCAGACAAGAAAAAAAGATAGATAACAGATATTCATGCAGATATATAATGTAGCTGGGAACTCAAAGACCACTGGTACATTCAAACAAGACATCAACGCTTCATGCTAGAGCTTGAAAGCAAAAAGCAACCAGTGAAAATTCAAAATGAAACAATGAAAGAGCAACAAACCATTTCCTATAGCAGAAACATCCCATCCAACTCCCTTGACAGTCCGAGTTTGGCTCATAGCTGTCCTTCTATTACCTGCACACTGATTGATCAACACCAAATCAAATCCCACCGCAATCGAATAACATAATAAACCTCTGCAAAATCAAATGCATAACAAAAAGATACCTGCAATGTGGCAGTGACATTGTACTTAGGAAGCGCCCTGTGATCACATAAAAACTCAATTCATTAACACTAATCCAATGCTAATAAACAAATTTCACATCCACTATTGCACACAACTCACATGATATCCTTGAAAAACAGCTGCTTGGGATTTTGGATCAATCCGGTTATGGAAACAGAGTAACTGAAATTTGCAGAGCGAGTTAGCAATACTGAAAACGAAAGAAATTGAAAACTCGGTTTAGGGATTTAAGATAGACCTGTGGATGTCATCGACTATTGGAATAGGACCGTGGTTTCTCTTGTAGAACAAATCCACCGGAGTGACGTAAGCGGCGCCGAGAGCCGAGCGCGGCGGTTCGGCGTTGAAAGGCTCCTGAAAATCGAGTCAAGGATCGAAGTTTAACGAACGAGTTTTGCAGAATCAAAGAGAGTGAAGTAATCGAAGAAGAAGAAGGCTTGCCTTGGCGTTGATTTGGAGGCTCGGATGTCGAGGCGGCTCCCGCGAGTAATCTGAGGGACCTGTGACGCCGGGCATTTTCGAATTTTCCGGTGAGTTTTTCCGATTCCCAAAGAGAGAAGAAGAGAGTTGTGATTGAGCAGACGAGTACAAGTGAGCAACTTAAGCTTGGGGTGAGGTCATGGTGACGTTGTATAGGTCCGAATTGAAACCAGAGGCGCCTTTGGTTTGTCCTTGAGCAATTCTATACATTATCGTTGCAACGGCTTCATCGTAGTAATCGACACTAGACGATTATGAATGGTTTAAATAAATGTGAGTGATAAGATGTGGAAAAATCTGTGTTTTTGGTATGTAGATCCTTACTTGATTGAACATCTTCTCCCTGCTCGGGCAATCTTCGTCAATCATACTAGTAGACTACACCACATCAAAATCCAAAACAAAAGGAAACAAATTATATTAAATAATAGAATCTCAAAACAAGAATAATACTAGCCTAAATATTTTAAATGCGAATCGATTACTTATAACGACATCTTATGCATTTTGTTGGTGTCATTTTTTAGCACTAACAGGTCAACGAGAGGTCCGTTGAAATCATACGTGGAAAGTGGTGGGTTTCCTCTCCTTGAAGGTGAGCTAGCTTCCTCTACTTCATTAGTGGACTTTCAACACTCCTTTGGTGACAGCTGTTTTTAAAAGTAACATGCAAACTGGGATTAGAGACAAAATAAAATTTATTAATTTCTAGTATTTTTAGTGACAGCTGTTTTTAAAAGTAACATTCAGGTTGTTTCTAAAACCTGCTGCCAGTGATCCGTAATTTTTTAAAATAAAAACTGTTTTTTTTTATTTACCAAACACTGTAAAACCTAAAAATTCGGATAGAAGCTGTTTTTTTTTAAAAACGAAACTGTACCAAACTAGGCTCAAGTGAGACAGACAGATTCAATACTAACGGGCTTTGCGGGCTGGAGGGTCCCACTTTCAAAAGAGAGTGTGTTGGCAATGATAGGGGGCCACTGAAGGGGACGACGCCGTTTTAGGTACTAGAGTAGTAGAGTTTCACAAATGTCCACCATTGTTAATGAGGTAGAGGCCGTAGAGCAAAATGCTTGACCTGGATGCTACGAATGGTGGAGGGGATGCTTTGCACTAAAGACTATGGATTAATGTTAACTTAGAAAGAAAGGCAAGGGGGTGAATCTTCAAAGTCCAGAAGTTGATTCAGTACATCAAAATGGTCGAAGCACTTCCCGTACCAGTGGAACTATGCATGAGAGAAATGGCTTTGGTACCGGTGTATCATTCCATATGGAGGCAATGCGAAACGATATTATGAATGTGTATACACTATACAACAAAGGAATGTACTAAACAAAATAAGTTCATCAGGGAGTACCGAGCATTATAAACAACCTAATTCTATAATCACTGTAAGAGACTACGAGGAGTACGTATTACATTTACTTATACAGACTACATCTCTTGTACTGCAAGATTGACAAGCCAAAAGTCCTCCCAACTTACAACTTATGACTCCAGCGGCATGTTCAATCTGCAGACTTAAGTTGCAGCAAGACTTTGTGCATAACAATGCTAAGCAAACCCTCTTTATTTCCAAAGCTCCCTGCCGGCTGCTGCTATGTGTGGCTGCATAAATGAAATATAAGATGAATTTTACTCAAACATATTTACAAAGTAAGTATAGTATTCTACGAAAACACCAATGAAAAGGGAAAAGGATGTTTCCACATTCTAGGAATTAGAACAAGTAGCTACCTTCTCACACTGCTTTGGATGTTGCTCTATCTTCCAGGTGTTGTTAAAACTTTTGATCCAGCAGTGATCCTTGTTGCTCGTTTAAGAAGAGTTCTGTATTCTTGGCTTCTTGACCATTCATCAATCTCACGAGCTCGTAGCACTGGCAAAGGATGTGAAAGCTGCCTCGTTTGTGCATTTCTGCAGGGCATGAGATGAATTCAATGAATCCTAATACGTAATTGCCAACTTGTGTGACACTGCTGGTGTTGCGTATGAGAGTTGTTTCTTACCTTATATACCACCCTACAGGGCTTGCGGAAGCCTTGTCATAAGAGCGAGCTTGTTCCAAAAATGCATCCACATTTAGTTGATCAGCCATAGATGGACACCCACCAGCTAATTTCATCAACACAGAGACGACCACCTCTTGTGGGCACATCAAATGGGTATCAGACAATCAATAATTGATGCAAAATAGCACGTACAGGTAAGCTATAGATTCTGGAGGTTATGTACCTTTGGGTCTTGCGCAACAAGAAGGGCCGCACGATCACAAGTTAGTTCCGCTGCTCGAAGCCAACGAAATAACTGCTCTTCTAAACTCTGAGCAATCATGCCACCAAGCCCTATGAAGAACACAAGTATTCAAACATATATACAGTCTGACTATGAAATGCCAATACCTATGAAAATGACCATATTAAGTGATTCTCCATCAGTGCATTCTAAGCATCAGGCAAACTAACAAGTGCATCATTAGACCTATAAATCTCTTCGGGAAAACTGTTGGGCAATACAAACCACTATGGGTCAACTATGACTATGAGTCTATGACAACAAACATAGAATGAGGTTCAAACTCAATCAACACTGACATAGAACTGAAAAGGTCAAATTACTACAGATAAGGTTACAAGTACCAGGTATGGTATAAGCTCCGAGGGTAAGGATATTCGCAAATGTAAGCCACACACCATGGTCGCATTTCAAATGACCTAACTCATGAGCCAAAACCGCCTAGATTCATAATAAACAATGGAATAGTCAGTCATTTAAAGTAAACATTGCTACAAAATCTAACAGCATAAATCAGTTTCACACTATATTACGAATGAAGTGAACTTCCTTGAACAAAATTGATCACCAAATAATCCTCGCTGGGAAGTCACAAAAATATGGATAGCAATTCAGGACGAGGTAAACCATAAGATCAGAGAGATTAACAACCTGCAACTCTTCTCTTGTCAAAAGCTCCACTAGGCTAGTATGGATAACAACAAATGGCTTTTTACCACTTATAGCTAACGTGTATGCATTTGGTACAGGACTTTGACGAACATATAGATCAGGAGCATCAATGTTGAGTATGTCCGCAGCTTCAACCATCAACTTATGTAGATCGGAAAGCTGATAAAACAAACACCAATTCAAAAATAGTTACATTAGCAGAAAGCATCAAGTATAATTCTCCATCTATACTCTCGCAGTATACAATACTCTAAGAAACCATACAACCATATTCAATAGAAATTCCATGACATTGTGGTCTACTATACTCTAAAACCTATGCCATCGACTGACCTGATTCTCCGAAACAAGAAGGGATGTTCCGATATTCTCAAGAAGCATCACTTGCTCCGTAACAGATCCTGCAATATACTCCGAATTAAATTTAATAAAAAGTTGAGCAGACTTTAACAACAAGCACATTCTTGTACAAGTTTAATCCATCACAAATTATAATCATCATACCAAGTAGAACCTTTCCGATTTCATTTAGTCCAGGAATCGCTCTCAAAATCAACGTGTTCTGCATAATAACGACACCAAAGCTAATCAACACCATAGCTAACCAGCCTGATCCTAATCAAAACTAAACAGTGACAACAATAGGAACTCAGTAAATTAACCTCAGTAAAGAAAAATTAACCGGACCTGTTTATCGAGCGGGTGGCGGAAGTCATCGGCGTCGAGGTTGCGGAAGACGACGGAGGAGGCTCTGCTGGTCACGGCGAACCTAACCCCGCGGAACTTGGTGACGGTGCTGAATTGGAAGGTTGGAGAAGCAAACCTTAAATGATCGGAAGCTGTGGAGGTGAAACTGCTGAGAGACTTGAGGGAGAGAGATGATAAGGGAACGGAAGCCATCGGAGTAACAGTAGAGAGAGAGAGAGAGAGAGAGAGAGAGAGAGAGAGAGAGAGAGAGAGAGGCGTGATTTTTGGGGATGTTTGAAAGTTAAAACGTGCTTGTGTTCTCAAGCCATTATGCGTTTGTATGTTTGTGTCCACAGCCGTTCTTATGGTACACGTTTGGCGCCATTTCGCTTTCCTTTGACTGGCCCAATGTGATTTTTAAGGCCCAATGTTTCGACCCAATTGAGTTGGTGGAAGCATGATGATAAATGAGTGAGCCATTTTAAGGTCGGGTTACGTATACGTAAGCCCAAGCTCATCCAGCTAGATCATGAGTTCGATCCCCCTCTAATTTATGAAAATGTTCAAGTTAATTTGACTTGTATGCTTGTATTATGTTGTTTGGATGTCTTATAACTACTAGATTGAATACAATCTGATATCGCCACATCATTCTTACCCAATACACTGAAGACCCACCATGTATCCGGACATGAACCGTGGGCCGACTATTGATGCCTAATTAGAATGAAAACCAGCCCAATCCACGGTTTAACTAAACAGGCCCAAACTCAACCTACACCGTTTGACTGTAGGAGACAAGCAAAACGGCGTCGCTTTCTGTCCAATATATAGTTTCACTCTCATCCTTCGTCTCTGGGTGTGACCCAACGCTGCGAATTTCTGAGTCCCCTACAGATTGAACCATGTTAGTTCCCTCAACCATGTTAATTTCTTTTCTGCATATAAATTTCTCTGAAAGAATCGGAGTTGTAATAGAATTACTCATCTTTTTGTTGAAATTTACAAAAGGAGGAAATCGGTGAATCGTCAGCCGGCGCCGGAGGTTGAGGAGAATCAAGACAAGGAGCCCAGCTTTCAAGAGCTCATCAACATCGAGGTTTGTCTTTTTGAACTCGAAAAGTCTTGGGATTATTTACTGCGTTGTTGGTTGCTGAAATTACTGCGGTGGATGATTTGTTACAGTTGATTGAGAGCGGTGAAAAGGAGCGGTTAATGGAGCTGCTGAGGGAGAGGCTGATTGAGTGTGGGTGGAAGGATGAAATGAAAGCTCTTTGCAGGTAAATTTTGTTTCTTTCTGAATTTACTGCTGTTCAAAACTTACTCTTTTTATTTTGAATCATAATCACCGAGAGTGTTGTTGTGCATTTTTGTTATCAATTAGGATCGTGTTGATATTTTTTGAGTAATATAGATTAGGAGCGCTATTTTGATGTGAAAGAAATAGGAATGGTGTTAGTTTAAGCATAAGATCGCAGATGCCGTAGGGGTGAGTTGGCAATTCGCAAATGCTTTTTGTTTATGAGATGATGGAAAGTCATATGAATCTGTAGGTGGCAAACTTAGTTCAATATAACGACTTTTATTCCCGTAATCGGGGGGATACAGAGGTAGAGGCGTGTGGCATTCATTGCAATACATAGCTGTCGTCCAGTGGGTGACTTTCCCGGTAGAATTGTGTTGGCTAGGCATACCTGTAGCCAGATCGTATAGGCAGAAAATTGTAAGAACAGGATGCCTAAAGCATTTATACGCTGCCTAATAGTCCATCTTTAACAAATGCAGGATTACAATGTTAACAAGGGATTATCAAGAGAAATGTATCAACTTAAGATAAGGAAATAATAACCTGTTCATATAGCCAGTAAATGTCAGACATACTACAATATATTACTGATCAACTGAGTCTAAAGCATTTTTGGATACTCGAGCAACTTCCCCAACCCAACAAAAATATCTGACCAACAACTAATGATGGATGATTATATCTAATTGTATAAGACACCAAAGTGTTTTAGTCGTTAAGCATTGCAGTTGGAGTTCAGGACAGCTTTTCAGCCATGCACTAATAGATAACCTGCTTGTCAACCATTAATGAACAATATTATCTTTTGCTGCTAATGTATGATATTTGACATCATCGATTGCACAGAATTTTTTATTCCAGTTCTTTAACTCTTTCCTTTGAGTAATATGATTAATACAAGTAAATAGTGAAAATTTGTTCCTCTATGTTTAACTTAAAGTTTTCTTGCTGTCAATAATGTGTTTATCTTCTTTATCATAGCTGGTCTTTGGGCATCTTTTCATTTGTGTTATTGATAATGGTAGGTCATTCATAAAGAAAAAAGGGAGGAACAATGTTACTGTGGATGACCTTGTACATGTAATCACCCCAAAGGGCAGAGGTAAGCCTTTGTTTTTTCTTTTCTCAAGTTTTCCTTTTAATGGTCTGCAAGGTAGAAATTATTCAGTTTTGAAAGAAACCACCTATTTCCATAAATTTTGTGTGTGATTGCAAAAACATTATCAGCTAGGTAAACTTGTACATCTTCTCTTAACAACGCTCTGTATTGGCATAATGTGTTTTTTTATACTCAGTTAATACCAGAGTTAGTATAGACTTATAGATGGTGGTATAATCATGTGAGCATGAAGCATGGGGGTTAGAGGTTAGTGTCAGAGGACTTGGGTGTCTCTTTCTACAAGGGAACTCAGGAGGTATTTATGTTGGATTTGTAATGATGTTGAATGGGTCGGTAAGTCACCGGCATATTAGGCTGTCAGAATTTTGTTTTCTGTCTTAACCAGGGGAATGTTGCTTTTGGAATTGTGGTGAATTGCTGTTGGAATCACTAAAACTAAAATTATCCTCATTGCTACATGATTACTATCAGTGTGACTAACCTTCAAATGGCTGGATGTCACATTCTGAGTGAATTGACCAACTTGATATCAACAGTCCAGTAATTTCCAGTCATATGGACTTGAAATGCCTCACTGTAGACATTAGTCATTTCCTTTTGCAATGTGTTAACAATTGTGTATTTGTACCAATGCAGCTTCCATTCCTGATTCAATAAAGGCAGAGCTTCTGCAAAGGATTCGTACTTTCCTAATGTCGGCAGCTCTATAAAGTATCATTCAACATGATGAAGCTTTTCTGGAAACTCATTGGAATGCTAGTTCAGAATTGGAAAAGTGCCAACATATGTTCGATTCCTTGGTGGTTGGAGGCAACTGTTATTTATGGGCAGTAAAGCTTCAGACTTGAGAATTGTATCAATGTTATAGAGAGCAACCTAATATCACATTGTGGTTGTAATGATATACATGCTAGTATTTAAGTATTTTACTGATCTACTGATGTTTTGTATCGACAGTCACCATTGATATTCACATATATATATTCTGATTTGTCTAAATTGTTCAATGCCGACTCTTGAATTTAGGGGTCTGATAGTATACGAAATTGTTTAGGAAAGTGCTGAGTAAATAAGGCAATTTTAGATATATATATATATATTTTTTTTTTCGGTGAAAGACATAAATCTCTCCCAACTCACCCAGCAAATCGTGAATGGGGGATTTGGATAGATTTTCTTTCCCTTCATAATTACCTAAAAATGTCAAACAACGATTTTGTGTATGGCTATTTTAAAGCCCATAAAATGTCAAACAACCACTGATTTGTCGTGGTCAATTAATTAAAAACGATATTAACGAAAAATAATTAAGATAGAAAAGGAAAGAACGATAGCTATTTCCTTACGTATAAGTCAATCTCTATATTATAAATTAGCTAGGGTTAAGGTGAAGTTCATTCGATTCTGTAGGGTTAAGGTTAGTTCTTTCAAACCATCTTTGTTCTTACCGTTTTTTCTTCTATTGTTCAGTTCGTTCTTGTTTCTGTTTTATAAGGATTCTCTTTCGAGTTCTTGATAATCAAATTTTGTTTATTACTAATACCATTATTCGACAAGTTTTTCTTTTGACATGCAGTTCTTCATGAATATATTGTTAGTTTTGATTCGATTACGTACTTATGCTCTTAACGTCTTATTTACTCATGTTCATGTATGTTTTCTCAGATCATGGGTCGAAGTAACACAAAGTTGCCTTTAGAACTACTAAAGAACGAGAAGTCTCGCAATGTCACTTTTCGAAAGAGGAAGAAGGGATTGATGAAGAAGACTTTTGAACTGAATAAGTTGTGTGACGTGCAGTGTTCTGTTATCGTTTACGAGAAGAAACCTAATGGCCAATTAGTTCGGCCAGAGACCTATCCTGAAAACCCTGAAGAGGTCAAGCAAATTATTGATAGGTTTGTCTCCAAATCAGCCAAAGTAAGGAAAGTCGAAAATTTGGCTGATTATTTCGGCAAACAAATCATGCAAGTGAAGAAAGAGACTGCCAAATTGCGCCAAAAGAACAACGAAACTCGATTTCCTTCATGGGATGACAGGCTAAACGACTTGTCATTAGATCAATTGCTTGATCTTTTGAAAAAGCTCGATCACAAAATAGAAGACGTGCATCAGCGTTTTGATAAGCAATATGCTATTGATGATAGTATACTCTCACAAACGGTATGTGTTCTCTCTCTTTTTCTCAACTCTTAACTCGTTTACCGTATACCATCAAAATTTTCACTCATAAAATTTAGTTTAATAAATAAATAAATAAAACTAGAGTTACAAAATATCATCATTTACTAACTAGATTTTGTTTGTAAATCATATTCATAATTTGCAGGCCTTGTTTTCGAACAACAACTTGGAGTATTCTCAGATGGTTGCATTAAACCAATACCCTTACAGTGGTTCGATGATGTACATGAGTGATAGGGCTTTGCCTGAAGAGCAAAGCAACCTCCAAGTGTTTCAAAACAACCTAATCAATTATCCTCAGAGTTACAATAGCGGTTCGATTGTGATGAACATAAACGGTAAGATCGAAGTACCGATAATCTAATCAAGTTTTGATCATATACTTGGTATGTGACTAGTAATAACATATGCAGGCATACCATGGCAAAACTACAACATTCAGAGTGTTCCATCAACATCAAACGGGTCAAATTACGATGAATCAATTCCTTCTTTGAGGTTTGAAAATCGCCTGCAATATGGAAGCATGGATGATAATTTAACGTTCTGTAATCAAGTTCCGCTGCAGACTGTGTATCCAATGTCCGCAAGTTACTTATGTGATAATGCTAACCAATTCTTGCATCTCAAAGGCTAGCGAGGGCGATGACGATCAGCACATAGAATCTCAACAAAACCATTTAAATCTGTTTTCTTTAGAGCTTTAATCTTTTGCTAAGGTTGCGAATATAAATTGATCATCTGAAATCCGATACGACTTACTTGTGTTTCTTGATGTTTATGGATTTGAATGTACCATTTTAACTTTATGAACGTTATGCACTTTTGTTGTTATTGTGGTAGCCCCTGCTAGAGTGGTATGCCACTCAATCCAATAACTTGTTGTGTTTGTACCCAATTAGTTTAACAGCAGTGATGCCTTCACTTCTTCACAAATTTGTATTAAAAATAAAATTTAGCTGCAGAAGTACAAATGTTAACCAAGATATTCATCGCATCAAACAAACTAGCTGATTCCTATGCACACTAGGATTCCATTTAAATGGGTATAAACTCCATAAAGAAGTTGTTCCTAGTAATCGCTTCAAAACCTAAACGGCCTCCGCTAGTTTTCCAAATTTGACCGGTCGTTATATTTGGTAGTTGGCTAGTTGCCAACTTCAGTTTTTTAGTTTCCTTCTCTTGTCTGAGTTTAGTTACTATTACTATTTCTTCCTTACTATTTCCTGTTAATAACATTTTCAAAAGACCGTCATCAAGAAAAATAGGCAAAGACAATGGATATAGGTCTTTCTGGAATATATATACATATTAGATGCAAGATCAGTTACATGAGTTGTATATACACATATTTTCTGTCTCTAAGCTCTAAGCTTTGTTCCAAATACCATGTACTCTCTACTCTCTAAAACGTCTTCAGTTTCACATTTCACCCTCAAACAAACTTGCACCCAAGGTGGGTTTCGAGGAGTATCCTCTCCTTCATCTCCATCAATATTTGCAGCAGCTCCTAACAGTGCATTTCGCATTCCACTCAATACTACATCAGATGAAGATCCTTCGAAAAACTTCAGCTAGGAAAAAAAAATGAATAATTAGAATACAAATACTCATGAAAACATCATTTTTAGACATACAAATGATATTATTCATAAATTATTACCCCATCTTCAGCATACAAAAAGGCATGAATTCTGGTAGTTGGGTCCTCTAGAGTTAGTCTGATCTTACAAATTCCAACAGGAAAGTGATAGTCCATTGCCCGGCATGGCAAAATCGATACAACACGAACAACACACTTATAACCAACCATCACCTATATAAGATACGGAATTTAGAATCTGAAACATCATACAATACTACTAGAAATTGTGCAAGTTACTACAATGACAGGAGTGTATGTCTATGTAATACATATGTAAAAGGAAGGAATATGATTTTTAAAATCAATTCAACAAATACGTATGGGATGTGGCAATGAGAACAAGTTGTAAAATAGATAAGATACCTCTGGACTCGTGACAACATCCATTAAGGTATGAAATTCACAATCATCATCAAAATCAACCTCTAAGAGAGCAAAGAATAACATCAGTGGAGGAAGTATACATAACAGAAGTGGCAAAAGTTAGAAAACTTGAAAAGTTCTCTCCAACACAAAGATGTGCTACCTGTAATTCGAGAAGGCCAAGGTAAGCTCCATTGTGGCATCCGTCTTAAACTTCTTGGATTTCGTAATAATCGCTCATCATACAACCTGACAAATATACAACTATTTTAGTAAGTTACTACAGCCAAACAATGCAATACATAGCAATATGATGAAAATGTGTATCTACAAACCTTTGCGGCTCAGGTCTGAATCGGTCCCCATACGAGGCAAAACGAATTCTAGAGTATTGAGTCAACACAACACGCCATAGTCCATCGTACAATTCACACAACAAATTTGAAAGTTTTATCCAACCGCCGGTTCTGAACAAAGGGAGGAAGTCTGGCTCAATATCTTGAGTTATCACTCTCAAAACAGTTCCTAAAGTCGGAAAGCTGCATACAACATCTCTTGCTAAAGAAAAGGTTTCCACATGTAGAGCCAATGGTTGATGCATCTCCTCTGAGAGCCTGCATGATGTAATATATCACTCAAACATAAATTTTTGAGAACTCTCCCATTTAGACCCCCAGACATGGTTGAATACTGCTATTAACTTACTTTTTGTGAATGTTGGCAGGGGGAGCATCACTTCCATCCCAAACAAATGCCGTCCACTGACTTTCAGCTCCATCATAGATATAAAGTACCTTCATATATATGACAAGAAAAATAATTTGTACTTGGTATGCAAAAGAGGAATAAGCAAGTTAACCTAGTTGGATGTTTATCAACAAAACTACACAGCAACAGGGTACATATATACCAAAAATGATCAACTTACTTTACAAAACAAATCAAAATGCTCGCCTTCGGTTAAATTTCTGGCGATCGAGATATCATTTTGGCCTATAAAAGAAAATACATATTTATGAATATTAAATGAGTAATGATGGATGCAAAAACTAGCTTCTTTACCAACAAAAATCATAACAAATGTAAAGAGAATTGCCATCACATGTCCAGACTCTGATAACTTTCTGAATGTAAGAGGAATGCTATTGTAGCTTAATATATATCATTACAAAATCCCAATTCATTTGAAACATTCAGGATATTCATATTATATTAACCCAAATATGTAGCATCTCATGATCCTCATCCATTAGAATCATGTCCCCATATTATCATCAATAACATGACATTTTAATTTGCTTTATAATATTATTAAACCACAATAGTTCATAAATAAGGTTATATTATATCATTTATTTCCCCAATACCTTGATCAATCGGGAAATCCCGAAACCATCTTCTCAGGTCTGTAGCAAATCTCTTGTCTAGGTCCCTTTCGCGGAACCTTTCAGATGTCTGATAAGGAACACTACCATCACTTCCGCTATACAGGGCAAAGCTAGAGTACTTCTTATTATAAACTGCACACACGTCATCTCCCACAACTTTCATCTGCAAAGTAGCATGTATCAGGTCAAATTAAACAATAATTTATGATGTAAGGTCAAACAAATAAAAAATTCTTGGCAACTGTTTGTGTCCATGTATCACAAGAGATGGAGGAGACAAGCATATTCTGACTAATTCTCTGTGTAGTCATCATATAAGCACCAAAGCAAGTAATGGCTTACAAGAGAATGAAGTGATGCTATTAAAAGTAAAACAATTTTCCTTGCAATTTTCAATTGATACTTAAAAAGAAGAAACAGTACACATTCAATAATTTGCACATTTGAATGAAGCAATAGACAGCATAAATGAAATGGCTCTAAATTTGCAAAGTACCGTGACATTTTGAAACTGCATTATGTCTCCCGGCGACAAAACACGCGGACTTTTTGCCATAGTTTCAAAGAATATTTGAACGGGTAACCCAGGATCATGATGCGTCTCATCAATTATCCTCACAAAGTAATACCAATCTGCAAAAGATGTGAACATAATCAACAATTAACACAGAAACTAACATTTTGCATCTCTTGCTTTAGCCAACCTATTAAGAAGAAAGCAAGCAGTGGCTGATCTATTAACGCCTTTGCTTATCATCGCCACAACACAAGTACAAATTCATAAATAGCTCCATATACCTTATATGCAACACAAAACTAAGCAAAACTCCATCAAGTACACAGCACATATTAAGCAGAAATGCAAAAACAAACCCACAAACAAAGCAAGTTGTGGCTCAGCAAACACCTTTACGTCACGAGTCTCGTCAATCTACTACCGGCACACATCGCCGGCAGCCGTAAGTCCGGCCTTTGTTTCATCATTTCCACCAAAAATTCATATTACTACTCAAATCATCCCAATCATTTCGGTACTAAATCAAAACAAAAATGAACCATTTTCATCAAACACAGAGCTCAGTTTTAGCTCAGCAAACAACACCGAGTCTCATCAATCTACTACCGGCCAATATCGGCGGCAGCCGCATCGCCACCGCAGCTCAAGATTTATAAAATAGCTCCAAAACCAAGCAATTCAAGTAAAACCTAACTCTCCGGTGTAGAAAATCTAACATCCGAAATCAACAAACTGAGAAAAATAGAATAGAAGAGCGGGATTTACCGGTGCCTTTGGTCTGTCTGGGAAAACCGTGCTCGAGAACGACGCCGATGATGTTGACTTTGCCGCGGGTAACATTCCGGGCGCTTCTGATGTTGGTGAAGTGGTAGAGGTCGCGCATTGCCGACATCGTAGCTCCTCTACTGCTTCACTCGATCTTCCGCTTCTAGGGTTTGTTTGTTTGACTGTTTGAGAGGGAAAGTGAGGCAGAGAGTTGGAGTGTACTCGCTCTGTGCTAAATTACAACATCTGCCCTCGAGTATATGAGATTTTTAGTAAAGCTACCGTCTACTTTTGAAAACAAACTACTGCCTAGTTTTGTAAGCAACCTACCACAAATTTGATTTTCTTTAATGTTATGTTTTAAGTTCGAGGTCTGCTGCTTTTAATATTGTTAATTATGTACTTCTATCATTTGCATTTGACTATCTTTAATTTTATTTCTCATGGTTATGCAATGAATTGAATTTATAACATTATTTTGGTAATGTAATGAACTTATTTTATATTTTAGTATATTTTAATTTATTAAAAATAATAAATACATAATTTTATTTACCGTGTCCAAACCGTGTCGGATATTCAGTTTTTGAGTTTTGCTGTGTCGGCGTGTCGCGCCATGTCATGTCGCCATGTCCGTGCAACATAGTCTAACAGCTTTCCTACCACGTTGTCAAACCGTTATGTCTAACAGCTTTCATACAAATTTGGTTGTTGAGTATTACATAGAAACAAAATGCTAACCTTAATTATGTTTTATGATCAAACCGTTAGACGCTACAACCTGTTTCAAAATCTTGCCCCGTAGACAGAAAGCTAATAATATCGAGGGTATCACACAAGATGCCTTCGATCTCGTCGTCCTCCTCTGGTAATTCGTTTTCCATATACTGATAATAATATATCAAGTCCTATGTCTCATCACCCACTCACCCAGTGAGTACTGAACAATACCAATGAATAATTAGAACCCTAAGCTATCACTAGACAAAAGCATGGAAATTCGCTGGCTTATAACTTTCTTTGTAAGCTACCTCATTAGCTATATATGGTGTCCGTATGCTTAATTAGTCCCTTGATTGGAATGGAGAATATGTCAGATGTCGACTAAACCTGTCGAATAATGTTATTAGTTATAAACAAGATTTGATTATCAATAACTCGGAGCGATACATGTTCATATCATATAATGATGTCAAGATAGACTTGCTGTTATGTCTAGTGAGCTGCAGACAAAAACCTCTTTAAATAGTGTCAACTTGTAATCCAGCTAAATTAACTAACTAGGTGTCATTTTTAATGTATAATTGTATATAGAAATAGAATATGGTTGGTGCGATGGTTGCGATGTTATGTGTATGAGGTGTGAGAACAACATCAAATGGAATTAGGAATATGCTTAATGCTAGCAGACCTAGAGAGCCAGAGGTAGATGCCTTCGAAACCCTAACTTAAAAAACATGCAAAATATTTCTCAAATATTACTCTCATCATTTACATGGTAACTCATAAGCTAGATGCATCAAGCTCATATAGTTACATGGTTTTTTTTTTTTTTTTTTTTTCAACATAACAACAACTAAGTACAAGACATGCTCTGTATAGAATTGCAATGTAGAAATGATCAAGAGTTTGAGAGTGAACACACAGTTGAAGTGTTAAAAATATAATTTTCAAGGGATAAATAATAACTAGATAACATGCTATCACTTACCAACTAATAAGTAAATCTTCATCAATATGACTTAAAAGGTCAAAACATGTCGGGTTGAATGAATGTTACAAGAACCCCGAAGACTAAAACGATGGACTGGCTAGTAAAAATAATCAAGCTCCAGCTCACTGAAACGTTACTAATTCAATACAAGTCATCAACTCACGACACAAGAATGACATCGTTAACCAGTTGTCTGTCTCCGATCAAAGCGCTAAAACACGCGAAAACACATGAGCATCAAGCGGCAACGCTTCCTTCCATACCTTGCATAGTTACATTCCATGTGAACTTCTCCGTCTTAAGATCCATAAAGTGTTCAGATTCGTGACATATTCTCTTCAAAATTTCATACGAATGGACTTTTCCACACCCTATTTTTCGGTTCCATAAATAACCAGTCACACGACCCACGACTCATGAGTCGTATCCAAAGTGGCAACGGAGGTGATTCCGCGAACACGGAAGGGCATTTCGGGGAAAACGAAAGCTACAAATACGAATAAAAGTCCAGCTCTCTCTCTCTCTTCTCCTTCCCTGTCGTGTCTTCCGGTTTCGCAGGGCAAAGCAGATAAAAAGGTGAGCAGCAGCAGTACCATCTGATCCCCAAATCTAGGGTTTCCTCTCTCTTCAAACCAATTTTGAAGGCCTCGTTTTCGCTACATATTCAGCTCTTGCTTTCTGTGATCTATCTAATTTTCTTTGGAAGCTTCTAGGGTAAATTTACAAATTATGTACCTTGTTTGTTTTCA
The DNA here is from genome assembly GCA_009720345.1 of Fragaria iinumae. Taxonomy (NCBI): domain Eukaryota; kingdom Viridiplantae; phylum Streptophyta; class Magnoliopsida; order Rosales; family Rosaceae; genus Fragaria; species Fragaria iinumae. The sequence continues at coordinate 42,317,871 of CM019122.1, forward strand.
ATTTCGGCTGCACTGCCGTTTTTGCTGTGTTAATTTGTAATGCCTGTGCTGGATCTTTCGTTTTGATGTCGGTATAAGCTTTTCGGGGTTCTGTGCAAGTTTTCGCAGCTGATTAGTGAGTTGAAATTGTTTGTTCTTTGCTTTGGTTGACTTTTCCGGTTTAAAAGAATGAGAATTTTTCATATTTTGGAGTTTTGTGTGTTTTATGCTCAATTGAAATGAAATGTATAGGTAGATTTTGAAAATTGAGAATTTTGAAAATTGCTCGATTTTCCACCTGGATGTGAAGAAAATTGATTTTAGTGGGGAGGAGAGAGAATGGGTGTAGATGTTTTTGCAACTATAGAGATTTGGTTTGGATGTAATGTAGGAGTCATGTTTCGTGAATTGGAAATTTGACATGTTTAGATGCATTTCTGTTTTCTAAATTGTTTTGGAAAAGTTTTGGGTCAACTATGAACTGAATTATTGGAAAGGCAACTGTGTTGTTCTTTTCCTAATATGTTGATTGGTAAATGGTTTGATATTAGTTATGCTGGTGGAGTCTGAACACTGAGTGGGTGTGTTTTTGGGAAGATATTACTTTTTGTGAAAGGGAAATGGTTAAACGGAAATGATGGTACCTCTTGCATGGTACATCTTTTGGAATTGTGTTTCGGGAGATTTTAAGCGTCTTAAACAACTACCTTGTTGTAGAATATGTACTTTTCTATTGATTGACAGTCATGTCCGTGATGGTAGCATGAGTCTCATAGTATAGTGCGCGGGTGAGATGGTCGTGAAAGAGAATGACTGTTTTGTTTTCAATCAGGGGGAATTGTGCATTCTGGTCTCGATTTAAATGGTGTTGATGTTAATTGAGTTCAGCACCAAACTAATAGATCGTTTTATGCCAATTACCATACTCAGTTATGAATCTTACCCACATGTCTGTTCTAAATTATTGGAATCTGCCTCCAATGCTTCATAACCAGAGTTCTTTTTGGCGATTGGTCTGTTATTTTGAGCTATGCACTTACAGAATCTAATGTACATGTGTTGTATGATTGTGGGTGTATAACCTACGCTTTAATTTTGTGTGTGATTGGCTGATTTTGGTTCATCGCCCCATTTATTAATCTCTAAACTCTCCAATTTGTTTTGATGTTTGTGAACACTCTTTATGTAGGACCTGACCATCGAAGTAGGATTGCAAGATGGAGAGCATCCACAGCTATTGGCAATTGGGTGATGAGCTTCGTGGACAGTCGAAAGTTGCAGAGGATCACAAATGGTTAATGGCTGCTTCCAAATTGGCTGAGCAAACGAGGTCAAAAGGAGAACGCATGAATAACCTTGATCTTTCAAAGGGCCCAGCTGAAACAAGAGCAAGGGACAAATTCGGGTTCCAGGAAGATAAGAAATTCGAGAGCCTTAACTTTAACATGTTGAACTTGGACTCAAAAGTAAATGAAAATTTGAGCAAGAGTTCCTTTAGGAATGGGATTTACAACATGAATGCAGTTTACCAGAAAAACAGTGCAAGCTTTGTGGGAAACATGACTGGTAACAAGTATGGTGTCAATAATCTCAGCAACAAGGAAACCAACAACATCAGTAACAACAACAACAACAACAACAACAACGAGGCTGGGAATGTTGTTGAGAAAAGGTTCAAGACCTTGCCTGCAACTGAGACACTTCCCCGAAATGAGGTGCTTGGAGGCTACATCTTTGTGTGCAACAATGACACAATGCAGGAAGATTTGAAGCGACAACTATTCGGTAATTTTTTTTGTTATCTCATATTGATCTCTTCTTTTTTGTGTTTACCAGCTGATATACTGTTAGGAATCTAAGGTCTAGGTGAAACTGATCCGGACATGTTACTGGCATCGTTTGTATAATGCATTTGCAGTCTTTCAACAGATTAGTTTATGTAAAGGGAGGTCAGTGCTCAATAGGAATATGATGAATATCTAAAAGGTTTTCACTGAATAAATAAATAATATGAATGGTGGGAATTATTAGATGTAATGATAAACACCGATCCTAGTATTTATTATCTCCAACCATGCAATTTGCTCTTGCTTCTAGAGTTCACTGTATTTATCAGATTACCTTTGTTTTGTATGTGCACTTAGTCTAGAAAAACTACAGAATTGCTGGAGTTATGAATGTATACCGCTCTCTTGAATTGTAGTAACTCTATCTTCCTTCTTGTTGGTGTTATGTAGTTTGTGTATGTGTTCATCATTTGTATGTACTTGTAGGTTTACCTCCAAGGTACAGGGATTCTGTTCGGGCAATCACACCCGGCTTGCCTCTGTTTCTCTACAATTACACAACACACCAACTGCATGGCATTTTTGAGGTTTGTAGACAGTTTGAGCAACACAACCTTGGTTGCTGTTGTTTCACTACTACTATATGATATTCATATTTTGGCCCCAACACTCTTGGTAGCACAATGTTTACTTAAAAAATCTATTATCTGAACTTCTGAAGCTACTGATATTTAACATTTTTCTGTTTCTTGTATAGGCATCAAGCTTTGGTGGTTCAAACATTGATCCAACTGCTTGGGAAGACAAGAAATGTAAAGGGGAGTCAAGGTTTCCTGCGCAGGTAGATTAGTCAAATGATGTGTTTAATTTTTTGTTTGGCATCTATCAAACATATCATTGATGACTGTTTGCTTTGTTGTAAATATTAGGTGAGGATCTGTGTTAGAAAAATCTGCAAGGCTCTGGAAGAAGATTCCTTCAGGCCAGTCCTGCATCACTATGATGGTCCAAAGTTCCGTCTTGAGTTGTCAGTTCCTGAGGTATGGTCACTATGGTGGTATATCTGTTGGTTAGCATTGCCTTACTTTAATTCAATTCTACTGGCTTTGATATAACTCTATTTTGACACTTCTGCAGACCCTGGATCTATTGGACCTATGTGAGCAAGCCGGCTCTGCAGCATAAGCTAAATGTTGGCCGGCATGTGGATGTAGCAGGTTCTATGGTGTATGTCAGCTGTGTGCTTTTTGACAGATTTTCCATGGAGCGCAAGCTTGGGGGTGAAGTCTGGTTTTTTTTTTTTTTTTAATCTTTGTTGGGTTAAGTAGTAGCGTGAGTGAGCCTGCTGAATAAATGAGTGTCTCGTAGAGATGCTTATTTAAGTAGTTGTACAACCTTTGTTAGCATTTGATGATGATAAAAACAAATCAGCCGGATGTAAAAGAGAATGTCAGCTGTGTAATGTAATGATGCGCCTCTAATTTGTGCCCTATGAACTGGAGTCTGGGATGTCATCTGTCATTGGTTTGGTAAAAATGGGAGAGAATCTACCATATAAATGTGTACCGGGCATGATGTCTTTGCTCTCAAACATGGCTTGCATCTGGGATGTCATACTGAATTCAATTACATGATGAATATCGATATGGATGAGATTGATGGTGGTGGTCTCCGATTCAGTGAGGAGAACTGTGATTGATTGGTTGTGTGCTTGTGTTTGATTATGGGACTGTAGCATTGTGTTTGATTATGGATTGTAACCATTGTGTAGAAGAAGGATCTCTCATTAATCAAAAAGTATGGGGGCTAGCGTTAGTTAGCAGAGGCTAGATATTAAAGCTTCCAGACCGGGAAGCATGAATTCTATTGAAAATTATACAGCGCAACCGGCTAATCTCACCGTCCACTCATTGTGTCCGGCGATCTCACCGTTAAATTTCCGGGTGCGCTGAATAGGCTCTCTGAATTCTATATGTAAATGCATCCGCCAACAATGAAATCGAATCCAAATTATTTTTTTTCTTCAAAAAATGGTAAAAAGGTAAAAGGTAAAAAGTAAAGGCCGTCCAGAGACTGACATCTTTATAATTTACTTGTCGGCTGTTTCGCTCTCTTCTTCTTCTTCTTCAAGCTCAGCCCCTTCGGTACAAACCAGAAACCAAAACCCTAACGACCGCCATGGATTTACAAAACGACTTCGATCGGATGCTCTTCTTCCAGCACGCCTGTATGACCTCCGAAGCTGCATACGCGGTTAACCCTTCCGATGTTGATGTTCGTATCTCTCTGCCTTTTCTCCATCAAAAAATTACTGCTGCTAGGTTTGCGCACCGTTTAGGAGATTCTCTGTATTCTGCTTTTGACTGTTGTGATTTTTTATTTACTTTTAATTGCAGAACTTGACAAGGTGGGCTGGAGCTCTCTTGGAGTTATCTCAGTTTCAGGGCGCGCAAGAGTCCAAAATTATGGTCCGAGGTAAAATATATATGAATTATTACTGAGTGTACTGTAACTAATGATAGGATTGAACAGATGGTCTTGAATTTGTTTTGTGTGTTATTATGTGTGCAACTGTAGCTTTGAGGAGTGTTTTTTGTTTCCTTGCTTTTGTTGATTCGTCGATTTGTGTATGTAATAGTTTGGAAGGTCCTTTTGTTTTGTTTGAGTAATTTGCGAGATAATGAATGGGCAGATGCAATTTCGAAGCTGGAGGAGGTGCTGGTGATTAATCCTAAGAAACATGATGCTCTTTGGTGTCTGGGAAATGCACATACTACTAATGCATTTTTGACTCCGGACTCTGAAGAGGCGAATGAATATTTTGATATTTCCGTTGAGTGCTTTAAGAAAGCTGTTGCTGAGGTAATACTCCTGCTCGATCTCAGAGGAGATGATTATGGAAGTGACCGAATTTTTTTATTTGTGTTTTGCTTTTGTAGGAACCGGGAAATGATCTTTATCGGAAATCTTTGGAAATGTCTGCTAAGGTGCGTTTTTACTTGATCTTGTGAAAATGCTTGTTTCTGCTGTTGAAATCATGTGTTGGCATCCTTAACTGTGGTAGTGTTGGGTACTTGCATAGAGTACATCAAGTCATTTGAATTTTCAAGCAAGATGACCTTTAAAAGATACCTTTTCTAGAGTCGATGATACATGGTGTGGCATATTTGTTAACTTTGGAGATCGCATAAAATCTATTATTGGAGACTTGTTCTTCCTTAACATAGATATTGTGGTAGATCAAGCCTAACATGTCTGCTGGTATGCCGGACTTGTGTCCTGTGGTTTTTGCATAAATGCTTATGCTGTTTTCATTCTGGCTGCATATGATTGGTCTTTAAAGTATTCATCTTAGTGGCTTGTAACAGATCTTAATACCAGGTTTGTCCTGTTAGGAAATGGGCAGTAATCAGTGTTCTGTCAATGAATACAATATGGAGCTCAGTTTATACTTGAATTATTCTGTGATGATGCATCTGCTAGTTTAGGGAATGCACGTGCTTGTAGACTGCAATTATCTCTTGTCTATTGTAGTTCCATTTGTATGTGAGACTTATTGCGTGAGCTTGTTATGCTGTATTTATTTACAAAGTTGTTGATTATTGTGATTAGGCCCCGGGATTGCATGTGGAAATCCATAGCCGTGGTTTTGGTCAGCAGATGACGGGAACTGCTGAAGGGCCTTCTGCTTCCTCTAGTACAAAGGTAACTTCTTTTTTTAGATTCTAATATCCTGAAACCCACCCCTTATCTGTGTGCATTCGTGGAATCACATGTGCACAGTTGTGCATGTATGTACCTGAGTATAAAGAATCAAAGGATGCAGCTGAGATGTCATCCAGTAGTTAGTTGATTGATGCTGACGAAATGTGTTTCTGCTCTAGTGCATTTACATCATGCTTCAAGTATATACAGCAGTCTTTGTATTGTTTCTTTGTTGATCTGTCAATGAAATATTTCTCCCTTTCTTTTCTCCCTTTTACAGGCTGCAAAGAACAAGAAGAACAGTGATTTCAACTATGACGTATTTGGTTGGGTAATCCTTGCTGTCGGGATTTGGGCTTGGTTAGGATTTGCGAAATCTAATGTACCTCCCCCACCTCACCATTGAGCATAGCATTTGGCCAGTCACAATCTTTGGCACTCCGGAAGGCACTTTGGAGATTTGTCATTCATACAGATCGTTTAACTTTTACCTAGGAGATATTCTCCAATGTAACTTTTAGATGATAGTGTCCGACTTTTCTCTAGTTAAATATATTGGAGATTGGACAGCTTGTTTTTCCGGATGTTGGTTTGTCTTTGCCGATTCAACTTGGTTTCAATTTGTATCCCCCTCACAAGCTCTGTTTATTTGCTCTATTTCGCTTTAGTCCTTGCACTGCTGATGTTTCGTATCATTGTTATGTCTGACTGCTCATCTGTTCCGGACATGGATTCCGTCGTGCTCTGAACAGTATTGAGTATGAGCACTTACTGTTCATGAAGTTTGCTGCGAATGCCGGCAAGAACACACGTTACTAATTTGTCCTTCATCTGTTAGAAGATAGATTTTAAAGTTTTAATCAATTAAAGACATTATAAGTAGTTTAAAAATTTAACCGTTGATAAAAATAAAAAAAAAAATCTAAATTTATTAATAGAGATAATATGTGTAGTTATAACTACACCTATCGTCTCCATTTATCCACGTCCTCAGCAACCCGAAGTTTCTAAATGACTTCCGGCGATCATCGCTCTACCTAAAAAGCTCTCTCTCGTTTTTCGAGATAAAAATGGCGATAGCTTCTCCTTCTCCGACGAAGCTCGACGCCGGCGACCTAGCTTCATCTTTCAGCTTCTCCCGCTCTTCTGCGAACCCCAAGCTTCTCTCCTCCTCTTCTCCAAGCCGCGTCTACTTCGCCGCTCCGAAAACCCGGCGGTTCCAAGTGTTTGCTTTCGCTGTGAAGCGCAGCCCTAAGCGCCTCAAATACTCCGGTCCTCGCTTCACCAAGGTCGCTCTCTCTCTCTCTCTCTCTCTCTCTCTCTCTCTCTCTCACTATTCGAAGTTAAAATTAAACTGAAATCGATGAAATCGGTTTGATTATAATAGGAGGATGAGTTGCTGTATGTTGAGGTTGATCCATCAGGAGATGATAGCTGGAAATTGGAGCCGGTTCTTGATCTTCTGAAGCAGGGAGCGGTTGGAGTCATTCCTACTGACACTGTGTGAGTCATGAAACCCCAAGCCTTCTCTCTTATTCTTCTTACTCTCTACATTTCCAAGCTATTGAGGCAAATTGTAATTGTGTGTGATTGAAGGTATGCAATTGTTTGTGATCCGAGAAACCACTCTGCCGTTGATCGTCTTTGCAGGTAGAAATGATGCTCCTCCTTGTCGTGTTTGGTTAATTGCTCTGTTAATTTACTGTTAAATGCAATCTATCTCACACGGTTAACGTTCTCGTGTTGCAGAATCAAGAAGATCGAGTCGACAAAGGCAAGTGTAGCAACTTCCTTTACTCAAAGTGCTTGAAAATGCTTGATGAATTGTGTTAGATGTAGTGCTTTGGATTGCCGATTGAGGTTTTGATGTATGTTCTTTTGGTGCAGCCCCTCACCATCTTGTGCCACTCGTTCCACGACATTGATCGGTTTACAACAGGCTTCCCTCGTGGAGATTCCAAAGGTCATGCAAATATCTTCCGAGCTGTTAAGCAATGCTTACCTGGGCCTGTAAGTTTGTTATTTGCATTTTCTTATCATTTCTTGTAGCTATAGGAATACAGCTAGACACTACTGTTGATAGACAGCTAATGCAAATGATGCGGTGTCAGTGAAGGCGTTTATGTTACGGCACAGTAGGTTCTTCAATTTTAGCGTATAAATGTATAATTGAACCTTTTTGTGTTACAGTATACCTTCGTTCTAACTGCAACCAAAGAACTACCAAAGCAGTGTATAAGGTTCGGGACGACAACTGCCAAATACAAATCTAGGAAAGATGTGGGTGTTCGTATGCCTGATGATGCCATCTGTCAAGCGATACTGGAGAAGATGGATTCACCATTGATTTCCACTAGGTAAGATGGGCTTTTACACTTGTTTCTCCTTTCTATATAATATGAGTAAATTGTGAAGAGTTTTGGCACAAGTGATTCCAAGCGATGTACAAGAGCTGCTCCTCTTCCTTAACTAAGCAAATAACTTTTTCGCTCCACTATAATTTCATTAATATGCCAATGAATGTTTATCTGTTGTCCAGTTGCAAGTGCCCAAAGGAAAATGAGTGGATTTTGGATCCAGTTGTTATAGCTGATACATATGGACCAGAGGTATGCTTTGTCACATGGAGGCTCTTAATGTTCTTTTTGTATTTCATATTCTGTTGTCGTGGTTCAATCTCTTTCTTATAGCTCTTGAGTTCTGTTTTGATATCATTGCAGGGCCTTGATTTTGTCATTGATGGTGGGTTAAGAGTGGCTGATCCATCGACTGTGGTTGACATGACAGTTTTTCCTCCCAAAATCATGCGACAAGGAAAGGTAAAAGATCACCCATTAATTACACTCTGAATGAGTTATTGTCTGCCCAACACTGCCAATCTACTACTCCAGGAATACTGTTTATTTGTTTTCACTTTTACACTCGGTTCTTCTTGTATTGTAATATGATTTGTGTCCTTTTACCATCTGTTGCGAGAATCATTGATCTTTGGTCCATATTTGTTGATTATCTGCCTAAGCAATTCCAGTTGTAGAACTCTTTCTAAAATGGGGTGTTACTGCAAATTAGTTTTGATAAGTGTCTTTCTAAAATACATATGCTCAGCAGTCTTGATGTACCAACTTTTTGTATCATATTCTTACTTTCAGGGACCTCGGTTACACTGGATGGTAGCTGAAGATGACTATGAAGATGACAATGAACCTGCTGAGTCAGTCAAAAGCTCATCTCCTCTACCGCTAGGAAGATAATCATTGTTGCTAAATCCCTGGGACAACTAAGATTAGGATATATCAGAGTTCTTCACACTGGGGATTCACCTTTTGATGTTCCTTGGGGATGACCAGTATGCTCTGTAAATTGTGTAAATAAGTGATGCAGGAATACTTAACACTTAACAGTTCGATCCCAAGAGCTAACATTTTTCTTTTAACCTTTTGGTCAGGCTAACAGTGTAAGCCACTTGACAGCACTAGTCGATGAGATCTGTAAGTAGGTCCGTCTTTCTCAGACAAATACATTGATACCAGCTGAACTGTTGTAGCCCAATTAAGTCGATCATGAACTATTTTCTTTTCATTTATTTTTATTTTTACACAACAATGGGACTGACTATCGGAAAATCGGTCTATTCAGGTGGGATCAACCTATTGAGGCCATGAAAAAATTCCCATTTTTGACATTATTGGTCCTTGTTATATAGCAAGCTCATGGACGCCTTCAACCAAAAAAGAAAAAAACATGGAGGCCTTCAACCAAAAAAGAAAAAAAATGAAAGGTAGCGGTAGGTTGTTGAGTGGTAGTTAATGGTGTCTGTGAACTCCATTAAAGGCAGTTATGAGGGTGTGATGAACAAGGCCTCTGGTAGTTGCCCTGAGCTCTTCTTCTGTACAGTAGTCTCTTGAATTTAAAGCTGCAAATGACAAATAAACACACTAAAAACATTACTACAGCCACTGCCTTTGGGACCTTGTGCTTCCAGCAACCACACTCTTCTTTTATTTTGCTCCTCCCCTTGTCCCAGATTTCGGACCTTAAATGTGAGTTTCATTCATGGCGGTCCTTGCCAGGGGTGTGCTCATCAAGTCTCTTCAGCTCTGTCTGTTTGCTTTCATTATAGGGTACATTCAAATTTTAGCCGAGTCAACGGTACTCATTCACTTTGATAGAGCTCCACCGCCACGGTCAAGATACTCTTACGCTGTTTTCCGGTACTCAGTAGTAACACTTGACGGCTCCGATGCATGCAAAGACAGAATGTGTTTCGTTCACTGTCAGGTGCGTACTGTTCATTATTCGTTAAAGCTCTGTGCTTTCGCTCATCGTAAGAACTTCAAGATCTTTTAGTTGATTGCCTGTTTGCTTAAGATAAATGTAGTATATCTCAGTGAACTAGTTGTTTCATGAACAGCTTGATGGTCAAACTCTGAGTCCATGTCCAGCAAAGGTTGTGGTATTCAGAAACTTGACAGTCAACAGTGATCACGAATTTCTTGTCAATGTCACAACTCCGGGTGGACAAAGAAACTCATCAGCTCATTCTTGGTTCATTGGTCAGTATTTATGTTTGCAAAGTAGTTCTGCTAAAACACTCTTGTATGGTCTTGCGTATTTTGGCTAGATCCCTGAGGCCTGAACTCCTCTAGTTTTCTAAATGCTTTGTGTTTTATCTGATAGATACAATACCGCCAACTGCAACAATTTTTAGCGAAAAGGATCACACAAGTGCTGAAAGAATATCCATTGATATCACTTTCAGTGAAGCTTGCACCGGGAAGGGTGGCTTCAGGTGTGTGAACTCATCAAGCTGTGATGTAAGTGGACTCCTTACTTATGCTTCACCAATTCATCAAGTTGTCATTTCAAGAATTAGTCATGTTATTACCATGGAATATTTTACTAGGAGGTAACCTTCATGCTTTCGTTGTAGGTTATAGTGCAAGGTCCAGCCTATGTACATGCATCTTCCTTACGCATGATTAAACCTAGCATTGAATACAGCCTCGATGTAATTCTCTCCTTTACGAGTATGAATGGTCGTGTTGTAATCAGAATGGCAGATAAATTTTGTACAGATCAGGCAGGAAATAGCTTCACAAGGACAAATGGTTCCACTATAATCATTCACTTTGGTAAGACATAACTTACAGACTTACTTCAATCATCATGATATGTCAATTGACTTCTCTGACAGACTGATGATATCTGTAATGAATGCCTTAGATAGAAGGCCAGTGCTAGCAGATTTGTGGACCTCTGTTCCTGCCTACGAGTTAGTGATGAATGGAGTCCCAAGAACTGTCCTAGCAACTAATAAAATGGAGGATGTGCAAATATTGTTGGGCTTCAGCATGCCCATTGTAAACACAACAGAGCAGGTCCTAAATGCAATGATTGTCAATTCGGGTAAATTAATACCTATTCTTCGCAGAAATCAAGGAAGCCGCCAGTTTAATTTCCAAGTAAGCGGAAACTTACAGCTTTGGTATGAATAATAAATAATGTAACTGTGTATCCCAAAAAAAAATATATATAACTGTTGAAGGGTTTTACCTAGAACTGGTTTCTGTATTCATTACTGTGAATTGTGTGTGTATGCTTGTGTAAATGATATCACATTCTTGTTTAACATTTTTAATTTTTTTGTAGATCAGGAATATATCTAGAACTGAAATCATCGTGATCAAATTACAAGCTGGATTATTAGTTGGCAGGACAGGCACTTCTGTCTCACCAGTTCCCTCAATTACATTCCTTTACGGTATGATATTCCACAGTTTGTAAACTGAAGTTGGTTTCAGGAGTCTAATTGGATGCTATATGGAGCTAATTGCTTTCCTTTTCTCTCAGATTCCATGGAGACTGGTGTAGCACTGAGTACTAGTTCTCCAAATGTTACTAAGGACCACAGCATCAATGTAGTAGTTGAGTTTACAAAGCCAGTTTTTGGCTTTGAGGTCTCAATGATAAATGTGGATGGAGGTAGAATAACAAGGCAGGTGCATATAGTTATTCTAGAAACTTTTGATATCACAACATGCTGATTGCCAAAACTCCCAAAAGTAATATGAAAACTTTCTAATTTTCTTTTGCAGGTTTAGGGAACTTTCAAGAGCTCTGTACTCCCTGAATGTACTAGCAATCACTGAGCATATGGTGTCAATTAATGTTTCTGCAGGGAAGGTATATGATATATCAGGCAATCTTAACATGGCATCTAACCAACTTGAAGTGAAACACTGTATGTCTCATTTCTTCTTTACTCTCACTACAGTATCTACTTTAAGATATTGGTGAAACTTAATAATTGTTTGACTTAAGAAAAAGGATATATGTTGTTAGACACACGGCATCTCTTGTCTGCTTGACCCTCTACTCTGCACAGACTCAACTCCTGCAATATCAATGGCATTGCAGTCATTTGTTAGTGCCGGTATATTAGCAACATCATTAGCAGCTGCTATTCTCTCAATTTCAAGTGCACATCTTGGAGCAGTGGGAATTGCTTCTGAGAGAATCAATGTTGTTGCCTCCGACTCCTTAATGAACCTACATGTAAGATTTAAATTGTTTAATAGAAGCAAATATCAGAACTTTCTTCATGTCTCGTTTTCCATCCCATCTTGTAACTCCTTGAAATTAGTCCAACATATTATCTGCTTGGTCTCAAAATAGGGTCTGGTTGGACACCTTCAAGTTTTTGTCCTATCGGACTGGCTCTCAGTTAATCAACCAATTGAATATTTCGAGACAACCAAAGGTCTTTGGTGGCTCATACCTCGTCATAAGCTTCCATGGAAAAATGATTGTGGTTCAGTTTTGCACCACCATGTCTACTTGGCTGAAGAGAATCTTCAGAGGAAATCAATTGCCTTGTCTGCAGGAGGGTCTTCACATAAAGGGGCTATATATGAGTCATATCCAGTAAATTCTTCATATATGTGCAATGGAGTACCAGTTCCCATCAAGATGGGTCCCAAGTCTGGTTGGCTTCTTGGGCAGCATAACATGCATATGACTCCTTATGGATTACCCCTTCATTCTGATGAATATTTCCTGTATTTCTTGGTGAGTAGATATTGAATGCATGCTGAAACGTTTCCTCTTCAATGTAAACCTATTTGATGGCTAACCGTTTATCTTACAGAGAGGAGAGCCATTGTCTGCTAGCAATGTCATCAAGGGAATGGAGAATTACCTAGGGTACATAGCTCCACAGTTACCTTTATCCATCTTTAATGCTTTTATTTTAGCATGATTTTCCAAGTACCTAGAGGTAACTAAATTTAGGAGCTAAGCTAATGATGCTCAACTAACTTTTAACAGGTGGGAAGACCTGCTGATGAACTTGTTTTGGCTTGGTATTGGAGGAGGCAGTTTAGTCGTCATCCATTTATTGATATTACTTTTCCTAAGATGGAGAACAGGAACGCCATCTCATGGTTTACTTTCAGTTCCCAGATTCGAGCTCTTTCTTCTAATTCTCATGCTACCTTGTATCTCTCAGTCCTCGACATTTGTTATAAAAGGTAGGCATATAAGTTTTGTTCTTTTTATTTCAGTTGTTTGGGTCATCCCAGGAGGACGTTTTGAACTTAAGACTAATTCTATAATTACAGGTGGTACAACAGAAGGAATCATTACTGGAGCTTTGTTGCTGGCTATCCCAGCAGCTCTTATAATATCGGTGTGCCTTTTTCAATTGATTGCAATCTTCTCTGGAAGTTACGTTCAGTACAAGGAGATCAAGCAAGTGGCTAGAAAAGAACTGTGGTCTACAAGGCTTTGGTATTCTTTTACAGGGAGACCTAGTGCTGGAAAGTGGTTTTACAAGGAAGGGATTCCTTCATCTTTCCTACCACGATTTGGGATTCTCTTTGAAAGTTTGAAGGGTCCCCCACTGTTCTTCTTTGTTGATCAAAATGAACCAAACAGCATATCCAAGTGGAACGGTAGTGGTTATAGTGGTGTTGGGAGGATGCAACAAGTCAGCTTGGATGGCAGCATGGAAGAAATTAAGATTCCTATATTGAAAAGGGTCTTGGGATGTGCTAGATCTTCCTACATAATTATTGATCTTTCAAGACGGGTCTGCTTGGGGATCATATGCGGAGCGTACTCATCAAGGAAATCAAACCAAAGCATCTTTGCACTGACGATTACGCTGGTACAGTACATCTATCTATTTACTGTCAAACCATATATCAGCAGGGGAGTTCATGTTGTGGAAAGTATTTCTCTGCTGTGTGAGGTTGGCGTCTTTGCTCTATATATCAGTATTAATGGCTCAAATCCCATGAAAGCGAGAAATTCGGGGTTTTTACTGCTATCTCTTCTCTTCCTTACCTTTGTTGCCCAAATTATCAATGTGTGGTATGCCTTGATGAAGTTCATATTAAGATTCTCACAGCCGCAAAAGAATTCATTCAAACTTGGTCTAAAGTTTGCTGCTAAGGGCCTTATCCTCCCATTCCTTCCAAAGAAGCAATGGCCAAGAGTCATACCTGCATCGTCGCATCCTAAAACAGGTCTACCTCCAGGTCCAGATACCAAATCCGGAAGGAGAGACATGAGAGCACCAGGCGGTAACACAGTTAGCGCTATGACCGCAACTGTAGTCCCTGTACTCAGTCCTGGATCACCTGGCCCTAATGTTCGACAAATGACAGCAGGTTCCTCTACTCCGGAGACTACACTAGATACGCGCAGAGCAGTGGAAGCAAAACAGCTAAAGGGACAGAAACTAGAGCCGAAAAGTGATCTGAAGAAACTGAGGGCATTGGCAAAGGCAAGTTTTTCAGGTGATACAAATTTTGAGGAAGCTAGTACCAGCCTCTAGGATAGAACACTAGTATTTGAGATAGGGCATTTTGCTCATGTTTGTACTCCTGCACATTACTCTATTTCCTCCTGGATCATGTCAGTTCTAACCATCTAATGCTCCTTGTCCAATTCACTCCAATTTTCGACTATAAAGTTGTTCTTCTGATTTCCAAGTACGGCAGACATTTTTCGAGTCACACTGATAAAAGATTCTCATATCAGTATAGGAAATTTGCAGAAAGCATTCACATATTCGAAAACAGAAAGATGATTGAAGTTTCAAAGGTGTCAGATTACTTATTTCAAGTTTTCAACACTACATCAAACAAGCCATGAATCTATCAATTCAATCCCCACAAGCTATTCTACATGGCTTCTGAAATCAACTCTAATCTAGATGTGAAAGAAACCCAGAATATACAGACTAGTAAAATCCAAGTCTATCAAATCTTGCTGTGTATGCCTTCAGTGATAGTCATCAAAACCCAGAGGGTTGATCTGTTCAGCAACATTGGCAGCAACATACCCATCATTCACATCAGCGCCACCATCTTCTTGATCCCCAACCGGCTCCTCCGCTTGCGTCACCGTCTCCATCTGTGACGTCAGCAAGCGATTGAGGCCATGAACAACCACAAAGCGGCTCAGGTAGAGGTCCTGATCGGCCACCGGAACATCATTGAGCACGGGGACGTCGCCCATCTTGACCACACCGATCGTGAACCCTTCCTCGAACGTCGGCAGCGTCGCGCGGTCGTCGAGCGCCACCAGATCTTGCCACGTCAGCAGCGCCGGGACGACGTGCGACCGGAAAATCGCCGAGTAGTCGGAGGTGTTCCTCGCGTAGTCTTGGACGGCGTCGTCGGCTGCCGCGAACACCGTCAGCGCCGTCTTGCGGTTGAAGCCGATGAGCTGCGCGTCGAGGAACGCCGCCATGATCGAGCAGCCTCTGGACCTCAGCGCTTCGGCGACCAACCCGAACGGCCGATTCGGCGGCGGAACGGAAATCGCAGAGATCGGAGCCGGCGCCGGAGCCGAAACCTCGCTGGCCTCCAAGAAAGTGAGGTTAAAGAACTGGTCGACGGCGTAGATGGTCACCGCCCCGTCGTCAAGAACCGAATTCGGGTCGACCCGAACATCATCGATGGAGGAATAGCCCTCGGACGCAAAAGATGACGTCACGGTGAGCGTGTGATTGGGGAGCAGAGTCTGGATCTTGGTGCCGCGGAGGAGGTAGGGTAGGGTTTTGGCGGAGAGGCGGCGGGGGGAGATGTGGTACTGGAGGAGAGGGAGGGAGGGTGGGCCCGACTGGAAGAAGGCGGTGTCCGGCGGAGCGAAGATGGTGGCGGCGGGGTAGTCGAGGTCGAGGCCGGCGCTGGCGGCGAGCTGGAGGGTGAGGGCCATGGAGAGGTAGCCGGAGTTGGAGAGGGTGTTGGCGGCGGAGAGGAGGGTGGAAGGGGAAGCGAAGACGACGGCGGAGAGGGTGAGGAGAATCAGGGAGAGGAGAACGGAGGCGGCCATGGGTGAGCTTTTCATTTTCTTCAGAGAGAGAGAGAGAGAGTTCTCGGTTTTTGGGTGGTTGGAGAATCCGTTAGGGGTTTGGGGGGTTTTTAGCAGAAGTAGAGAGGTGAGTAAAAGGGCGGGAAAATCAAGAAATGGGGTCGAAGGGTTTGTTAGGCGGTTACGGCTATGACGTGATAAAATTGTTTTTTGGTTAATTATCTCTTTTTTGCAAATATTTAATTTTTCCTTTCTCTTTTAGGAAAAAATTTTATGAAAAATTAGGTTTTTGATAAATTGTTCATCGAATGATGTGACATATCAGAGAGAGGTTTATTTCTAAAAGAAAATTACATAATAGTACATGACCAAATTTAAAAATACAAAAATCTCACTTATAATATTTTCTGTATAAATTATGACATAAGCTCAAGCTCAAGTTCAAACTAATTGTACCATATCTGATCTAGATTTTTATAGGCAAAATGATTAAAATACCTATTTTTTCAAATAAATTTACACAAAATGACACTGAGTTATATTCTTTATCTACCACTCATTCATTCTCTCTCTCTCTCTCTCTCTCTCTCTCTCTCTCTCTCTCTCTCTCTCTCTCTCTCTCTCTCTCTCTCTCTCTCTCTCTCTCTCTCTCCCCCCCGTATCCTAGGCCTAATGATGACGGCGGCGCCTCGATGACAATGACAGCAGCGGCGCCTCGATGTCGACGACGATAACGACATTTGTTAATCGACAACCACGACGGTAATTTGACACAGTAGTAGCACCTTCCTAAAGGGCAGTAGTATGTCTCTAGTCGACACGGCAGTAGCACGTCTCTGGTCGACAAGGCAGTAACACGGCTCCGGTCGACACGGTAGTAGCACGGCTCCGGTCGACACGGTAGTAGCACGACTCCGGTCGACACGGCAGTAACACGTCTCTCTTCGACACGGTAGTAACATGTTTTTGGTCGACAAGGC
Source organism: Fragaria iinumae (assembly GCA_009720345.1). Lineage (NCBI taxonomy): Eukaryota > Viridiplantae > Streptophyta > Magnoliopsida > Rosales > Rosaceae > Fragaria > Fragaria iinumae. The sequence goes on from CM019122.1 coordinate 42,334,645, forward strand.
AGTAACACGTCTTCAGTTGACACGGCAGCAGCACGTCTCACGTCGACACGGCAATAACACGTCTACAGTAGCAGTAGAATATGTAGTGATCGGTACGGTGATTCAACACGGTAGTAACACCTTCCTATACGACAGCAGCACATCTCTCGTCGACATGGCAGTAACACGTATGCGGTCGACACGGCAGTAGCAAGTTTCTCGTCGACACGGCAGTAACAAGTCTCTCGTTGACACGGCTATAGCACGTCTGCGGTTGACACTGTAGTAGCACGTCTCTCGTCGACAAGACAGTAGCACGTCCACAGTAGCAGTAGAATATGTAGTGAATGGTAGTTTGGTAAAATATGTAGTGACAGATGACATATGCACATTAGTATGTCCTAAATTGTTAATTTTTGTCCTTAAATGTGTAAGATAATGTGTAAATGATGTATTTGTAAACTGAAATTTTGTCAGTAACTAATATGTAGTTTACTATATTTATAACCTCCTTGTTTCCGAAAGAGAAGAGGATAGTCAATATCAGAGAGGTTTCGGTCCTTCAATTCCTGTTACAAAATCACCATAATCCGTTGAGGAAAAAAAGAGGAAGAAGAATCACCTGATGATCGTCTCCTTTCCTTTGTGGAAGTCTAAGCTTGAGGAGACCGATTTCCCTTTGCATTCACTAATGAATGAGATGTAGCTCATGTCTAGAAAGAAGGTCCCTGGGGATTTGAGTAAGTTATGATTCTCCTCAATGAATATGATGGATTCTCTAATATCATGCATGTTTCCCTGACTTTTGTTTGGATTTGGGTGGAAATCATGACAAATCGCAACGACGACCACAAGGAGACTAGTTGGGGAGACCATTGGCCCCATACTTCAAGTTGATCAAGCTGGCACTAATCGGGGTGTTGTTAGGGTTCACATAACCCGGTGATGGGATCAGAACCCATCGAGAGAATGAAACAAGGAAATTACTTGAAATTAGAAGAAATAAATTAAAAGATGTTCATAATTCTTCAGATGAGATCTTACAAAGGAGACTTATTGCCTTATATAGTTGTCTCTACAACCAACCCTAGAAACCTGTTGACAATATGACCTGACCCGAGCCCAATAAGCAGCCCATTCAAGTAAATGGACTTCATTCTTTCTACATTAATCCAATAAAAACCGGGATAGACTATGGGCTCGGCCGCAAGGCCCGTAAAGGATTTTGCCCCACACATAAACAAACAAAGCGTGTGCTCCTCACGGACTGATGCGTCCCTTTACACTAGGGGCATGCTCGAGTCTGTGTCCAAGTGTGTGCTTAACCATCTAATTAGCACACTCTCACACCCTAAACACCTCATTAGCACATGATTCCAACACACAAAACCATGTAATTAACCAGGCGCATAGTGCCAACCAGGTTTTATACTATGCTTACTTTAGGAAACAGCAATGTATTATTTGTCGCCACCATTCATTTTGATACGGACCACACATGCTACACTGTAGGGGACCCAGTGAACCATTAGTTTTAAATTTCCATAGATTTACGAGCCAAACCGTTTTAAATTGCACCACTCCAAAATCTCGCGCAAAACAATTCCCGCCACGGCGCCGCACCACTAAACTTCAAAAACCCACAAGCTTCCCTCGCAAGCTTAATCAAAATCACCAAAACGCCCTCCACCTAACCCCTCCTCACCACGCCAGCGGCGCAATCGGACAGTTATACCCTCCGAAAATCCCATCCTCATCCGCTACCCCGCAATCTTAGACCACACAAATCGGTCCGAATTCCCCAAAATGCCCTTCATTCTCGCGCAAGCTTCCCGAATTAAAATTCAAATCACCCGCTCCTCCGAAAAAAACCCGATTCGAATTCAAATCCCCGCCCTCTATAAATCCCACCCCAAATTCTCCATTCCTCCACATCACAAACTCCGAGACAATTCCCCAAACCCTAATTTGAAATCTCATCTTCGTCTTCCCCAAAATGCCTGCGATTCCCGAAGAGCCGCTCCTGATGGCCAACCCGGACCGGTTCTGCATGTTTCCGATTCAGTACCCGGAGATCTGGGAAATGTACAAGAAGGCCGAGGCGTCGTTCTGGACCGCCGAGGAGGTCGATCTCGAGCAAGACCAGCGCCACTGGGAAACCCTAACCCCCGGCGAGAAGCACTTCATCACTCACGTCCTCGCCTTCTTCGCCGCCTCCGACGGCATCGTCCTCGAGAATCTCGCCGGAAGGTTCATGAAGGAGGTCCAGGTCTCGGAGGCGCGTGCCTTCTACGGCTTCCAGATCGCGATTGAGAACATCCACTCCGAGATGTACAGCCTCCTCCTCGAGACCTACATCAAAGACTCGGCCGAGAAATCCCGTCTCTTCAGGGCCGTCGACACCATCCCTTGCGTCGCGAAAAAGGCGCAGTGGGCCCTGAAATGGATCGACGGCTCGGAGACTTTCGCGGAGCGAATCGTGGCCTTCGCCTGCGTGGAAGGGATCTTCTTCTCGGGAAGCTTCTGCGCGATATTTTGGCTAAAAAAGCGCGGGCTGATGCCGGGTCTGACCTTCTCGAACGAGTTGATCTCGCGAGATGAAGGCCTCCACTGCGACTTCGCGTGCCTTCTCTACTCCCTCCTCCGGATGAAGCTCACCGAGGAGCGCGTGAAGTCAATCGTGCGGAACGCGGTTGAGATAGAGAGGGAGTTCGTCTGCGACGCGTTACCGTGCGCCTTAGTTGGGATGAACGGTGATCTGATGGGTCAGTACATCGAGTTCGTCGCTGATAGGCTGCTGGGTGCGTTGGGATATGGGAAGCTGTATGATGTGCAGAACCCATTTGATTGGATGGAGCTGATTAGTCTTCAGGGGAAGACCAATTTCTTTGAGAAGAGAGTTGGGGAGTACCAGAAGGCCTCAGTTATGAACAGCATAGGTGGAAATGGTGGCAACCATGTGTTCAAGATGGATGAGGATTTCTGAATTAGGGTTTGTGTTATAGGGCTTTATAGATTTTACATGTTCTGTATTTCAATTTGTTATTCTGTGTCTTCAGATATAATGATAACTGCAAAAGTTTAATACTTTGTTCCAGTTTTTGGCTATATATAATTTTCCAGTCTTTCACTTTGGGTTGAAAAGTAAAAGGGGAAAAGATAAATGTGAGGTGTCTTTCAGTCTGGACCTCATATGAAAATAGGGTAAACCCTCTGATATTTGAAACCAGAGCTTTTGAAGCTTTGGAGGATATTGAAATTGAGTGTGATGGCTACTGGGAGCACGGAAATGCTATCAAGGGAGCAATTGCTCCATCTCTTTGATCGATTCGCATTCCTTACCTCTCAGCCTGGTACCATTTCTCGCTCTGTCTTATTTGTCTTGATTTCTTTCTGTATTTTAAGATATTGGTTTATCTTTTGTGCTCCCATTTTCGGGTTTGTGTTTGTGGAGTGGAGGGATGTGGTGGGTTTGGGTTTAATCATTTTTAATTTGCAGAAGTGAAGAAAAGAATTGCAGATGGGGTTGAGGATAAACAGGTGGGTTAATTGCCCTTCTACTGTCGTTACACAGCTTTACTCTATGATGTCATTTCCAGAAAATCTGTTCGAGTTTACTGCTTGTTTACCTGAACTGGTTTCTTTAGTCTTTACTATGCTGCCTTCTGCAATTTACTTGAGACAAATACATTTCCAGGTTAATAGTGGCCCTAGTGGGTGTTATGATATGTAGTCTCTGAGTTTGTTACCAGTATATTCAGTATTTTGACATGTGTGTCGATTGAACTTATGACATCAGTACCAATTAGAGACCAATGACAGATTGACAGGTTTATTCCCTGAAATAAACAACTACCATGACTAGCATGACTGGAGGGTAGTACTAATGGATTTCTGGATTCACAATAAGAATTGATGACCTGGAACATAATTACAAATAATGAGCAGAGCTTATAAGGCACTATGCTGTTTGGAAGTATATGAAATGATGTTTACTTTTCCTAGTAGTTCATCCATTTGTTCTATTTAGTTGTCTGATATGTGTAGTATTACAATATGCAGGAAGCTGTAGCTGTGACCACTGCCATCCAAGAAGAGATATTTGTGGAAATGGGTATTGGTAAGTTCATTCTTCAAATGCTAAATATAATTTTCAAAGGGTGGTGCTATTAACACACCCCTTTTTGTTATTAACACACCCCATCTATGATGAGAGCCGATCATGAATCAAATTCAAGTGGCAAACTTGTAAATAAAATTGAAATGTGTGGATAGGAAAATAGATGAGGTGTGTTAATAGCATCACCCAAGAAAAATTGTTAAATATAATTTCATATTCTGACTTGTACATTCTATTCTATGAAAACGATGAAAAACAGGTACTTGTGCCAACAAAAGTATATATCATACTGCATTTACATGTTCAATGTGTTGTATATCTTGATACATATAGCTTGTACGGGTTTGATGCTAATGTGGTGATTGAAAATAAGTTACTTGGCAATCTTGCTTTTCACAATCATGATGCGTAGAAGCTTTATACCACAACCACAGTACAAACTGACTTGGAATTGTTTCCTTTTACTAAAGATCCAAGGTTTGGCATATCATGCCTGGGAAAGGTGAATTTGAAGTACGAGAATGATCAGGATATGATGATTCACTTCTATAAGTTCATTGCAAGGTAATCCACTTGTCTGCCTTTATGTGAACTTGTGAAGTTACCCAATTAGCGTAAAAGTTCTTTGTTTTTCAATTTACTTGACCATCCAACCTAGAATGAATGTGGACAAGGCAAATCATATTTTGATGTTAAAACTTGTGAATTTGTATTTGTGTCTTATTTCCATTTGTTTTACCAATTACATGGAACATCTGTGTTCATTCTCGAGGAAAATTAAGTTCTGTTTGGCTCCAAGTGTCATTTTTTTTGGCGGTGGGGGGACTGTATAAGGTGTTTTTTTTTTTTTTTTTTTTTTGGAGTTGTGTTATCTATAGACATGTTGTGTATTTCTTTTATCTATAGATATTTTAGCTGGTGTAGGGATGCTCAAGGCTAGTAAGTCTTGGCTCCGGTTCTGAGGGTCTGCAGTCTATGTTAGGCCTAAAAAGCAAGATTTGGGGAAGACAAAGTGGAGGGGGACTCCTTTGATATAAACATGGTTTCCACAGAATCATATTAGGTTGAACATATGAAGGCACAAATCTTACCTTAGAAATGTTGCTTGTGACAGGGAAGAGTTGGCCTGTGATGAAGCTGAGCTTGGAGCAAATGAGTTTGCTGAAAGGATGCAGATTCAAGAGAAAATACATGAACAGGTAATATCTGATCACAGTTGATAACTGTAATTTAAAGGTTTTTGTTTCTAAAGAACCAGAAGTAATTCTTTTTCAGCAACTGGAGATGCTAAAGCACATGCGCAAATATCCCCTGGATGATCAGTCTGCAATCCTTGAGAAGGTATGCGGCTGTATATGCCATTTGGCTTATTTACTAATGTATATCAGTTGGCACCATTGATGTTCTATAACTTCTATTGCTGTGTGAATATTCACTTTTTAACCGATTCTTGCAAATGATCTGTCCTGCTATACCTTTTGGGTAATAGATTGTTGTGGCTTTGGTACTTACAGTTGCGCCAGCAGATGGAAATTGGCAACTTTGAGGATGCTGCATCAGTATTGTCATCAGATCAGATTCAGGAGATTGTTCGAAGGAGGGTGTCACCTTTATTTAACCCAAAGTAGATAGATTGGGATGCATTTCAATATAGCAAGTCTCAAGACTAACAGGTCGTTCTGGCCCCTCCGATTTCTATGTAATCGACTAATGGTTTGTTGCAGTAATACCAGACTGAAAAAGGCCTTGGGGCTCATGAGTTTTGCTCTCCAGCAATTTCCATTCTGCTGATCAATATGGAACTTGTGGGCTAGATCAGCTAATCAGTTACACTAGCAGTCTAATCTATAATCCCGAATCTTTTAAACGAACCTGTTCGAACTTCAAAGACTAGATGGTTGTTGAATGAAAATTTTAAATTTCATCCATCGCCAGAAAATAGTGTTCTACTAAAATAGTCGCTTCAAATTATCCTGGTTTTAGCAAGAAATTTTGGCTGAAATCTAGTGAAACTCGTATACATTAATCCGATTGAGATTCCATTAGCTCGAGAAGTGCTTAAAAGTCATGATTTGATAATAGTAAAAATTTGGTTAAAAAATAAAAACATTTAATTTTGACCGAAAAATTCGTGTGATATAATAAAAGATTTTGGCTGAAATCAAACGAGACTCGTATACATTGATTCTGAGATTTTCAAATTCTGTCAGCTCGAGAAGTACTTAAAAGTTAATAATAGTAAAAGTTTGGTAAAAAAATTATAACATTTAGTTTTTGACTGAAAAATTTGTGTGCTAAGAAAATTTTGGCTGAAATCAGGCGAGACTTGTATATACTAATTCGATTGAAATTTTCGAGTTTCGTCAGCTCGAGAAGAACCTAAAAGTCACGATTTTATAGTAGTAAATGTTTGGTTAAAAAATAAGCACATTCAATTTTTACAAAAAAATTAGTATGCTATATAGAACAAGGTATTTTGGCTCAAATCAAACGAAACTCGTATGCCTTTGAGATTTTCGAGTTTCGTCAGCTCAAGAAATACTTATTTATCGTGATTTCATAATAGAAAATGTTTTGATTAAAAAAATAAATGAATTTAATATTCTTATTTGCCATAAAATTAAAATCCATTTGAACATGATAATTTTAAAAGCAAAATAATTGAAAACTATCATATGCCGACGTGGACGGCGCTGATTAAACCTGAGCCTCCAAGATAAGGTTGGTTTCACCATATCTCCTCCTCCTCCTCTTCTTCTCCTCCAAATTTCCCAGAATTTCACACCCTTTTTTGATTTTATGAAAAACTAGTCCCTCAGCAAATGGCGGTCGCGTCTATGAGCTTCAACCTAGTCGGAGCATTCAGAGGGATGGCTCTGAGCTCAAGCTCCTCAACCTCTTCTTCTTCGTCCTCCTCTTTCTTCAGAGGTGACTTGGGTTCCCTACAGTTGGGTCCAAAGCTGTCATTGTCTACAACCCAACGGAGATTGCCGTTGACGATTCAAAACGCTCACAAGAAAGGAGCTGGGAGTACCAAGAACGGTCGCGACTCCAAAGGCCAAAGGCTCGGCGTCAAGATTTACGGCGACCAGGTCGCCAAGCCCGGCGCTATCATCATACGTCAGCGAGGCACCAAGGTAACTTATTCCCGACATGTCCTTGCTTTTTACTGCTGTTGAATACTATGAAAGGAAGGTTGGGTCTTTGGTGTTGTTTAAACACTTAAATTGAAACTATATGGTTTCCATGTTAACCATGAATTGAAACTATAATTCTAGGCAGTGTGTTTTGATGAAGCTATTTGGTTGTAGAGAGACATGTTTTGTCAGTGTTTTGACTTGGATGTCAGTTAAGGGCTGTATTTTTGGGCAGTAATCTGAATGTTCCAATGCTCTAGTTTCCGGTTTCTGAAAGATGTGGTTTCTTTTGTTGTTTCGCATCGTTTTCAGTTCCATGCGGGGAAGAATGTGGGGCTCGGCAAGGACCATACCATCTTCTCTTTGATAGATGGTTTGGTTAAGTTTGAGAAGTTCGGACCAGACAGGAAGAAGGTTTGATTTGGAGCTCCTGAACTTTACAGTGTTCGAAAGACTATGTTCACTATTACTAAATGAAACTTCGCTTACTTGAATATTTGACAGGTGAGTGTTTACCCTCGGGAGATACAGCCTGAAAACCCCAACAGCTACAGGGTTAGGAAGAGGGAGAACTTCAAGCTACAACGCGAGAAAAAGAAAGCAAGAAAGGAAGCCTATATCCTTCAGAACAAACCACAACTGGTTCTTGCATCTGCAGATAACGGTGCAGAGAACAATGCTCTTTGTTGATTGTTGCACATCTCCTTTATGAAGTGCCGTCAAATGCAGCATGTTTCTTTTCCTTTTTGTATGATTTTGTATTCAAACCACTGAGAAGTCTCAGAGTGTTGTATCAAGTATGCAGATTTTAGCCCCTCTCTTGTGTACTTCTCACTTATATGGAAGACTAAAACTCATTAGTGCAATGTTCTACAGCGGGTTTTACTTGGTTACATATTCATGAATACAAACTGTGATGCTTTGACATTCTTGGAAATTTGGTTTCATATTACTGTCATTCATCACTAGATTTTACTGTAACGAGTTCATCGAAGGCCCATAATTCATTGTTCATGACTAAATCTCACCAGAATGTGCTTGTGACCTTGCAAATTATCTCTAAGCTTTTCAATGATTTGGTTAGTGTGAGAGAATAAGTATTAGATTGCTGAACTTAAACATCTCTGAATTACAAAAGAACAAGCTTCGAGACTAGAATCTATCTTAAAAGACTAACAATTGGTAGACTTTTAAGCATCACAACGCACTTGGTGGTAGTCTGGTAGATCTGTTCCCTATCTAGTGATTCTTGATAGCTCCATCTTCTTTCTTACAAGTGCCAAATGACCTGCACGACCACAATCGTTGCAGAATCAGGAAGACAGGAATTCACCTAGTTTTCTTTTACTCACATCTATTAATGATTCTTCAACACATTAATGTACTATACAGATGGATCTATATGAAACTCATATAATCAGTCACACACAAGTTACTCAGTAATTGTTTGATCATGCATGCAGATTGGTGAGAGGATCTTACCTAGGCAGCTCCGACGATGATGTTGTTGATGGGGGATGAAGATGAGCTTCACAAAGAAGCCAACGAATCCCATCACCACGAACCCGATGGCCGTACGGATAGCCACCTTTGTGAACTCCGTTGCATGCAAAACGCACCGTATCAATCTAGTTTTCTCATACAAAACTATCAAATGGATTGGGATTTACACATCGCATCAATGTGCAAAGAGAAACTGATCCGATTTGGTCGGGTTTGTGGCAGCGTTTGACCAAGCGAACGCTGTCCTTGGAGAATTCTCTCAGAGGCTCAAACACTGAATCTATGGCGTCCATTTCTTAAGGAATTCTGGAATTCAAGGCCTTGCGGGTGAACAACACCAAGGAATGAGAAGAATGAGCTGAGCATACAGAAAACAGGGGATTTTATGCTGACAGTAATTCATATTAGACGACATGTCGTTTTGCTGATGTGTTTCAAACGAGCACTGTTTGCTGGTGCTGTTTTGGTTACAAAGACAGATATGCCAAAATGTAAATGCCATCAAAGTTACAAAAGATCGAAGGTAATACATGAAGCACCTTGCTTAAGTCGTCAAGATTACAACAATTACCACCACATTAGCGTTTCCTAACACATTCTTTGAAACCAGACACTCATCAAGTAAACAACTAATCCTCCGCGTCAGCATTCAGAATCTTCCAAGACGAATCGCTACAACAATTTCCAAGTACATTTTGAGAAGCCATTATGTACTTGCTCTGGTGGAAGACAAAGAATTTAAGCAATTCCCACTTGAATTGGGTAGTGAGGTCGCGATCTCTTTGTTTTAACCTATGTGGAGTCTGGTTTTTTCTCCCGTTGAACAGCTCGTGGGACAAACGTCAGGCCACGAGTGGGTCGACGACCAAAGCTGATGGATGAGGGGCTGGAGTCTGAAGTGCTTAACTTGGAGACAGCAGAAGCAAGATTATCGATATCTTCATTTCCAAAATCCATATTTGATGCATCAGGTTTCTTGAGATTTGCTTGCTTCCGTTGATTCTTCTTCTTCTGTTTTCTCGAATGATCAGTGTCATCAATGACTTCATTTTCCACTTCCATATAAGATGCATCTGCCTTCTTAACAAAAGCTTGCTTTCTTTGATTCTTCTGCCTTCGCTTTTTGGAAGGAGGAGCCTTCTTGAAAAACTCAAATGAAGTGGGGAATTTATGCTTATCCACCAGATGCTGTTGCCTGCTTTTATAGCTCTTCAATTTCAAATCACAGCCTTCTACGAGGCATTCATACTGTTACAGACAGACAATGAAACCAATTCAAATGACTTAAACCAGTGAGGAGGTTCGATAACAAGATGTAAGATATAAAGACTGGAAAGCACATGTATTGATATGTAAGTTATCATCAAGCATATAGTATTAGCCCTCTTCATGCTACTATAACCTCTATATACTTGTCTGATTAGAAATTTGAAGAATAACAATGTTAAGTCCAAGATTCAAATTGGATCCCAACAGAAAAGCTTGGAATGACTTCTAATTCATGTTTGAGCTCCCAACAATTTAAATTGGTAATGAACGAGGGAACTGTCACACAGCTAGTAGAGACAGAAACACATGCCAATCTATTGGGGTAAACAATATCAACATAGAACAATATAAACCGAATAATACCATGGGATCACCCCGCGCGACTTTGGCCTGAAAGAAAGAACTGTGTGCTTCAGAAACATGAATGCCGAGCAGGCGGGACGTCGGATAGACTCTAGAGCACACAGAGCAAGATGCAGTGTGACGAGCATTGTAATGATCTTCAAAGTCCTCCAAGCAAATCAATCTCGCTCCACAACCAACAATGGGACAGAAAACACCCCTGCACCGTAGCACATCAAATCAATCCCCGTAAAGCTTTCATCTTTCCATATTCCCTAATTAAACTCCACACATTCATCACAGTAACAAAGCTCTAATGCTACTCATGAATACCTGCCTTCCACATCCACGAAACCCCGAAGCTCTCGCTTCTCGTCTTCAGTCAAATCCAGCGCAAGCTACAGAATATGACAGTAATTTTAATGAAAATTCAAACTCAATTGCAAGACGAAAAATTTGAAATTTGAAAGTGAGAAATGAAAGAGAAGAAAGAACCTGTTTGACGAGCAACTCCCTCTCGATGTTGCCGGAGACGAAGAAGGGAGATTCAGGACCAAACTTCCGACGGAGGGCTTTCCAGTACGGAAACCCTAATTCTACTTCCATCGCCATGCGCCTTTTTCTTGCTGAAACTGATACTGCGAGAGAGAGAGAGTGAGAGAGATGATCCAGGACTCGACGACTGAAACGCAACGTTTTGCGGTTTCAACAGAGGCTTTTTGGGTTGGGCTTCTTTCATTGAATAAAATGGGTTGGACTTTTGGTAGTCCAAAGATTCAATTCGGTTTGTGTTTTCTAGTTGAGTCGGGATTGCTGTCCTTTGTTAATTAGGAGAGTCTAGGTTAGGTATATAAAGCCTCCCTCTAGGAACCAAAAACCTGTTCAAAAAAAAAAAAAAAAGGAACCAAAAACAAATTTGAATGGTGAAGAGACTTAGATGCTGCAGCAGCAGCTTACCAGAAACCATATGGGACTATGATGATATCTTTTCAGAAATCCTTGTCCGTGTTCCAGCTCGAATTCTGCTCCGCTTCAAATGCGTCTCCAAGCATTGGCTCTCTTTTATCTCTGACCCCAAGTTCTGTCACCTTCACACCCTTCGGAACCCGAACCCTTCTGCCTCTGCCGTCTTTTGCAACCTATCCAGATCCATTGGTTTTATCCCTCTTGATTTTGATCATGATCGAACTACTAGTACAGGGTCTGGTTCACCCAGCTGCAACCCTCTGAAATTCATTGCCAACCTATGTCATGACAACGTCAAGATTATCCAGTCCTGCAACGGCCTCTTCTTGTGTTATCCTGAAATTGTACTGAACTCTATTATTCACGAATCCGATGTGCTACGAGTTACGACACCTCTGTATCATTATGTTCTCAATCCCACAACCAACCAGTTCTCCAAACTTATTCCTCCAGCTGCTGCCGCCGCCGCTACCACTCGACCCCGAATCTTCGGCTATGCTTTGGCTTTTGACCCTTCCAAATCGCCTCATTACAAGGTGGTCTTCCTTTGGAACGTTGATGACTCAAGTTCTACAGGCTGGTGCAGCTACCATCACATAGAGATATATTCATCTGAGACTAAAAGTTGGAGGCTTCTCAATTCTTCTTTCAAGACTGAAGGTCAAATTTCCTACAAAGGTGGGGTATACTGCAACGGCGCAGTTCATTGGGTGGGCGATGATTCTGAGATGGCATACTACCACATAGTACTAAGGGCCAGTTTGTATTGCTGTGATTTTGAAAAAAAAAAAAAAAATGATTCTGCTATATTGTCGTAAATAATTAGTTATGAATTGAAAAAGTTTTGTGTTTGGTAAATATTAGTTCTAAAACTACGGCAAAGTCAAAATAGATTAATTTCTAATGTTTTTATGACAACTTTTTCTAAAACTAACCTTCAAGTTGAGTGACTTGTAATTTTCAAAAAAAGTTGTTTTTTTTTTTGATTTACCACACTATAAAATCTAAAAGTTCATATAGAAATGATTTTTTTTAAAAGCGAAGCTATACCAAACGGGATTAAGTTTGAGTCTTTTTATTATGGTTTCAATCTCATCTTGAGCGGTCTTATGTGAAATACATGCTATCTTCTTCATAATCTTCTTACCCATCATCGCCTCATTCATAATTAAGAGAGACGTTGTCATCCATTCAATTTCTTCTGTCACATTCATCATCGAGAAAATAACAAACACTCCATTAGGTCTTGGTGTTTACGCCTGAATTAATATTTTACTGGACAGTAAATGTCTATGTAAATATTAATTATTTCTTGGACCATGTCATACCAGCGAGATGAAGTTTCTCTAAGTTTACAAGTGATAGCTCGCCAGTGAGACTACGCGAGCCAAGTTAGCCTTCGCGCGGAATGGAATTGAAACACTTGGCCTTTATGCGAATTGAAACACTTAGCCTTCGCGCGGAATGGACATAGGCGGACTACGCAGTTCGCGTGGAACACTTAGCTAGCGCGCGGAATGCCTTCGCGCGGAATTACTATTTGCCAGTCCGCATAGGCGAGGCGAGATGGACTCTCCGCGTAGGAGAAGCAAGGCGCGTTCCCAAACACTAGCTCGCGTAGAAGACTTCGCGAGGAAGTGACATGCGGAGTCCGCGCGCACCATGACAAACGTTGAAGACTTTTACAAGTCTTTGACATGCTTCGGGCCAACCCCTGTGGCCCATTAAGTATAAAAAGCCCTTTTAAGGCTCGCAAGCTGCAATAGCCCGCGAAATGGGTGCGAGCTACAGAAGCACGCGAGATAGCACCCTGTAGCAGCCCGCGGGGCGAATTCCAGTTCGCATAGGAGTGTACAGTTGGCAGCGCGGAAGCAATGCCTTATGAGGAATAAAGTGTGCGAACTGGACATGTGTCACAAGATGGTTGGTTCGCATGGACGAAACAGTGCCCTTGTGCTATTAGGTTTTCGGAATCCAACTTGAAGTAGGATTATCTCTCTCTTCTGCCGCAGGTCAAGCTCCACTATATAAAGGGTTCGAAAGCGCAGAAAACACAGACACAACTTTTACAACAACAACTCAGAGACAACTCTCACACAAACACAAACTGAAACCCAGTTACCCCTCGAGCCTTCCTCGAAACTCTAACCCTAAGCGCCGCCGCCGCCTAGGTCTTTCTCCAGAGCTCTCCGGACTCTGCATCCCCGTTTCTCTCCGAACTCCCTGTGATTTCTCTGCTCGCGCCGCCGTGAGTATCGACTCGCTTGTGCTCGTAAATCCTCCTCTGAGGTGGCACCTGTGACCCCCCTTTCTGCCTGATCAAAAAGTCAAGCGCACCCCCATCAACCTTTTCCTCGTCCGCGAGGTGGCATGCCCGCAACACTCCCCTCTCTTTGTCTACTAGAAAACCTCTGCTCCGCGCGCTGAGGATCGTGGCCAAAACACTTGGTATTCAAACTAAATCATATAATTTTAAAATTAAAATGAGAAATATCAACTTCCAACGATATTTTTGAAGAACATTTTTGAAGAACATTCATTGAGGATTCGGTGGTGCCGGGTCTCAAATCTTATATCTCTCCTAATTAGAAACTCCCGAAAATAAACCTTTGTCTTTCTATTGGTTCCTCCTAGATTGAGTCCGAGATTCTTATCCTTGAACTTGTGAACTTTTTACGTCGAGTCGTTCAACGTATGTCTCTCATGTTAACTTGTGTTCTTTCTATTGATGAAACGTCCTCCAATCTCCATTTTTAACTTCTCCATATGTATCCTTGAATTTAAGTTGAGTTTGTCTAATTTTTTTCTTTTCTTTTCAATTTGGTGTCCTTCAATGTGAGTTGTGGTTTTTGTTTTCTATTTGGGCTGGGATTGCTGTTTTTTGTTATTTAGGTGAGTCTAAATTTTTTATTTATTTATTATTTATTTTTTTTAAGATGAGAGTCTAGGTCTTATAAAGCTTAAAAATCATAATATAGAACACTTAGCTCTTATTTTAAATAAAGCTAAACTCTCTCTATAAAATTATTAGGAAACAAAATGAAGTCAAGATGCTCTCATCCTACATTTATACCTGCCTTCGTCATCCACGAAATTCAAATCTCATCTGAAACGGATCGTTTGTTTGGTTTGGGCTTGTTACATTGAATAATTGGTTCGGCTTTTGGTAAAAAGGCCCACAACTGATGAAGCATTTAAATATAACTGTTCCCCGACAAAACCTTTTCTTCTTCGTCTTGTTCGACCTGCAACTCTCCCATCTGGGCGACCGCCAGAACTGAACCCTAAGAGAGCATCATCCAAACCCTTCGTCACCTACCTGATCCAGATGTCTAGAACCAGAAAACCCCTTCATTTTGTGTAAGTATTTGAGTGCTTCGCACACTTATTGGGTTGATTGATTGATTGATAAATATTTCCATTGAATTGATTGATTTTCGATTCTTACTGTTTACCTGACTTGGGTTGATTTCATTTTGTTCTTCTTCTTTGTTTCGTCACAAGGTTCGGGTGAAAATTGATTGAGGATTCGGTTGTGCCGGCTCTCAGATCTTCTTCTTTTGTCCTTTTATTGATTCCTCCTAGATTGAGTCCGAGATTCTGATCCTTGAATTTGCGAGATTTTTTAGTTTAGTCGTCCTTAATTTTCATCTTATGTCTCACCCAAATAGAAAACCCAGCATGTTAACTTATGTTCTTCTACTGATTCGTTGTCTTCCCTTCTTAACTTATCCACATGCATGCCAGAGATTCTCATCCTTGAATCTAAGTTGAATTGTCCTTTTTTTTCTTTCTTTTCTATTCTTTACAACTTATGTCCTTCAGTTGGTAGTTGGTTTTTGTTTTCTATTTGTGTTGGGATTGCTGTCCTTTGTTAATTAGGAGAGTTTAAGGTATATAAAGCTTAGTCCAGCTCCCTTCCCTCTTGGAATCAAAAACAAATATTGAGCCTTTGAGAGAGATATCAGTATGGTGAAGAGACTAAAACGCTGCAGCAGCAGCAGCAGTTTACCAGAAACCATATGGGACTATGAAGATATCTTTTCAGAAATCCTTGTCCGTGTTCCAGCTCGAATTCTGCTCCGCTTCAAATGCGTCTCCAAGCATTGGCTCTCTTTTATCTCTGACCCCAAGTTCTGTCACCTTCACACCCTTCGGAACCCGAACCCTTCTGCGTCTGCCGTCTTTTGCAACCTATCCAGATCCATTGGTTTTATCCCTCTTGATTTTGATCATGATCGAACTACTAGTACAGGGTCTGGTTCACCCAGCTGCAACCCTCTGAAATTCATTGCCAACCTATGTCATGACAACATCAAGATTATCCAGTCCTGCAACGGCCTCTTCTTGTGTTATCCTGAAATTGTACTGGACTCTATTATTCACGACTCCGATGTGCTACGAGCTACCACACCTCTTTATCATTATGTTCTCAATCCCACAACCAACCAGTTCTCCAAACTTATTCCTCCAGCTGCTGCCGCTGCCACTACCACTCGACCCCGAATCTTCGGCTATGCTTTGGCTTTTGACCCTTCCAAATCGCCTCATTACAAGGTGGTCTTCCTTTGGAACGTTGATGACTCAAGTTCTACAGGCTGGTGCAGCTACCATCACATAGAGATATATTCATCTGAGACTAAAAGTTGGAGGCTTCTCAATTCTTCTTTCAAGACTGAAGGTCAAATTTACTACAAAGGTGGGGTATACTGGAACGGCGCAGTTCATTGGGTGGGCGATGATTCTGAGATGGCATACTACCACATAGAAGAAGATCGTGTTGGATTTGTTGATGGTTTTCCTTATTCTGAGGAGAAGAACTGGGAAACTAGGGAGCATAGATATTTTAAGGAGTCTAGTGACGGCCATTTGCATCTCATTGATATTTATTGGCCTTGTTCTACTAAATTTGAAGTGTTGGAGATGGGAAGAGACTACTCTGGGTGGTTTGTCAGGTACACTGTGGATCTTGATCCTTTATTCACTGCTTACCCATGGATTCAGGCATTTGTTGTTCTCTTTCTTGCTAAAGGTCAAAGCGAAGAGGAAGGTTTATCTCTGTTGCTGCATGATTGTGGAAAAGTCTTTTCTTACAATCTTAAGAGTCACACCTTCAAATCGATTGACTTAACACCCCAGGTTGGTGTTGATGATACTTCTTCTCTCCGGGTTGGCCAGTCTAATCATCGATATATGGAGACCTTGGCTTGTGTGTGACGGTTTTTTATTTTTGTTCTTTCTACTGTTTTTTTGCTACCTCAACGACTGTCAGTTTGGTATCCTAAAAGTTTGTATAAGTTGTGCCTGTATTTGACAATTAATGTCATTCTAACTAGAAAGCTTGCCCGCGCCCTGCTGCGGTGGGTTTTTATTTTTTATTTTTTTAATGAAGAATTACATTGTAGTGCACTGTTATAGAACAATTTTGACATATACAAATTACGTTTGATTAGAGCTGATACATAATTTAAGTGGTACAACTTGATGTCGCTGATGAGATGATAAGTGGTACAATTTGTAGGTCAAAATTGATTTCTGTTTGTACTACTAAGAAATTATTGTTCCATTTGCACGGTGTGCATACTGTCAGTAATAACAGCTGCAAACTGATATTCAGTTCCCTTTGACATAACCGATCAATATACTGGATGGCTATATCTCTCTTCTATTTTTTTCTTTCCACTGCTAGCTTTTGGACTACAGTATACACAACAGAAAAAACAATATATATTAAAATGGTGCAGAAACATCAGGTCTTGAACTGATGCATTTTGCTGAGGAAATTGCTTGAGAAATCTCTGAAACTTAAAAGAGCAAACACAAAGTAACAAATTACTCACCGTGTGGGCAACACACTATCATCAACATCAACAAAATACTGCCTGAACAATACCATAAATTATCAATCACAATTAAATGAGTTGAAACACATGCATTTTCTGGGAAGCAAGGGAAGAGTGACACCGCACTGAATAAGAAGGATTGTCCTGTAATGATTCGAATGTCTGCAAGATATCATCAAAAGAAGTGAAAAACATGTGCCGTCAGATACTTATTGTATAAAAGGTTGAAAGTTTAGCTACTTTCCATATCTATTTTCACAAAACCCAGCTCAATTGCAATAGAAAAAAGCGATATGACCCAGAAAATAAAATTCAAATGCCAAACCAAACATAGATTGATACCCGCATACCTTCATCTACACCATCCAAAATTGCATGCACTGAAATTCAAAACCAATCAACCAAATAAGAAAACTGAAGCTCAAAGTCTGAAAAATATTCGTTTGCTGAATTTCTACCCAATTGAGATTTACCGAGATTGGTCCTCTTCATCTTCTTCCCCGTTCTATGTTCTTCCTCTCTCTCGGATGCATACGGAGACCCTTCGCTCTCTCTACACTCTATCTTTATGGAAACAAAACCATTTGTTCCTCTCATCGCACTGTTCTCTTAAGATCTCAATATCACTCTCTCATCCGTCTCTATCTCTTTCTCTCACACCTGGTGAAAAGGAAGGTTGGTTAAAACGAAAACAAAAAAACAGAAATGAACAAAACTAGGTCACGTCCCGGTTCTTAAGTTATTTTACGGTTATTTACTTTGAAAATATTTTGGTCTTTTACCGTTTTAAGTAACCGTTTATTATTTAAGACTCCAAAGTTGACTTCTGTTTTCGTATGGAATTTGGGAAAACTTTCTTCATGAAAGTCGTAGAGGATGTTATTACGAGTTCATAGACATGCTATACGTTAAAATCGGAGTTAGCATGAAAAAGTTATCAATTAAAAATGTAAGTTTTATTGGGGTATTATTTTTAGGGTGTTAAATTTTAGAGTTGGGTTATGTTTTTTTTACTTGGACCGGGCCCTTGTTTTTGGTCAAAGGCCCAAAAATATTTCTCCTCCCTCCCGATTCTCTCTCCTCCCTCTCGATTTTCTCCTCCCACTGCTGAAACTTTCCGGCCGCCGTCCGGCCACCCCAGACCGCCGCGCCGGTCCCGTTCGACCCACCATCCTCTCCTCTTCATTTCTGGGTAGGTGACCGAGCCCCTAGCGCCGCCGAGAAGCCACAGCCGAGCCTGGAAATTACGACTGCCCGGAACTTCCCGTTGCCGGAACTCTCTCCTCCGGCCGCCATAGCCGGAGCTGCTAGGCTCAAAAGAAAGCCCTCCTCCCGTAAGTTCATCCCTCCAAAGGACTCCCTCCCTCTTGAGCCAGGTAAGGAGAAATCGGTAAAGGAAATTCTAGGGCTTATTAGGTGTTTTCGTTCGATTGACGTAATTAGGCTTGGAATTGGTGTTTGTGCTAGTTAGGAAAGTTGTAGAGGAGATTGAGAGAAAGATGCTGTTAAAATTTGATAGCTATTGCAGGTCGCCGGAGTCGGCCGCCGGCCGCTGCTGTTTTGGGAAATTTTGTAGTTTTTGATGTGGAATATTAAGGGGATGTTAATGATGTGAATTTAGGAATTTTTGGAGGAATTTTGGATAGGTTTGGGATTTTTCGAAGTTTGGTATTTTAGCCGTTAATTTGGATAGAATCCGGCCGTTAGATTATTGTTGTTTCGGCCGTAGAAGGTGGATTTAAGGCTGCCGATACTTATGGTGAAGTTTGGACGGTATCAATTTTAAGATTTGCAAAATTGGGCAAGAATGAGAGTAGTTAAGGCCATATTTAATTTTGCCTATTTTATATAAGCGTTGATATATAGTTGAGGATTTAATTATGTTCTTGGATCAGGACGTGAGGAAGCTCGAGCAGAAGAGGCTTCAGACCGACTTCAGGCTTAGGCCTAACTTGTGAGTGGACTTTTGGTTTAAATAATGTGCATGTAATTGTTTATTTGGTTGGACCATTTGACGTCATTTTTATTTGACGATTTTACTCATTGTGGTGAGTTACCGAAAATGGGATTTTCGGTAAATTATAAAATATTTTTAAGGAGAGTATGTATATAAATGCTAGCTAGCGATATGTGTCTGTCCACCTTAATGACATAATATATAATTGCATTATGGTGTGACGTGAGCGTTGGACGCATGCGTAGTAGCCTTATTTGAGTGTTTAACTCATATAAGGGGTATTGACACATATTTATACACCCGTCTGTCCACCTTAATGGCGTAGTGTATCACCACATTAAGACGTGACGTGAGCGTTGAACGCGAGCGTAGTAGCCCTATATAGATTATTATTAATTTATATAGGGAGTATGGGCGAGTGTAGATACATACATATATATATTTTAGCCTGAGAGGCTGTATTTTGATATATATAGTTTTGAGCTGTAGAGGCTCGATATTTATAACGATAAGAGAATTATCGTTTAAGACATGCATTCGTTTTCTTTGAATTAAAATTGGGAAAGCATAAATGTTAATAAATTTTTTTTTTAATTATTTTTGTCCACTCACTTTAATTATTGCGAATGTTTTTCCCCTAGGCTCTTCGTTTTAAAAATGTCTAGTCTGCAGAGTTCGGGTTAGTACGAGTAGGAGACGACGAGGCATAGTTACCCATTTCTCAGCCACCTTTCACTAGTAGGTTACCTGTTTAACCTACTAGGGAATTTTCCTACTCCTCTAGTGTATAGTAGCTCTGAATGCTCTTTGGGGTTTATCTTATAATTTTTCTGGTGATGTGCTAAGACTTTTGTTGTATTTTAGAATATACGAAGTTTGTAATTATATTCTCACTTTCGTATAATTGTGGGTTGATCTGGAGGATGCTCAATATTATTTAAGAAAGTAACACTCTAGTTTTCTAGGTTAGGGTTGTCCATTTTCAAGGAAGATTTGTTTTTCCTTGAAGGTGGTCCCCGCAAGACTTACTTCGGGTTTCAAGATGAAATTCAGGGTAGGTCTTGACATAAAGGGATCCACAACACCAATCTTTCCAGTACTAACCTCAGAATGCCAGAAATGAACAAAACATTCAAACTAAGAACTTTACAATCTAAAATTGATAAAGACATCAGACAACATTTACTTTATAAACCAAATACTTTCCAATCAACAAACATTAAAATTGCCATTGCCAAAAGAAAAAAGCATGATAAAAGAAGAACATTATGCAAATGTAAGCTATTTATAACCATAAAAAATCATAAGGTAATTCATACCTAAATCGAAAACAGTAACAAAACTTGACACCACACTATTCACCAACCCTGCAAAACGAAATAGAAGCAGTCAACCCATTTACACATATGAACCCTAGCCTTTCTGTTACGCCAATTATTCTTCCAAAATGTGTTCTGTAGAGAATCTGGAAAAGTTTATGAGTCTGTGAACAAAACCCATATGGTAAATGCTCAATCGGCCAACACCCAAATTCAAAACCAAACAGCCAAATCAAATATTCAAATTCATCAATTTCCATACAGAAAACGTATTTACCTGAAAAGAAGAGCATATTCAAAACGGGTGAGATTTGAGAAAGAGACCATTGAAATGAGAAGAAGAATGATGAAAGAGCGGAGCTTCTCCACCTATGGTTGAGACGACAGAGAGACTGGTATTGGCGCAGAACAGGACTACAGGAGCTGGAGTTTTCTATGGAAGTTTCAAGAGAGAGCAGATGCAAGAGGTCTTGAGATCGCTCTGGAACTTTCGTGAGTGGCGACCCGAGAAAGGGCTAGAATGGGTAAAACAACGACAGGCCCAATACTGCTCACCTGAACAGCGATTAGTGCTATGGTGTACAGTGCTATGTGAACATCTCAGAAAATATATATAGGTTAAATAAGAGTATGGATTTTCAGTATCTTTCCATTTCTTATATAAACTGTAAAGCTAGTTTTCTTTTTCTTCAACGTTATTGGGTTTCCAGCGTGCTGTGTTTATATTAACCTACCAGCCAAAGTGTTCATAATTAATAATGAGACTTTAGGAACTGACATAGAGATGCAGATTCTCTCTGGTTTTGCGTAGTTTTCCTACTTGAGAGAATTATTTGCCATTTTGTAGGAGTACAAACTTCCACTTGGATATAAGAAACGTAGAATGTCATGCTGTTTGGTTCATTTTGATCAACAAAGACGAACATTGGAGAACCCTTCAAACTTCCAAAGAGAAATCCCAAATCGTGGAAGGGGGTAGCTGATCAAATTATATGCTTTTGAGGGTTAGACTGATTTAGTTCTATGTTCCTCTTATTATTCATTTACTAGTTATACAGTGGTGCTATATCTATCTATGTATTCTACACCTTCATGAATTCTGCTTTAAAAAGAATGGTGAATGCTGTTGTGTACTAATCTATCTGCATATAAAGTTGTGAACTGTTTCGTTTGGCTAGCAACTTGAATTGCAATATAGGCAAAAGGGTATCTAAAAATCAAGTATTTAGCATGGAAACAAGAACATGGGGAAAAGGGAGGGGCCTAATGAAGATTGCCAGTCTTTTCTACAAATGTATCAGTCAGCATATAAGTTTTGTTCTTTTTAACTCAGTTGTTTGGGTCATCCCAAAGGAAGATTTGAACTTAAGACCAACTCTATTTACAGGTGGTACAACAGGAGGAATCATCACTGGAGCTTTCTTGCTGACTATTCTAGCATTCCCTGCACTCAGTCCTGGATCACCTGGCCCTAAGGTTCCTCTACTCCTGAGACTACAGCTAAAGGGAGCAGAGAGCAGTGGAGGAAAAACAGCTAAAGGGACAGTAACCAGAGCCGAAAAGTGATCTGAAGAAACTGAGGGAATTGGCAGAGGCAAGTTTTTCAGGGGATACAAATTTTGAGGAAGCTAGTACCGGCTGTGGTCCTAAACCCTGAGCTTCTCAAGCTCCAACTTCTAGGATAGAACACTAGTATGTGAGATAGGGCATTTTGCTCATGTTTGTACTCCTGCACATAACTCTATTGCTCCTGAATGATATCATTTCTAACTACCTAATTGCTCCTGTCCAGTTTACTTCAATTTTCTATTGTAAAGTTGTTCATCTGATTTCCCTAGTATAGCAGACATTTTTCGAGTCATTGGTACAGGATCTTCATAATCAGTAAGACAAACTTGCAGAAAGCTTTCACATATTTGAAAACAGAAAAAAGATGATTCCAAGCTGTTAAATTTCCTAATTTCAAGTTCTCAACAAAACATCAAACAAGCCATGAATCTATCAATTCAATCCCCACAAGCAATTCTACATGGCACATATTTGAAAACAGAAAAAGATGATTCCAAGGTATTGAATCTCCTAATCTCAAGTTTTCAACAAAACATCAAACAAGCCATGAATCTATCAAGTCAATCTCCACAAGCTATTCTACATGGCTTCTGAAATCAACTCTAATCTAAAATCCATTTCTTGATGCAAAAGAAAGCCAGAATATACAGACTTGTAAAATCCAAGTTTATCAAATGATGCTGTGTATACCTTCAGTGATAGTCATCAAACCCATCCTCAAAATCAGCATCAAAAGGAGTCTATTCAGTGGAATCAGGATTAAAACTGTCAAAACATATAGTGCGTGACATCCTGCGCTTCTTCCTTGCACGTTCTTGCTCGTCTTCTTCAGGAGTTCTGTGTTTTTCAAGGCTAGCCCTCTCGAAGGGATACCTCTGTGGTGGAAGAGTGGAAGCTGAAACTTCAATGTTGCCTTCTGATTTGAAAAGCTCTTCTGAAGCAGAATGCATTTGATCCGGCCGCATTCTGATGACATTCACTCCATCTTTCAAGAAGAGTAAGTTCAGGCGATTGTCCAACCTGCCATTAAAGAAGCTCAAAGGAACATAAGAGATGGCTAGTTGTGAGCGCTGAAGTTGTATAGTAGCAATAGGCACCCAGTTGGGCCCTCTACGGGACCAGGCACCCAAACTGAATCCTACCTCTAGGCGTTGAACCACGGTCGCTGCCAATTCGCCATTGAATCCATCACCAATTGTTACCAAAGCAATGTCCTCCACTGGTGGATTTAACAAGCCAACTTCCTGGTTCGCAATACGAAGTCGCAAGATCATTGCAAGCCCTCCAATCTTACCAGCCCAATAGATAGCACCGCCGTCATCTTCCGACACAGAGAAGCGTGCAAGTTGGAATTGGGAGGGCGTGAATGCCTGGTGTTGCCCAAAAGTCTGCCAAACACTCCAACCGTCTTCTTGATTGGCACCATCTGCTGCTACGTTAGCTTCCTCTTCTTGACCAGAAATAGCGACTCGGTGGTCGTTTTCGCTCCTATATACACGAGTGGAGAAGGTGTTGCCCGTTTTTGCTACCAGAACTATGCTCCTATATACACGAGTGGAGAAGGTGTTGCCCGTTTTTGCTACCAGAACTATGCGCCAGTCTCCCTCTTGCGTTCTTCCAAACCCTGCAACGGTTCCTTGGAACTGCACCGCATCAAAGCCAACCCGCTTCTCTATTTCTTCCGAACTCGTATTCCAGACGTAGAACCTCTTAGAATCTTGAAAACACAGCCATTCGCCGCACTGCCCGATCAGATTGGCGGTGGCTGAAGGCGCTTTGCTGGCCCTCGTAAAGAAGTATCCGTCGTCTCTCACAGTGAGAACTCTTGGCTCCGATCTGCGATGCTGTATGTAGATGAGTTGTTCCATCGGGTATAATGGATTTGGGTAAAATTAAAGAATTGGGGGAATGACGTTACGGATTAGGGTTCCGATCACGCTCAGATTGGGGACGAGAAACGCGATCAAAGAATTGGGGGAATGAGGACACGGATTAGGGTTCCGATAAAGCAATTGGGGCATGCGGGGAAAATGGGATCGAGGCCAATTCGGACAAGAAAGAAAGTATTTGGGGTTCTGGACTCTCAAGCTTTCTTGAACATTTCTTGAGCATGTAAGAGCACCGAGGGTTTCGCAGACACGACCGTTATAGTATTGAGTGTGACTCCTTTCCAAAATTCAAAAGTTGAACCCAAAATCTCGCCACGTTTCGAATTTGTTATCAGTATCTGAAACGGATCGTTTGTTTGGTTCGGGCTTGGGCTTGTTACGTTGAATACATTGGTTTGGGCTTTTGGTAGAAAAACCCACCTGACAAAGCATTTAAATATAGTTACTGTTTCCCCGACAAAATCTTTTCTTCTTCGTCTTGTTAGATCAATGATAAACACATTAAGCAGATCAATGATAACTCTTCCGGTGAAAATTATTACCTGTGCAGAATCAACAAATTGGTGAAATATATATTTTTAGTATTAAAATGAAGATTCTAATATTAAAATAAATAATGCATGTTTTCAAAAGGAGATCAGCTTAGACAACTAAAGCTACTACAGAGAAAGACCCTTCTACTATGTTTTTTAAATCTAAATTCAATTCATATACAATAGGTTAAGGTGAAATATCCTGAAACTTAAAATAGACACACGAAGATAACAAATTCAGAACTAAACCAAACAACTCCTAGAAAAACTCAGCAGCTATATCGTCAAAAGCTAATCAAGGGCATTTACCTTGACCAGAAGCTTGAATCTTACACAGAAAGCATTGTTTAATTGTTCCAATTCAGAACGGAAGTGCTGCCCACGAAAGACGACAACATATTGAAAAAAATGAGCATCAATTTTAATGACATCAGCATTATTTATCAGTGCAAAACCAAAAGGCAGAAAAGTTACATTCAAAATTCTTCAGCAATCTCTCATACTTTCAGCACATTCACAGGTCAATATCTAAAAACTCCAAACTGTAACTGTGACACAATAAACCACGTTATTCTGTTCCCAGTTACTTCAAGCTAAAATATGAGTAGTAATCACATAAATTCTATGTTCATAAATTTTCCTTCAACAGCAAAATGAGTCTGTCGACTTATGTTCTTATTTTTAATGTGTCCCTAAACTTCATAAATGAAGGACAACTGTATGGTATATTAGCATACACCTTGATGAATTAGCTTCATGACTGGAATCCTCGTAACCGATATCAGATATAAAATATGATGCAAATCATCATTTCTCATTTTCTAATCAATTAGTAGTTACCATATTAAAAAAGAAGAAGGAGAAAATGCAAGTCTTTTCCATTTAAAGAAAAACATTCCAGCAAATGATTAATAACAGATTCAGAATGTGAAAAAAGAATATGAATTTTGAATTCAAAACCGAAAAGCCAAAAAAATAAAAACGAAGTGATTTACACAAAACCAAAGCAAACAGCAAACCAATACATTGGTCCAAAGAAAAACAGAAGGTACTCTACTCGTAAATGGATTCAGTTAACAGCAGAGGTGCTGCAAGCAAACCAAAAGCAACAGAAGATGATGACCACTGTGGTTATCATAACTCCAACTTTATCATCTGATTTCCTCTTTTGGGCATAAAATGAAAATAGTTGAGTTGTATGGATATGCACGCACCCAGCATCAAATTTCTATGAGAAGCTTTTTTCTTTTCATGTGATCAAGCTAGTTCAATCAAGTTTAGAATTCAATCTTTCTTATTAAGGAGATTGGCTTTCTGTTTTTCCAACATAAAAATGATGATTTTTACACAAACTTTTTGAACCGTCAAAGCACAATGAGAAAATAACAGAATAACTTCACTTGGACATGAAATAACTTATAGTCCTGTTTGAAAGTGTGAAACTTACACAAAGTTACCAAAATAGATGAACCTGCAAAGAAGCAACATTACCAATACAGTGCGATCCACAACTTATCAATGCCTATGGTGAAGCTCCTCAAGACCTGTTTGACAAAGAGAATGTTGTTGAAACAGAAAAAACCTATTTGCAGTTACAGCCCATTTGATTTCTAACAAATAATCAGGGACATAACATGAACATCTTTTAGAAACAGACACACTAACAATACACTCTCAAAGCTATCAAATTCACCACTCCACAACCATAAGAACCGGAGTTTAGTTTGACCATTCTAGGGTAAGCTTTAATAACCATAGTAACAATCAACTATACACTCATCAATCAATAAAACAACGAACCTTGAACTTAGAACCTGACCTCCAGCAGTTTTGAACCTTGAACTTGAAACCAGAACCAATCATATCTTCAGATACTCGGATCCTCCTCCTTCGCACATGCATTAATAACATCAATCAAGATCAGTAAACAGATCAACTAACATCAATATAGCTATCAAAAATATAGCAAACAAATGATCAAAGATTTCCTGGACATCTACCTTTAAGGCATAAGCAAGCGAATTCTTATCAAAGATCAAAGCCAATATTTCGGAGTTCTCGTCTGATGAAGCAAGCAGTGTCACTGTGACCTCACATATTCGATGGAGGACAATTCCCTTCAAGGCCTCAAAATAATCACAGACTATCTATAAGAAACAACTGAAAACTTAATCTTGCATGGGAAATTTAGAACACCCTGGCAACTTTGGACTTGTCCACCTTCTCTAATGCTTTAGCTTCTAAGATTTCTTGTTATTTGTTTCATTCCTTGTCCAAGGAAACTACAGGCGTATCTAGAAGCAAGATAATGGAAGGAGAAGCATATGACTACCTTAAAAGAGATATGGATACCCATACCCAGATACAGTATACAGTGTGCATTTTAAAGTAAATTTTATCAAACATGCATACATATAAAGCAAAGAATCCTACTAAGTTCATCGGTCACTTAAAAATGGTACTATCAATGAGAAACTGAAATTGAAATGCAATCACCATTGAAATCACAAAAACCAACCAAAATCATAAACACATTTACCGCAACACCAAATTGAAATCACATTCAAACAAATTCCGCACTCCACCAAAAAAAATCCCAACAAGAGAAGACATGAATGAAATTTACCTCGTCGTTTGTTCCCATTTGGTTGCTTCGGAGCACCTAAACAAAGAAAACAAACAAATTCAGAACCAAAACCCAATTGGATATTTCAGATTCACGACTTGAATCATACCTCTACCCAAAGAAGAGAAAAAGGCACCTGGACTGTTGAAGATGTCCAAAATGGAGGCCATGGAGCGCACGACACTGCAAATTCATTTTCTGTCCAATCAAGCAAAGAAGCAGATTCTCGCCCTCTCTGTCAAACCCAAGCCATCCTCTTTACCTTGCTCATGATTTTGTTTCTCATTGTTCAAACATTCACATCGATGCTTAGGAAACAAATTAATTATCCAAGAAACCAGCTTGTAACATGGAAGTGCTTTAAGGTCTGTATATGAAGTGTGAACCTATTTCTTTTGGCTAGGAAGTTGAATTACGATAAAGGCAGAGGGTGTCTAAAAGTCAGTATTTAGTTTGGAAACAAGAACATGGACGAAAGGGACGATCTAATGAAGGTGGTGAAGTTCCTATTATCAATGAGTGGTATGCCTTGATGAAGTTCCTATTAAGATTCTCACAGCCTCTAAAGAATGCATTCAAACTTGGTTTGGAGTTTCCTGCTATTAAGGGCCTTCTCATCCCATTCCTTCCAAAGAAGCAATTTCCAAGAGTCATACCAACAGGTCTGCCTCCAGGTCCAGATGCAAAATCAGAAAGGAGAGATATGAGAGCACCAGGCAGTAACACTATTAGCACTATGACTGCAACTGAAGTCCCTACACTCAGTCCTGGATCACGTGGCCCTAATGTTCTACAAATGACAGCAGTTCCTCTACTCCCGAGACTACACTAGGTATGCAGAGAGCAGTGGAAGCAAAACAGCTAAAGGGACAGAAACTAGAGCCGAAAAGTGATCTGAAGAAACTGAGGGAATTGGCAGAGGCAAGTTTTTCAGGGGATACAAATTTTGAGGAAGCTAGTACCAGCTATGGTCCTAAACCCTGAGCTTCTCAAGCTCCTACTTCTAGCTCATGTTTGTACTCCTGCACATAACCCTATTGCTCCTGAATCATATCAGTTCTAACTACCTAATTGCTCCTGTCCAGTTTACCTCAATTTGCTATTGTAAAGCTGTTCATCTAACTATCGAAACCACTTTTCGAGTCATTGATAAAAGAACCTCATAATCAATAGGACAAATTTGCAGAAAGCATTCACATATTTGAAAACAGAAAAAGATGATTCCAAATGTGTCAAATTATCTATTTCAAGTTTTCGACAATACAATTTGAATGTTTCTTTCAACAAACGCCATGAATCTAAGAATTCAATCCTGCAAAGCTATTATGAGCCAAAAGCAAATAATCTGAGACATGGCTTTTGAAATCAACTCTATTTATTCTAGAATATACAAACTGGTAAGAAGAAAGGCGCTTCCAAGTTTGTCAAATCATATTTGTACCTCAGTCATATCTGGTGCTACTTGTGAAGATCTGCCTTCCTGTTATCAGACTACAACTCGCTAATATCAAAACCGAGGCGACCCTTAACAATCCTCCTTCGTTTCTGCCTGCGGGCCTCTTCCTCCTCTTCAGGAGTCCTGTTCTTTGACCATTCCGCATTCTCGTAGTGATATCGCCCCTGTGGAAGGGTGGAAGTGAAGACTGTTGTCTGTGCCACGAACAACTCCTCCTCTGCAGGAGGAGGAGGAGTGATCCTCACAATACTCGATGCGTTCTTCAAGAAGACATAACAAGTCTGCTGATCTGGTCTTCTGTTGTAGATGCTCAAAGGGAGGTAAGACTGAGGAGGGTCGTTATTCACTATAATCCGGGCAACATGGACCCATCCCGCACCTCGGAGACACCACACTCTCAGAAAACGTAGACAACCCACTTCCTCCAAGACTGATGCTGCCAGCTCTCCAGCAATTCCGTGCCCAATGTTCACCCTTACACCTGGGAGGTCAAGAGGTGGATCCTCAAGACGAACATTTTCGGTTTCGATATCAATACTCACAATTTGGTTCCTACCAAAATTCGAACCTGCCCAGTATATACGTGAAACACCCGCAGACACGGTGAAACGTGCCAGCTGATCTTGATAGGGCTTGAATGGTCGATTACCACCAAAAAGGACCCATTCTCCCCAGCCATCCGGGCGTGGTTCTTGTTGTCCATTGCCACCTTCTTCTTTTTCTTTTTCCAGGCCACGCTCATCCTCCTCACCCCTATAAACCCTGGTGGAGAACGAGAGCCCACTCCTAGCCACCAACACAATCCGCACCTCTCCGGCAGCCGTTTTGGCAAACCCAGCGACCGCTTCGGCGTTGGGATCGGCTGCAGAAAATCCGATCTCTTTCTGCAAAGTTCTGGTGCGGAAGTTCCAAACAAGAAAGCTGGAACGATCAGAGTCCCGGAAGCAGAGAAACTCCCTGAATTGCCCAATCAAGACCGCCGTGGGTGACGGCGATCCGGTGTCCGCCACCTCATACTCGCCATTGTCTCTCACTCTGAGGACCTGGGGATGGGAGCGACGATCCCTCCTCTGAACAAAGATCACTTCTTCCATCTCAAATCTTGGTTTTCGGGATAAAGATCGCAACTTGAGGTTTAGGGTTTCGTACTGGGTGTCACGGCGAACTGGGATGGGATGCGAATGGGATAAAGGATTAGGGTTTCGGGGTTCAGAAAGGGGAATTCAGATTGGGATTTTTCAGAGACAATTAGGGTTCGCAGAGAGAATTTGAGTCGGTTTGAGGGGTGACCGTTATGCCTCGTTCTAATACTTAAATGGGTTTTCAAAATTAAACCCCAATTCCACGTGTCGTATTTATCACACTTTCCGCTTTCGTTTTCCTTTTTTTTTTTTTTTTTTTTTTTCTTTTTACAACTTTTCGGTTTCTGTTGATCAAAAGACTTAGAGTTGATTATCTCATTTAAACTTTTTTTTTTCCTTTCAAAACATATTTGTTCTGAAATGTCATTTCATACAAGGTACATTTACATCATCAATCTTCAAGTCATCCGATTAGAGTTGTGAATTATCAAGACCGGATCGAAAACTCTCAATTCCTTCATCCTTTTCATTTTTATCCAATCAAAGTAAACGCTTATAACTTTATGTGTTTGAAATAGTTAGACTAGTTTTCATGTTACAATTTTGTTAACGGCGTGCATATATACATGATAGTGTCACATAAATGACTGAATTAAATAACAATATGATATTACATATTATGTGTTTGGTTCACTTACACCTCAGAGTGTAGAAGAATTTTTGAAATACAATATGTTGTAAGATAAACACCGGATGGATTAGAGAGCTTGCCAAAACCCTTATATAATATGAACACCGCGGGAATGATAATGATGACCAGTACTAAGAGCCAAAACAAAGAGTCAAGATTCTCTCATTCTACTATACCTGCCTTGTGTTCTCATCCGAAACGGATCGTTTGTTTGGTTCGGGCTTGTTACATTGAATACATTGGTTTGGGCTTTTGGTAGAAAAACCCACATCCGACAAAGCATTTAACTACATAACTGTTTCCCCGACAAAATCTTTTCTTCTTCGTCTTGTTAGATCGGACCTGCAACTCTCCCATCTGGGCGGCCGCGAGAACTGAACCCTCAGACAAACCAGAGCATCATCCATACCAAGAACCAGAAAAACCATTCTTTTCTGTAAGTAATTTAGTGCTTCGCTCGTATTTAAACTTATTGGGGTCAGATAGATAATCGTTTCCATTGAATTGATTGATTTTCGATTTTTACACAAGGTTCGGGTGAAGATTGATTGAGGATTCGGTGGTGCCGGGTCTCAGATCTGTATATCTCTCCCAATTAGAAACCTTTGTCCTTCTATTGGTTCCTGCTAGATTGAGTACGTGAATTTGCAAGCTTATTAAGTTGAGTCGTCCTTAATCTTCAACTTATGTCTCTCCCATTTACAAAACCCAGCATGTTAACTTATGGTCTTCTATTGATTCAATGTCCTCCCTTTTTAACTTATCCACAAGTATCCTTGAATTTCAGTTAAGTTTGTCCTATTTTTCTTTCTCTTTTCAACTTATGTGTGTCTTTCAATTTGAGTTGGTTTTTGTCTTCTAGT
Organism: Fragaria iinumae; assembly: GCA_009720345.1. Classification (NCBI taxonomy): domain Eukaryota; kingdom Viridiplantae; phylum Streptophyta; class Magnoliopsida; order Rosales; family Rosaceae; genus Fragaria; species Fragaria iinumae. Next base: position 42,365,789 of record CM019122.1, read on the forward strand.
TGGGTTCTATTTGAGTTGGGATTGCTGTCCTTTTTTACTTGGGAGAGTCTAGGTCTTATAAAGCTTAGTCCTTCCCCCTCCCTCTTGGAATCAAAAACGAAATTAGATCCTTTGAGATAGAAATCAATATGATGAAGAGACTAAAACGCTGCAGCAGCAGCAGCTTACCAGAAACCATATGGGACTATGATGATATCTTTTCAGAAATCCTTGTCCGTGTTCCAGCTCGAATTCTGCTCCGCTTCAAATGCGTCTCCAAGCATTGGCTCTCTTTTATCTCTGACCCCAAGTTCTGTCACCTTCACACCCTTCGGAACCCGATCCCTTCCGCTTCCGCGGTCTTTTGCAATCTCTCCAGATGCATTAGCTTTATCCCTCTCGATTTTGATCATGATCGCACTACTAGTACAGGGTCTGGTTCACTCAGCTGCAACCCTCTGAAATTCATTGCCAACCTATGTCATGACAACATCAAGATTATCCAGTCCTGCAACGGCCTCTTCTTGTGCCATCCTGAAATTGTACTGCCATCTGTTATCCTCATATCAGAGGTGCGGCGAGTTAATACACCTCTTTATCATTATGTTCTCAATCCCACAACCAACCAGTTCACCAAACTTGTTCCTCCAGCTGCTGCCGCCGCCACTACTACTGAACCCCGAATCTTCGGCTGTGCTTTGGCTTTTGACCCTTCCAAATCACCTCATTACAAGGTGGTCTTCCTTTGGTTCCGTGATGACCCAAGTCCATACGGCTGGTGCAGTTACCATAACATAGAAATATATTCTTCCGAGACTAAAAGTTGGAGTCTTGTCAATTCTTCTTTTGAGACTCAAGGTCATATTTCCTACCAAGATGGGGTATACTGCAACGGTGCGGTTCACTGGGTTGGCCGGATTTGTGAGATGGCATATTATCACTTAGAAGAAGAGTGTGTTGGATTGGTTGATGGTCTTCCTCGTTGTGAGGAGAACTGGGAAACTAGGGAGTATAGATACTTTAAGGAGTCCAGTGACGGCCATTTGCATCTTATTGATATTTATTCGCCTTGTTTTACTAAATTCGAAGTGTTGGAGATGGGAAGAGACTACTCTGGGTGGTTTGTCAAGTACAATGTGGATCTTGATCTTTTATGCACCGCTTACCCACGCTTTAAGGTGTTTTGTGTTCTGTTTCTTGCCAAAGGGGAAAATGAAGAGGAATGTTCATCTCTGTTGCTGCATGCTCCTGGAAAAGTCTTCTCTTACAATGTTAAGAGTAACACCTTCAAATCGTTCGACTTAACACCTCAAGCCGGCGTTGGTCAGCGTAGTAATTTTCGATATATGGAGTCCTTGGCTTGTGTGTGACGGATTCTGTTTTTTGTTTTTTATTTTATTTTTATTTGTTTCTGCTACTTAAAGAACTGCTAGTTTTGTGTCGGAAAAGTTGTATAACTTGTGCGTGTATTTGATAATAAGTATGGATTGTTGTATTTCCATTGCTTATATAAACTGTAAAGTTTGTTTTCTTTTTCACCTACCTAGTCCTAGCGACAAATGATACTGATATGCAGCCTGTAACTGCCTTGCATGTAGTTATTTGCTCACAAACATGTACCATGAGAACTAAAAGGAAACAGTGGTAGATGCGATCGGTACCGCGCAACAAGTACTTGTGAAACATGGTAACAATGTGGTTCCTTGGAGGGCTTTTCATGGACTACATTGTGACCAGCATAGGCAAGACCCACATAACGTGAGGACTGCAGTGCGGTTCGAACGCAGAACGCAGTTCATGAAGTAGTACATCTCAGGCTATGGTAGACGCATATCCCCTGATAAAATGCATATGCCTTGGGAGGCTTGGAGTGAAGTTCGACCAAAGAGAGTAAAGTTTAACGAGAGCAGGGTATGTCGGATATCCGTTGCTCTTCAGCATTTGTCATTTTCATCAGCAAGTACAGATCTACTCTTCAATCACATAAAACATTATTTGTGTGATAAGCCACGTGTCGTATTTATTACACTTTCCGCTTTCGGTTTCCTTTTTCTTTTTTTTTTACAACTTTTTGCTTTCTGTTTTTATTGATCAAAAGACTTGGAGTCTTGGATGATTATCTCATTTAAACTTTTATTTTTCCTTTCAAAACATATTTTTTCTGAAATGTCATTTCATACAAGGTACATTTACATCATCAATTTTCAAGTCATCTGATTGGAGTTGTGAATTATCAAGACCTGATCGAAAACTCTCAATTCCTTCATCATTTTCATTTTTATCCAATTAGAGTAATCGCTTATAACTTTATGTGTTTGAAATAGTTGACTAGTTTTTCATGTTTCAATTTTGTTAACGGTGTACATATATACATGATAGTGTCACATAAATGACTGAATTAAATAACAATATGATATTACGAATATGTGTTTGGTTCACGTGTACAAAAATTTTCGAAATACAATATGTTGTAAGATAAACACCGGATGGATTAGGGAGCTTGGCAAAACCCTTATATAATATGAACACCACGGGAATGATAACGATGACGAGTACTGAACAGTCCAACACTACCCTAGCTAGAACAACAGGCAAATATAGACTATAGGGAAAAGTCTAGTAACTACCTACTACATACTACTACTAGAACATTGATCACACTCTTGGACTTGGACGCCTGGACCAAGTACGCATGATTACATCTTATACGTGATCAACTTACCTAAAAGAAATAATATATATGGCTTTGAAAGGTCGCCATTATGAATTCTTCTGTGTATGTTCATCTATATATATGAGATGTAAGCACTATTTAGCATAAGGGCACGAAACAAAGAATCATAAATTTACCACGAGGGAGGAATAAGAGGAGAGAGCTTGTAATCAGTCAAGTATGGAGATGTGCAGAGCGTTACTGTTAATGGTGGTTGTGGTTGTGATGTTGGTTAGTATGCGGGGAAGAGGATCAGAAGCACAATTAGTTGAAAATTTTTACAGCTCTAGCTGCCCAAACGTTGAATCCATAGTGAAGCAGGCAGTCTCTACCAAATTCAGCCAAACCTTCACAACAATTCCGGCTACTCTCCGACTCTTTTTTCATGACTGCTTTGTCGAGGTACATATTAGTTATAGTTTCTTGTATAGTTCATGTACGTTCAAACTCAAAATCCATGTCATATATGATATAATGATTCATGTTAATCAATCAATCATCCGTCCTTTCTTGGTTGATCAATTTCGAACAGGGATGCGATGCCTCAGTCATGATATCATCGCCAAATGGGGACGCAGAGAAGGACTCGTCGGATAATCTTTCGTTGGCCGGAGATGGATTTGACACCGTCATCAAGGCTAAGCAAGCAGTGGAAGCGCAATGCCCTGCCGTCGTTTCTTGCGCTGATATTTTGGCTCTTGCTGCCCGCGATGTTGTAGTTCTTGTTAGTCGATCATCCTCAACCTCTTAGACTTTTTTTTTTTTGTACATTTCTAATAATCTGATTGATTAACTTGCATTGATTATTGATAAACTTGCATTGACATTCTTCGAATGCATGTTTCAAATAAACTATGCTTAATTTAATTAAGTGAAATTATTGTTTACATGTGTAGGGTGGAGGTCCGAACTTCAACGTCGAATTGGGACGTCGAGATGGACTAGTCTCCAAAGCCTCAAGGGTAGCCGGAAACTTGCCGGGACCATCATTTGATCTTAAACAACTCAACACCATGTTTTCGAAACACGACCTCACCCAAACCGACGTCATTGCATTATCGGGAGCACACACTCTAGGGTTTTCACACTGCAACCGCTTCGCCGACCGCTTGTACTCATTCTCGTCATCCTCCGCCGTTGACCCGTCGTTGGATCCCGACTACGCCAAGCAGCTTATGTCAGCTTGCCCTAAGGACGTGGACCCCAGCATAGCCATCGACATGGACCCTCAAACTCCCCGAACGTTTGACAACGTCTACTACCAGAACTTGGTTGCCGGGAAGGGCTTGTTCACCTCAGACGAGGTTCTTTTCTCCGACTCGGCGTCTCAGTCGACTGTCGTGGACTTTGCTAACAGCCCCGGTGAGTTTAGCGGTGCTTTCATCACTGCCATGAGGAAGCTCGGCAGGGTCGACGTTAAGACTGGGAGTGAAGGGGAGATTAGGACGGACTGCACCGCCTTCAATTCATGATCGATATCTTCCTCTTGAAGCAATAATATGTTGTGCAGACATAGTTAACTGGGATTGATTCATCCATATTGTATCAAATAAATGGAAGGAAAATCGTAATGTTTGATCACTACGTTTTGAATTGTACGTGAATTATCTAATTTTGATCGTTTCGACAGTAATTTGATATCGATTAATTTGTTGATAATTCACACGAATCGGGATATAATTACTATATGAGAAAAAGCTTTGTGTTTAACACGCATTGCTTCTCCGCACACGCCATTAGAAATTTCAAATTTGAACAATACATATGAAAGTCTCCTTGGATTTGTGCTGTGCGTTTGAAGATATGCTATTATAACTAAAATGATGGGGATTTGTTAATTGGTCGTTTTCATGTCAATTGTCAAACCAGCTAGCAATTACTAACAATAAGACTAAGAGCAAGATATAATAATTCATAGTAATGAAAGCTAAAATTGCTGTAAAAGGAGTCCTTTTGCATAGATATGTAACTGGGATATACACGTACACCGTAGACTTGCAGATGGCTCTAATTCTTTACTCTACAAGAAGGTGACCACCCAACACCCTACAAAAACAGTGCTATAGGTTGAGGATGTGGTTACAACCTACCAAGACACTGATTAAAGTCTCGGACTCTGCTTTAGACCAAGAATGTATGCATGACTCTACTCGCACAGTTTATGCTAACCCAGAAACGAGAATGGGATTGATTTCTTTGATCTTATTGAATGATGATGAGTCGATCACTATAGAAAGCAAGTAGGGTTTGTAAACAGGTTTAGTAATGGTACGCAACGGTAGACGTACAGTGTTATGTATATCATACAAAATTACAAAGTGATACAGCCCTCCATTGACTTCACATACAAAGCATTATTAGAACAATGAATGGTATTTAGTTGGAGGAAGAATCTACAAGAACCGGATGTAATTACTAGAAGTTTGTTCAACACAGTAATGCTTCTTCCCCACACGCCACTAGAATTTCCAATTTGAACACTATGATTTGTGCTTTGCGTTTGAAGATGGGATTAACTGATAAAGGGGATTTGTTACTTGGTCGTTTTCATGTCAATTGTCGAACAAGCAAGTAATGACTAACCATGAGCTGTATATACATATATAGAGGGTTGGCTAAGCGTTCCTATTTATCAGAAAGATGTAAGAATCACTATAAGACTAAGAGCGAGCTATAATAATTCATGTAATGACACCTAAAATTGTTATAGAACGAGTCTTTCTGCATACATATATACACGTACACATATGGCTCTAACTCTTTAACTCTGCAAGACAGTGACCACCCAACACCCTACAACAACAGCACTATAGGCCAAGAATGAATGCGTGAGTGCATGACTACATCAATCTTTTAACAGATATGGTAAGTTTGAGGAGTCACCACCGCCATTGTCTTGATCAATTCCCTTGTATATATTAGCAATTGTGTCAGTGTCACCACGGGCAGAGAGAAGGAGAGTGAGAGAGAATAGAAGCAGGATATAGCACAATGGAGGTATGGAGAGGCTTGTTGGTGCTTTTGGGTTTGTATTTGATGATGATTGGTATGCAGGGGAGGAGATCGGAAGCACGTTTAGTAGAAAACTTCTATCGCTCTAGTTGTCCAAATGTTCAGGCCATAGTGAAGCAGGCAGTCTCTACGAAACTCAGCCAAACCCCTATAACGATTCCGGGTACTCTGCGGCTGTTTTTCCATGATTGCTTTATTGAGGTAGGAAACTTAGCTAGCTGTGTTCGAATGTAGTAGCATTCCATCAAGTTTCTTACCTTTGACAATGCACGATGTGCTCATTTTACACATTTAATGGTTGCAGGGATGCGACGCCTCGATAATGATTCATTCACCAAATGGGGATGCAGAGAAAGATTACTCGGATAATCTTTCTTTGGCTGGAGATGGTTTTGACACCGTAGTCAAGGCTAAGCAAGCAGTCGAAGCACAATGCCCCGGTGTCGTCTCTTGTGCTGACATCTTGGCACTTGCTGCCCGTGATGTTGTAGTCCTTGTAAGTCTTAGCTTATCAGTTTCCTTAGAGTGAAAGCTTACTTAAAAACAATACTAATCATAGTTTTCTTCAGGCCGGAGGCCCTGCATTTAACGTAGAATTGGGGCGTCGAGATGGACCGGTCTCGAAGGCCTCTCGGGTCCCTGGAAATTTGCCTGAACCGTTTTTTAATCTGAAGCAACTCAACACCATGTTTGCCAAGCATAACCTTTCCCAAACTGATGTTATTGCCCTGTCTGGAGCACATACACTAGGCCTTTCGCACTGCATCCGTTTTGCAAACCGTTTGTACTCGTTTTCAAATGCCTCTGCCGTTGATCCTTCATTGGATCCCGGCTACGCGAAGCAGCTGATGTCAGACTGCCCGCGAGATGTTGACAACCTAGTCCACCTGGACCCTCAAACTCCAGACACATTTGACAACGCATATTACCAGAACTTGCTTGCAGGGAAGGGCTTGTTGACTTCAGATGAGGTTCTGTTCTCTGACTCTGCTTCTAAGCCTACTGTCATTGATTTTGCTAACAACCCTGGTAACTTCAATGGAGCCTTCATCGCTGCAATGAGGAAGCTTGGCAGGGTTGGTGTGAAGACTGGTAACCAAGGAGAGATAAGGAAAGACTGCGCCGCCTTCAACAATGATCATGGTGATAGCTAGCTAAGATCGATCCATCTGGGAATAATGTAATTACTGGCAAAAAAGAACATGGTTAATACTGTGATCCTTCTTCCCACAAATGTCTTGATCATATTCACTATCACGTTCTTCATACAGAACAAAAAACTAATAACTTCACCAAACTCTGGCTCCAAAAAATTTCACTTACCAGGAAAGATAAAACAGTAACTACCTGAAGAACTAAAGATGAGTTTCAGGCAAAAAACATAGGAGGCTTATTTCTTTTCTATTCGTTCATGCAGAACTGTGGACACAATGACTATGAAACACAATGATTTCAAAGGCAATCAGATCTCCAAATTCAATACAATAAAAAATTAAAAATCTTACATTCTGTTTTCCACTTAAACATTATAACACTTGAATGATAATCGTACACAACTACAAGCCGCATTGACTTAGACCCCAAGGGAATGAAAAAATTTGGTGTCTATTTTTGCCCCTCGGTAGTTCCGGAGAGTGTTAACCTTCATCATGCTTGATATATATTGATGAGCCACACAAAAAATCTTAGTATACAAACATCTTGGACAACAAACTCCAGTTTGAAGGTGCCATTGACAATTGAAGAATTTCTGGATGAGCTCATCCAATTATGAAAGCCCAGATGAACGGGACTTTCCATACAGATTGGTATATACAATCCTAGTCCGATGTACCAGAATCATGCTCAAAAGAAATGCAATAACGCAGAAGACGGACATAATTACCGAAGTTAAGAAGAAGCATACCACACCATGACACTTTGGTGCGTCCTGTCCAAGTATTCCTTGGAAAATTGATCCTGGAATCTGATGCATGAGATGAGGCTGATGAGCTTGCTTCTCTGCTTCACGGTCATATATACTGCTAGCAATCAGACCAGAGAAGACTAAACTACCAGCAGGATTCGCTAGTGTGAGGAAATTGTATAAAGCGCCAAACTTTTTCAAGCCAAACAATTCAGAGGCAGCTGCTGGTACAATTGCCCAATGAGCCCCATATCCTAGCCCAATCAAGATGGTAGCAATGTGCATTGCCCCAGGCCATCCAAAAGCAATGAAAAGGTGCCCAACTGCCATTATGAGTTGTGCCACAGCCATTGCTACTGGTCTTGGATAAGCATAGTCCCTGTTGAACATAGATGATGAAACATAGTTCATTTCAGAAGGCACATAAATGAATTTGAAGTAAAATATATTTAAAATCCAGATGTGAATGTAATCATCGTATACCTCACAACAATCTCAGAGAAGAAACCACCGCCGACACGACCAAGAAAGTTCCAAATGCTGATCATGGACACAAATATATGCGTGTTATCATATCCTAGAGACTGGCTCATCTGACCAAGGTTATCAATCACTGTCAAACCAGATCCAGATCCCAAGAGAAGGGAGAAAAAAATAAGCCAGAAGTCTGCTTTGATCAAAGCTTGTGTCAAGGTGAAGTCTTCCCCTCTATGTGGACCCCTCCTCCTCTTCACCCTGACTGCTCCTTCTGCAGCTGCTTGGAATAGTTTTGTTTGCAATTGGGCAATTCGTTTTTGCCTTTCCAGTGCTGGAAGCAAGTCTACTTCTTTAGGCTTCTCATCTTCCACCTCACTGAAAATTACCTCATTAGCATCTGCTTCAGATTTGCCTGCTTCTTGTTTCTGTGTAGCAGACAGGAGTGACTCCTCTTCTGAAATTCTTGGTTCTGGGTAGAAGAAACTCAATGAAATAGGAATCACAAAGGGAACCAAGAGGAGGAAAAACAAAACCACTGTAAAAATGATGATCACAGAGTGGTTCAAATCAACTAGATCTTCAACTAGCATGACCCCCATTAAGTAAGCAGCTAACAGTAGGCACACACTGTAGATAAATGTGAAGCTCATGTCATCAGTTGGCCGGACTTGTTTGTGACCTCCAACTGGTCTGACAATAAACATTAACGCGATGATGACCATTGCTGGACCAACGGCAACCATGAAAATCAGAGATGCATGATCTGGGGAATGGATTACTGCATATATCTGAGTCATAATTGCGCCACCCAACCCAGCAAAGCCCTTGAGAATTCCAACCACAGGACCACGACTCTTTGGGAAGTTTTGTACACAAGAAACAAGAGCAGCTGTATTGAAGTAGGTTTCACCATTTGTTCCCACAAATATAAGAATGCACATCTGCAAGTTGTAATCAGAAAAATTAAACCAAGAAAGATGGCAATAAGTATAAGTAAATGAATTTCATATCTCCTAAAGGAACACAAGGGCACCACTTTGCATTGCCTCCTATCGCTTTGTTTAAACGGTTAGATACTGTTTGTAATCTTCATAATCAGTATTTGCTATCATAAGCTCTCATGGGTAAGGTTGACTGATACAGAGGATCTTTAGAAAGAAATCTACACGGAATTAACGAGCTCCGGCTGAAATGACCAAATCCGGTCTCCCATAGACATTTCATTATCATAACATCAGCGCCACAAGCAAATCTATAACTTGGTAGTGAGTAAAATCAACAGTTCAGAGAAACATAATAGAAGAATACATATTCAGGTATCCAAATTTCATTTCAAATGTGTTAGGATCTTATGCAAAGTAGAAGAGAATTGCAGAAATGCTGACAGCTGGTCCCTGCTTTCCAAACCAAACCAACATATTCTCTCCAGGATCCAAGGTTCTTCCTTCATTCTAAACCCAAACTAGCATTAAACTCACTGTTTCATCAACTCAAACCATATTGATATCCTCACAAACTATCCATACAATCAAACAAAAAGGCTTGATCCACAAGTATCAACTACTCTACTAAGAAACACGATCAAACTACTCCACTATCCAATCAACAAGATCTAATAATACTAAAAGAAAAAAAAAACAATTGCTTGAAGTTAGAAAACAAGTAAAGTAAAAGACTTTAGAATACTCACAGCCCAGAGAGGCAAAGGAGGAGCTCTACCAGTGACAATAAGCCAAACCCAGCCATACCCTACAAAGTTCTTCAAAGCACCAATAAGCAAAGCAGCCCACAAAGGCAAAACCTCACACAAAGTCCCAGCCAAAAACCCAACACTGTCCCCAAGGTCCTTAGCCACACCAAGCCTTGCAATCTGCCTCTGATTATAGTTCAAGGAGCTCTTGATCACTGGTGATATGCTCCCAAACAAGTACCCAATTCCAGCACAGGATTGCACCCACATTGCCGCCACAAAAACCAGCCATCTGTTGCTGAAAAACGACTTCAACTTCTCCATTGAAGCAAAACTCTCTGTTTGTGTTTTTGGAATTTGGGTTTGTTCTGATAAAAAGGTTTGATCGTTTTGTTTGTTTTTGTTGGTTTGTGTATAATGAAGCAGAAGATATGGACTAATAGTAATGGTGAGCAAGGCAAGGCAGGATGGTGATGATGGTGATGTCACTGATGTGCTGTATTGGGTCACCAATTCTGAACCGGTGACAGGTTTATATAAAAATCTTTGAAAATAAAGCCGCATTTGGTGTTTTCGATACTACAGAACACGTTGAACTACCAAGAGACATTTGCAGTTACTGTTTCCATAAAGACCATAGTTGATTTTCAAGAGATATTGTGGATAATATAACGACTTAATATTTCGATATTTGATGTTTGTTCTGATCCTAAATTTTGAACAAATAATTAGAAAAAATCAAGTGGGTGATAAAAATCTAATGAAACAAGTGGGGAGGATTCAAATCCAGCTGATTGATTGGCTTTTGGCTATGCGTCTCAATTATCTAATCTTTGGAAGGGTGCCACTAATTTTGCTTCCCAGAAATTTTGTCACCCCTATCATTTAGCTAATGGTCATTTTCCAAAAAAAAACAAAAAGACCTAATGGTATCACATCTTGGGATTTGGCATCTTAAAACAGAATCATAACTTGGTTTGGGAATATAACAGAACGCTATAGTAATCGGGTTCATGATAGAACTGAAAGTATTAGGTTTGTCGTCTTAGCATTAAGTGCATATAAAAACCATGAGGAACATGAGGTCGGTGACCTTTACCTTGTTTAAAAACTGGAAAATGGCCCAGGACATAGATCGTAGATGTCCTCTACTCAATTATGATACCAAGTGTCATGTGGTTCAGGTCACCCCCACCCATTTCTTTAGTCTGCAAATTCATAGTCTGCTTTGCTGTGTACATTAATATTCTATCATGTTGTCCTTCTCATACAGAAACCAAATGATGGAGATAGCAGCCCGATCACATTGAAGGAGAAACCGAGACGTATCCATTATATAATTATCGATGAGTATTATTAGTTTTCTGTACACCATTCTCATCAAAGTCGATATGTCCGAGTGGTTAAGGAGACAGACTTGAAATCTGTTGGGCTTCGCCCGCGCAGGTTCGAACCCTGCTGTCGACGTTTCATTTTTTTAGGCTGTGAAAATGCAAGTAATTATGTATTGTGGTTTCTTGGGCTTTTATGCTTAATTCTGTTAGGCTTGTAAACAAGGAATGAACTTGATCTATGTTGCATGGTTTGTTGGGCTTTTTATGCTTTGTTGAGCTCTTAAGCAATTGAAAAGTACCTTTCCTTGATTTCCCATGAACAAATGGCTCCACAAGCATTTTATACATATTTGAAAAAGACACAGATGGAGATGGGGAAGAAAGAGCTTTCTAGTGTTGGATGGAAAAGGAAACATTGTAGAGACTTCTTCTATCTACAATGCTTTGGCTAGTTGTGGAAGGAAACATACCATGAACCACAATTTACAAAAGGGTGTTTCTTTTTCACTATCCAATGTGAATAGCCAAGCCATTGTTTAGTGAGAAGCTTCCTCATGATGCATGTGAATGGAATAGCTTGATTCTGTAACCTTCACCTTTTCTAGTCATCAATCCCTTGTCTCTTCCTCCCCAAAGGCAATTAGTACCCAACTTTCTAATAAGTGCATTACCTTTCATCTTTCTTTGTCCATACCAACCAATCCTTATCTTCCTCATTGGCTATTTTAGAACTCATTAGCAGATCAGATCACAAATCTGTTCAGCCACATTTGAAGTTTGAGAGAGGAGTAGAGCAGGAAGGCAAGGATCAGATATGTCGGATTGGGGGCCAGTTTTCATAGCAGTGGTGCTGTTCATACTTTTGACTCCAGGGTTGCTGGTTCAGATACCTGGGAAAAGCCGGTTTGTCGAGTTTGGCAATTTTCAGACTAGTGGAGTTTCAATTCTGGTTCATTCCATCATCTACTTTACTCTCATCTGTATCTTCTTGTTGGCTATTGGAGTCCATATGTATGTTGGTTCTTAAACTACTCAAATGTGTCCAGTACCAAACTATGAACTCAGGATTTGATTGTCTCACTTACAAACTACAACATATGAAGTTGATGTGTTATGTTGTTTCTCAATGAATTTTACTGCTTTTAAGTGGAGTTTTTTCTGTGAGTTCTAGAATTAATGCTCATGGATTAGGAATATTGATTCTAACATCATATTCAAATGTTAAGGTAAAGGTTTTAGATTTCTCTCAGTTTAGAACTTCGTATTGTCCATTGCTATATTTAAATTTGCTGGTAGAGAGATGGAATTCATCTTGCAACTAGATTTTATTCCTAGTAGATTTAAGGTTGGATGGAAATCATGGAATGACAAACGATCATCTTTATAGCAATTAGTTACCAACTTACCATGCATCTCTCTTTCTGGAATGAACACAAAGTGAATCCATTTTTGTGGATTGGTAATTTGACCATGTATGGTTAATCAATAGCAGCACAGGTAATAGTGTGATTTGAACATGCATGTTGTTCAAGTTAAACAGTATAATATAGCAGTTTGTGCCAGTTATTGTTTCAACTCCGAACTGATACAGTAGAAGAAAAAGCACCAACATTAGACCCTCCCTTTTGCCCATGTTCTTGTTCCTAACTAAATACTTGAGTTTTAGATACTCTTTGCCTATATTGCAATTCAAGTTGCTAGCCAAAATGAAACTGTTCACTAACTTTATATGCAGGTAGATTAATACACAACAGAATTCGATCTTCATTTTTAACACATAGAAGAATTCATGATGGTGTAGAATACATAGATAGGTGCAGCACCACTGCATAACTAGTAAATGAATAGTAAGAGTAACACAGAAAGCTAAATCAGTCTAACCTTTAAAGCACTAGCTTAAGGCTGGTTCCTTGGATAACTTGATGTGTTTCCTAAGCATAGATGTGAATGTCAAGAACAACAAGCAATAGAATCATGAGCAAACCATAGATTACAGTATGCAAGAACATGGAGGCAACGCTCGTCTTCATGTTCATGAAAGCGAAGGGACGCTCCTTCCCCGGCATTTGAAACACCAATCCTGGTGACAAAAATGCAAACAGCGCTGAAGCTATCAGTAGAGCAGCATAGTCTTTCATCCTTACTGTACTCTTCTCAGTTTGATCAGCTAGCTCCTTACTTTGTATGACTCTAGCTCAGCAGAAGAATAAGAATAACAGACAAAGAGCATATGAAAAAGGGCTTTGGATGCCAGAACTTGTAGTTAAGCCCTTAAAAGAGGGAATAGGAATCCCATAATTAAAGCAACATGGATTTTCAATCATCCACTCCACTTTACCCCCTTTTTTTAAATCTTAATCTCTTGACACTAGCTTTGTTGGATAAGGGGAGAGCATCATTTTCTATTGTTTACAAGGCCATAACTCATCATCACCATGACTCTTATACACAAGAAACTGCATTACTAAGTTGGTTACAATCACTAGCAGCTCCATTAGCATTCAAGAGTTGGCTGTTATATGCTTCAATCACTCTCCTTTTCAGAAATTAAGGGCTGGCAACAACCTGACCCTATTCAACTTTCTTTGGCATTTTCATGATTTTCATCCAAGATTAGTCAAACCACAAAGAATAAAAAAGAGAGAAAAAAGAAGCTTTGAGCTCAGTGGGGTGCTTATAGTTATACCTTATTCTTGACCCAATTGCATGGTTTATATTCTGTAACGCAAAGCAGACAACCAAAACCCTTCACTAGCTTCCACACCGTTCCACCTTGTTCACTTACAATTCAGAATCCCAAGTGCCAGTTACACACATCCTCATAAACACACAAAACTAAACTGAAGCCTTTCACTTGCGTCCACATCTTCATTTGGTCACTAAAAAGCTACCGTCTTTGGATCTCACCCGGTTCTGATTTGAAGCTTTAGAACTTGAAGGAAATGGCGGACTGGGGCCCAGTACTGATTGGGGTTGTGCTGTTTATCCTGCTGCAACCGGGACTACTCTTCTCGTTGCCGGGAAACGGCAAGCAGGTGGAGTTTGGGAGCATGAAGACCAACGGCAAAGCCATAGCTGTACACACACTCATCTTTTTCGCGCTCTATGCCATTCTCATCTTGGCCGTACACGTCCACATCTACACCGGCTGATGATGATCCGGTACTCTCGCCCAGCTTTTGGATCTGTGTGTCTCTTCAGCCTTTTCTGAGCTTTTGTTGTTGTAAGTTGTAACTCTTATCGTTAGTTTTGAAATGAAGTACATATAAAAGCACAGCTCTGGCTTTGAGTTATAGTGCATGATGTTTATTGTTTTCATATCATCTGGGATTTGAGAACCCTTTTACTTTGATCAGTAAAACTGGTGCAATGTAATCCAATAGGAGACTAAGTCTGTCAACTTGAAACCTAATACTAAGCTGAACCTCCTCTACTGAAATAATGGAACCAAAAAAGATTATAGAGCCAAAGAGGTTGGGGGAGCTGGTGCTTTGGGGTTTTGTTGAGCTCAAAGCTCATGATTCAGGACTCACACTTGAAGACCTGTTTTAATTTTTAAAAGCTCCAAATTGAAACCACTTTTGCCGCATTGAGTCGGAACTAGATAACCACAAGTCTACTGTCCACATCTATCACAGATATTATATTTGAGGAGTGGTCTAAATTTTTGAATTAGAAGTCGGTTTACTGGAGGTATGTATTGACATTCTCTTTCAAGTGGTCAATGATCTGGGAATCATTTCTTAGTTATTGTTTAAGATAGGTGGTGAAGAACGGATGAAAATCTTTGGTTGTTCGTATACCAAATTCCAGTGTTGGATTTGTTTGTGAAGTGTGAAGTGTGAAGTGTGTGTGTTCATACTTTATACTTCATACTATGTTGTTAGGAAACAGATATGTGTATAGATAGTTCCCACTATTATTTAAACTGATGCTTGGATGGGCAAGCTTCGATTTAAAATGTTAAGGCACGGGGCTTAGGTAATCTAGAATCTTTGATTCGATTTAAAATGGTAAGGTAATGTCCATGAACTTCTCTAGTCGGGCGGACAGCCGATGACTAGCGCCTAAGCGGGTTAATCGGGGATTAATCGGTTTTCTAGCTCTCTAGACGGAAACGGTGAAGCACCTCCTAGCGTCTAGACAGGGATTAATCGGCTCTAGGCGGGGATTTTTAAAACATTGGATAAACCAGAGTCTGGGGAGAATAATAGGGAATAACCTTGTGATATAGAGCCTGGAAAGATGCAAGGCATAACTAGTTTCATTTCATTAAGATGCTTCTTCACAATGTGTCAGTGTCAAGTTGAAGTAAACTAAACCAATGAGGTTGCAGTAAAACATTAAAAGGAAGGAAAAACACACAAGAAGTTCAATTGGAAGAAAACTTTACAAGAAATTAGAATGAGAATTAGTTGATATGTACATGAATACCAATTGCAATGACCAAGATAGTCAGTATGCAGAAGTATATAATGGCATGAACCAGGATAGCAATCCCGCTTGTCATCATGTTTCCGAACTCCATCACCCTCGTCCTTGCTGGTAATTGGAATAGCAGCCCTGGTGACAAGAGAATGAACAACACCACTGCAACAACGACCGGCCCCCAATCAGCACTCATCTTTCTCTCTGCTCTCACTCTGCTTACAAAATGGAGGTATGGAAACTTGTGAAATGGATAGATAAACTGGTATGATGTCTTGTATTATGTAGAAGAATGAAGCTTAGTTGCTTAGTGAAGAAGAGACAGGGATGCCAAACTTAATTAGAAAGGAGACCTTGGGATTAAAACAGAGGAAAGGTATTAGGAGAAGGTGGTGGGTTTGCTTTATGGGATGAAAACAAAAAATCAAAGGTGTTTGCTTTCATAAGCTTCCAATAAGTGTTTGTTAGAAGGGTGCTTTTCTTGCTTTAGAGATTGATGAATGGTGGAGTTTTTCTTTCCAGAAAGATCCGTGAAAAAATGTGGCAACAGATGAACTGTAAAGTTGTGGTTAGTATATGCATGTTTGGAATGCTTACCTTGTTTAGTTTGCCTTTCTACAGGAAATAAAGGGCATTACACCAAGGATGTAGGGTACTACCAAAAGATCATATTACATGAACTGTTACTTCTTTGAATAATGCAGAAACATGTTTGCTATTTGAATTGACTAAGGTCAACCTTAGATTGATCAGGCTTGGGCCAAGCTAAGACAAAGGATTGGACCCCTGCGCTAGTTGATTGGCCCTGAAACAAGGTCCTAGACTCCTAGTTGATATAAGAGCCGTCCAAAAATCCAAACTGAAAAGAGAACAGAGATGCCGGCCAACAGGGATTGTTGTATCTATCAGAGTAGCGTTGTGATCCAAGGTATCACGGCCGTCTGAAGATTTCTAAGTTCTAACTTTTAGC
Organism: Fragaria iinumae; assembly: GCA_009720345.1. Taxonomy (NCBI): domain Eukaryota; kingdom Viridiplantae; phylum Streptophyta; class Magnoliopsida; order Rosales; family Rosaceae; genus Fragaria; species Fragaria iinumae. Next base: position 42,382,298 of record CM019122.1, read on the forward strand.
TCCGTCGTGGAGTGTGCATACTCTTTTGTCCTTTTTCTCTAGCTTGACTAACCCTTCTCTTTTTATTGTGCTTCTTTCTTGTTCATCTTTCATTTCTATACTTCCAGTGCTATAACCAGTACTAGTGACTGGTACACTTAGAGGGGTAGGGGAAATGGCAGATTGGGGTCCGGTGTTGATAGCGGTGGCGCTCTTCGTACTGTTAACTCCAGGGTTGCTGTTTCAGCTGCCCGGGAAGAGCCGAGTGGTGGAGTTCAACAACATGCAGACTAGCGGGGTTTCCATTTTGGTGCACACCATCATTTACTTTGGACTCATCACCATCTTTCTCATAGCAATTGGTGTTCACATCTACACCGGCGGCGGCGACTAGCTACTTCAGGCATCTGATTCCACTGCCCGCGGCTTCGGTCTCTGTTGGAGATTGCATCTGGAGTCTTTTACTATATATGTAAACTTTGAAATGAAATTTATGGAGTCTTGTTGATTAAAACTGCAATGGTGATTACACTAATAATTACAGAGCACAAAAACTAATGGCCACAAAGAATCAAAAGCACAATGAATGATACTATGATAGATATCTATGGCAAATTCCATAGCCAATCATAAATTCAGTTTCATACTCTTTTCAGTCTTTTACATAAGAGGTCCATAACAACAAGCATAACGCATCATTGATCATGCGTTGAGGTTGTTTTCCACTTTGCACTGCAATTTTAACCTCATTGCAGAACGATTCCCTCTCTATTTTTTCCTTTCTCATTTGGTAGTTCAGGGAATATGTAGATTTATTCTGTGTAATTTTGGATTCCTTTGGGCCTTTGAAGCGTACATCCTACAATGAAATCGGAAAAGAAAAAGAAAAAAAAAAAAAAAAATACATCCTACAATTATCCATGTAAACTCGAAGCATCAAACATTTCTTTTACATTTCTTTTATTGTACGTTTTACTCGCTAAACACTGCAAGCACAGCGCTAGAGAGAAATCCCTAGAGCGCAGAGGTTGCTGGCTACATGATTTCACATTACATTCAACCAATACTCTCCCAGATAAAAAACACAATTGAGGCTGACACGGTGCGGTTAGTCCCTAAGCCTCTCGAGACTACTACTACTACTACCAGTGTCATTAGGAGTTGCGGTGGACAGTATCTGCTTCTGCCCCCGTCGCATGCAATCATGCATATGACCGAGCTAAAATACACACGCATGGACAAACAAAACACAAGCAAATAGTAACAGGAATTCTAAAACAAATTAAGCACTGGATGTTTGGTGTTGCCACGACTGCTCTGCTCATCTGCTTCTCCTTCCATATCCTCATCTTCATCACCATTGTCATTAGCAGCAGCAACAGCTGCCTCTTCCTGCTGGTTCGCCTGCTCAGCCATCAGTGCTGCAATCTAATGCCCCAAAAAACGGTGCGTTTAGAGAAGATTAATAAAACGACCAAACAAAACTCATAAGCTCTCAATTCTCAGTACACCGGTACTTAAAGCATAGACATTAGTGAGTTAATTTAGTTGTGTTCCAGTTTCTTAATTCGCTACATTTGTGCTAGCTAGCTGCATATATATGCAATAAAAATTTTAAATTTGTGTTCCAGTAGGAGTAATTAGCAATTTGAATTACCTGCTTTTCCATAAGTTCCTTCTCTTCTCCCAGCTTCTTTCCCTGTTCTTGCATTACAGCCACCAGCAAAACAAGTTAGACTAACTTGTATATATTTATGTAGTACTACTATACTCCTGCACATAGCTGCAGTGGCCATCGTTTTGTATTTCCTATACATCACTCATTTCATAGTACATACAATTTTTCAAAGTAGTTAAGGCACAAGAACATCTCATTGAAAACAAAGCCTCAGCCATACCGAGTTCAACCCCCCAACAAACACACACACACAAACAAAGTAAATAAACACCCCATTATGCAGGAATTGTTAGAAGTGGTTATGAGATGAATGCCTATGGTCAAGCAGTACACTAAGATGTGTCATCCTGGTGTTGGGCCTTATAAACACTAGTGCTTTTCATTCCCCTTCTGATATGGATCCTTACCATTTCTGTTTACCTAAGAAACTCCTACTGCACAGCAAACAACAAAATGACTCTCTAAACAGAGGCTCATTAAAGCTCTTGGTGGTTTTGGCAGCCACAGCTAAAGAACATTGTCTCCATTGATTAAAAAAGAAAAACAGATCTCAAAGAAGGTTACAAGATAAAGTTGCAAACAAACAAAATGTTGCACACTTTCTTGTTGGCCTATGTATAGAACCAATCCCTTCAACTTTCACCTGAACTATTACTAGTCATCATCAGTGTAACCAAATTGAGCCTGCATCTAACTTATGAGAAGACTCTTCGAACTCACTTTCCGTCTTACTTGAATACATACGTAGACAGCTAGCAAGGAAGAAATTGCATATAAAGATCAATAATATGAAGTTTGATGTTACAAAACTGGCAGAGAGATGGCCATACCTTCTCAATGAGAGTTGATATGGTTTCAATCATGAGCTGCGACTGCACCATTTATGAAAACAATAATCACGTTAGATAAACCGAGTATATCACACTGGACAATACAATTCATAATATACTATTCTGGTCTTGAAGAGCAAAGTACAGATTGAGAGAGAACCGAAACAAAACAAAAAAGATAAAAACTGAGCAAGGGCCATACACATACATATTATATGAAGGTTGCAGACTGTTGCAGATGAGCAAGATATAAGATCAGCTTTGAAACTTCAACTATGTTCTTTACATACTTTGTAGATTTTATGCATAGTGTTGAGATATAAATCCCACATCGGGAATATGATACATTGTTTGTGGCTCTATCCATTGCTAATTGGTTTTGGATATGAACCTCATACTATTTTATCATGGTATCAGAGCTGGTTACCCACGTCCACGTGTGAAGCCCAATGGCCACATGAACTCCACATCACCCCAAATGTTGTCCACGTGTTAGGCTTGAAAATTCGCCACACGTGCGGGGGCATGTTGAGATATAAATCTCATATCGGGAATATTAGACCTTGCATGTAGGTTTATAAGGGTTTGGGTCACTCTATCCATTGTCAATTGGTTTTGGATGTGAACCCAGACTACTTTATCACATAGTTATAACTAGCAACATCTATAGGATCTTATTTCTTGTTATTTAGTCAGATTTTGTACTACTAGTTTTTATTTTTCATTGTTGTGAGGAATAAAACACAGGGAATCCATATAATTGAGTAATCAGTGACTTGTGTTTTTTCTAATTACTTCAACTTCTGCAAGAAATAAGAAACCAAATTTGACACTGAAAAATCACGACCGGAGGACATAAACCGAAAACAGTATTATATAATAAATAATCTGAACTTACCTTTCTTGATCTTGCCTGTCTTAATGCTCCATCCAGTTGCTTCTCAAGTTGAGTGAGCTCTGTCACATCCAGATTTTCAATGTTCTGTGCCTCTAGTTCACTGCAAAACACAATAACCAAATCCCAATCAGTGCAATCATGTCCATGGATTATCCAAACGTATAATTAAATACAGCCTGTTCATAACAACCTTAGTTACCTTTGAATCATTTTCAGGGATTTCTTAGCGCATGTGCCATTACCAGTCAATTCCAAATGTTGTTTCTGCAGGCAGAGATTAATAAATTCAGAAATAAGAACTAACAAATGATGAACATAATCTGCAGTGGTATAGGTCATTGAAACACATATTTTCAATTCACAGAGCAACTCCAGAAATATTAGCAAACTCCACTAGCCTTTTTTTGTTCAAAGGGATGTTCACTAGCTCCAGCTAAATAGTGAAGAAGTGAAATGTGACTAGCTAATAACAACCCAGCTAGCACCTCCAACAGCCATCTTCATCAGCTATATGGCAGAATGTGTTATATGGCCCCCAACGGTGTTTTCATATTATACAAGGTGAAAAATGAAAAAAAGAAAAATTAAATAAATAAGGCAACATTAGAAACACTTTAGCTTCGCTACACCCTGCTAACCAATTTGGACTTTTCTATTATACATATGTATAGCATACATCAAGCCTTAAGCCGTCCGATCGTCTTGAATTTTGAATTACTAAACGATCGGACGGCTCACGGCTTGATGTATGTCATACAAATGTGTATAGCAGCCGAACCCAACCAATTTATGTTTGTCAGTTTTGCTAAAAGTAAAATTTCACTCTACTCTAAGTTCTCTTTTGGAGCCGTATGTCAGCTTCAACAATAGCAAAGTTGAAATTTGGTAAGCTTGTCAATTTTGCTAGTCTGTTGGGATACTCTTGTTCGATACAAATTTTATGGTCAGTTGTTGTCAGTTTTTTTGTTATAATTGCGTTAGTCTAGAATCTTTACTACAGAATCCGTATAGCTGTATATTTGGCTGCATTTGACCATCTGGGCACTATCAATTTTCTTATATATCTGTCTCTGTGTGCAGTATGAAGTCCCTAGCTAGCTGACAATGATAAACAAGCATGAATTCTCCAGTTTCTTCAGAAACGTAAGCCTTTCGGCCAACTTTCTTCTTCTTTTTTTAATATCTTTTTGCCTGTCATAACTAGCCTGCTTTCATTTCAGTTGTAAGGAAATAATGACCACTATTTGCATTGTAAGTACAAGAGTTTATATGTAATAATATTCTGACGAACCTTGGAATTCTTGGGAACAGCTATTTCCTCCTCAGTATGTATTTGGTAACGCTCGAGAACATTCCCTAAACTGAAACAGAAGAAAAGTTAATTAGAAAAGGTACAAGAATGAAAAATTTGGCCACCTATGATATATACTGTCATACTTTAGAGCTATTTTATGAATGTATCTAGCTGAAGCATAGAGTAAAAGGGAATAGAATTTTAAGTCACATTCTCATAACAAATGTATAATGCAATTTTGTGAAAATGTGCATCAGTAGCGTACATTCGAAAGAAGTACAATCTACACTAGTACTAAACTTCTATATAAACACTTGTTGGAAAAAAGAAAGATGTTCTATCAGTTTCTTGCTTAATAAGCAATTCTTCATGCAAGTGTATACGGAAGGATGACTAGTTTACTTAAAACAGTAAGAAGCTGGAATATAGAAGTTTAGGCCAAAGTGGAATTAGATTCGTAAATAATACACACACACAAAAAAATAAAAAAAATTATGCGAGTAGAGAGTTGAGAGGTACTAATTTGAGGGAGCAGATTTGGCTTATGAGAAAACTCAGAAAAGAGTGGGCACAAGATCTATCTGAAAATGACTCCCGGCAAGTCCTTAATGCCCATGATGTGATACTAAAATAAGTCTCCTTTTCAAATGCATGGATTTTCATGCACGACTCTATTGGACACTTAGAACGCGAGCACTATCTTGTGTTCTAAAACCAGCGAATTCATGGACTATCCAGCTCAACATCCTTCATTTTGGGGACAGTGTCAAGATACTCAAAAATCCTAGAAACAAACGCTACAAACGCTAGGCATGCGATATACAGAAGGCTATGCGGCACATCTAGAAAACTCATCCATTGGATGAGTGTGACTCTTATGTTCAACCTCCACACATTGTGTGAAGATTAAAACATATACTTCAAATCTCCACGCATGACTCAAATTATTACGAAGTTTTAATATTTAAGAGACTATCTCGGGAGGCTATCTTATGCCTCATGAGATATGAATCTTTATGACCATATAATGTTACGCAAAACATGTTTCATGCATAAGCGATACAACGAATTTCATGTCCCAAATGGCCATGTTGTATGTCTAAGAAGAGGATTAGGTGAGAATTTTACAACTCTACAAGGCTTGCCTATTGGAAAGCGATATTGTTTTTTCTCGAGCAGGATAACTCATGACTCAAACTGAGCCAGTACATTATTTACTTAGTTGAGAATCAAACTAATCTCAAGGTCCAAATAGGGTGATAGACTCGGAATCCTAAGTATTTTACGGGGCGCTAACACTGGTGTGGAAAGTTAACTAAAAGATAGAACTCTCTATCTTCTCAAAAATTCGTATTTCAAATTCTCCTCACTTAAAGACATCTATGCCTGTGAACACTAAGTACTGCTAGAGTTTCCAACAACAATTAACCGTTTGTTAGATTTGAAAAAAGAAACGTTAAAAGAGTAAAAGCACCAAATGAGAAATGTATTGGATGAATAGTTTGGGACTGAATTTTTTCATTTTGCTCGCTACAAAAACTGTAAAATAACTATATAGTATATCTATTTATATATATATATATACACGTACAGTGCTCTATGTCATTTTCAAAACAAAAAAAATGTAGTGCTCTATGTACTGTCGAGTCTGTCGTACTGATGAGACATCCCCTCAATGGTAAAGATGATAGAAGACGTTTTCAAAAAAACAAAAAACAGATGATAGAAGTCAGTGTCGCCGTCATCAAGTAGATATGCTTCAAAAGACTCGAACAAAAAGTGGAAAGCACACCTTGTCTGCTTACCGGGGGTATGACCGAATCCAAATGGTTATCTCCCTGAAACTAGGTTTCTCTGGGGTTTCGGGATGGTGCATCTGCTACCCTCTTCAAACTATAGAAACTATATGTTTTTAAAGAAACCATATCTTTTCAATTGATCTAGAAAACAACCTCTAATTTTTTGCTCATACGAACAAAAAATTCATTCTTGTATTCATGATTGCCAACCATTTCCCTTTTGTTGTTTGAAAAATCATATCCCGTTTGTTTCATCTGATTCCCGACCATTTCCTTTTTGTACTACTATCATTTTTTTTCCCCTTCTCTCCTATGAGAGAATATGTTACTTCCTAACGTTAACTAATTTGAGTAATTTCTCCATTAGCTACTCAGTCTTTCTTTTGGTCATTTCTATAGTCTGATCTTGTTTTTGAAGTAACATGTAACCTTTTGCCTCCTGCTACTCTAATACGATTGCATTTTTATTTTTATCAAAAAATTTCTTTGAGTTAACAAAATTTATACATACCTCGGCACTTCATAGAATTGAACAAAATCTTATGTTTTTCTCTGCAACAAGAATATATAACTTAAACTCTTGTGTCATATAGTGGCAAATGTGCAGGGTTTTGTAAATCTACCCGATCGCCAAATATAATAGAAATTTGATCATGGTGTAATCAAATATTCAACCTGCTAAAGGACTACATAAACGCATCCGTAATAGTTTAAATACACTTACTAGTGCCAGATTTAAGATGTTTAAAACGCAAACATTACTTGGTGATTGTAGGCCTAATCATATAATTAACATACCAAGGCAAGGCAAAGAGACTTTAACAAAAGTTTGGATGGATGCCCGAACTTGGATGAAATAGTTTGGTAAGGGCGGTCATTTATCCCACATTGAAAATAAGGGAAAGCTCTCTTCTTCTCAGGATCATTCTAGGCGAAAATTCTTCTATGAACTAAGGTGCAAGTGAACCGAGCAACTAATATGCAGTATTTTGATCCGGCCATCTACGCCGTATTACATGCATATATACTAATACCGTTAACAAAACTGAAACCCAAAAAAATAGTTTCAAGTGTTTCCAACTAAGGAGGTGAGAACACTAGGTCAAAGATGATGTACTCTTATAATAAGCGTTTAATTTGATTGTATCAAAAATAAAATTGAAATAAGGGAACTTAGGGTCTCTAGCATTCATTTGATATTCTCATATAGCGATTTAAGCACTTATACATTAATGGTGTAACTGTACCTTGGTGCGTAGAATCCGCTCTCTATTCTAGGAGCTCAACCACGCTAATTAAAAAGGGTAATTATTTCTAGCTTGACTAATGTCATTCTGAAAAACTACATAGATGGTCCTAACTCTGGTGAGAAGCTTAGACCCGCTGGCTCGGACTATCTCTTTAACACATTGTGTATTACGTTGACATATGGCATAATCCTCTACATCATCGAGTCATCAACTCGACTTAGTTTCTAGGCCTCGTTTGGTTCACGGAAAGTAATCAGAAAATGAAAGTTTTTCCTTTCATGTACGTGTTAGGCGAAGCAAAAGGAAATGAAACATTTTCTTGACTAAAGGGAAAACTGGGAGGAAATTAATTCCTTCCAAAATCCAAAAGAACTCACTTTCTTCCTTTCATTCTCTGTATTTATTACTCACAACACAATATTTTATTATATTAATTATCAACCTGTTAACAACTTTCTGATGTCTTTCTTTAAGGCATATCCAAGCATTGTCTATAACCTAAACCCAACCTAAACCCAAATGCAAATTATCGACCACCCAGACCTATTATTGTTCATATACATAATTGATAGTGGACAGGACACACTCTCCACTCAGCTCTCTAAAAATAAGATTCCTCCTGAGTCCTAATTAGTTGAGTCAAAATAGTTCTTTTTTAAAGTAAATCTTATTTTAGGTCAAGTTGGATGAAGTCATGAAGAGATGGAGATTAGAATTTTAAAAACTCAAACCTATAGGTTTTAGACCAAAGGATCGTTTATAGGTTAAAAACTCAAACCTATCAGAGGTCAAAACACTATAAATTAATAGCTATCCTTTTTTTTTTTTTTTCCTTTCTCTTTTCTTTGAAGGAAGTAGTTGCTAGATTTACTCATCAAAAGTGGAAAACCCTAGCCTCCTAAACACCAAAACTCAAAGGCTACCGCAATAGCCACCAAAACCCAAGGCGTCGTCCTCCATCGAATCCTCCTTCAAGGCGTCGTCCTCCATCGACGACGGCCATCAAGTCGTTCACAATCTCTCTTGCGTTGGCAAGTTCGAAGGTTGTGAACTTCTCTGCTGGCATCTTGTATGCGCAACATCTAAAAAAGCTTTCCAATAAGATTTGGGTGCCCATAATCCAAATCCAAAAATGGCGGAAGCCGAGGCCAAAGCGAAACAAGGAAGAGAAGCAGCCAAGCTTTGTGAAGGTGCCTAAACCTCCTTGCCCAAATCTCATGGGCAAGGAGGTGTTTTGATTTCTTTTCTTTTTTCAAATGAATTGCCTATGATCTTTGTTTGGGATCATAAGTTTGCTTTGTTTTACTATTTCTGTTATTTCCCTTTCATCTAAGATGCCTATGATCGATGAGATGTGATTGTAGGCTCACTTGTGTTTGTTAAGTGAGCGGAAAAGTGTAAGAGGGTACTACCTTAAGTGAATCACTTGATCTTATTTGCCCTCTGTACGTAAGGCAGTAGATCGATTCATGATATAACCTCTATTTGAGATAAAATGAGACACCCTTCTACTGAAAAAAAATAAAATAAATAAATAAATAAAATAATAATAATAATAATACTCATAAAAAAAAAGTAGCTGCTGGATTTTATTTTTATTTGTTTCATTTCGAGCTTATAACTTACTTAGATTGACTACAACGGGCACATTTGATCTGATCATCAAGACCATGCAAACATGCTTTTCCCAGAGACCCAAGTAAACACTGCCAAGCAGTCATCAATTAATGTTCCATCTAGTAAGCAACTTATCAAATCCATCCCTGTCATTGATGGAGTTGTAATTTTGATCAGAAGCATATTATTATGATTCTTTCCTACTCCTAGTTGTATATGATTGTGTACTCATCACCCTCAGTTATATGTTAGATAAATTACTCACTCATATATGATCGTGTTAGTATCAGTAGTGTGTATAAGGTATGCCAACGGTTTATTAAAGTGTGACCCAGATTAGTGTCCATCGGTTTCAGCCAGCCATGCATGGATGCCTTCTCTCCTGAGCTCAGGTGAAATACTGTCGACTTAACTTTCTAGGGAATACTGGCAGTAGAAGAAAAGAACAAAAAAAGGGAATATCAGCAGCTCTAGACTCGCCACCTTCACTATCTTGTATAAACTCTAATCGACATGCGTATAGTATATCGTACCAACTTCGTTCCCCCACCTCAAAAGCCACCGCTCCAGATCGATATTGATGTTCTATCTATATATATAGTATATCGGCCAACACTATCGAATGACATGCAACATCAATATTAAAGAAGTGATGGCTTCTGCTACTTGACCAAGAAAAAACATAAAGAAAATCATCTTATATTCCACCACAGTATGAAGTACATGCATATATAATTAAAAAAAAAATCATTATTTCGAATACATTCGTTAAAACGATCATGATCAGGATGATCATCTTGGGCATGAAGTACACAGAAGCCTCGATAGCTCTTATCTAAAATGGTTCATGCTCTATCAACGGTACCTGACGAGAGAGAGGGCTAGCTCCAATATGTCTGATATATTCTACAAACATAGCAGCAGAATTCTAGCCAGCTGCAGAATATGAAGAAATTTCTAGCCAGCAGCAGCTCATTATTTCATCATTGAAATTAAGCTGCCTAGCTAATTAGACAGATAATGCAAATTTAATTCGAAAAGAAAAAAAAAACAATCTAATTCGAATAAGAGTTCATGTATATCTCGTAAATCAACGGTTGACCAACGTACGGTACATAGAGATATATATACATACAATACCAGGCAAGCAAAGCAAAGGCAAAGCTATCCAGCTAGCTAGGTCGATCTTAGTGGCTAGATATTTGTTCTATATAATATAGAAGAAAGTACTAAACCAAGCGGTCGAAAGTGAAAATGATAAAAAAAATAAAAATCGCAAGCCGAGAAATTAAGAAAAGAGATCGGACGGCGTACCTATCGCCGCTACAGAACTCGTACAGCCTCCCTTTGGCGGAGAAGATGATGAGCCCGACCTCGACGCCGCAGAGCACAGAGAGCTCGCGAGCCTTCTTCATCAGCCCACTCCTTCGCTTTGAGAAAGTCACTTGGCGCCTTATCTTGTCCTCGATTCGCTTCAGTTGCACCTTCCCTCTCCCCATTTCCGCTGCTTGGGTAGCTCGTAATTAGTCGAAAACCCTAACCCTAGAGCGCAGTGAGTGTTGGAGGAGTATTGAATCTGAGAGAAATGAGGTCAAGGAGCGGGGTGGAGGGGTTATGTAAGCGGAATCGCCCCCGGGAACCCGGTCGTGTATGGATTGGCTGGGGCGGTCAGTCGGTGACTCTTGAGGTTGGATATTACGGACACTGCTCCCTCTCTCTAAATATCGTTTGTTTTTTTTTTGGACAAATAAATATCGTCTGTGTTTAACCCTGGAATATACGGACCCGCATCTCTCTCTCCGCCACGTGTGCTCATCACACTACTCAATCCCCTCCTACCCTAATGAAGACAAAGAAATTAACAGCGTCCATTCATTGAAATGACCGTCTCTTTCGGAATCGAAGGCAAAAGCGGAAAGTCTTTGGAGTAATAAATCCATGGGTTCACCAATTAAAGAAACTTACCGATGATGATGATGATGATGATGATGATGATGATATGTCGGATGGGGATGGCTTTGGATATTTTTGGGTTGCCACGTAGGCAAAAGTACCACCGGCACGTGTGAGTTGGCCGGGTTAGTGATGGCACGAAAGCCCAAACAAGGGTTTTGGTATCATTGCAGCCTACTGGTACCACTGGTGTCATTTTTGTTTGTTCACCCACAGAACCAAAGTAATTCTAGTCTTGCTATAAATAGCATCATTCGCAGCTGTCCTTTGGTTTGGTGTGGAGACTCGCGGGGGGGGGGGGGGCCAACGGAGATGCCTTAAAGTGGTAAGTGGTCCACGTGGCCCTCTTGCTTTCGGAGTATGAGTTTTGAGAGTTGGAAGTGTTGGGTTTGATGTTTCGTGTCCCATCGTCGGTCCAAAACTGTCCCCCCCACGTCTTTCCCGTAATGGTAAATTTTTGCGAGTGCTATCCTCTTTCCCGGCTTTGGCAGTCGAACAAGTGGTGGTGGTGAGAGGTCAAGGCTCTGATTTGACTCTTTTGCCCGTCTTGTCTCTCTGTCCACGAGGGAGATATTGATATGATACGATCTTTGGCCGAAATATCTTTTCCTGCTTTTGCACGCTTCCAGATAGGAATAGAGTGGGGTCCACTCACACCGGACCACGAGAACAGGCTTTTCTTTCGATACATGGTTCGGATCGGATCGAGTTCGGCTCAATCCTACCAGGTCACCTGAGGCCAAGTTTCCTACAATTGTAAAGCGGTGCGAATTAAACAGCTCGTCGACAGCGGACACATTTGCTTGACCTCGGCTCGGTGCCTCACATGTATTAGTGCACCCTCGCGTACGTATCTGAATGGCGTAGATTATACGGCGTAAGACATGTACTCTCCCTTATCTAGATACGCTGTCCCTTTCAGCCAAGGTTATCCATGGTACGGGGAATGTCGATGACAAGGTGAGATGATCTTATAATATGAGGCGAGTTGTTGGTCCAAGTCACACGGTACATGGTGGTGTATGTAAATAATTGTTATGAATGACTCTAATTGTTCTGTGTGTTTTCATATGATGCATGCAAATTTTATGGACATATTTTAAACAGTAGATACTCAATTATTTTGTATTCGCTTCTATAAACGCATTATACGTACAGTAAATTATCGAAAATTTTACAGTCGATATAACCTTAATGAAATGATATTTTTTGTTGGTCTCAACATATGAAATTCGTGATAAATTAACCGCCATAACATAATAACTTTAGCTAAACAATAAATCTTGACAGTATGAAAGCTGTTAATTTATAAGTGTAGATGTCATTTGATGCGATATGAATATAATTTTAAAGAATAACCATTTTTTGGCCTTCAAATTGATTTATAACCGTGATTTTAAAAATAGTTGAAGAATGACCGTATGAGGTGATAAAATATCATAATTACCCTTGATGACAAACTTTAAGACTTTGGTATTTAGACCCAAAGTGTTAAAGTTTGAGAACTTGAGAAGGGAGTGAATATTCAAGAGAGGTAGAGTTTGATGGAAGGAAGAGAAAATAACTTCGTTAATAGGTCTAATTCCCTTTACCTGGAGAATGACTTCATGAAACGAGAAGAAGCAGAAACAATTATCAAATTAAACTAAGAAGAAATTGCTATCGAAGAAGTTTTTTTTCGTTTGAAAAGATGTGATGTAAATTCCTAAAGTTGCAAGAGATTTAGGGTTGAAGAAGAAGAAGAAGAAGAAGGGTAATTATGATATTTTATTACCTTATGTGGTTATTCTTCAACTATTTTAGAAATCAAGGTTATAAAACAATTTAAAGACAAAAAAAAATGATTATTTATCAAAATTTCTCATGAATTCATATATTGTTTGATGGGCTATAATCTTTTCTAGTTTGTCATACTCATACCCATGGGCTGTTCTAGTCCCAACCTGTTTGAGCTTGCGTTTGTGACCAAGTTTCCATAAAAAGGCTTCTCGAAAGCGAGCCCTAATGGAGAGTATTTTAATTCTATCTCATGTAGAAATTTCACTTATGCGATGCAACAGGGTCTTCTAAGTCCAGCTTCGTATATATGAAACTGGGTAGTCCTGATTTACTACAATGAATAACTAGGAAACCAACTCATTCCTCTGTCTTCAATGCCCTAAAATTTTACGAGGTATATATAATATCACTGACATCATCATCACTCACCATAATCTTTCCTCGATCTCTTTTTAATCATATAATCTAACAGTTAACATCAACTGTGAGCATCAGTATAGCTGGAAAAGGCTTGCGTTCTAAGTTTCATCGAGTAACTATACCTCATATATGTTCCCTATCTTGCAAGCTAATTGGATCATGTCTGTCACCTTTGGTTGCAGAAAAGTTGCCATGATCATGATAACTGATCGCTAAAGTGTGTGGTGCACTAGTCCATTTCATCAATAAAAGGGATATTCCATCTGTCTGCCAGCTAGTTATTTATCCTTAGTTTTTACATGTTATTCAAAATTCTGATTAAGGGACAACATGAAAGAAGTTAATCATCACAAGGTAGAAGTGAGGCAAATATCTATTCTCATTAGTCATTACCACATTTACTTGCATAAAATTCTTACGGTTGAGTGTAAAATTTTATGAGAAATTGAAATTTTAGCGGCCTATATATATATATATATATATGTGTGTGTGTGTGTGTGCAGACGCGGATTCACAACAAGAGTGAGTAGGCCTAACCGAGTTAGCTATATTATGTAATTTTTTTTGGTATACGCATTTTTGTGCTCTGCCAAGCCCACCCGTCTCTAAGAACTCCCCAACATGCTGTACATATATGTGTCTAGGCCTCTATTCTATGGTTCCTCACTTTCTCTCCCACTTTTCCTTATAGTTTTCTAGTATTTTACCTCTTAAATCTCAAAAATTTCTCACGTACAACTCTTTTAATCTTCTTTTTTCTCTATCGAATATGAAATTGTAAGTACGAATTACTGAAGACTCATTGACGTCAACTTAAATTTTAGAAAATATTTTTTTGGCCTTCGGTAAAAAAAAACCCTTGAATATGAATCCCACCCAATGATCGGATCCTAATCCACCACTGGATATATGAGTGATTCTGTAAATATATACATGCATACATATCATCGAAGATATTGATATCTATATCTCATAGAGGAGGGGAATAAAAACTTATGGGATTCTATTCACTTTAGTAAGAAAGCAAAAGAACATGAAGAAAAGGTACTAACAATTATATAGGAATCTAGACACGATGCTGCACTAGTATTTCATTACTTCTATAACTTTTGCAAGAATAATTTCAGCACATATATATCTGTACTACAGTAGATCTACGTATTAGAAGTTTAAAGATCGATCGATCATCATACCGTAAATTTATAATTAACGAATGAAAATTAAGCACACTAAGAACCGATCTCTACGTACACGAACAAACCAAATCTTTCTTCCTGGACATATTCAAGTAGGGGATAACTTATTATGAGATCGAACTACACTGTTGGATGACTTCAATCCTAGCAAGATACTGATACTAGCTAGCCAGAGCCTTTCTAGGTATATATATGCGGGACTTGAAATACGGGTCGATCATGAGTTAACTGTTACGTTCAAGCTTGAAACGTTCTTGAACTGATGAAATATAGGTTGCCGCCTTCATATCAACCATGTCATCACCAGCATGGTTTTGATCGGGCTGCTGCTGCTGCTGCTTGCGATCCGCATGAGAAGGTGGTACTATGTAGGTGATCTTCTGTTTAGGTTGAGCCTGAGCCTGAGTTGCAATGACATGATAGTCCTTGTGGTTGTGGACCAGAAACCCTACTGAAGATGGTAAAGGATAGGCCTGGCTGGGTTTAACCTTACTGCTCATCACGTAATGCATGCTGGACTGCTTGCTAGTTGTACTGGTAGTTGTGGCAGAAGATGAAACTGAGGAAGGTTTGGAAACACGATAGAATGGCATCAGCTTCCCCTTCATGAACCCTTTGCGCTTGCGATTCGACTCCATCGGATCGACCTGATCAATCTTAACCTGGATATATTCCTAGTAGATAACTAGCTTCTGTACTCCTGGTATATATGTATGAAATGGAATTGGGCAAGTTCGTATCTTTTAGTGTAACTGAGGGGTCTATATATAGCGTATGAGTCGTGACATATATGGAGGGAGGAGTCCTTTAGCTTTTGTTTTTTTTGGTTATTATTACTTTTATAAGCTAAGGTTGAAATGGGATATTGTCGACCTCTTCGAGATCATTCTCATTCAGGTTGCGTCGTTGTCCCACATCCTCAGGTATATATCTGATAATATCTCGAAGCATAATCTCTCAAGTCTTTGGTCCTTGTGTGTGTCTATGTAATTATATATATATATATTGTTTCTGTCCACCATTAAGCAAAGCTTAATCATTTTGTTAATATATACAGATATGCATGGTTTATATATATATACACACACACAGAGACTATCAGAATTTGCAACGTGATTCACGTCGTTGGGATGATTACAACATATAATATATATGCGCTTAGCGAATAATAGAGATTATGATCTGTTTTCTTTAATATTACCTACACTATATAGTTAACGACACTCTGGCAGTGAGTATATAATCAATTTATGCTTAAAATATCTAGTAGTTGGAAAAGGATGAGATGCTAATGAAAGAGAACTAAGCAAACATATAGTACCCAAAAAAAAAAAAAAAAAAAAAACACAAACACAAACCTAGAAATTATGCTTTCCGATCCCCACTTCCATGCCACACGCACTACCCATATTATCCTAAACCTAATTAAAGAGAACACAATTTTTATAATGCATTTTCTTTACAACCTTAATTAGGCAGATCGCAACAACGTAATATCTTATCGTCTGATATCTTTTTGTTGCTGGATCATTTTTACCTCTAAGCATAATTAACTCAAATAGAACAAAAAAACGTCTTCAAAATGATAAGCTTGGAGTTTAGTTTTCAAGTATAGGAACATCATGCAAGTACGTACGTACTGCTCATCCTTTTAGGGACATCAAGAAAGCCAGAGAGAATGTACACAGGCAAGTACCTTATGCTTCTTAACTAGTATAATGGTTTCCATTTGTAAATACCACTCGATCATGTATTATAATTGATGTTTGGTTTAAGGGTGCTAGATACTAACTAGCGACGGCAAAGCATATTTAAAAGTAAGAATACAAATAAAACGTCCGAAACTTGCAGTTGGGGGAATACACACACACACACATATATATCTGAAAGATAAGAATAGTGTCTTTTTCAGAGTAAACTAGATAGTACGACTCAGTATGTGATCCCATTTGAGCACTTTGGATGCAAAGTCGGAGATCAAAACAAACAGGCCGGAATTAACCATGATCGATCGAGTGGATCGATGATCAAGATATATGCATGAAACGTACGTACGTAGTTAGAGGCGGAGAGGTAATTCCTCGCCTCCACTACGTACTAAACCCTAGATATATAGCTATACACAGGTCTGTCGATGTGTACGTATATCGTACGTACAATGGTATATATGTCTATACTTAGCAGTCGACATAAGTTGGAGGTAGATAGAGAGATTAGGGCAGATCGAATTCAAAGAAGCATCTGATCACTTTACGAGTGCTAGCTTTTGAATGATGGATGAAGCTGCGGTTAAGGATACTTTCAAGTTGCAGGTTGGATAAGTTATACTCAGATATTAGACACTAGTAGTTCTACTACTAAACCCAGAATCATCGATCACTATAGCTAATATGGCTATGGAATGCGAAATAAAGTTACATGCCAAATTCGTTGTCCAACTTTAGTTTCACGGATAAGATATTCTACCTGCTGAAGCTGATTTATACAATTACAGACTCAATTGGCCTACCCATGAATACCAATTCCATCAGTGGACTAGCTTGTTGCAGTAGCTAGCTCTTCTCTTTCACTTACGTACCATTTGAGAGAAAAATATAAGAAGAAATATATATCACAGTGCAAGAAACAAATATATATATATATATACACAGATTTTCTTATGTGAGGATGTCCGCATTTATTCTTACGGTGCGGATCGATTTCCACTTTACACTCACTTTTCAATTGAATTTTCACATCTCCGCCGTCTAGTCTTTAGATACTAATGTATAGATCATCTATGCAAAATTTTAGCCAATTTGGTTATCATTAAGACACTTAAACTCGATTAAACTAATGGATGAACATAATTCTGTCGAACTTGAACCGTTCATGTTTATAACAGAAAAACGCAGTTTTGAGTGCCTTAATAATAACTAAATTGGCTGAAATTTTGCAAAGATGATCTATACATTAATATTTAAATACTAGACGGTGGATATACATATATGCTTTATCTAGCTTGCGAAACAAGATAACATATATATAGGTCCGTGTACGTACATACATTCAACATATATATATATATATATATATATGATCTGCCACTTATTATCAAGTCGATCGATCTCTTTCTGTGAAGTGTGGAATTTGGTTGAATGTATGTACGTACACGGACCTATATATATGTTCCCTTGTTTCGCAAGCTAGATAAAGCTTGGTCTTCGATTCTTTGACAATTTATTAAAGCTTGTTATGATGCAATATAAAGTGATACAGAATATGTGCATCGTCCTAAAGTGTTGTCGATCGCTCTGTGTCCACAGCTTTTTGTATTTTGCTGCAATTTCTCAATGCAATTGGTCCACTATTGGTCCTCCAGTCTTTGCTTTTTCTTTTTTTCGTTTTTTGTTTTTTGGTTTTTATGAGAAATATTATTTACCAGGCATTAATTCGTCAATGCTTACCTTATCATGATTCAGGATTATAATCGACTAAAAGGTGCTGTTCTGAGATGCTCTACAGTCTACAACACCATTCAAAGGCCTTAATAATTGGGCTTCTTAATACTTATAAACCGACCAAGACCAAAACAAAGGCCCACTGTTATATCAAATGTGAACAATATTCACTTGCTTCAAAACGAAACTTATGAAACTGAAGTCAAAGGAGATAGAGAGGCAGATATTGGCACGGCTCAATCAGATTAAAGGGAGGGACTCAGCTGACCATCGAGAACTTTGATTTAATTGAGACATTCCAACATCATCCATGATACCACTTGTATTTCAAGAACAATAGCAACACCACATTGATGAAGCAAGCAAGCAGAAAACTAAAGAAAAATCGTACATGCAGTATCAGTCTGATGTGTGGATGCATGACTTCATCTGCCATCTCTAAATGGCTAAACCCTAAAATCAGAAGCCTTTCTGTAGTGCATGGTTGAGAGGAACGGGTTGAAATAGCGCACTGAGGAGTGTTGGGATAGAGAATGATTTTGAAGTTTGAAAGGCTTGCTTCATACGTAGGGAAGGGGGCAAGAGCCAATGCTGTGCAGAAAAGGGTGCCTAAAACCACATGTCATACCTGACTTTCATCTTTTTTAGACCTGTAATTATGGACAGCTATGTAAAGAGGTCGGTCAGGTTGTTTTAAGCTACAAGACAAAGGAAGGAAAAAGAAAAGTTGTATGGCTGAATTATCAGTAGCTACCAACAAACAATGATTTGATAGATTGTTGCCGCTTTGCAACAGACTAAGGAAAGTAATTGAAGATTTATCATCATGTTTCTTTCAGGTATAAGCACAAATGTTGCCTGATTAAAGTAATCAACTCACCAAGTACTTTTACCGAACTAGCTACTTCTCATGCAGGGATTGCAGGCTATCCAAAACTTTAAGCATTTTTGTACAAGTCTCGAGTTTCTGAGATAAACATCTGTTCATATATAATTGTCAAGGTCGAACTCAGCTTATCATATACATGCCAGAATGTAGGTGACCTTTCTTTGTTCAATTAGAAAATAATTCTTCATATACAAAAAAAGGTTGATCAGTAATTACTTTATTCATCAAAACACAAAAACAAACATGAAGAGTGTCCAGAAGTCAGAATAACAACCTTGTATCAGGCTGGGAGGAAAGAATACAATAAGAACTGCATTTGACAAACTTGGCAAAACTATTGAAAGCTTGGGGGTTCTGAATAAAACTTGGCAAATAATCCCAGTAGATACTTATTCAATATATAAAAGCATGATTCATATTGAAATATTGAGCCTCAGTTGCCAGCAAGCCATCAGGTTAGATAGTACTTGTCCTCCACATGATTATTTGAGGAATATGATGGTAATTCAAAGAAACTCTTCATTTGGTGTTGCTGATGACCTGAATCTGTACTGGTGACCATATTGGGCTGAACCATGTGGGTTAGACTGGTGTTCACCAAACTATGTGTTGAATTTGAAGATGACAGAAGATAGAGAGCACAACTCGGATCAATACTGCGAGTTGTACCATCAAAAGAAATTGCAGAACCAGCAGCAGCCCTTGTGCTTTGTGGTAAGGCTGCAGCAGCATTTAATGTTGGAAACGGCTCTCGCGTAAAAGCTTGAGGGATTGCTGCTTGGTTGAAAGCTGAAAGTTTAGGGTCATTGGTTTGCAAGAAAATAAACTGTTTATCAGCTCCTCCATTGTTAGTGAAGGAATTGGGTGGTGTTCTTAGGTGATCAACTGCTTGCAACCGCTGGTGACGATTATAAAGCATCGGTTGATGATCTGCAGTATTTTTGGCCTCAAAAGGCCACAGACTTCTGACATTGGTGGTTGCACATAGCTGTGGAGTTCCAAAGTGCAATATTCTGGGGCCTATATTTTAGTAGAAAAGGCATATCAGTCCCATAATCTGAGGCCAAAATCAATATGAAGAACCATAGGAAACAAGAAATGGAGAATTGATACATGATAAGAGGATGATCAACATTAGCATGGTAGCACCAAAATTTGCCTCTTCACAAACTTCAACTTAAAAATTGCATTCTAGTGAAGTTAGAGAGATTTCCACTGCTTCTTCTGTGAGAAAGTGACATGTCGGTTGATAGTCTGACAACTTAACTAATTAGGCATCTCACTCTCTCTTTTTTCTTTTTGGCAAGGGGGTCATTTAGGCCACCCCAAGGCAACCAAGGGCTAAGAATTACACAATCATGCAGTACTGAACTACTGATGGACAACCTGAAACAGCAGAATAATTTCCAAGGAAATGTACGTTCCATCTGTGCTCCATCAAAACTAGGCAAGCTCTCTAACAGTGAGTTCATCAATCAATTGTTGAGGGGTTAATTAATAATGAACTCTGATCAATTTAATCTCATTCTTACCATTACTTGCTAACAACAACTCCATTTCTTCTGAATATATATGAAATCAACGACAGTAACAGAAGCACATATTATTAGTCCTAAAAGTCAAGTACTCGATCTGGTTGAAATGGTTGAATGTATAACATACCCTTGAAATTGGAGAGGAAGTTCTTGGAAGTAAAGTAGAAGGATTCTGGTTTGGGTTTCCTCCGGCGCTGGTTGTGTCCATTGAGACGTTTTCTGCAGCTTCTCTTCACCTCATCAAACTCCACCAGAGAATGGAATCTGTACAATCAACACTCAATGAAATCAAAATCTGTTGTGCCACGCTCAAAAAGGACACATAGTATCTACATCAGACAGCCATTGAAAATTTTCAGATTGACAAAAACTTCTAATGACTCGAACAAAAGGTAGCTAGGTACTAATGAGCATAAGTTCTGATGGACTGAACTATAAGAACTGCTGCATTAAAGTAAAAAAGTACTAATTGGATAAACCAAACTCGATCCATTTCACCAGAGTATTACTGGAATCCATAACTACTAATTCAATCAGGAAAGTAAGTGCAAATATGTCTATTGAACTGAATTTGCAAATATGTCCCTCAAAACTGATCAAACTATAGCTAAATTGACCATCTGAATGATTCATGTATGATAAATGTACCTGCTGCACTGCTGGCAGAATCGCTTTTGTTGACCTCTGATGACCACAATTGGGGTCTTGGAGTGGAGCTCGCAGACTCTGTGGCGGCGATGATACTCCCTGCAGCGACTCAGGTCTGCTTTGCAACCATCAACCAAGCATGTCGCCGTAGACGATGAAGATACTTTGAGTTTCTGATGATGATCAACCCTTCTGGTCCTGGACAAAGATGATGATGATGATACTAAAACTGAGGGCTTTGTTGCAATTGGAGCCACCACTTCAGCACTTGTAGTACTGCCAAGCTTCAAATCCACTAAGTTGAGTGATGATGATGATGATTCCCCTCCTCTGCTTCTAGTACTGCTTGAACCAACCAAAGCAGCAAGGTCATTTTCCTCTAGCTGCTGATCCAACTGATCGTCATCAGTTGAATCCCAGGCAAAGTCCTTGTAGTCCCACTCCATGACTCTTCCCTCCACAAGTCCTTGTAGCAGCTGCAATTAGCAGTACAAGGCAGTAGGTATACTAAGAAAAACACAGGAGGAGGCTCCAAGAAAATGGGTTGGGGTCTTGGGGATAACTAGTAGTTTAGCACAACTGTTCCCTCCAAAAGAAGGAAGGTCAAAAGATTCATTGTGTCCAAAGTGCAACCCCAAGTTGGAATATCAATGAGTAGTAGATCAACTAATATAATCTAATTTAGTGACCCACTACCATCAGATATTCAGTTAATTAATTAAAACTTGGCTAATATTATCTGAAAAAGAAAATGAACCACATTGTAGGGCACTAGATAGAGAGCAGAAAAATCCAGCAAGGTTAGGAAGAGGACCACCTGAGGGTTGAGGCTGAGAGTTTTGTCCATTTTCTGCTTTGTTTTTCTGTTTGTCCAATAATTTATCAGGGCCCAAGATTGAAGCTCTTATAATTTAGGTGATGGCCTGATGGAATGCAAAATTCTATACATAATTAAACATATAATATCTAATAATTACATATTTATAATATCTCATTAAACAGTATAATTACTTTGTTAATGATCAACCAACCAAGTGGACTTGGTAGTTTAAACAGTAAAGAAAAGAAGAAGTCCCATAAGGTAGAATACACTTCTTTTTTGTCTAGTCGGTATTCATATTATATTTCAGAAAGTAAAGTATGTGAGTTATTTGAAAAAAAAGTTAAAAAAATAAAGAGTAATGCTAAATGAACCACCTTTTGGTGAACCACCTACAGCCCACCTTACGTTGCATGCCCACGTCATCAAAATATGATTTTTAATATTTTTCAATTTCTATCATCTTTTATTCATTGCAGAATTTTTTTTTTGTTTTTACTTTCTTAATTTTATCTTTCTATCATCTGTTTGAAGACTTGTAGGCAGATTTTTTTTTGTTTTAAGGATTAGAAAGATAAAGGATAGGGTTTAAAGAATAAAATTAAGAAAGTAAAAATGAAAAAAGAAATTTCGTATGTAACCAAAAAAAAATCCGTAATGAATAAAACATAGAAATTGAAAAATATTAGAAATCATACTTTGATGACGTGGGCATACCACGTCAGCATGCCACGTAAGGTGGGTTCTAGGTGGTTCACGTAGCATTACTTAAAATAAATCAATTATATCCCAAAGTATAAACACTTCTTTTTTGTTTTGAATATTATCTCCATGATATGAATGTTTCACCATCTGCGTTCTGGTCCATCCATGAGTGTGACAGGGTTTAGCTCCATCTGGATTGATTTCCATAATGAGAGATGATTGAACCCAAATATGGCTTAGAAACATCTTGATCAGTCTAGCTGGTGCTGAGATTTATAATTGAAGATAAGTATGATTAGTATTTAATCAGCACTAAAGTAACGGTGATGAAAGCCATCACTGCCCACGACACTGGTTTTTAATGGAATTCGGGGGGCACCAGTTCTAGCTCTCATTTTTTATTTGTCATTCATGCTTTGGTGGGTGACATTCTTTAGTGTAAACTATACTTGTGTCAATGGAACAGACAGCAAAAAAGAAAAGAAAAAGAAAACAGTATATAGTTGTTGAAATAAGTAGAAGACGGGGGTTCGAATGGGAACAAATAGTGAAAGAGAGAGATATGGGCACAAAGAACAAGCACGCACGCAATCACAGAAAGATTTTTAGGTGATTTGCTTGGAGAAGACAACAAAGGCTTCATTGTGTACTCAACTATTCCTGGAATTGAAGCACTTGTATATGCAAAAGAGGCACATCAGGTGGTTTATGTATATTTCTGCCTTTCTGTATCATTTGTATCCAGTTAGAATGGCCTATATGATTGTAACTTTTGCCTTCGCCTTTAATCTAAGCCCAATTACATCCTTTTTGGACCAAGAAAATAGAGCCCAGTATTTTTGCATCTATAAATTTGCTTACTTCCATATCATGTACTAGTGGTTTCATTCACTTGTTCAGTCACTTACTTTGAAACTAGGATTTGTTCCTAGCTGGAGTATATGATACAGAATTGCAGTTGCTTATGATCAACTAACTGATTTTGTATTGACTGAGTAATCCATACAAAAAAATGTTTACACTACCTTGAATCCTGAAATTATACGAGTTCTACATTTTCTCTGTTAGATCACCGCTACATATAATCAGTGGCGTAGCTAGAAACTTTATTAAGGGGAGTCATACTTACATGTATAAATATTAATTTACAACTTGGATGACCTGTAGAGAAAACAAATCGGTCCCTCTAATATATTTGTATAATGAATAATCAATAAAATAAACACTATCATTAAAATGTAATAAGCAACTATAGATGCGGAAATGAGAGAAAATATATACAAAAAAAAACACAATACTTTTGTTTTTGTCTCATATACTAGCTATATTAATTTACTACATATTCTATTATATTAGAAGGTGCAAAATGAGGTGAATAACTTACTCTCTGTTATTTGAAAGTAAGAATATAAGAAATAGTTGGCTTGGTGATCATGACGAGGAGGGTCAATTGACTCCTTAATGTTCATGTAGCTACGCCACTGCATACACTCATCAACAATAATTCATTCAATCGGTATAGAAACTTAAGAGAATTAATTAATTAAATCCAAGATATAAAGGAAGAAAAAAATCAGCCATCTATGGTCAAATCAAATCCAATTAAAGTGAGAACGAAGTTCCGTAAATGAATATACTTGTTTACATGATCATATGACTGAAGTCCTTGAACTTAGCTTATTAAGCTAAATCAAACCAATTAATTGCACAGTATGCATGGGACTGATGGGAGAAGAAAAATGCCGGGAGTACAATAAATCAATTTGAAATTATTCTAGCACAAAGAAGTTGAGAAACTCGTGCATCTAGCATTCTCAGCATATTGATGCCAGGAGCATCAGGGCCGACAAGCCATGCATGCTTGATCTACACATCCAATAATATAAAACCTGCCCACTTCTTAATTTACTACTTCATTGAAATCAAACATCTGCTAAAAAGACAAAAAATCAAACATATATATCTGCTACTCTATCAGCTGCTACATATATCCATTTGAGCTCGGAGCAGCAGAGAGGCTTCTGAGGCCAGCACATATATCTATCAATTCCTTCAGATCAGATAGAAGCCATATCAAAGGGAGTGGCAAGCAAAGCTAGCAAGCTAACCTAGCTGGCCTGTGTGATTTGCGAGTTGCATTTGAGTCAAGATATGTTCGAAATTGTCAGAATTAGGCTTGGCGATTGGATGAGAGTGCATCCCTTCGTAGGTGGTTACCACAATGCCTTCATCCTTGCTTAACCTTTGCACTTGTTTCTTAACATTGCACCCTTCATACGTGCATCGATAGTAGCTTCTGCAAATTAAGTTAATAATTAACATGCATGCGCTTTTAGCTAGCAGCTAGCTACTGACACACTTCTACGTACAGTTAACTATACTTGTACACATACGTACATAGACATACAAAATGTATATACATGCTTGGAATCATTTATCTGAACTAGACAACTAGTGTTAGCTAGATTGCTAGCTGTAGAACAATAAGAGTTATAAGGGTACATACATACGTAATTAATACGGATATACATGTATGTAAAGGAATATACATAGACTTGATCTAATATTTTTCGTTCCACAATACACTTCTCATTTGATAATGTTAAATACTAGCTTTTCCTAGTGGAAAATCAAGCAGGATCTTGCTAGCTTTTAGCAAAGAAATCCACACGTGGTTAACATATATGTAGTATCTACCACTTAAACAAATCAAATCTGCCAATCTGGTGATCGATTCATGGATCAAAAACACCTCAATCATAATTAATTTTGGATCGATGATTTTTCTTTTTGGCATGGGGATCCAGCATATATAATTCATTCAAGAAACAAAGTATATGTTGAAGATTTGAAGCTACGGAGGTACAGACCTGGGGAATTTGTTTGCTTTGACTGCTTTTTGGCCATATTTTCTCCAGCGATAGCCATCGTCAAGTATATCAACCTGGCTCCTCGTCTGAAAAGCACACTTGGGCTTTCTCGTTTTCTTCTTCATCTTACCTGATGAGTTATCAGCCGCCGCCGGACTTTGATCATGATGCTCAGCACGATCATCGGAATAATGGTCGTCGTCATCGTGTTTAACAGCAAGTTGTCTCCCGCCATTAGCTTTAGCTGCATGGTTTTCTGTTCCCGTCGTCGATCCCAAAAGGCTGTGACGACTAATTGAACTACTACGGTTATCACCGCCGTAGTTGGTGGTACCGCTGCCACTGTAAAGTAGTACATGAGGGCTTGCCATATTCGGTGATGATAAAGCCGCCATTGACGATGAGGACGAAGCTGATGATGATGATCGGGGGAAGAACATTTGGTAGTCGTCCATATATGTTTCAAAGCTGAATATCTGGTCAGACTAAACCTACAGAAGAAGAAGAGGCGACTAAGCCGCTAAGGTAATGAGCCAGCAATGACCACGACTTCTGTATTAGGGTTTCACTTTCACCAGAGAGAGATATTCTACTTCATAAAGAGATTTATATAGAGAGACTGAGAGAGAGGGAGATAGATAGGTGTCGTAAACGGCACGAAGGTTGTTCAGAGGAGAAAAGCAAATAAGTAGCTAGATAGCTGTAGATAGATGAATGAGCTTTATTCTCTTATACTTTTGGGGATCATGTAATTAAGAAAGAAAATAAAAACGTAGCGGTCGCGAGGCGGCTGGGATCGATATGTTGGAATAATGGAGGAGGCTCTATGATGAGTTTCTGCTAGCTGTGCAGATTGAGGAGAGTTAGCACATATATAGCAACATGTACTGGTTAACCAGTTTTGTTAATATAGTAGTTTAACTGTTTAACTGTTGATGTAAAACGATGCACGCACCATGGTATAAGAGTATTATGTCGCTTGATGATTTCCACACTTCGAATTTTTCAACAACATAAAACTTTCATGTATTAATTTTACCAGTGCTTGGAAGTTGAAACAATGCAAATGTGAGGCATATTGAAAAGTGAAAACTATAGTGAAGATCACTCTTATTCATTCTTAGATGATACATTTTGAATCATGCAAACACAAAATAAGTTTGGCCAACTTCAACCTTCATTTGTCTATCTCATCTCATACTAGAGAGAACCACAACTCTTGAGAACTGCCTTAATTAATACTTGAGAGTCAATCAGTTAGGAAGCGCATATTGATTTAATTTGTTGTTTAGATCGTCTAAGGGTATTATGGATTTTCCTCTTTCTATCTTTCTTCTTCCTCGCATAGAGAGAGAGAGAGAGAGAGAGAGAGAGAGAGAGAGAGAGAGAGAGAGAGAGAGAGAGAGAGAGTTTAGAATTTCTGAATTAGCCTGCCATTGTTGAACCATGACTTTGCCACATAAAATATGTTGAAAGTTGAAACCGAGGAAACTTCGCAGCCAGTAGTTGCTATATGTTCACGACCAAAAAAAAAAACAGTAGTTGCTATATGTTTGTTAAATCTTTTCAAGGAAGGTATTAACCATGCCAGCACCAGGAAGACCAGAAGCGAATTGTTTAGTAAAGACTATAGAGTACGTATATATAGACTGAAAAATTTCTATTATAATTGATCAATGTTCCTTCTCTTTAAATGACAGTATAACCAGCTAGCTGAGCACGGCTGGTTATAATCGGCACCACCCTACCATACTTCCGATAAGGCGATAACCCGGCCATCCTAGCTTCCTGCAGCAGCGAAGAAAAGCATAAAGGAAGAACGGTATGGATATGATCATATGAATCATCCTGAGAGTAAAGAAGGCTGAGACTCGGAGTACATATATGGAAATATACGTCCATGTCATTTTAAGCCCTGACTCACTCCTGGTGCACCATTACACTAACAAAGCGCATTGGTATAATTCTGTTCAGATTAATAGCAGTCGGCACTTGGTAAGTTTAGTGTGCAATATGTTAATGCTCTAAATGCCCAGAAGTCAACTTACCCAATACGTACTTACATACGTCTTGTTGAGCATAGTACTGGATATTTCTTACATGTAATATGTTAATCGGTTTTGGCAAGGGAATTCAACAAATCAGTGAAAGAGTTCAACCATTTGATCATTCGGAACATTGACAAAGTGAAAGATGAAAGATGCGTCACTTAATTCAATGGAAGGTCATAACATGAACAGATGTATGTTTCATGCTGTATGCTACTCAAACTGGAAATTGGCAGACTGTAGTCCATCTTTGAAATTGTGCATCTCAGTATAAGCCAGTTATCAGTTTCAGTCCCATCGTCTCTAGAAAGGCAATTGAATCTTGACTTCTTTATTCATAAGGAACAAATATAAGAATAGCTAATGAGTTCACCTATGAAGTATGAACAAGCCTAAGTAGCTAATAATGGCTAGGAGGATATAATAGGAGCAAGAATCACATATAAGAACGCATTCGAGGCCTCACGAGAGACTGTGCCCCATCAACAAATATAGTTGTGCCCGTCATGTACCTCGAACCATCACTGACCAAATATATGACACTTGAAGCCACATCATTTTTAACATCAAGCCATCTCTCCAGCGGAACTGCATCCTTCACCAGCTTCTTTGCTCTCTCTATTCCCACAGACTTAGGAAACTCATCTTCCAAATGCAAACCACGTGCGATTGCATTAACCCTGATCTGGTATTTTCCAATCTCCGATGCCGACGACTGAAGGAACAGCAGGGGGAAGAAGGTTGTTATAGATAGAAGAATAGAAGATACAAATAAGAGAAGACAGAATATGGAACATATAAATTGGATGAAGATGTGATGTACTAGAAATTGTAGAGATAAGCAACAAGCAACTCAAAATAAAACTGAAAGTTGTACAGATATACAACAGAGGTTCATTAAAATGAAGTTATGACTTGAAGATAACATCACAACCCAGTTAAAACTAAGGAAACTTGCAGTGCTTATGCTTTACATGCCTAAAGGGGCACTGCTTATGCTTTATATACCAAAAGCAAAGCTTTCAAAGATCAACACAACGAGGCAATTCCTAAGAGTGTGTGACTGATATGAGGAATTAAAGCAAAAGTTCTTGTAATCTTAATCATTAAATATTATATCAATCAAGTGGAAGATGAGCAATTCATGACCTCAGACAATCATGCTTCATGCTTACTTGCTTAATGTGACCAACAGGACACAAGAAACTTAAGAGCTGTTTCTGATAACCAAAAATGTAACAAAATCAATTTTCTTTTCCCCTCACGCTGATGAAAATTCAATCATCTAGACCTTCCAAAATCAAGGCTAGTAAACCAAGAGAAAATCAAAATACCGTATAAAACAGATATGAAGGGTGTATATTATATGCAAGATTGAAATACCCAAAACTTATATGCAATAGCTGTGTTGGGTGAGTGTAGTGCAATTAACATACCCTTACTAACTGCTGCAGTGCTGCTGAACAAGCACCATAGGCAACAGCTCCTGTATAAAGCCCTCTTTCAGCTCCAACAATCGAGGTCAACAATATGATGGAACCTCCTGATTTATGATCTCGCATTCTTCTGCCAACGGCATTTACCAGAAACCATGCAGACATGAAATTTATCTTCATTATCTTTTTAAACTCGTCTTCAGATAATTGCAGATGTTCTTGCATCTTGCCTGTTCCAAATAAACATAAATGATAAATTTGCTTGCTTTCAACTTGATTCCAACTAAATTACATCAACCTTAATCTCAGCACATAGAAATGCTCAAAACTGAATGGAAAGTAAAGAATGACACAAGCATCCACAGAAGAAGGCCTCTACATTTCAACTTACAAGATCGTTTCCAGAGGCCTCACTTTCAGTACTGAATTTTAAAACGTATAGGCAGAGGGAAAACTGATTGACCTTGTCAATTTTAACAATTCAATCCTACATCATGCATTTCTTTTTGTCATGCAAAAACTGTGGTTTCTTCAAGTTTTGTATTTTATGTAAACAGGCCTTCAAACAACTCCTTTGATAATCATGATATAACAATTCAAAGATCAAAAAATAAATACACTAAACAAATGGAAGCATGTTCAGCTCTGACAACCACCATCTAATTAACTTTATTGAATAACATAAGCCCAGAAAGACAGAGAGTGGTATTTAGGAGGACTGTTAAAAGTTCAAAGAACAGTGATACCAGGTTAGTCGAAAAAAAGAACAGTGATACCAGGCAGTGCATAAAACTGCATGTCGTTAAAAGTTATAGGTCATATCTTTAATCCACCCAGAATCTAGGTTCCAAAATCTTGGAACAATTTGAGCACAGAACTACCAACAGGGCCAAACCTGAGAGAGAGAGAGAGAGAGAGAGAGAGAGAGAGAGAGAGAGAGAGAGAGAGAGAGAGAGAGAGAATGGTATATGGTATTACCTTCATAGGCATAGCAATGCACGAAGGCATCCAAACTACCCAAGATTTCACAAGCCTTATCCACAGCCTCATCAAAAACTCCTCCTCTCTCCTCCTCCATATCCACACCAACCACCTCTATAGACACCACACCTTCCAGTGACCCCCTTATTTTCTCTTCAACACTCCTCAAAGAGCTCTCTTTTCCCATCAAAACCAACCTAATCACCAAAAAGACAACACATTTCATCAACCCATTTGTGTGCTTCATCATAAAATGCACCCAGAATAACCAAAACCCAGATTCAGAAATTCACATTGGAGATGGGTAAACACTAAAAAGCAAGGAACTTGAGAGATTAACTGACCTGCAACCGCGTTGGGCCAATTGTAAGGCTATGTTGGATGAGATTTCATCCCCATTGGAAGTGAGCAGGACCTTCTTTGCAGCCGGACTCCCCATTTTTTGAGTAATAAAACAACCAAGCAGGTGTCTAGGCTCTTATATAATAAGAACAAATCCCCGTGACACAAGGAAACTAATATAAAAGAGATGAAGGGTTTTTTAATTTGCTTCCTGGGGAGATCAACCGAGTCGGTCTCTTTTGTCAATCGATGGCATCAAACGGGAGGTAGATGATATTACCATAA
Organism: Fragaria iinumae; assembly: GCA_009720345.1. NCBI lineage: Eukaryota > Viridiplantae > Streptophyta > Magnoliopsida > Rosales > Rosaceae > Fragaria > Fragaria iinumae. The sequence continues at coordinate 42,412,990 of CM019122.1, forward strand.
GTAAGGCAGAGGACCCATTTGATGATTTGAAGTATAACGAGGAGAATGCAGCAGACTTGCTCAGCATGTGGAGTGTTAGGCTGCAATTATATATAGAACAAACTTCATACGTGGAGATAGTAGAAGCCATTTACACATTTTACCAAAATTTATTATGGGAATAACATAATTTATTAAGAACCACAGGGGGCCTCTAGTTTGTAATGGTAAGCAAAGTTCCGGGTGTTTGAGGATGAGTGTGGTTGTTGAGTTGAGAACTAGCTGGGTATTTTACACAAGAACATGAACTGATGGAAGTGGAAGTTGCGATCATACTTTTGACGAAGGCTTTGAAAGTCTTTGAAGAATGAAAATCATGAAGATGGCTTTCAGATTCTCTTCCCTTGACCCTACGACCGGTGAGGGCTAGTTCACGTCTTCCTTAGCCTCAGCCAACGTCAAACTAGTAAATTACAAGGTAAAATCTTCCATGAGTGAGTTGACTCGGGATTCCTAGATTGAATAGTCAGATTACTATTTTACGGAAGGTAATGAGAGTTATGAGACCAAATCTTGGTTGTTAATGGAAGTTGATCTGTCACATCACTCTCACATGTGAGTTGTGGTTTTTATATGTGACATTACTTAAACGTAATGCTTGTTCACATTGGTGGTTTTGGTCTTTTAAAGAAACACGTTGTGTGCGTATGCCATAATGCCATATGGTTATGAACAAATTTGTGAAGCATAAATTACGCAAGTCAGAAATTGGTTGTACCATTCTTATTCTTTACTTGACTAGAACATATAACTAATTTGAGCAGCTTCATAGGCTGACCGTAATATTACAATGGAATACTTTTAACGAGATTGTATAATATAAAAAATAACACTGTGCAAGATCTTGATACTACATTAAACTGAAAATAACAATAGCCTCCACGAAAACTATGTAGTTGGACATGCCACAACTAACACAGTGTTATATCAACTACTCTTATATCTTTACAAATGTGCATCGAAAAATTGAGGTTAATGAGATTATACATATGTAAACACAAAAATTCCTGTAATGAATAACAGAAAGACACGTGTACAAAATAATATATTTGTATTGATTGAATTTGCGGGTTACAATTTCTGTGGGTATTCTTTTAACAAAATATATTTGTAAAAGAAAGACACGTGTACAAAATAATATATTTGTATTGATTAAATTTGCGGGTTACAATCTCCGTGGGTATTCTTTTAACAAGAATGTCCTCTTATTCGATCTCTGACATTGATTTGATTCAAGGGTGACAAACACTTGATCTTGAATTGAACTGTTGTAGTTTGAGTTTCTTATCGTGTTGACGATTTGTAGAAAGAAGTTGACCAAGGGTCGTAGAGGCTTGACGTTGATCGAGTTTGGGCCACGAGCAGTTCCACATGGTGGTTGCTCTTCGTCTTGTAGTTAGTGAAGATGTCGGCTATTTGACAACTTGGTGACTCTTCGGGATTTGACAACTTCTAGGCTCGAGGTTGATGAAGAATCGGCTATTTGACAGCTTGATGATTCTTCAAGTTTTGAGAGAATTCCGAGCTCTCGGGAGTAATTTTTCTCTCTTGTCCAGAAGTTCTCTTCTTGATATGAGAGGGGGTATTTATAGTGTCGACGTTCCTCCGTTTATGGAATGTTTTGAAGACACTGTTTTAATTGTATTTCCTTAACGGTATAATTAAATCAATCAGTCTTGATTGATCGATCTAACTATAATTATTGACATAATTAAATTAATCGGTATTTATTGATTGATTCGATTATGACCGATAGGATATTTTGATAATTTGATTAAATGTTCGACTTCCTTTCCGATAATCAATTTAATTTGATTGAAATTTGATTATCAATTGACATTTAATATTTGCTTTTAATCGGGATTGATGATTTTTGTTGTCGACCGACCATTCACACATCGCCACATGTGAACAATAATCCGAGTATGAATCTATGCTCTATGAATCATATGCTCTGGTGAACATGCCCAGGCCCAGCACCGAGGCCCAGCACCGCTCACCGGAATAATGCTTCATGAACAGTGCTGACGTCATCTCAAAGAATAGATGTAGGTTAAATATGTGAAAGATGTTTTGAAATCCATTTACAAATGGATAGCCCAATCAGTACTATAAGCCCGGAAGCCCAAACCCGAGAGCCCGTAACATGTAATTAGTAGTTTAGTACCAGAAATCCCCTGATGTCTGCAAACCGCGAAAATGGCGAGCTCGGTTTTGGCTCTGACCCCCTTTTCAGTCTGGACACCGCTCCAACCGGCAACCTCAATCGCCTCCAAATCACGTTCCAGGCACGCAATCAACTCTCTCTCTCTCTCTCTCTCTCTCATCTTTACCGGTTTACAATTTTAATTTAGTTAAATTAATTTTCTTACGCAGTTTGAAGTTCCGGAAATCTCAACCTGTGAAATTCAAATGTGATTACTCCTGCTTCGAAGTAAGTTTCCTTCATTATTTTTCACCACAAAATTCATGTAATATTCGATTACGTAGTTGATGATCAGATAGGCAATGTGGTTGTTGCATTGGAATTTTTGGAATAAGTCTAATTCTACTAATTTACTTGTAATTCTGTGAATACTGAATATAAATAATTTTTGACTTCAAGGTCAAAGATGTGAGCTACCAACCGCCAGGGACTGAGCTCAGCCTTCTAAATGCTGTTAGTTTTTCGCTCCCGGAGAAGAGGTACATATATGAGGTGTGACGTCATTTAATTATTGCATGAAAAAAAATCAAGTGATTTAGATAGACGGAACGAACATAGGGTGTGTTCGATGCGATTAACTAGCTTACATATGTTTTAGTAGGGTGATTGGTTCATGTTTATCTCGCAGCTTTGGCTTAATTTTTGGACGGAGTGGTAGCGGAAAGACTACTCTCGTGCAGGTTGTGTGTTTTTGTTGTTAAGGGAGCTTTTATGCTGTCCATCTCGTTCTTAAGCTCCGAAGCAGTATCTTGTTGGATGATTTTTTTCCCCGTCTTCAGCTGCTTGCAGGATTGAACAAACCAACTTCAGGCTCAATTCAGATTCAAAAATATGGAAATGATGGCAAGCCAATTCAGTCTCCTGAATCCTTATCCACAGGACGAGTTGGCATTGTGTTTCAGTTTCCAGAGAGGTAGTCTATGTTAGCTAGGGAAGTGAGAATTGGTTTGCAACATCTGTTTCAGCTTTATAGTGTTTGTAAATTACCAACATTTCAGTAGCCTTCAATATTATGTCTGTCTATCAAGCTAGGTATTTCGTGGCTGATAATGTGCTTGATGAAGTTACCTTTGCATGGCCAAGGCAAAAGGGAGATCTTCAAATGAAGGAGAATCTTGCTCGAAACCTCCACAGAGCAATTACTTGGGTACTTGTGCTCTTCTCAGCATGAACTGTCTTATACATATTCTGACAATATTGTTACATTCATTATTTATCGGGTCTGTTATATCAAAACCAAAACTCCGTTGTTGGTTTTATTGATGACTGCAGGTTGGTTTAAGTGGGATCTCACTGGATAGAGACCCTCACTCCCTTAGTGGTGGCTACAAACGTCGTCTTGCCTTGGCAATTCAGCTAGTAAGATTCTAGTTGTAAATATAAACACAGATAGTTATAGTTCAAAAGATTGCATTCTTACATAGCTAGTTATAGCTTTGGTACGAAGTCACTCATACTTGTCAATTTGCTCGAATCTTCAGGTACAAATCCCAGATTTATTGATATTGGATGAACCTCTTGCTGGTCTTGGTATGAAGATGAATTGAGTGCTCTTAAATTCTACATCATTATGTGTCTTCCCCTTTGCTGTTTCCATGCAAGTTGAACAATGAGGCATAAAATGCCCCTTGTGCCTTGCTTGCAGAACATTCTTCACTGAGAACCACAATAGTCTTTCCCAGTCACTATTTGAACGGGTTTTTCTCATTCACTATATTCATTGTGATTTTGATAAACTTTAAGATTGAACCAAGTTGACCCAATCATGCCAAAGTTCTAGTCCATACTTTATTTTTGGTCTAAAAATATTCCTTTTTCTGTGAATTTTTTCATTAATTCTCATACCTTCTAGTTCTTACCTTTTTTTTGTTTTTGTTTATGTTTCTGATCCTTCATTTGAAATTATACATCCTTTGTTTTCATCAGATTGGAAGGCACGTGCAGATGTTGTAAAGCTGCTAAAGCATCTAAAGAAAGAATTAACCATACTGGTTGTCAGCCATGATCTCAAGTGTGTCCCTTGGCCATAAATTTTAGATTCTCTTATTCTTCATGTGTTATATGCTCAGAATTAGTTGGTGCATTGCCACAATGAACTAGGTTGTTCAGGTGCAGGATATGCCATTTCCAATATCTGATGGATGGAGGTGTCCTGCATAAGCTTAATTTCAGCATTAGACTTAGTTGGATATCATGTACCATCTTTCTTAACAGCAGTACAAAGTAGAGAGTGAGTCTGGTATACAAGTCCTATTAAAGTTGTTAGCAGAGTGCATATAATTGCCACTGAAATCCAATAGAGTCATCTGAAGTAGTTACAGATATGAGATGCTCTTTCAATCTCCATGTGGTGAAAAAAAAAAAAAGTTCCTTTATGAGACAGTTGATTGTTACTGGCTTAAAGAGCATACCAAGTCAATATCAAATGTACTGTATCCGGTATTTTCATATGCATCAATATCAAATGTACTGTATCTGGTATATTGTCATATGCATTTTGTGCCTGTTTATGGTACTGATAATGCATCTTGCAGAGAGTTAGCAGCTCTAGTTGATCGATCGTGGAGGATGGATATGGGTGGAATTCTTAAGGAGGAGCCTCTGCCGATTTAGTATGCTGGTGCCTCCTGTTAATCTGATGCTGCAAGGTTTGAATCTTTTCATATTTCAACTTTGCCATAGTAATGCTCGACATGAAGGGTTTATGATAGCAAAATCTCACTTAAAATAATAAATATGGAACTTAGAAATGGCCAGAAGCTTGATAACAATGTTGTCCCACTAGTTTATACTGTTAAGAGGTGGAGGCTTTAACTGGTACCTATAATGAATTGAATTTTTGAACTATTTTAAATACAAGCAACTATAGTGCTTTGTATGGAGAGTTGGAGACTTGGATACGGGATAGCTAGGAGTAGATGCATTTAAATGTGTAGGTCTGATTGTGGGTATAATGTTTGAGATATATCATATATGTCTATATCTGCCTATTTGGCTAGAGCAAGTATACTGAATGTCTGTAAGAATACATGGTATCTGAACAAAACAGTAGGCAGTGATAGGAAGGGTCTGCCACTCTGCCAACATGAAATTTGAGGCGCACTACTTATTTGTAATACCCAAAATGGTTCACAAGTCTCAACCATTAAAGCTTTGTTGTTAATCAAAAGCATGCTTATTGATACGGATAAAGTCATAAACACACTCAAACTTCATCATCACACTGATACAAGATAGGCACGTCCAGTACTCCCTTGTCATTTCCTGAATGCAACTTGCCACTTAACCACTCACAAAGAAGTACATGACCATATAGAAATACTCAAACAAACACATTCTTTCTCATAAAGGTGGCCACTTATGACTTTTTACAACTTTGGCGACTACAGCTCCAACACCAAGTCTGAAATGCAAGTATTGTAAACTGGTTAGTGCATTTATAGTAGACTCAACTTTGCAGACCATGAGGTCCATGGTCATAGTCATTAGACAAAACATGATATGCGACTTAAGTAATTTTTCTTATATGTTGTGAAGTTCTCTCAATATCTGGAAGTAATAGGATATCTGGTTCAATTCCTGAATCGTTAGCTCTTAAAGTTTCTCATTATTGAATTAGGCGTTTTTTACTTTTGTTCTCCTGAATGTTAGGTTTTCTGTTTTCTGTTTTTATTTATTTATTTATTTAGTTATTTTTTTAAGGTGTTTTGTACTGGTAGGAACTAAACCAAGTATGTCGCCATGGTATGAAATTTAAAAGATACTTACAGTCTGCGTCTGTTTTGATCCAGTGCTCTTCATTTCTATTCAAATCATTGCCATTCAGCCTGTATTGAGGCATGTCCATGTACTTATTACAGTTTTTGGTCCCCTCCTTTAACTTTGACTCTTGGGGAAACCTTCTATTCTCTGCACCCATGAGCATCAGATTCCTATTACAGCCACCAACGTCACTGGAGTTGCTCTTGTCCTTGTATTTCTTGGACTTGATAATTTCTTTTTCAGCTATAGAGCCTTCAGGATGAACCTTTCTTTGAAACATACGTAATACCTGCATTCAACACAAAATGAAAAAGTTGAACAGCAGGAAGTCGTCTTCAATATCTATTGTAATGTAAGTTGAGGGAACATCTGGTAGTTTCGGGTAAAACATCAAGAAAACAGAATTGTGTTTCTGACGAGACATTTATCTCATGGATCCTGTACTTATGCTTTGCCATAAATAAGGTTCCCTGGCTGGATTTTTGATTTCCAGAGAACATCACCTGGCCAAATCACCTGCTTTTGAGTGTATCCCTATATACACCGCGCTAGCTTAGATTACTTTCATCCTTAATCTGCCTCACACAATTAAATTTGTATGATGCCAGTGACACATCCTTTGTGTGTTCAAGTTGTAAACCACTCACCAGCAAGGTACCTTTTGTACAGATGCTTAGAACAGATCATGGATAGTATCTGATTGACATACTTATATCTTGGTTGCTACTATTAGGAATGCAATGATGTATCCGTGGCATGTGCATATGCTCATACATGAGTGTGTGGTATGTGTCTGTGTGTATAACCAAGAGCCATCAGATATGCTGTTCAGCTATGGGAACCTGACCTTATGGGGTTTCTTCTTGGTAGAAACAGAATCAGATGCCTCACCAAGTTTCTCTAGGATGGAAACAGGATCAGTTGGATGACCACTAGTAGAAGTGGGGCTCTTGGAAGAGGCATAGAGTTTTTTTATTATCTTCTTCATGGAAGCCGTGGCAGATTTTCGTTTTTGCTTGGGATCGATCTCACTCTTCTTGAAATTTTCAGTCATTTTGGTCTTATGAAACAACTCTTGTAGTGATGTCTTTTCTTTCTTTGCTTCTGTGCTCATTTGTGGTACTTCAATTGAGGACCCAAGCAGATATTCTTGGAGGGGACACACCACTGTTGCACAGTACTCTTCATCTTCAGAGGCCTCCATTCCCCAGCCACCGAGTGTGATAGTGCTAACATGACTGTCTCTTGCTGATGATGGACAGAGTCCTTCCCTTGTCTCAGCCTCAAGAAACCTCTCTAGCTCATAGCTGATGAGCTTCAAGTCATTTTCTGTGACCTCTGGCTTTTGCTCAGTTAAGTTCTCTAAAGGTGTTGCAAAAGTTGGTGTCACTGATTCACTGGCACTTGTTTCCAAGCCAAGAGTTCCAATGGTGAGAAAGCCATGAAACAGCTCGGGGGCAATAACGGATGTTTCTTCTCCTTCTCCCCTGTCTTCAAATTCAGAAAAAGATTTCTTCTGGTCCTTCCTAGGTCGCTCTAAGAACATAGATCCATGTATGTGATGGATGGTCGGTTTTGTATAGGCATCTTCGCCATCATCTGATGGCCAAGCTGAAATTTGGTACAGAAAGAATTAGATTACTGAAAATAACTAGAGATGAAAGACTTCATCTGTGCGTATTAATGAAAGTGGTGTCTGCATTTCTGGACATTTAAACTGGTTTATCTTTTGGTTAAATGATTTCATTAGGTACCTACAGAAAGAATTAGTTACTGAAAATAACTAGAGATGAAAGACTTCATCTGTGCATATTAATGAAAGTGGTGTCTGCATTTCTGGACATTTAAACTGGTTTATCTGTAGGTTAAATGATTTCATTAGGTACCTACTAGCAGTTGTATGATTTGTAGCATAAGGTGCTCCTAATGATTTTCCCAGGAGTGATAGTGGTTATGTGCAATATCTATAAAACATTGGCTACGGGCAATATGGATTTTGAGGAATCATAAATCCTAATTGCTCGACAGGGTTTTACTTGAGATGCCGAGTTCTGGAGAAACAGAATCTTGAAAAAAAAAAAAAAAACAGGAGAAACAGAATCTCTACATTTGGTTGTCATGTAAATTGTGAAGAAAACAGAAGAAAAGTAGTAGGAATACCAATACTGAGATCCTTGAGAGGTTCAATGCTACTCTGCTGAAATTTTTGGTGCACCCATTGTAACAGCTGCATCAATGGTTTGCGAAGATGAAGTTAAATAGATTGAAAATAACATCTCATTCATTTGGTATGAGTTTAGACTTACCTTCATTTTTAACCTGTCTTGGAGGGATTGATGTTATATTGATTCAGTAACCATTGGAGACAAATAATAGATGTAAATGTAGTTTGCAAGGAAGATAGGATATAAAGAGATTGTAGGAATGCTAAAGAGTCACAGAATGATCTTATAAAGATCTTTCAATTTGACTTCTGAATGAAGTGGAAGTCACTGATTGATACAAGGATCTGATAAGGTTGAGTAGAGAGATCCATTTAGAAAGATACAAGATTGTGGTTGGCTTCTCTTATCAAAGGCCAAATCATCTAGACAAATTGGGGTTTGGTTTGAACAGCATGAAACTGTTATTCTGTCTTTGTGCATATCTGTGTTTTCTTCAAGGTAGTCTCAAAGGTACAATAAAAGTGCCAGATGTCATCGATAAGATATATAATAACATGTAAACACAGAAATGTGTTCTAGATTGCCATATATCTGTAAACAAGTCTCTTTTGGGTAGTGCAACAATGCACAGGACGACGAGAGTGGGCAGTGTACCTGTTTCGCTGGTGAAAATATACATGTTTTTGTAATGTGATTGTTGGATCTAATTGAGCTTCTGTCATTGAGCATATTACAGGAGTTGATGCAATGTAGTTTTTTGGGATTCACTTGTTCATTTTCAGTGAAAATTGTATTAGCTATATTTTCATTTTTCACCACATTATTAAAGCTGTTCATTGCATGTTAAAAGTTGGTATTAATCCAGTGTTGGTTCTAGAGAGCAGTACTGAAGTTGACTTATTATAATGAAATGTAGATCACAGGACAAGTGTAGGGCCATTTTTGCTTCAATTACACTGATGCAGCTTCTCTGCGTGCAGCTTATGAATCTGAATTTGCCATATAGTGATGTACTCTACCCGCTTTAGCCTTAATTTCTCCCTGTTGTTTTGTTCTTAATTAAGACCCTTCGTGCAGGTATGATTGTGACATATATGATATATTAGCTCAGAGGCTTGCATTCTCCCACCTGCCTTGTTTACCATGTTCAAGTATCTTCTCCATCGAGGAGGCAGCAGGACAACGTTGCTGGCCCAGAACTATCTGCATATACCCCACAAGCATCTCTGGAAGTAGGGTAAGGAAGTAGAAAGCTGTTGTAGGCTTACAGACAAGAGGAATGCATTCATGCATCCGTCTCTGATCTTCTACGAGTGGGGCAACACAAAGAGAAATGTACTATCAAAAGGAAGGTGAGGGAGTCATTGTATAACTTTGTGGAGGTAAGTTTGTGCTAAAATGACAATAATTTGAGTTGGATGGTATACCATCTTTGCTTTCCCCCCTCCCCTCTTTTGCATTGAAAATTTGCGTGTCTCCCACTAGAATTGATTGAGGCAAGCTTGCTCAAGTATGTCAACTTTGCAATCAATAATGCTCAATAGGGTGTTGAGCATCCTCATTTTTAGCTATCCAACGAAGAGCTACAATACGCAGGTGTCAGATATCACTCACTGATCAAACTGATGTTATTATTGTTTTTATGGTTCTTATTTGTATGGAATTATTGCATTTTGATTAGTCGATGAGTAGGGTAAGCCCATACATTAATCTTCTATTGCTGCTTTAGCAGGTGAATTCAATAATTCAGCCCATAATCAGCCTCTCTTTTCTAGACGGATTATGCACAGTTGTTTCTTAAATCTTTTATGATGATAACATATCATTCAACTTTGGTTTTGTTGATGAGCTTTTGCATTCACAACAACTATATTATGAAACTTCCCTACTTTCTTTCCTGTTCTCATTAAGCCACTTGTGTCATGTATTACGTATACTCGGAATCCTTTTGGTAGTAATTTGTCCTACTCCCTTGTCCACAGTTAATCAATTCCATTCAAGATTGAAGTGTGCGTTACTTGCATCACTCATTCGTCACTCATTCGTGCATATTTCACTCATTCGTATTTCCCATGTCGAGTTCAGGTCCAAAAATGACACCACTGACTATTCGATGCACTTATGTGCTATCTAATGTCTCCCTCTGTTTCACCAAAACACTTCCACAAGTTTTCCGTTGCTGCAAGTTATTGGTAGAGATTGGTTGGATTACCACAAACAAGTGCATTAGATTACCATAAACAAGTGCATTAGATTGCCACAAACAAGTGCATTAGATTGCCACAAAGGTTTGATATTAGTTATCGACCGAGTTTGTTCGGAGCAGATTCTACGCACCGAGATGCTGTCATTATTGTGTAAGTAGTTAGATAGCCGTAAATTTTAAGTGGAGGCTGCAAATACCAACAACCTTTCTAGACGCTACCAGATACAAATCCTCAACTACCCTTTCTCTTCTGAAAACTGAAATCCTGTATCCGCTAGAATTTGAAGAATCCGTTGACCCTGAAATCCCTATCGAGAGATTCTCAAAGGTCATGGGGACCGAGACGACCTCCGTGGAGATATGTGAGCCGTTGCTGCTCGACGATTCAGACAAAATCAAGGTCGTTGAGACCGTCGACGACGACCGAGTGCCGGAATGGAGGGATCAAATCACGATCAGAGGGCTGGTGGTCAGCGCGGTGCTGGGGACTCTCTTCTGCATCATCACACACAAACTCAATCTGACGGTGGGGATCATCCCGTCGTTGAACGTCGCCGCCGGTCTGCTAGGGTTCTTCTTCGTCAAGTCGTGGGCCGGGTTCTTGGCCCAATTAGGGTTTGAGGTTAAGCCCTTCACAAGGCAAGAGAACACTGTCATCCAAACTTGCGTCGTCGCTTGTTATGGCCTCGCCTTTAGCGGTAATCCTAAATCATTAATCAGCTCTTAATCACTGTGTTTGATTGTTTTTATTGTAATTAAGTTTCTGGGTATTGGTTTTGTTTCGCAATTTGTGTTGGGTAGTATGAACATTGTAGATGGATGATATAAAGGTTGCATCTTTAGACCAGACTTGTGGTTTGATTTGCATTTTGGTTTATTGGTGATGTTGAGAAATATGAAATTGGTGGCAGGGGGATTTGGTTCGTATTTGGTTGCAATGGATGAAAAAACATATAAGCTTATCGGTGAGGATTACCCTGGTAACAGGGCAGAAGATGTTATTAATCCAAGCTTATGGTGGATGACTGGTTTCCTGGTTGTTGTCAGCTTCCTTGGACTTTTTAGTCTCGTTCCACTTCGCAAGGTAACTACTTCAGCTTTGGTGCTAGTCTAGGATGTTGGGTGTTTTGTTTATGTATTATGTAGTTGGTGTGTTCCTATAGTTACTTGTTAGCTTCCATGGATCTGCTTTTCGGAATGTGTTTTTAGCTTGCTGTCGAAGAACATGCTCAATTTATATGCCTAGTTATTAACCTTTGAGAGGAACTTTTGTCTATTGGTTTGCAAATTGGCCTGGCTATTTTAAGACAAAGTTTTGACATGCCTGTTGGCCACTATGATCGTTGTAGTTGAAAGCATCCTCACTTCTATATGCTTCTGAAATCAGGTTATGGTCATGGATTACAAACTTACGTACCCCAGTGGGACTGCCACAGCAATGTTGATAAATAGCTTTCACACTAAAAGTGGTGCAGAGCTTGCCGGGTAAAATCTTCGTCTCAACTTCATCAAATGCCACCCTGCTCATTCTTTCCTGTTAGAAAAATAGATTTAATATCCTAATTACTTTCTATCTGTCTTTATTAAATTGAGACATGCGGTCATAGTGAATCATTTTATTTAATATTCTAAAATCAATATGTACCCTTTTATTGCAGGAAGCAAGTGCATTGTCTTGGAAAGTATTTAAGCATGAGTCTAATCTGGAGCTGCTTTAAGTGGTTCTTTAGTGGTATTGGAGATTCATGTGGGTTTGACAACTTTCCTAGCCTTGGATTGACACTTTTTAAGAACACGTAAGTCTAGGTCTTTTTTATTTGCCTTCGTTTGATTCTTCTAATTGAGTCTAATACCCTTCCCATCCCATCCCTTCCTTCACCCCCTCCCTTCCACCCTCATTTTCACCACTTCATTATAAGTTGAGGTAGGTACTGACTAACACTACTTTGTTCGAGCCACTGGTGGTAGCTGGTGTTGAGAAACAAAATACTTTGTTTATGAATTAGAAGTGAAGTTGTCCATATTGACATGATTCACTGTGTGCAGGTTTTATTTCGATTTCAGTCCTACTTATGTCGGATGTGGTCTTATATGCCCTCACATTGTAAACTGCTCGGTGCTTTTTGGGGCTATCATATCATGGGGTTTCCTTTGGCCTCTCATCTCCCAACATGCTGGGCACTGGTATCCAGCTGACCTAGGTAGCAATGATTTCAAAGGTCTTTATGGTTATAAGGTATTGTGGAATCCTTTCTGTTGGAGGTAACACTGCCATTATTAAAGCAATATTGATGTTTGGCTCAATAATGATCATACTTAATCCGTAATGTTTGTTTACAGGTCTTCATAGCTATTGCCCTTATTTTGGGGGATGGTCTATACAATTTGATCAAGATTATAGCCATTACTCTCAAGGAAATATGCAATAAAAGTAGTAAACAGGGCAGCCTTCCTTTGGTTAAAGAAAAGTTGGGTGAGTATTCATATGATGTCTAATGTTCATGGATAATTGATTTGACACCCTTCACTTCTTCACATTGAATTCATATACAGAAGACATCAGTTCAGTGTTGAAGTTTTCTTTTTTCCTCTTTATCCTAACTTGTTAGTGTGTATCTAGTAACCTTGATTGAGTTGTGATATAAGACATTAACTGGGTGAAACATCATTGTCGTTTAATATCGGTATTGGAATTAGGAATTCTACAGTAAATTATTTGACTTAAGAGTGGCACTCTATATGTATTTACTGCAAGGCATGCTGTATGGTTTATCGTGCCAAATAAAGATACTGAGAACTAAAATTTAATTTTGGTAGTCCGAGCCAAAACTAGTTTTAATGTTAGGTCCTAAGCAAATTAATTGTTCAAGGCTGCTTTCATCAATTAAATTATCTGATCAGTATCTTCGGAGTTACTGTATAGATCGTCTAGTTATTGTTTGTGGGAATGAAAATGTTTTCTGCTGAAGATTAATAGTATTTTGTGCTTAGCAGATGGTGAGAGTTCTGAAGTAATCCTGGAACAAAAAAAGAGGGATGAGGTATTTCTCAAGGATAGAATACCAAACTGGGTTGCCGGTTCTGGATATGTGGCCCTGGTGGCAATATCGACAGCAACAATGCCAATCATCTTTCCGCCTCTCAAATGGTATTTGGTGCTGTGCTCATACATCCTTGCTCCTGCTCTTGCCTTTTGCAACTCCTATGGCACTGGCCTCACGGACTGGAACTTGACCTCAACTTATGGGAAGATAGGTCTTTTCATCATTGCTTCATTAGTGGGAAGTGATGGTGGGGTTATCGCTGGTTTAGCTGCTTGTGGGGTGATGATGTCCATTGTATCTACTGCAGCTGATCTCATGCAAGACTTCAAGACAGGTTACCTAACTATGTCCTCGGCCAAGTCTATGTTTATCAGCCAGGTAGTGGGAACAGCCATGGGTTGTGTGATTGCTCCATTAACATTTTGGTTGTTTTGGACTGCATTTGATATTGGCTCACCTGATGGTCCGTATAAAGCACCATATGCTGTTATATTCAGGGAAATGGCAATTCTAGGTATTGAAGGCTTCTCTGAGCTGCCAAAGCACTGCTTGGCTATGTGTTGTGGTTTCTTTGTGGCCGCTTTGGTGATAAACCTCTTGAGGGACGTGACTCCTAAGAAGGTATCCCAATATATTCCTATTCCAATGGCTATGGCAGTCCCATTCTACATCGGAGCCTACTTTGCCATTGATATGTTTGTGGGGACAGTAATACTCTTTATATGGGAGCGAGTGAATAGGAAGAATTCAGAGGATTTTGCAGGGGCAGTCGCTTCAGGTCTAATATGCGGTGATGGGATTTGGACGGTTCCATCCGCAATCCTTTCTATCTTCAAGGTCAATCCACCCATCTGCATGTACTTTGGACCTTCTATGAGAAGTTAGCTGGTGTTGTGATTGTAACTTAAAGGTTGTTGTATTGTTTCAAGTCGGGAGCTCACCTGGCTGTCTGGGTTGGCTGGTTGGACTTTGTAAATAACATAAATATGTATGATTTATTAGGGTTGTCTTGCTTCTATGTACACCAGACAATTGATTACTTGGAAGTCCAGTCTCCCTTTCCTCTTTATATCATTCAAATCGTCTCACAGGAAACCTTTTGCTCAGGTTACTAATAATCATACGGTTTGTTTACTGACTGCAAATGGTTGAAAAGGTTAACACAAAAAGTGGCAAGATGTTATACAATAATGTAATATCGCCCAAAGGGAGTGAGCCTATGAATGTCCTAACCCGGTGGGAGCCGAACAAGGAATTTTCTCACAAAATGTTTCCTTTCATAAAAATCCGTCTCTCACAAAAAAACTTTGGAATTTAGCATGCGATATAGAAATTTCATTTTTTGTTGACACATGGTTTTTTTTTTTAATAGTTTCACATGTGCTTATAAACATCTCTCGTAACATATATTTAATTTTTATAACATCTTTGTTTGAGATTCTTTATTGTTTGGCTGACGAAGTGGCCATCGTGCTCAAAACACCTTACGAGTACGAAATCTTGTAATGCTATCGAGATTGTAACTTTTTAAAATAATTAGTGAGTTTTGAGAGTCGGGATGCGTTTTATTCCTCTTATACATAACTCCGGAAGAAATTAATCTTCATGTTTATGAGGAAGAAACCTCGTCTTTCAAGTAATGACGGAGGATTCGTCATGTTTATGAGGAAGAAATCTTCGATGCTGCAGTTTGAGATACTAATGCCTTTTCTAGTGGCTCATGGTGAGTCTGCTTCATAATAATAACTGAGATGAAATTTCGTTTAAGTAATTCATATGTTTGATGCGATGGTTCCCTATAGGCCAACACATGCATGGGTGTAAGCACTTCTGAATCGAATCTCCTATCTCTAGTATATCTTTGTGCAGGTTGATGAATGGTATATATGCCTGCCTGTTGCTACCTCCTAGCCTTTCATTACATGTGAGAAGAAAAAATAGAAACATTGATTTCCAAATTACAAACATATTCCATCAATCTTGAAGCCATTTCACTTGAAGCAAATTCTTCTGGGTTGCATATAGCTTGCGCATGGATAATGATATGTCTACGGTACGTATTAGGAAGAATCAGAAATGAAAAGGAAGAGAGGAAGTTCCACCACATTAACAAATAGAGATCGATCGACCTCCTCTTATATATGCACCATCCATTATATTCTCCAGTCCGATTGCTGAGCTCCAATAAAAGCCAGCCAGTATCTCTAACTGAATGGGATGGACCTCAGTCATCATTATCCTTATCCTTCCCTCACATATGACATATATCGATCTCCTCGATCTCTATCTATGCACGCCATCGTTTAATTTCTTCTGCTTTTCGATTGCTATTTTGTGTTTGCAGGGCCTTCTATGGTAATGTCAAATGTTCAATTTGTTCTTCGTGTGACCTTATTTTCTTGAAGGAAGTTGAATAAGAATACCAACAATTAGTTAAATATAACAAGGTTTGGAGAATGAATTTTCTGATGTGTTATTCATCCCACAGAAGAGGCTATTTATAGAGTTACTACATGTACAAACCCTACGTACTATGTACTACATGTATTACACATATAAAATAAAAAGCAATAACAAATTAATTTACATTCCTAAATTAACTTCATGACTCATGCTAACACTCCCCCTCAAGTTGGCGCATATACATCAACCATGCCCAACTTGCTAAGTGAGTCATAAAAGGCCTTCTTAGAAACTCCTTTTGTGAGTATATCTGCAAGTTGCTCTTCTGTAGGGACAAAAGGAAAGCTAATGATTTTAGCATCTAGCTTCTCCTTTATGAAGTGACGATCAACTTCCACATGCTTAGTACGATCATGTTGCACAGGATTCTGTGAGATATCGATAGCTGCCTTGTTGTCACAATACAGCTGCATAGCACACTTGGGTTTGACACCCAAATCTCGTAACACACTCCTCAGCCACAACAACTCGCACACTCCATGAGCCATACCTCTATATTCTGCTACAGCACTAGACCGAGCCACAACCTTTTGCTTCTTACTCTTCCAAGTAACAAGGTTACCTCCCACAAAGGTAAAGTATCCTGATGTAGACCTCCGATCTGTAATATTTCCAGCCCAGTCTGCATCTGTAAAACCGCATACCTCAAGAATATTGCTGTGCCTAGAAAACATTACTCCTCTCCCTGGAGCGGACTTCAAGTACCTCAAAATTCTTACAACGGCATCCATATGATCTACACTGGGATTATGCATGAACTGACTCACCACACTTACTGCGTATGCAACATCAGGTCTGGTGTGTGCTAAATAAATCAGACGTCCAACTAACCTCTGATATCGAGGCTTGTCGGTAGGTACCTGATCAGGATACTCTGCTAATCGATGATTCTGCTCAATAGGAGTATCAATTGGAGTACAATCCAACATACCTGTCTCTGTTAATAGATCAAGTATATACTTCCTCTGACACAGATAGATGCCTTCATTCCCCCTGGCTACCTCAATGCCCAAGAAGTACTTGAGTGCACCTAAGTCCTTCATCTCAAACTCTGTGGCTAGCTGTTTTTGCAATCTATCCATCTCAACAGTATCATTACCAGTAACAACCATATCATCAACATATATGATCAGAACTGTTACCTTCCCTTGTTGATGTCTGAGAAACAATGTGTGGTCTGAGTTACTCTGCTTATAACCAATCTTCCTCATGAACTGTGAAAACCTTCCAAACCAAGCACGAGGTGATTGTTTAAGACCATACAAAGATTTTCTCAATCTGCACACAAAGTTACCTGAAGGAGCAGTTTTATATCCAGGTGGCAGATCCATATACACTTCCTCTATAAGTTCTCCATGAAGAAAAGCATTCTTGACATCAAACTGTTTAAGAGGTCAGTTTAAGTTAGCAGCAAGAGAGAGCAATACCCGAATAGTGTTCATCTTTGCAACTGGTGCAAATGTCTCATCATAGTCAATGCCATATGTCTGGGTGAATCCCTTTGCTACCAGACGTGCTTTATATCGACTCACTGACCCATCTGGATTATGCTTCACTGTAAACACCCAGCGACATCCCACAGCCTTCTTTCCATGTGGTGGAGATACAAGCTCCCAAGTATTGTTCTTCTGTAATGCTTCCATTTCCTCATCCATTGCTTTTCTCCATTTTGGATCTCCCAATGCATCCTGCACTTTGTTAGGTACTGATACAGCAGATATTTGATTCACAAATGATTCATATGACTTAGACAATCTCTTGGTAGACATAAAATTTGTCACAGGATACTTAGTTTTGGCTTGAAGGGTAGGTTCATACCTTTTTGCTGGTTTACCCCGAGTAGACCTATTTGGTAACACATATTGTCTACTATTAGCATCACTAGTATTAACCCCAATAGAATTACTAACCTCAGATGGAAGATCTTCTGTACCAGGGAGACATGAGTCAGGGGTATTAGTAACATCAGGCAAGGAAGGAGGGGCAGTAACGGTTGCAACAGGAACACTAACAGTTGCAGCAGGAACACTTGTAGTGTCGGACTCTTGAATCTCTGGAGCAATTATACCAGAATCATCTGGTGGTGCCTGTCTGTCATCTTCTTGTCCCTAAACCTCTGATGTATCTGTAACCTCAACTGAATGATCTGTCTCCCCCTCTCCATGATACAGCTCTTCAAAATATGAGTTCTCCCCCTGAAGAGCAGTATCAGAAGAGGTGTAATAGCTCATATCCTCAAAGAAAGTAACATCCATAGTGACATAATACTTCCTAGTAGGTGGATGATAGCACTTGTACCCTTTCTGATGGCCCCCATAGCCAGCAAACACACACTTAATCGCCCGGGCATCCAATTTACTTGACCTTTGACTCTTTGGGATATGAACAAATGCAACACAACTAAAAACACGAGCTGGGAGATTATGAAAGGAAGATAAAGAGACATAAGAAGCTAGTACCTCAAATGGTACTTTTCCCTGGAGGACAGTAGAAGGAAGACGATTAATGAGATGGGTAGATGCGGAGATAGCATCACCCCATAGATTCTTGGGACAATGGGCACTAAAGAGAATACAACGAGCCATATCAAGTAAATGACGATTTTTCCTTTCGGATACCCCATTTTGTTCAGGTGTGTACGGGCACGTTTTCTGGTGGATAATCCCATGTGTTTGTAAGAAAGACTGAAAGACACGATTGGCATATTCCCCCCCATTATCAGAGCGAAGAATTCGAATTTGGGCATTGTATTGCGTTTGGACTTCAGAAAGGAAGGCTTGAAAAGCCGGAAAAACCTCATCCTTAGTTTTAAGAAGAACAACCCAAGTAAGACGTGTACAATCATCAATAAATGACACATAGTATCGCATACCAGACACAGTGGATTCCTTTGAAGGTCCCCAAACGTCAGAATGAATTAATTCAAAAGGAATGACACTTTTATTAGAAATACGAGATGAATAAGTTGAGCGATGACTCTTGCCCAAAACACATGTTTCACAATGTAAGACTGACTCATCCACACCAAAAAACAAAGAAGGCATGGATTTTTTCATAACACTAAAAGATGGATGCCCTAAGCGACGGTGCCATAACCAAACTTCACTTAGCTTGTCAGAATTGGACATTAAAGCCGTCCGGGACTGTGCTCCTGGTTTCTCCCCTACGTACGTCTAATCCAGATGAAACAACCTGCCCCTCAGATACCCCCGACCTAGTAACTCCCCAGTGAGAAGATCCTGAAAAATCACATACATAGTAACTCCCCAGTGTGATTTTTCAGGATCGTCTGCGTCGTCACGTCTGGGGCGAGACGACGACGGAGATGGCGTCTTCTGGGCGGAGATGGAAGACGACGGCTTCCGGCTTCTGGGGTAGTTCAGCCGGCTTAGGGCACGGCTTCCGGGCGGAGATGGAAGACGGCTTCTGGCTTCTGGCTTCTGGGATCGGCGGCAGCCTCAGGGCAGATGATGGCACGACGGCGATGCGAGTCAGGCCGGCGTCTTCTGGGCACGACGGAGATGCGAGCCAGGGGACGTGCTCTCGTGTTCTCTGCTCTGGTGCTCTCCCGTTCTCTTTCTCACTCTCTCTGAAGAAACGGAAAAAACAAAAAACAAAAAAACACCCGAACGGAAAAACGTCGTCCGGAGAATAAAAAATCGTTGGGAAAAACGTCAACGAAATCGCAGCGGAAAAACAAAGAGACAAAGTCCTTTCGGATCTTTGCTCTGATACCAAGTTAAATATAACAAGGTTTGGAGAATGAATTTTCTGATGTGTTATTCATCCCACAGAAGAGGCTATTTATAGAGTTACTACATGTACAAACACTACGTACTATGTACTACATGTATTACACATATAAAATAAAAAGCAATAACAAATTAATTTACATTCCTAAATTAACTTCATGACTCATGCTAACACAATTAGCCCAAATATTCAGTGATACACTAGGGAGAAAATAATGTCTTTGGTTCGACTCTAATCTTAAAAAAACAATGTTGACATTGGTATTGGACATTGAAGTGAAAACTAGAAATCCATGATGACGCCTGCACTTTTATCTTACTATTGGACATTGGTATTGCATTTCAATATGATGTTACTTGACGAATTGATGGCAATAATTTTAAGATGGATGTATGAATGTATCCCACTTCATTGCCTAATAAAATGGGTGGTTGAGATACATCAATCCATCAAAATTGGGAAAAGAATCCATTTCAAATGTGAAACAGTGGAGCTAAACAAATAATACAAGAGGTCACAGTCTGAGCCATATGTGATGTCCCTCAGTCCCGTTTTTCATTTTCAATTTTGAGCAGTAAAGCTAGCTAGGGGCTCCCTCTTTCCTCATGCTATATAGCATACAAACAGCTCTAGCAAACAGCTGCATCTCCACTAAACTACTCGATGTTATTACTTGAAAGATCCAAAGTACCATACTATGTATGCAGTTTTCTTCTTGTTTTTCAACCACTTACTGATGATTCTCTCCATATACAGTTGGTTGCATAGTTGTTCAATTCAGTACTACTGCCTGCACAATTCGAATCTTTCTAACAAACAGATACAGATCGAAGCAGGTTAAAATAAGCAACATCCCAAAATGGTACCATATGAGTAAATGACCTAAGCTGTCTGTTTTGTATAAGCTATACGCAATACCTAGCTAGCAAGCTGTTGAATGATAGCCCGCAGCTGGGAGTTTCCTGGAGATTTCTCCTCCAAATAAATCAGACACGTCTAATTAACAAAGTATTTGTTCTGAGAACTGATGCCGCTGATTGATTTGCTGCCATGTTCATCCAACTTCATACACATGAATCCAATGCAGGAAGCAGCCATTGTACAGCTAGAACTGATGATATAGAACTTTTCTAGCTAGCTTATATTTATTTGTTCATTTTTGGTCGGTACAGATTTAGTTTTAGTGCTTATCATTGTTTGCTTCTACATTAGTTGGAATGATTGCCTAAATAGGAGGTATCCATACATCGAAATGACAATGTTGATTACCTTAACGCTTCATGGTGTGGTGGCCCATAATTCCATAAACTCAAAACCTTAATCATGAGTGTCAGTATCCATCTGTGAATTTTGAGTTTTCTTTAACTAGCTAACAAAGCTGCATTTTTTCTTCTGTTCCGTATATATAATCGATCAGCAACCCTAGCTAATTTTCCAATTTTTGAAACGGGGAATATGAAAGCTACATGTCAAAGAATATATGGAAGAAATAACCCTACTGTGGTGGCATGGAGGCTTTAGGCTTCATCCCCATCATATTACTTCCCTTGGCATCTAGAATTAATTAATTAACACCTAATGTTAATCTGGTTTTGCTGAAACAGATCGATGGAAGTAAGAGGTTTGAATTATGCAGTAAAAACCCAGGTTTAAGTAATATGAAAGCATAGATCTGTTTCCCATTGAAGCTTTGAATTCTCTTATATGGAAAAGCTTAGCCATACATAGCAAGAATGATATTGTTTGTGATGACCAACAGATATTTCAGGAGCTAACTTTTGAAGAGGGGCCTGCATTGTCTCCGTGATGGGAAGCACTTGTCATTAACAATTCAATCACCAATCCCATTCCCATTCCCATTTCCATTCCCGCCATTAATTTTTCATCGATCAATTGGTCTTCTCCACATCAAGTGATCATATTCATTCATACCCTAAAGCTAGCTCCCTCTCATTTGACACTTCTTTCGCTTTAGTGAATGCTTAAATTAAGAAGTAGAACCGGGAACAGGAAAAGCTAGCTAGCATGCTCGATCTCGATCAATTCTTTAGTTCCTTGCTTAGTACGTAATACTCTGATCGAATTATCATTCTTGTATTGTATCTGTTTAATAATAGATCACTGGCGAAGTAACCAATCAAACTTGCAGGAAAAGACAAAAGCTTCAAATGATGGATCCCCACTATGGTGACCGAATATCAACTTCATATATAGTTCATACACGCTTATGGTATAGGTAATACAGAATCATGCATGCAGTAGTGAAAGACCGAAAGGCAATTAGTGCGTTGGTTAGGTGATTCCTAGTTCTAATCAGTACTAGTTTAGAATTAGTGTTCCATAGATATTGCAGAAATGTGGAAATTTGATCAGCGGCCCTTGCTGTCGTTGTCAATATTGTCATGCACTCCTGCTCCATAAAACCATGGGAGTCGTTTACTACTGATTGGTGATCGGGTTGGGTATACGTTTCCAGCTCTAGCTCTAGCTCCCTCCCTTTGAATTTGATTCGATCATTAAGCTTTCTCTTAATCAAATAGAGTAAATGGGACACAATAATCATACCAACTCGCACACCCCCTTTGAATTCTGAAAGCTAAAGCATGTTTGGACCGACTAAATTAACCATTCTTGTGGACTTGTAGATCACGAAAAGTCATCTCTAGCAGAGACTATATAGAACCTTCTAAAAAACATATATGTAAGTTCATAAGCATAGTTTACTGAGGTGCAAGCTAGATACTTTACTACAAATTAATTAACCCTTTCCCTAAACATTTCTGTACTGTGGAGTTTCCAGATCTAATTACTTTACCACTTCTCTTCATTCTCTTCCTTGCGAATGGGAATATAGGAATTTTGGGTTAAACTTTTAAGTGGTGTACTAATTCAATCCCTTGATTTATGGACGGTAGAAAGCACGAACACACATGCACCTAACTCGGCAGAAATAACAATTCTCTTTGTTGTGGTATTGGCATATTTTATGTGGTGGTATGTTTAAGATAGTGGACATGCACCAAGTTAAAGAAAATCGCTTTCCAAGTACAATTGAAAAATGAAAATTTGGTTAATATATGATATGAGGCATCTTTGTCATGCGAGAAAATTAAGGGACTTCTTGTCATTTTCCTTACTTGTTTATAGTTATCCACTCATCCCAATTATTATTGACAAGTGTAATATCTCTTGCAAAGATTTGGACTTTCTCCTTTGCTAGCATATAGCTTAAATGTTAATCATTCTCAAGGAGACTAAGAAGAAAGAAAATTGAAGCCAACCCCGATTGTGAGGTATTGTAAGATGTAATAATGAAGAGTATGATTAGGATCCTTCAAGGTTAACTTAATGTTGTCAACATTATAGCTACACTTTCGAAGCATGTAATGGTATGGAATTCT
The DNA here is from genome assembly GCA_009720345.1 of Fragaria iinumae. Lineage (NCBI taxonomy): Eukaryota > Viridiplantae > Streptophyta > Magnoliopsida > Rosales > Rosaceae > Fragaria > Fragaria iinumae. The sequence continues at coordinate 42,436,029 of CM019122.1, forward strand.
GGATTGTATTCTGTCAGGAATTTTAGGGTTTCATGCAAATAAACCCTAAGAGCTAGCCTCATCACCATTTGAAACAAACCAAAACTTCAGTAGCTCACCACTTTACTGCAACAACAACCTCCATTGTGATTTTGGTCTGTCTGAAACTTTGAACTAATAGTCAGTTGAGAAGTTGCTGATCCCATGATCATTCACTTTTCTTTTCCCCGGTCATAGGTTGTATGAATTTTATAGCAAATCTCAAGGATGGGCCTGGATAAATAACAAGAGTGGGTTTGAAGTAAGCTCCTCAAGCCATTCATAGGTAGCCAAGTGTCACATTTATGAGTTCCCACGTTGCAGTTGAGTCCCTTACAAGAGATGTTGGTTGCTCATTCAATTATAGCATACAGGAGAGAAATCATTTATTAAGGTTGAAGAAGATTGGATTTGGAGATTGAAGAAGAGAAGGGATTCCAATCCACCCTGGACCATCCTTGAGGACCATGACTGACTCCACAGATTGTGGCATTGTGGGGAAGGAAGAAGGGTTAGTGGATTTAATCTGGCCAAGTCAAAATAGGTAAATGGTTTTTATCTTTCTTTAATCCTATGTGTCTGATGAGCAGATGAGGTGGTGAAATTTGAAATGAGGTAAAATTGGCAGTTAAAGTTGTACATCTGTGCTAGTCAAAACTTTGCCAAAGTGTTGTGCAAAGAGGTAAGAAAGAGAGGACAAGATGGAGACACACACAGAGAAAGAGAGAGAAGATAGAAAGACAAAAGACTCAGAGGAAGGAAGCAAGAAGTAAAAAGAACAAGCCTACTCCAATTCTGATTTCTGAGAGTTACATTGAATTGGGGATTTTAATATTTTCTAGGGCTTTTGTCTCTATAGTTTTGCCCAAAACGGTGAAAACTCATGATAGTGTAGGACTTTTCAGGTCACCTTCTTCCATCAAAGACACAGACCACCCCTTTTCCTTTTTAGTTGTTTCTTTCTTCCCCTAATTTCTTTTTCCTCTGTTGATGGATCCCAAGGCCTCAAAGCAGCCTCAGGAGATACCCAGCTTCTTGAGCCTCCCACAACCTCAACAACAACAACAACAACAACAACAGCACCAACAGCATCATCAGCAACTACCCAACACCATGAGTGAGAACAACAACAACAACCACAACTACAACAACAACAACAACAACAACGTTGTGAAACCGGCGGAGATCAAAGACTTCCAGATTGTGATTGCGGACAAAGACGACACCAAGAAGCAGTTAGCGCCCAAACGTAGCTCAAACAAAGACAGACACACAAAGGTGGAAGGCAGAGGAAGAAGGATAAGGATGCCGGCTCTCTGCGCCGCCAGAATCTTCCAATTGACTCGGGAATTGGGCCACAAATCGGACGGAGAAACAATCCAATGGCTGCTGCAGCAGGCTGAGCCGTCCATAATTGCAGCCACCGGCACCGGGACGATCCCGGCGTCGGCTCTAGCGGCGGCAGGCGGGTCTGTGTCGCAGCAGGGGGCTTCAATATCAGCTGCCTTGTATCAAAAGACAGATGACTTAGGGTCCAGTGGAGGTAGGACCAGTTGGGCTATGGTGGGAGGGAATTTAGGGAGGCCCCATGTGGCTGCAGCAACTGGGCTATGGCCCCCTGCTGGGTTTGGTTTTTCCTCACAGTCATCTTCATCTGGTCCATCTACTACAAATCTGGGAGGGACTGAGAGCAGCTCCAATTACCTCCAAAAGATTGGCCTTCCTGGGTTTGACTTGCCAGTCACCAACATGGGACCTATGAGCTTCACTTCAATTCTGGGTGGGGGAAGTCATCAGCTTCCTGGTTTGGAACTTGGGTTGTCTCAAGATGGCCATCTTGGGGTTTTGAATTCTCAGGCTTACCAGATTTACCAGCAGATGGGCCATGCTAGAGTGCACCACCATCAACAGCAGCAACAGCAACAGCAACAGCAACAGCAACACCACCAGCAGCAGCACCAACACCAGCAACAGCAGCAAGCTCCGTCTTCTAAGGATGATTCTCAAGGCTCAGGACAGTAGGAACCAAACAGAGGGGAAATTGGTGGTGAAAGTTTAGATCTTTGTGAAATCAAGCAGTGGTAGCATTTGTTGGGGACTCTGAGTTTGTTTTTTTGGTAATGGGTATTTGTATTGTTTACTTTGAGAGAATTCAATAGGGGCACTGGAAATGGATGTTTCTTTTCCTCCTTGTTTTGTTCTCCATTGCATGACTCAAGTCTCCATATAAAGGTGCTAACTTTTGATTCTGGTTGATTCTTTTTATCACTAATCTTTGTGTTAAGCATGGGGAAATTGACTGGTGAGTGTGTTGTTGCTTGTGCAGGTGGGAATTGTGCACAGTCAAACAGATGGTTTGGGTGTTGGGCTTAACTGCTGCTTTAATTCAGAGGTGTGTTGATTATAGTGTAAGCCATCTATAATTAGTTTGTTCTTCACTAGGTGTGAATGAGGTGGTGCTCCAGTTTGTTTGTGAAAATTTAAACCACAGAGTTCTACAGTCATACTTGTCCAATTTTTTTTCCTAGATGTAGTGAGGGTTGTTCTTAATCATCTAAGATCTTTATTATGTTTTGCACAAACAAGCAATTTACTAGTATCTCAATCAGCTATCTATTACTTGTACTCTACTGGCTTTCTCGTATTACTTCCAAAGAATGCATCTTTAGACTAGTCTCAGTTTGTCTTTAATTCTTTATAAACAGCGTGCTTCTTTCCTCTGTGAATGCTCTGCTGGTTTCAACTTATAGCTAGAGGAATTATATGCTCTAGCTAACAATTTTCTTCATCAAGTCTATGTTCAGGTCATTAAAACTGGTCTTTGTTCTTGTGATATTTGCTACAATATTATAATTTCTGTGAGTTTTGTTCAAGATTAAATAATATCATATAATTTCATTAGCAAAGCACAGATGAATGAGTATTCCCTTAAGAATGACAGCCTTAGAACAGTGAATTGGGATTGTTTCCTTACTTGAACATTCTTTATTGCCTTTTTTCCTGTTCCTTATTTTCACTAAGAAGTATCATTGAGGGCATTGGTCTCACCAGAGTAGTGTCTTAGCCGTACTCTTCTAGCTTGCCCTCATACCTCCTTGAGTATCCAAATAGACTTCAGTTCTCAGAGTAGAGTACCTGATTTCTTTTGGGCAAAACTTCAAATGGGAATCCCTCATTTTATGTGTTTAGGGTGTAGCTTAATAATCTATTTGATTTACTCAACTTAAATCCCATCACTGGAGGGATAGGAGCTAACACTGTCATAACATAATCAGGAGACTGTGTCATGAATGCTAATTTACTAAGCTATCCAAAGCATACTAGAATCTGTCAAAGAACTTCATTATGAGAACTTCACAGTTTTCTTTCTTTAGAGTATCTGAGTTGACAATATATCTGGCCAAAGTAAAGAAGAAAAAGAGAGTATCAGTATACTGTATCTGAGTTTGCAATATATGTCAGCATATACTGTAGAAAAGAAGCCATGCTGAGCAATTCTATAGAAATATGGTACTTCTAACTCAACAAATAGGTTGGCAAGTTTGTGAGGCTTTAGTTGTAGCACTAACTGGACATACTATCATTCATTTGTGGTAGTTTACAAGTATCACGCAGTAAGACAAGGTTTTCAGTAGAATATTATTGTCTTTTGGCATATTACAGGAGTTGCATGGAAAGGGTCTCTTGTATAGTGTCAGCACATAGGAAGGGAAAACTTGTAATATATCCATTGAGTAACAGATGTTCTAAATCAAATTGACTTTATTCTTCCATAACATGGAGAGGTGTTTGACATGGAGACAGATATGTCAAATCTTTCTTGCCTTCATATGGTGTCAGATTCTTCTTCTATTTATAATGGAATTCCCTTGACTAGTTTCAATAGCTTACCGCTGAGCTGAGGTTTACATATGGCGATCAGCATTGCACAGATGACTGTTGTTTCTTTGGCCTTAGATTGTCTGTATTGAGACCCCATCTGAATTGTTTTAGGTAGTGAAGATTCGGTATGTAAGAGTAGGTTTCTAGATACAAATCATGCAGTTCATAGTTTTACACACGAGTGAATGTGTATTGTATACTGCTGTGTTTTTATTAGCTGAGGGGATTATCTGTATTATGGTGTGAATATGATATACTCAAGGCTGTAGATTATGCTATATCAGCTCTGCGCTCTCATTCGTTCTTGTACCCGAGCAAGCTAGCAGAAGTCTTATTTTGTCTTTGTGGTATCTGCTTCAGTCTCTGTTGCCGGAAATTTTACTTTCTGACAGAAAAGAAAAAACCCAACCTACTTTAGCTATCATTTAAACCAAGATGGGTCGCACGACGCATAGACAATCCATCCAACTGTCTGAAAATCTGTGATGCATGTCTTCGAACTGTTTCAGAGTTGTGATCTGGTCATTGACTCGTGCCTGTCGATTGTCATTCAAGCATCCATCATCCTGGCATTATCAAAGTTCTAGGCTTCCCCTATATTCAAGGGCAGCTCCTAAACACACACACCCACCCACCCATCCATCCTAGCGGACTCCAGCAGCGTCCCCGATCATTTTCTCTCCCTGGCGAGTCTGCCGAATTTCAGTTTTCCGGCGAGATCGATCTTGTTTCATACACACACACACACCCCCTAGCGGACTCCAGCAGCGTCCCCGATCATTTTCCCTCCCCGGCGAGTCCGCCGAATTCCAGTTTTCCGGCGAGATCGATCTTGTTTGAAGTTTGGGGTGATCTCGTCGGAAAACTGGAATTCGGCGGACTCGCCGGGGAGGGAAAGTGATTGGGGACGCTGTTGGAGTCCGCTAGGGTGGAGGTGCGCCGTCGTCAGAGCCGTCCGGTGGAGAACGGAGGGACGTCCGCACTTTAAGGGCTATGCGAACGTCCTCTTTGGAACGGCTCCGTGTGTGTCCATTCAGTTTCTGCTTCACGTCCATCTTTTCCTTTTCTTTTGCTTCAAATGTTCAATATGGTAGAACTATGGGTTTGGGCTATGTAACAAATTTCGAGCCTACCTGAGGTGGATCATTTAAATTTGGTTTTCAATAACTTGAAATCACTAATTTCCCTACTTACATAACCTACTTCTTTCATTTGAGGTAAAATGTACATTTAGTACTAATTTAAACCTCTTATTTCTCATTCCAATGATAATCTTTTTAATGAGCCTATTACAATTTAAAGTAACTTTTTTTATGCACAAATCTTTATTAATGTCATAATAAAAAAATAATTTTTGTATATTTTTAAGACAATTTTACCCTCACTATTTCAACATGTATAAAAAAAAATTGGAATAGAGAGAATACTTGGCCAGAACCTCACCGGACTCCGGTCACCCGCCGCTAGACTCTGGTTGCCGGTCGCCGGATTTCGGTCACCGGATGCCGGAAATTTTTTCAGTCGCCGTTATTGACCCCCAGTAACTCATATTTTCTCCGGTCGTCGGATTCCGATCACCGATAACTCAGTTACTGATCCCCAGTAACTCGGATTTTTTCTGATCGCCGGATTCCAGTCACCAGTAACTCGGTTACTGACCCTCAATAATCAGTTACTGACCCCCAATAATCAGTTACCGAGTCCCCAATAATCAGTTAGTGAATCCTAATAATCAGTTACTGACCCCCAATAACTCGATTACTGACACTCAGTAATCGGGTTACTGACCCCAATAACTAGGTTACTAACCCTAGTAACTGTGTTTGTGACCCTAGAAAAAAGTATAAACAACAACAAAACGGAATCGCTAAAGCAAAGTCTACAATTCAATACCGACAAAAAAAAAAATCTATAATGCAACAATTTGACTATGAATTCAAGAGGACAAAATCCAATTATTCCTGCTTGATTACATTGGCTTCTAAGATCACTATAGAGCTGGATCGGCTTTCAAGGGAAACGAAGTATCAAAAAGAGACACAAGAAAGGCCAACAATAGAGACGAACAATGTCTTAAACATACCGCTCGTCCTCTTGATCGCCACCACCGTTGTTGTCGCCGGATCTGTCGATACCATCCGCAACGGCCGCTCCCAGCTCTGCCCCTAGGCCGAGACCGCTCCACCTTCACCAAGCCGAATCAAAATTCAGTCTCGAGCTTCAGCGACGACAAATTGAGGCGAGCGATGATGAACTTGAGGGCTCCGGTGATCTCTCGGGCGAGCGGATCGAGAATTTAAGGAAGACTTGGACATGAGAGGAGAGGTAGGAATTGATGACAGACATGGCAGATTGCTGGTAAGAGCGACGTTGGCGATGTAGGAGTCACCGCCGCCGATTACTTTCGAGGAGTGGTGGCTGCTTGCTAGGCTGGTGTTGGATTGGAGAAGAGAGAGGCCAGGCCGAGAGGTACTGAATCCAGCTGAGAGAGAGAGAACGTGTTCCAGATCAGGAGAGGGAGTGGAAGAAAAAGTGGAGTAGGTATAAAAGTCATTTTCTAAAGAATCATTGGAGTAAGTATATGGAAAAGATTTTCATTGGATTGCGCTCTTTTTTAACTATTTTTGTGCAAATAAGCATTTTTCTTTCATTTTATGAGTTTCTTTTACGTTGTTCTGTCTTTTATTAGTAATTGATGGAGTTTGATGCCCCCTTTACGTTTATTGTTCATTGTTCGACGAATATGAACACCTTGGTACGTGGGGTTTATTGCATATACTAACGAGTATCTTGAAAAGTGCATCCCTTAAATCTGGATCGATAGACGTCCTAGCTATCAGTGTTATTCTTCACCCATATTCCAGTGGCACTAGTTAGAATTTCTAAAAAACCATTCGATTCATACGTCGACCTTTCTGGTTCTGGGACCTACGTTTTGATTTGTTGCTCGTTGCTTAATCAGCCCGCCACCACAACCAAGTGTGCGGTTAATTGTGCACCCATCAAGATCCATGCATCTCTAATTGATCGATTCCTTTGCCATCTTACTGTTAATGCATTATCTCTATCGCTATCTACCACATCAATCAGTGGCTCCGATTGTACCCCAAAGGCCAACTGATCAAAGCCAAGTAAGCTGGCCTGGCATGGCAGTGACATATATGCATATATCATCGAATATCTTTGCTAGCTACTAGACCTTTTCTCCTTTTCAACAGATATTTTCATCTAATGGACACGTACGTGACCAAACAACAGCTAGCTAGCTGCAGGCTGCAGTCGATCTGCTAAGCTACCTGGACTTTAATTATTCTCCTTCTTGAACATGAATCAAGCACAGTAGCTGAAGAATAAGTTCAACCACAAGGCCGGCCGAGCAGGATTTCAACTCTTATTGATCCTCCTTATCTGCAGATATATTCCTATCTTAGTTAAAGGCAGCAAAATCCGAAATCACTAACTAGCTATGTACCTGGATCGGAAATCAAATAATACTCCAATAGCATGCATGCCTAATTAAAATGCTCTGCGCGTCACTCGATCATATATGAATCTAGGTTTTCATAGAATCCGAATTCAACTTAGCAACCTAACAATAACATAGTCATCAGCAGCCTTGATCAGCTGGCCTATAGATTAGTACTTGTTTACATATTTTGATTTTTCATGATAATAGTGTACATATTTTGACTGATCATCGTCCATATATACGATGTGCAAACGATCGACTTATTTGTTTGTTTCCGGCAAATCCTGGTCCAACGGTATCCTTGTTTTGTTGTTTGGGATACTCCACGTTCCTGACTTGTATATCACTGATCTCTTTTCTCTCATCATTAGCAATCTGATCCATTTAGGAGAAACCTCATCAATTCTAATATTAGATAAGGTATACAATCTCTGTTGCTATATTAAGAGGTCGCGACCGTCTATGGCTTATCACACTCATCATAGTTCAGACCAAATTTATCCACAACTGTCCCTTCATCTACATATGCACTTTGGCTTCACCTACCAAATAGAACTGATATTATCCAAAAAAAAAACCAAATAGAACTGAGATATTCAAATTCCTAGAGTCTGTTGGTAGTAATTTCAAGCTCACATGCCTTATTACCTTTAACTTTTTACATCAACTGTAAGTCTGTAATTTTTGTTTTACTAGACTAATCCTCCATACCTATAAAAATGATTTGTAACCGTGAGAACACTAATGTAACCGTGAGAAATCAGTTGCTATTGCCGCCGTAAATACCAGAAAAGATCTGGGAGCGCACCATAAAACCACACGTGCCTCGCCGAACGTCACGTGACATATTATTTCCCGCTCTCACCGTACGGATCCAAATGTAAAAGGGCAAATGACCGCGGCGGGAGGCAGTTAACCGGCCACCCAGCCACTCAAAACACGACACGTGCACAGCTTTTTCTATAAACGGCTTTTCCGGGCCTACGACCCCCGAAAGGGGCCCTCCACTTTTCTAGAGCACCTCTTTTTATTCCCGAGCACACACACACTCTCTCTCTCTCTCTCTCTCTCTTCGTATTTCGTTTCATATTTTTCCTTCAATGTTGGAGGAGGCATGTTGTATATAGGCTACTAAAGAGTGTGTCTTGTCTTTGTTAAAGTCTATGTGTTTTTGTGAAGTATACGTTTGTTTGTTGGTTTATTCTTAAAAACCTTATATTTTAAGGTTCTGGGAAGATTGATATCTAGATTTGGAAGAAGAGAAAGGAAGAAGAAATGGATGATGAGTATACTAAGTTCGTGAGGCGGATGAACCCACCCAGGTACGATTCATGTCAAGTATTCTCCTTTTCTGGGTTTTGATTGCCTTCACTTTTTAATTTTTTGAGTTAGTATTTTGAATCTGAAATTTTACATGTTCCTTTTGTGCAATTGAGTCTTATTATTGTTCTTTTACATGTTATATTTGTTTCCATGACTCTACTGGGTTCTGTTTCTCATTCATGGAATTAATTAGGACAAGGTTTGATTTTGGAGTCTGTCTGAGAAACCCAATAGCTTCATCTGATTTGATTTTTGTTCTTGCAGAGTGGTGATTGACAATGATTCTTGTGAGGATGCTACTATTATCCAGGTGAGGCTTTGTACCCCGTGATTTGCATGATCAATTGCTCAATGCTTATAATATGTACCTGTTGAATACAAAAGTCAATCATATATAATATGAGTAGATCAAATAAAATACCAAGTTTGGATTAGTGTTTAGTTTCTTGGGTCAACGCTTAATTTCTTCATTTTCTATTCAGGTTGACAGTGTCAACAAACATGGAATTCTCCTAGATGTTGTCCAAGTGCTTGCAGATGTGAATCTTGTAATAACAAAAGCTTATATCTCATCTGATGGAGTATGGTTCATGGATGGTAAGCTTTTTTTATTCAACTTCCCTTGCCATCTCCTCTTTCACTATTTTAATTTATCTTCATCTTCTTGCCCACTATCTTTCCTTTTTGCTAACATTGGTTTAAATTTCTATCTTCAGTGTTCAACGTGATTGACCGTGATGGGAAAAAGATCAGAGACAAGGACATTATCAATTATATACAAATTGTAAGTACTTGAACAGATTGTTCTAATGTTTACTGTCAAGTAGTCAGAGGGTTGTAGTATCTTGTTCTGAAGATGAACATCATACTTTCTCTGCATGTAAAGCCAAATTACTCAAAGCTCAGTTGAGTATTGCTTTTTGGCACTTGATTAAAAAGACCTTGGGCCATGAACTCCTTTTCATCATTAGTCCTAACGTAGGTCATATTTCTTGCTTGGGATTGGGCTTGCGAAAATAAATTCTGCTCATGACTCCTCTGCACCACCTAGTCTTTAGAAAGACCAAGATATATCAATTTATGTGAAAGCAATTTCTGCTCATATTATTCAACTTGTTAATGTTGCAGAGACTTGAAAGCAATGCCAGCTTTGTACCGTCTATCGATTCTGTTGGTGTGACGCCCTCAGAAGAGCATACCTTAATTGAGCTCAGTGGCACTGATAGAACTGGTCTATTATCTGAAGTGTGTGCCGTTCTTGCAGACCTTCACTGTAATGTGGTAAATGCTGAGATATGGACACACAATGCCAGAGCTGCAGCTGTAGTTCAGGTCACAGATGATACCACTGGTTGCGCAATTAAAGATCCAAACCGCCTCGCTTCAATAAAGGAGCTGCTTTGCAATGTCCTTAGAGGAAACAATGAGTCGAAGGCTGCTAAAATGACACTTGCAACCTCTGGAGTTACAAATAGAGATAGAAGGCTGCACCAGATTATGTTTGCTGACAGAGATTATGAGAGGGTTGGAAGAGCTGAATTGCGCAGAGTGGAGGACAGGGGCTCAAGACCTCAAGTAACTGCCTTCGATTGCAGTCAGAAGGATTACACTGTCATTACTATGAAGGCAAAAGATCGACCAAAATTGTTGTTTGACATCATTTGCACTTTAACGGATATGCAGTATGTGGTATTCCATGGAATGGTAAATACAGGGATGACAGAAGCTTATCAGGTAAGACTAAATTCCTATAGTAATTTTTCCCAAGGTGTAGTTTAACATACTGAAAACTACTATAAATCTATTGCTTATGGGTAAAATTGTTTTATGTAGGAGTTCTATATTCGACATGTTGATGGAGTTCCTATAAGCTCAGAAGCTGAGCGAGAACGTGTTGTACAATGTCTTGAAGCAGCCATTGAAAGGCGGGCATCTGAGGTACGTGCATGAACTCCCCTAACGAATGAAAAACTTCTTGTTCAGTTATCTTCTTCGTAACTTTACTAATACATATTGCTTTGCCAACTGCTATGCAGGGGCTTGAACTACAACTGTGCACCGATGACCGGGTTGGACTTCTATCAGATATCACTCGGATATTCAGGGAGAACAGTTTGTCTATCAAACGAGCAGAAATTTCAACTAAAGGAGGAAAAGCTCTGGATACTTTCTATGTCACAGACGTGACCGGAAATCCAGTTGATCCGAAGATGATCGATTCAATTCGCAGAGAGATTGGCCAGACCATACTGCAGGTGAAATGCAATTCTACCCCTCCACCATCAAAGTCCCCTCAAGGGACAAAAATGGGATATCTCTTTGGCAACTTGTTCAAAGCTCGAAATTTCCAGAATCTTAAATTAATCAGATCCTACTCTTAGTTTCTCTTTAGAACTAGAAACTGTAAAAAGGTTATCCATGCTTCAGGTATGTATATAGAAGTATGTAGAAATTAAGAAACACTGTATATGGCCACCCTAAACCCTGCAGAGCTGACCGGGGCTTTAGCTAGCGTTATAAGCTAATACTAGTGTCTACAAGAGTAGAAGAAAACCAGAAACCAATCTATACTGTAAAGCTAGTGATTGGATTTGTGTATAGTGTAGTAAATGAATGTACATAGTGGTGTGCAGAGGTTGCACAAAGATAAAACATTGTACAGTTAATGTAGCTCAATGAAATATGATGTAAATATTTAGATGGAATTGCATTTTGTCCTCGTTAATTTAGCAGAGCATATTTCCACTTCATTGATAGAGTGAAGGTTGCTTGTATACGAAAATAAAAGAGGGTAAGGGGTTTTGGATGAAATCATGCGAAACTCGTATATACTAATCCGTTTGAGTATTTCAGGTTCCGTCTGTTCGAGAAGTACTTAAAAGCCATGATTTGATAATAGGAAAAATTTAGATCAGAAACAAGAACATTCAATTTTGACCTATAAATGCGTGTGCTATAGCAAGAGATTTCTATGAAATCAAACGAAACTCGTGTTTACGCCTGAATTAATATTTTACTGGACAGTAAATGTCTATGTAAATATTAATTATTTCTTGGATTATGTCATACCGGCGAGATGGAGTTTCTCCAAGTTTACAGGTGATAGCTCGCCAGTGAGACCACGCGAGCCAAGTTAGACTTCGCGCGGAACGAACTGCATGAGAACTTCACTTAGCTCGCACGCGGAATGGACATAGGCGGATTACGCAGTTCGCGCGGAACACTTAGCTCGCGCGCGGAATCACTATTCAACACTCCGCGAGGCGAGGCGAGGCGAGATTGCCAGTCCGCGAGGCGAAGCGAGATTGCCAATCCAGATAGACTCCGCGTAGGCGAGGCGAGGCGAGCTGGCGGACTAGCTCGCGTAGAAGACTTCGCGAGGAAGCGACATGCGGAATCCGCGCGCACCACGACAAACGTTGAAGACTTTGACATGCTTCGGGCCAATCCATGTGGCCCATTAAATATAAAAAGCTCTTTTAAGGCTCGCGAGCTGGAATAGCCCGCGAAATGGACGCGAGATAGCACCCTGTAGCAACCCGCGGGGCGAATTCCAGTTCGCATAGGAGTCTACAGTTGGCAGCGCGGAATGAAGTGTGCGAACTGGACATGTGTCACGAGATGGTTGGTTCGCATGGACGAAACAGTGCCCTTGTGCTATTAGGTTTTCTGAATCCAACTTGAAGAAGGATTATCTCTCTCTTCTGCCGCAAGTCAAGCTCCACTATATAAAGGGTTCGAAAGCTCTCAAAGGACACAACTTTTACAACAAACAACTCAGAGACAACTCTCAGACAAACCCAAACTGAAACCCAGTTTCCCTTCGAGCCCTCCTCGAAAACCTAACCCTAAGCGCCGCCGCCTAGGCCTTTCTCCAGAGCTCTCCGGACTCTGCATCCCCGCTTCTCTCCGAACTCCCTTTGTTTACTCTGCTCGCGCCGCCGTGAGTATCGACCCGCTTGTGCTCGTAAATCCTCCTCTGAGGTGGCACCTGTGACCCCCCTTTCTGCCTGATCAAGAAGTCAAGCGCACCCCCCAACAACCTTTTCCTCGTCCGCGAGGTGGCACGCCCGCAACTCTCCCATCTCTTTGTCTGCTAGAAGCCTCTGCTCCGCGCGCTGAGGACCGTGGCCAAAACAACTAGTATACACAAATCCGTTTGAGATTTTCGAGTTCCGTCAGTTTAAGAAGTACATAAAAGTCATGATTTGATAACAGGAAAAGTTTGGATAAAATATAATAACATCCAATTTTGACCTAAAAATGCGTGTGTTATAGCAAGAGATTTTAGATAAAATCAAGCGAAACTCGTATACACTAATCCGTTTGAGTATTTCAGGTTCCGTCTGTTCGAGAATAACTTAAAAGCCATGATTTGATAATAGGAAAAGTTTAGATCAGAAACAAGAACATTCAATTTTGACCTATAAATGCGTGTGCTATAGCAAGAGATTTCTATGAAATCAAACGAAACTCGTATACACAAATCCGTTTGAGATTTTCGAGTTCCGTCAGTTTAAGAAGTACATAAAAGTCATGATTTGATAACAGGAAAAGTTTAGATAAAATATAATAACATTCAATTTTGACCTAAAAATGCGTGTGTTATAGCAAGAGATTTTCGATGAAATCAAGCGAAACTCGTATACACTAATACGTTTGAGTTTTTCGAGTTACGTCAGTTCGAGAAGTACTTAAGAGCCATGATTTGATAATAGGAAAAGTTTAGATCATAAACAAGAACATTCAATTTTGACCTATAAATTCGAGTGCTATAGTAAGAGATTTTTAATGAAATCAAACGAATCTCGTATACACTAATCCGTTTGAGATATTAATGTTCAATCAGTACGAGAAGTACATGAAAGTCACAATTTGAAAACAAGAAAAGTTTGGATAAAATATAATAACATTCAATTTTTACCTAAAAATGCATGTGTTATAACAAGAGATTTACGATGAAATAAAGCGAAACTTGTATACACTAATCCATTTGAGTTTTTCGAGTTCCGTCAGTTCGAGAAGTACTTAAAAGTCATGATTTGATAATATGAAAAGTTTAGTTCAGAAACAAGTAAATTCAATTTTGACCTGCAAATGCGTGTGTTATAGCAACAAATTTTCGATGAAATCAAGCGAAACTCGTATACACTAATCCGTTTGAGTTTTTCGAGTTACGTCAGTTCGAGAAGTACTTAAAAGCCATGATTTGATAATAGGAAAAGCTTAGATCAGAAACAAGAACATTCAATTTTGACCTATAAATAGGTGTGCTTTAGGAATGGATTTCGATGAAATCAAGCGAAACTTGTATACACTAATCCGTTTGAGATTTTCGAGTTCCGTCAGTTTAAGAAGTACATAAAAGTCATGAATTGATAACAGGAAAAGTTTGGATAAAATATATTAACATTCAATTTTGACCTAAAAATGCGTGTATTATAGCAAGAGATTTTCGATGAAATCAAAGCGAAACTCGTATACAATAATACATTTAAGTTTTTCGAGTTACGTCAGTTCGAGAAGTACTTAAAAGCCATGATTTGATAATAGGAAAAGTATAGATCAGAAACAAGAACATTCAATTTTGACCTATAAATGCGTGTGCTATAGTAAGTGATTTCGATGAAATCAAGCGAAACTCGTATACACTAATACGTTTGAGTTTTTCGAGTTACGTCAGTTCGAGAAGTACTTAAATGTCATGATTTGATAATAGGAAAAGTATAGATCAGAAAAAAGAACATTCAATTTTGACCTATAAATGCGTGTGCTATAGCAAGGGATTTCGATGAAATCAAGCGAAACTCGTATACACTAATACGTTTGTAGATTTTCGAGTTCCGTCAGTTTAAGAAGTACATAAAAGTCATGATTTGATAACAGCAAAAGTTTGGATAAAATATAATAACATTCAATTTTGACCTAAAAATGCGTGTGTTATAGCAAGAGATTTTCGATGAAATCAAGCGAAACTCGTATACACTAATACGTTAGAGTTTTTCGAGTTACGTCAGTTCAAGAAGTACTTAAATGCCATGATTTGATTAGAGGAAAAGTATAGATCAAAAACAAGAACATTCAATTTTGACATATAAATGCGTGTGCTATAGCAAGGGATTTTGATGAAATCAAGCGAAACTCGTATACACTAATCCGTTTGAGATTTTCGAGTTCCGTCAGTTTAAGAAGTACATAAAAGTCATGATTTGATAACAGGAAAAGTTTGGATAAAATATAATAACATTCAATTTTGACCTAAAAATGTGTGTGTTATAGCAAGAGATTTTCGATGAAATCAAAGCGAAACTCGTATACACTAATACGTTTGAGTTTTTCGAGTTACGTCAGTTCGAGAAGTACTTAAAAGTCATGGTTTGATATTAGGAAAAATATAGATCAGAAACAAGAACATTCAATTTTGACCTATAAATGGGTGTGCTATAGCAAGTGATTTCGATGAAATCAAGTGAAACTCGTATACACTAATACGTTTGAGTTTTTCGAGTTACGTCAGTTCGAGAAGTACTTAAATGTCATGATTTGATAATAGGAAAATGATAGATCAGAAACAAGAACATTCAATTTTGACCTATAATTGCGTGTGCTACAGCAAGGGATTTTGATGAAATCAAGCGAAACTCGTATACACTAATCCGTTTGAGATTTTCGAGTTCCGTCAGTTTAAGAAGTACATAAAAGTCATGATTTGATAACAGGAAAAGTTTAGATAAAATATAATAACATTCAATTTTGATCTAAAAATGCGTGTGTTATAGCAAGAGATTTTCGATGAAATCAAGCGAAACTCGTATACACTAATACGTTAGAGTTTTTCGAGTTACGTAAGTTCGAGAAGTACTTAAAAACTAGTATTTGATAATAGGAAAAGTATAGATCAGAAACAAGAACATTCAATTTTGACCTATAAATGCATGTGCTATAGTAAGAGATTTCGATGAAATCAAGCGAAACTCGTATACACTAACCCGTTTGAGATTTTCGAGTTCCGTCAGTTTAAGAAGTACATAACAGTCATGATTTGATAATAGGAAAAGTTTGGATAAAATATATTAACATTCAATTTTGACCTAAAAATGTGTGTGTTATAGCAAGAGATTTTAGTTGCAATCAAGCGAAACTCGTATACACTAATACGTTTGACTTTTTCGAGTTACGTCAGTTCGAGAAGTACTTAAAAGCCATGATTTAATAATAAGAAAAGTATAGACCAGAAACAATAACATTCAATTTTGACATATAAATGTGTGTGCTACAGAAAGGGATTTCGATCAAATCAAGGGAAACTCGTATAGACCATGATTTGATAATAGGAAAAGTTTAGATCAGAAACAAGAACATTCAATTTTGACCTATAAATTCGAGTGCTATAGTAAGAGATTTTTAATGAAATCAAACGAATCTCGTATACATTAATCCGTTTGAGATTTTCGAGTTCCGTCAGTTTAAGAAGTACATAACAGTCATGATTTGATAACAGGAAAAGTTTGGATAAAATATATTAACATTCAATTTTGACCTAAAAATGTGTGTGTTATAGCAAGAGATTTTAGTTGAAATCAAGCGAAACTCGTATACACTAATACGTTTGACTTTTTCGAGTTACGTCAGTTCGAGAAGTACTTAAAAGCCATGATTTAATAATAAGAAAAGTATAGACCAGAAACAATAACATTCAATTTTGACATATAAATGTGTGTGCTACAGAAAGGGATTTCGATCAAATCAAGGGAAACTCGTATAGACCATGATTTGATAATAGGAAAAGTATAGATCAGAAACAAGAACATTCAATTTTGACCTATAAATGCGTGTGCTACAGTAAGGGATTTCGATGAAATCAAGAGAAACTCGTATACACTAATCCGTTTGGGATTTTCGAGTTCCGTCAGTTTAAGAAGTACATAAAAGTCATGATTTGATAACAGGAAAAGTTTAGATAAAATATAATAACATTCAATTTTGATCTAAAAATGCGTGTGTTATAGCAAGAGATTTTCGATGAAATCAAGCGAAACTCGTATACACTAATACGTTAGAGTTTTTCGAGTTACGTAAGTTCGAGAAGTACTTAAAAGCCATGATTTAATAATAGGAAAAGTATAGACCAGAAACAATAACATTCAATTTTGACATATAAATGTGTGTGCTACAGAAAGGGATTTTGATCAAATCAATCGAAACTCGTATATACTAATCCGTTTAAGATTTTCGAGTTCTGTCAGTTTAAGAAGTACATAAAAGTCATGATTTGATAACAGGAAAAGTTTGGATAAAATATAATAACATTCAATTTTGACATAAAAATGCGTGTGTTATGGCAAGAGATTTTCGATGAAATCCAGAGAAACTCGTATACACTAATACGTTTTAGTTTTTCGAGTTGTCAGTTCGAGAAATACTTAAAAGCCATGATTTGATAATAGGAAAAGTATAGATCAGAAACAAGAACATTCAATTTTGACCTAAAAATCCGTGTGTTATACCAAGAGATTTTCGATGAAATGAAGCGAAACTCGTATACATTAATAAGTTTGAGTTTTTCGAGTTACGTCAGTTCGTGAAGTAATTAAAAGCCATGATTTAATAATAGGAAAAGTATAGATCATAAACAAGAACATTCAATTTTGACCTATAAATGCGTGTGCTAGAGCAAGGGATTTCGATGAAATCAAGCGAAACTCGTATACACTAATACGTTTGTAGATTTTCGAGTTCCGTCAGTTTAAGAAGTACATAAAAGTCATGATTTGATAACAGGAAAAGTTTGGATAAAATATAATAACATTCAATTTTGACCTAAAAATGCGTGTGTTATAGTAAGATATTTTCTATAAAATCAAGCGAAACTCGTATACACTAATACGTTAGAGTTTTTCGAGTTACGTAAGTTCGAGAAGTACTTAAAAGCCACGATTTGATAATAGGAAAAGTATAGATCAGAAACAAGAACATTCAATTTTGACCTATAAATGCGTGTGCTACAGTAAGGGATTTCGATGAAATCAAGAGAAACTCATATACACTAATCCGTTTGGGATTTTCGAGTTCCGTCAGTTTAAGAAGTACATAAAAGTCATGATTTGATAACATGAAAAGTTTGGGTAAAATAAATTAACATTCAATTTTGACCTAAAAATACGTGTGCTATAGCAAGTGATTTCGATGAAATCAAGAGAAACTCGTATACACTAATACGTTTGAGTTTTTCGAGTTAAGTCAGTTCGGGAAGTACTTAAAAGCCATGATTTGATAGTAGGAGAAGTTTAGATTAGAAAAAAGCACATTCAATTTTGACCTATAAATGCGTGTGTTATAGCAAGAGATTTCGATGAAATCAAGCGAAACTCGTCTACAATAATCCGTTTGAGATTTTAGAGTTCCGTCAGTTTAAGAAGTACATAAAAGTCATGATTTGATAACAGGAAAAATTTGGATAAAATATAATAGCATTCAATTTTGACCTAAAAATGCGTGTGTTATAGCAAGAGATTTTCAATGAAATAAAGCGAAACTCGTATACACTAATACGTTTGAGTTTTTCGAGTTACGTCAGTTCAAGAAGTACTTAAAAGCCACGATTTGATAATAGGAAAAGTATAGATCAAAAACAAGAACATTCAATTTTGACCTATAAATGCGTGTGCTACAGCAAGGGATTTCGATGAAATCAAGCGAAACTCGTATACAATAATCCGTTTGAGATTTTCGAGTTCCGTCAGTTTAAGAAGTACATAAAAGTCATGATTTGATAACAGGAAAAATTTGGATAAAATATAATAACATTCAATTTTGACCTAAAAATGCGTGTGTTATAGCAAGAGATTTTCGATGAAATCAAGCGAAACTCGTATACACTAATACGTTTGAGTTTTTCGAATTACGTCAGTTCGAGAAGTACTTAAAAGCCATGATTCGATAATAGGAAAAGTTTAGATCAGAAAAAAGTACATTCAATTTTGACCTATAAATGTGTGTGTTATAGCAAGGGATTTCGATGAAATCAAGCGAAACTCGTCTCCACTAATCCGTTTGAGATTTTAGAGTTCCGTCAGTTTAAGAAGTACATAAAAGTCATGATTTGATAACAGGAAAAGTTTGGATAAAATATAATAACATTCAATTTTAACTTTAAAATGCCTGTGTTATAGGAAGAGATTTTCGATGAAATCAAGCAAAACTCATATACACTAACCCGTTTAAGATTTTCGAGTTCCGTCAGTTCGAGAAGTACTTAGGCGCCATGATTTGATATTAGGAAAAGTTTAGATCATAAACAAGAACATTCATTTTTGACCTATAAATGCATGTGTTATAGTAAGGGATTTTTAAAGAAATCAAACGAATCACGTATACACTAATCCGTTTTAGATATTTGTGTTCAGTCAGTACGAGAAGTACATAAAAGTCACGATTTGAAAACATGAAAAGTTTGGATAAAATATAATAACATTCAATTTTGACCTAAAAATGCGTGTGTTAGAGCAAGAGATTTTCGATGAAATCAAGCGAAACTCGTATACACTAATACGTTTGAGTTTTTCGAGTTCAGTCAGTTTAAGAAGTACATAAAAGTCATGATTTGATAACAGGAAAAGTTTGGATAAAATATAATAACATTCAATTTTGACCTAAAAATGCGTGTGTTATAGCAAGACATTTTCGATGAAATCAAGCGAAACTCGTATACACTAATACGTTTGAATTTTTTGTGTTACGTCAGTTCGAGAAGTACTTAAAAGCAATGATTTGATAATAGGAAAAGTATAGATCAGAAACAAGAACATTCAATTTTGACCTATAAATGCGTGTGCTATAGTAAGTGATTTCGATGAAATCAAGCGAAACTCGTATACACTAATACGTTTGAGTTTTTCGAGTTACGTCAGTTTGAGAAGTACTTAAATGTCATGATTTGATAACAGGAAAAGTTTGGATAAAATATAATAACATTCAATTTTGACCTAAAAATGTGTGTGTTATAACAAGAGATTTTCGATGAAATCAAACGAAACTCGTATACACTAATACGTTTGAGTTTTTTGAGTTACGACAGTTCGAGAAGTTCTTAAAAACCATGATTTGATAATAGGAAAAGTATAGATCAGAAACAAGAACATTCAATTTTGACCTATAAATGCGTGTGGCAAGGGATTTTCGATGAAATCAAGCGAAACTCGTATACATTAATCCGATTAGATTTTTGTGTTCCGTCAGTTTAAGAAGTACTTAAAAGTCATGATTTGATAACATGAAAAGTTTGGTGAAAAAATAAAAACATTCAGTTTTGACCTATAAATGCGTGTGCTATAGCAAGAGATTTTTGATGAAATCAAACGAATCTCGTATACACTTATCCGATTAAGATTTTCGTGTTCCGTCTGTTCAAGAAGTAGTTAAAAGTTATGATTTGATAATAGGAAAAGTTTGGTTAAAAAATAAGAACATTCAATTTTGACCTATAAATGCGTGTGTAAGAGATTTTCAATGAAATTAAGCAAAACTCGTATGTACTAATTTGTTTAAGATTTTCGAGTTCGGTCAGTTCGAGAAGAACACAAAAGTCATGAATTGATAACTTAAAAAGTTTGGCTAAAATCTAATAACATTCAATTTTGACCTAAAAATGTGTGTGTTATAACAAGATATTTTATTTGAAATTAAGCGAAACTAGTATACACTGATTCGTTCGAGTTTTTCGAGTTCCATCAGTTCGAGAAGTATTTAAAAATCATGATTTGATAATAGGAAAAGTGTAGTTCAGAAACAAGAACATTCAATTTTGACCTATAAATGTGTGTGATAGCAAGTGATTTTCGATGAAATCAAGCGAAACTCTTATGTACTAATCTGTTTATGATTTTCGAGTTTCGTCAGTTCGAGAAGTACACTAAAGTCATGATTTGATAACATGAAAAGTTTTGCTAAAATATAATAACATTCAAGTATTTAAAAGTTATGATTTAAAGTAAAACTCGTATATACTAATCTGATTGAGATTTTCGAGTTTCGTCGGTTGTAGAAATACTTAAATGTCAAGATTTGATAATAGAAAAAATTTAGTTAAACAATAATGACATTTAATTTTGATCGTATGCTATAAAACAAGGGATTTGGTTTGATTTTGGCTGAAATCAAACCAAAACCGAAGTAGAGTGGAAGGAAGCCCAGTTTTGTTGAAAATGAAGATCATGAGGTTTATACAAGACACTTGAAACATGTCTCAATCGTCAAAAATTCATATAATGTCCTGCGGGCTTTTGAGCTTGACATAGCAAGCGAATAGTTGGCGCCAAAACTTGGTAGTTGCAGAAGGAAATGAAAGCTTCGTCGGCAACAGAGCTAGCGAGTCGAATAAGCCGAGCTCTGATCTCCGCTTCCAACAACACAAAGCCAACTCGCTCATGGAACCCTTCCCTCGAGAACCTCCTCCACCGCCTCGGCTGCCGCGACTCACTGAGTCCGCAACTCGTCGCCGGAGTCATCGACCCTTTCCTCCTGAACCACCACTCCCTCGCTCTCGGCTTCTTCAACTGGGCTTCTCAGCAACCCTCCTTCTCCCACACCTCCCTCACCTACCAATCAGTCCTCAAGTCTCTCTCTTTTTCCCGCCAATTCAACACCATTGATGCTCTGCTCAAGCAGGTCAGGACCCACAGAATCTGGCTCGATGCTTCGGTATACCGCTCCGTGATTGCTTCACTGATCATAGGAAAGAAGACCCACAATGCGTTCTTGGTGTTCAGCGAGGTTAGGATTGAAGATATTGGGCATGAGATTTGCAACTCACTTTTGGCTGCTTTGGCTTCTGATGGGTATTTCGATCATGCCCAGAAGCTGTTTGATGAAATGACTCAAAGAGGTGTGCCTTTGAGCACAGCTGGTTTTGGTTTGTTTGTGTGGAGGTTATGTGGGAGTGGTGAATTGAGTAAGATTTTGAGTGTGGTAGATGAGGCTAGGAGGGGTGGTTCGGAGATTAATGGGTCCGTTGTGGCGCTTTTGATCATTCACGGGCTTTGTAAGGCGTCGAGAGTGTCAGAGGCTTTCTGGGTGCTGGATGAGCTGAGGAGGAGAGACTGCAAACCTGATTTCATGGCATATAGGATTGTTGCTGAAGGGTTTCGATGTGATGGGAATGTGGTTGATAGAGAGAATGTTTTGAAGATGAAGAGAAAGCTAGGGGTAGCTCCGAGGAGCGGTGATTATAGAGAGTTCATACTTGGGTTGATTTCAGAGAGACGGATATCTGAAGCAAAGGAATTGGGAGAAGTGATAGTTAGCGGGAACTTTCCAATTGAAGATGATGTTCTCAATGTGTTGATAGGATCAGTGTCGGCCATTGATCCTGGCTCTGCAATGATGTTTTTCAAGTTCATGGTTGGAAAAGCCAGATTCCCAACTCTTTTGACATTGAGCAATTTGTGTAGGAATCTAAGTAAGCATAGCAACACTGATGAACTGCTGGAAGTTTTTCAAGTTCTGTCTTCGGGTGATTATTTTAAAGATTTGGAGACTTACAATGTGATGGTGTCATTCCTGTGCAAAGCAGGAATGGTGAAGGAAGCCTATGGGGTACTTCCAGAGATGAAGAAGAAAGGGATAAGCGCAGATCTTACAACTTATAATTCTCTTATTGAAGCATGTTGTAGGGAAGATCTATTGAGGCCTGCTAGAAGGCTGTGGGATGAGATGTTTGCAAATGGGTGCAGAGGAAATTTGAAGACTTACAACATCTTAATTCAGAAGTTTTCGGAAGTAGGCCCAGTTGATGAGGCTCTAAGGCTCTTTCAACACATGCTGGGAAGAGAAGTGACACCTGATGCGATGACTTACACAATTCTGCTTGAAGGGCTTTGTCAAGAAACAAAGCTTCAAGCTGCTTTGGAAGTTTTTGACAAGTGTGTTGAACAGGATTTGATGCTTGCGCAATCTGTGTTGGGTACATTTATCCTCTCTTTATGCAAAGCAGGTAGGTACTATACACATGATGTACATTGGATGTTGCAGTTTCCAAAGGATTTAACTTTATCCCCCTACAATACATAAGCATTTAACTTTTTCATAAGCATTTTTTTTTTTTTTTGGTGTTAGTTCCAAGTGGTTTGGCTTGTTGGCTTGTTGCTTATGAGTTTGTGCTCTCTGCAGGTCTTTACCCTGCCGCTTCTGGGTTACTCTGCCGCCTCAGTTTTAATGTAGCACATTCAGATTCTCATGTAGTTCTGCTGAAATGTTTAGCCGATGCTAAAGAGATTCCGGTGGCAATTGAACACATTAAATGGATTCGCCAAGCTTCACCCTCCATGTTGCAAACCATTTCAAATGAACTAGCATCGGTTTCTTCTTCTCCAACACCAGAGCCGATTTCACAGTTGCTTCAAACAATTTAGAAATTTACAGGGCTCAAGCAATAATAATGCTTCCAAAGGAATTTCAGCATGTCAGGTTTATACACAGCACAGTGCTCAGATAACCAAAATAAGTTTCATTTGAATTCTGATTGTCTGCCAAAAATCTTTAGAATATGTCATACCATTTGACAGTTGAATCAATGCTTGCCTGGACGAAAGGTTCTACGCTATGCTGCAGAATGGCTCATATTTTTGGTACCAAAGCTGGCAATTTTGTTGGTGAAGTTCAAAAGAAGAGTACATAAATTTTACCAGTTTGGGCTGGTGCCATCAAAGATGTGATAAATTTGCAACGTGAGAATTACTTGTTTCATTGTCGAAGTCGAAACAAAGAGAGTAAAACGAACACAATTCATCAACATTTCTATGCTTCTATTGCTATGCTTCTCCATACAAAATTCAACATCTTGTTTACAACTATATATACCGGTCAACCACTGCAAAGCTTCAAGACTGCGTACCTACTTTTGATTCAGAGGACTGGAAAGGACAATTGGACAACTATACATCTCATGTTAGCTGCTGTACATTTGGTATACCTGAGAATAATAATATTAAAACATATCTCATTCTGGCCATGTCTCACCAAGCATGGTTCCATTTCGTCAATCATCAAGGCGATGGATCTCACCCATCATGATCCGGGTGCTGGATACCTTAAAGCCTAGGAGAGTAGGATCGATCTGTCTTCCTTTCTTGCCTTTCTTCTTGCCAGTTCGGCCCACTTGGCCACCTCCATCAGATGACTCCATTGCACCCCTGTTATCAGCCTCTGGAATAACTGGTTTCTTGAGCACATCCATGAAGGATGTCTCGGAGACACCAGCATCACTGTAAGACGAAGTCCTCCTGAACTGTGCATGATTTTTGCTAGTTGCTAGAGATTCAGAGACCGGTATGGCAGCAGGTTTTCCTTCAGAAGTTCTGAGGCTTGTCGAGCTTCTTGGCTTAACAGGTAGAGAGAGTACAGACTCAGACAAAACATCCTGGGAAGATAACACGCGGCGTCTCGATGTAGCACTGTCAAACCCTTTGGTTGTAGTAGAAGGCAGTCTGTCAATGGAGAATCAAGAATACATTGATTAACATCTGAAACATGCTACAGCATGTAATATCATTTCTCCTTAAGGGGTTCTAAATGCAAAAAATATTTTACTTCTTCCATTGCTGACAGAGGACCAAACTGATTAGACATAGTCAGCCGGATCAGAGAGTACCAAGAATAATATAGATATACCACTTTTAGATTAAAGACCAGAGTGCATCAATGGCCAATGCTATCTTCAACCAGAAAATTCATTCTCACAAACATATAACATATAATATTACACGTCGAAAGTAAAAAACATAAGAATCTACCTTCCATCATGAACATCTTCTCCAAGTGATTTATCTACTCCCATCTCAGAGCTGTGAAAACCCCCACATCCACCTGAACCATTAGAAAAGCTTCCTACTCAGTTTAATTTTTTTTTTTTTTAAAAGGGATTACCCAAGATATAAGAATATTTCAAAAATTACCAGCGCTGCTCAGTGAGCTATGCCTGCTATGGGCATTACTAGGTAGTTCCTCGCTATCAATGGCTGTGTTTTGTTGCTCCACCATGTTGCCTTCATGAGGAGTATCCCTGGTTCCTGACAAGAATTGAGGGTCCATAAATGCTCTAGAATCAGATCTTCTTGCCAGATTACTTGGTTGCTCGTTCATACCATAACTACCCAACTGGTCTTGCAGTAAGATGCTATAATTTGAATTATGTGGGCCTTCTGTGAAGGAGTTGTTCATACCAACTGACTGATCTGGAAGAACATTAAAAGGAAGATGTACGGAGCCTCCCTGACCTCTGGAAGATAGAGATCCACGCTCATCAATAGAGGAATTAAGCCGATATTGTTCGTGCACATCTAGATCTTGTCCACATATGTTTGCATTTGCAATATCCAAGTTCATCCCATGAGAACCTGCAGGAACTGAGAACCTATCAAATTCCGTAGGGTTAGGTTCATAGAATCCTCCCTGAGGTCTCTCCTGAGAGGCCCAATTCCAATTGCGATGGCTTAGTTCCTGTTCATTGGATGGAAACCTCTGCTGTTTCTGGTAATTTTCTGAAGAATTATGTCCCAACATGTGAGCCCGGTGATGCCCAGCAGGATCCCTCACAAAAGGACCTGCTTCATCTGCAAACCAAGGCCCACCAATACGCCTTTCCCCTTCCATCTGCTGCTCTCTCAATGCCATAGATATTTGTTGTGCCTGCAACTCTTGTTCATTAAGGCGGAGTGGCAGCTCTGATGTGTTCCTATTCCCTAGCTTGGCCTGAGATATGAGGTCAAAAAAATCAGCATGTACTGGGAGGGCACCCTCGCCCACAGTTGCCTGGATGATCTGCTCAAGCAAGGGATTGTGCCTTGATGAATGAGATACATGGTGCAAATCATTTGGGTGTAACTGATCATGAAGGTTGGCTCGTGTAGCATCCATCTTCCACTGCTCATAACTACCAGGCATCTGTTGACTCAATAACTGTTCAAGGAGCAATTGTTCGGCTTGGGACTGCTGGTGCTGCGGCAAATTTTGGTGATGGCGAAGGTTCTGCTCCAATTGGTGCTGAGGCTGAAGCTCCAATTGATGCTGCTGTTGCTGAAGCTCTAAGTGACGCTGCTGTTGCTGAAACTCCAACTGCCTCTGTTGTTGACGACGCTGCAGCTGCTGCTCCAGCTTCCGCTGCTGCTGAAGCTCCAAATGGTATTGCTGTTGCTGCTGCTGCTCCAACTGGCGCTGTTGCTGTAGCTCCAACTGGCGCTGTTGCTGTAGCTCCAACTGGCACTGCAGCTGAAGCTCCAACTGGTGCTGCTGCTGAAGGTGAAGTTCCAACTGACGCTGCTGCTGTAGCTCCAACTGGCGCTGTTGCTGGAGTTGGCGCTGCTGTTGAAATTCCAACTCGTGCTGCTGCTGACGTTGAAACTCCAGCTTCCGTTGTTGCTGAAGCTCCAATAAGAGATGCTGCTGCTGTTCTTGACGCTGTAGTTCTATTAGATGCTCCATGTCAGGCACCACTTGATGCATTGGGATATTAGGATTATTCAACCAATTAAGTTTAGATATGCCTCCCTCAAACAAGGTATCACTAAACTGTGCCTGATCATCCATGCCTAAAGACACATTGGAAGCTTGAGCAGATCGTATATGAGAGTTGCCTCTGAGCTCAGACATCAACAGGCCAAAAGGGTGTAACTTATCATCCTGGCAATTAGGCAGGTTACTTTCGGAAACTTCATCTGCAAGGGAAGGAACACTTGGGGAATTTGAAAATGAGCCCTGAATATCAGATGGAGGTCTCCTCAGAGGAAAATCACTGCTACTTTTAGGCCTTCCAGGATATACTATTTCTGTAAAACATAAAGAGAAGCAATTAGAGTCACAGTTATGACAGATGATGATAATATAAAGAGGAAGAGTAGATAAACACTGCATACCTTCATCTCTTTCAACATAATTTTGAAACCTTTGATTATCAAGGTACTGGAGTTCAAAGTTGTAACCGTTATTGCGTAATCTTGAGTGCAAATCATCACTCGAGGTAGGTTCAAGTCCAGATGAAGTCCAATGTTGAATATTTAGATTGTTAGACTCATCATAGTGAGGAGCAGTTTTCCTCTCTTCCAACATGCTTCCAACACCATCCAACGATTCTATGTTGGTAGGCAAATTGGAGTTGGAGACCGATCCAGATTGAGTTTTCAGATTCGGCATCATGTCACCGAGTTCTTGAAAAGGAGAACCATCAGGGACATCAGTCGAGCGCAACAGTAAGTCAGTTCCAAAAAATCCTTGATCAAACCATTGAATTATGTCGATCCCCAGGAAAGGTCCCTGGATGTTTCCTTGAGGATCAAGATAGCATAAACTTAAATCCTCAAATGAGACAACCCTTTCCAGATCTGCCTTCTCATTGCTCTTGACATGATCACTACTTGAGGCTTGCTGCAGAGATGGAATATGAAATGGTGTACTTGAATCAGGAAGCTGGCTACCAGACACAGTTATGACAGATGCTTCATAATATTCCGACATAGAATGCTTTGTGAGGCCAAAATCTCTCACATCATGGCATCCAGAAATTCTTAATTCATCAACATTATTAATGAGGCCATCAGTCTCCGTCGCGCTTGTGCGATCATAGTTCTTTGGAGCTACCAGATTCGATCCATCAGCGACTGCTGTGCCAATAGGAACTCTATGCCCGCCTTCAACCCCTTCTGGAAAAAAGTGTGGAAGTTTTTTAATACACGAAAGTAAGTATGAAATAGTATTATTAAAGGAATTTGAAATTTGCACTCCTCATTTTACAAACCAGACTTTTATTTCTTTTATTAGTTTGTTAAGTTTTGTCATAAGGGACATGTGTTTTGCCTCTTTATAAAAGTTTTAACAAAAAAGGGAAACGAGGAGTGTGGATTGTAAAAGTGGTGAGTGCAAATTTCAGTTCCCTTAATAAACATGGAAAAAGTACCCATCTTGTCAAGTTTCAAACCGAAAAAAAGAAATCAGAGTGACAAGGATCAACCTGTTTTCCTTACCATTCAAAGTTTGTGTTTGCGGGCCACAAATAGTTGAGACCTCTCCAGTAGATAGCGCATTTTCTTCAGACTGTGATGAAATCTTTTTATCTTCCTCCTTTTTTAAGGAGGCATTACTAATTCCTGAGTACATGAAAAAAAACCCCATGTCAAAAGAAACAAAAAGTTTATTAGGCAGGATCCAAACAAAATGCCAAAACAACAACCTTTACCTTCATCACTTAACACATTCTTTTCTCTGGAGGGACTGCATAGTACATCACTGCTGGTGATTCTTCCCTTCCATATATCTTCCATACCAGCCTGAATCACACACCAGACAGATTCCGAAGATGACAGAAACAAGTTAGTGATTGCATAAATGTCTAATACAAATTCTGGCTTCATCTAATGCATCCAAATGACAAACAACAGACAACAACAATTGATCGTATTGAACATTTGTTTAGAAGATACACATACATATATATACACACACACACACACTTAAATATATACTAGGAATATAATCAATATACCTCTTCATCTGCATCAGGTGCGACAAAAGCTAATGGCTCAATACAGCCCACTTGGGTTATTGGAGAGACATGCTCCATCCCTTCAGGCACAATATCGAAAGTTGATTCTATCTTTTGGTTACGATAAATATCGAGGAGCTTTCCCCTGGGGTAACGATACTTCTCAGTAAAGGGGCCAGCTTTTCCCAACACACTTTGATTTTGATCCAGAACAGACCCAATAGTAGATATAGAGGAAGGTCTTCCAATCTGTACACTACCACTAGTATGGGACCTCCCTCGTCCAGAAGCAAATCCTACTTTTTCCACCTGTCCTCTGGCCATCCCAAATCCTGGTGCGGCACGGTATGGTGCTGGCCCCCCAGACTGAACCTCCATGCGATGACGTGGCCTCCACTTATCGCGAGAATCACCATCACGTTCAGGAACTGCACGATTGCTACTGACAAGAGACTGCTTGTCAACATGAGCATCTTCTCTCTCAAGATCTGTTTTCTCTATACGAGAATCCTTGTCTTTATCTTCAGGGCCCCACCTTGATGACCATTTATTGTCTCTCCGCGATTCATGCCAGCGGTCAGAAGACAAAATTTTATTCTCAGTAACATCTCTAGTAGACGGGCCACCTGCTCGGTGATCCTCTGCTCTATTCTCAGTAATATCCCTAGTTGAAGTGACTCCTACACGGCGATCTTCTTTTTTGCGATCCCTCCTGCCAAGTAAGCCAGTTTCTCTCTCCTCCTCACGCCAGCGACGGTTAACATCTAAATCAGGTGCATTCCTCCTCCAATCTTTTCTGTCCCGAGAGCCATCTGAACGCCACACGTCTCTTGTATTGGAATCGGTAGAGTTACCATGAGACAAAGACCCTGGTGCATGGATTTCCTGCCAATTTTTATCCGAAGATCAAAAAATAACATAAGGCAAAAAGAGATTTATAATCGTTTCCATCATCTATAACCAATTCTTCATACGGAAGACATAATATACCAACATTATCTTCGCTCTAACATTGGGTCATACAGATGATTTCAAACATGCCCAGAAAATAGACACAACTGGCAAACCAAATTTCCAGTTATTACCTAAACAGTTAATTTATTGTCAATAGTTTAAAAAACTTAGTAACATGATTAATGCCTAACTAATGCCTTGGACTATAACAAATGTCCAATGCACACACCCTCACCATATAAACCTGCATAGCCTGGCTTACTATTTCATGTACTTGTTGAATATAGCATACCAAACTACAAATAAAAGCACTTCTAGAAGCTCTAGTTAAAATGAACATACCCCTGATGTTCCACTTGCGAGTGGCTTAGCATCAACTGCCTTAGCATGCAGCCATTGAGGAGACAAAGGTATGCTGCTCTCAGATGCAAGGTGATCTGCAATTAAATGCGTAATAAATTCATAAACGCCAGGCACCCACTATTTATTAGAAATAAATTATATTACTAGCTAGTAGGTGAGCACTCTCGCATATGGAAAAACACTACAAGCATAGAAAAGCGCAAAAGCCACCTTTTGACTCATCAAGTGACCCTGTTAGAGCCTTCTCCCCAGCATTTCCTTCCGAGGCTTCATCTAGCATAACAGAAAACTCATTGCTTCAAAAACGAAAAAGATGTATATATTCTCAAATTCATCACAAAGCAGACTCTATAACTGGAAAACAAACAGTCAGCAGTTCAAGATGACACAAGACCATCGACTCAAATCAAAGAATTCAAAACATTCAGAGTGCAAACCACATAGCAACGACTCGGTGAGCCAAACAGTTGAATCTCCTAGTAACAGAAGAAGCACATTGCAAGTAAACGAGAGCACGTCTTCAATTCCAACAGAATTACACTAAATTCCATCTTCAATTCAAAAGCGAAAAAGAAAAAAAAAAAAAAAAAAAAACCAATAGCGACATCCAGAAAGCTCTTAATCCAATCCAAGCCCTAATTCAAAACCGGCCGGAATAACAAAAATTTCAAAAGCATAGAAACAACGAGAACCAGAGACAGATTGGAACGGAGAGAAAGATCTAGCGAAGAACGGAATAACAGGAATGAATCGAAGGCAATGGCGGAGAGATAAGGACGAACCTGCTTTGGCGGAGGAGGAGAAGATCGCCGGCGAGGGGAGGAGATCTTGAGGGAGACTGAGTTTGCCGTGGGCCATCAACACAGCGAATCGAATTGCACGAATTTCGATGAGGAATTCAAAAACGTAGCAAGCTCTCTGCAGGAGGGGGAGGGATTTCTAGGGTTTGGGGAAAATGAGAGCAAGATACAGGTCGCAGGGGAAAGAGAGGGTTTGGGTTGGTGAATGATCAGAAGAGAGAACTGTTTTTGTGGAGAGACCTTTGCGAATATCTCCTCTCCTTCTATTTATTCCATTTCCGTTTTTTCAGTTTTATTTACTTTTTTTCCTCGATTATTTTTGTTTTTTCTTTTACCTTAAGATGAACTGTATAATGCTATTTTGTTTTTCTTTTGTTTCATATGATTTTCCGCATCAATTTCAAACGTAAACTACTAAACTAGCTTCACAAACTAGTTAGGCTGAAGGAGGTAGGAAGTAGGAACGAGAAGACTGCATTTCGTATATATTATCGCATCAATGAAAGAAGGCTCAACGGCTCATCAAGTTTCTCCTCAAATTTCATATACTATGCTAACATGGCACCTCCTTGAACAAAGGAGCTGTCAACATAGAAAGAGGGGAAGAAATGAATTCATGCAAAAATGGAAAAACACTACATGGTATACCAAAGGCATAAAAACTTGTCTATTAAGTCTAACAAAATTTCAGGAAATGTGTGTCTTAATACCAAATCTCTTTAACCAAAGCTGCATTTGATAAAAGGAAACAATATCTCTGATACAATACGAAAACCAGTTGATACTCAGAAGCACAATTTAAGTGAACCACAATACACCGTGACCAAAATTAAGTCATTCTTTGAGCAGCTTCTTTTGCAAGGAGCCTCTCCTTTGCCTTGGTCTTGGCCTGTGATTTGGAACCCATGATGCCACCACCCCACTTCTTCCTGTATTCCTCATACTTGTCATTGAAGTTGGCCTGCGTTGCAAGTGAAAAATCAAACAGATTACACAAAGCAATCAACAAATGTTATTTTCATTCTGACAATTGAAGGTAATCAGAACAAATTCACGGAAACACCCACCTTTATAGCCTCCAAGACCTTGCTGAACTCCATTTTATCTTCATTCTTGACTGTTGTCAAGCACAAAACTGAAGCAGTTTTCTGGTGAACAATCTGGCAAAACAGACAAAAAAAATTAGTTCAAGTAGCCGTGGAAAGACAGAACAAAAAGACAATACATAAATTTGAGGAGAATTACCGCTCCCAAGCGTGCTTTGCCCTTGACAATGCAGTAAGGAATTTCCATCTTCCTGCACAGAGCAGGGAGCCATACAACCAACTCAATTGGATCAACATCATGAGCGATCACAACAAGTTGGGCCTTGTTCTGCAGATAGAGATTTTATAGAATATGTCACTCAAACGCATTATCAATTATAAGAAAATACAACATTAGTAGAAGGTACAAAATAATACCTGCTCAATAAGGTAGGTGACATGGTTGAGACCATACTTCACAACAATAGGCTTCTTGTTTTCAGCAGTTTTCCCTTCAGTTTCTGCTTGTGCCCTTTTCAGAAGACGCTCCTTCTTCTCTGCTTTGTCTTCAGGCCTGTACTTCAGAAGCATCTTGAACAGGCTTGTAGCTGCAGGCAAGCAAAAAAAATTGATATATCAAATTGACCGGCCCATACAAGTCAAACCAACATCAACCTTGCTCTCCACAAAATCAAGATGAAATAGAACACGCATTCAAGATTATAACCACCGCATCAAATTCACATAAACATGTTTAACAGTCTCCTTCAACTTTAAGAAGGGCATAAAACAGCAAACAAACTTTGGATAGAGAAAGCTTGTTAAGTATCTAGCAAAAGCATTGAACTGAATAACTATATTGTCAATAACTGAAAAACTATATTGTAACAGGTGTATAACACAAGGATCAGACAAAAACTCGCAATCTAATCTATGTATAAAATATAAGGGATTAACGCACCGAGGTTCTTGTCAAGGGTCTTGGTGAACTGGTTGAGAGCTGGTGGGACCTTGAGCCTCTGCTTGAGGATCCTCTTCTTCCTCTGAATCTGAACAGCCTTGGGCCATTTGACGAATCGGGTCAGATCCCTCTTCGGTGGCAATGCCCCTCCGATCCCGAACTGCTTCGGACGCTTCTCGAAGAGTGGGTTCACCACCTTCTCCTGTCAGACCAACCACCCAACGCAATCAGTACATAACAACCGCAACCACCAAATCTTACAAATGAAAAATTGAAACAGTCAAAACAACATATAGAGAAGCAGAGAGTGAGTTACCGGCTTCTTCTTGGAAGCTGCGACTGGGAGCTTGGCACCTTTCTTTGGACCCTGAAACGATGAGGTTAAACAAATTGAGATAGCAGAACAGAATATTATAGGTGTTACAAAAGAATAAAAAAGAAAGAGGAGAGAAGATGAGGAGGCGGCGGTGGTGCTCACCATTTGCGGCAGCTGCACTCTTCAATTTGCTGGGGAGAGACTGAGGACGGCGTAAACCCTAAATGACCTAAATGAAAACCTCGGGGTCTGTCTTTCGTTTTTATACTAGGAAATTGAGTCTGTATGCGGGCTGGGCCTCGAGTTCGTAAAAGCGCGACTGCCTAGCCCAGTAACAAACAATAGGCCCAAATTTAGGGCTAATTTGTTATTGACGGGTCGGGTCGGGGGTCCACAATGTAAAAGGCGTTTCTTCTCACTGCGTTTGCTTGAAGTAACGAGGTAGACGAAACCAGCAGAAACCAACAAACTTGAGCTCTGAACTGATCATGAACAACCGCAAAGTCGTCGTCTGCGACAACGGCACCGGAGTACTACTTCTACCCTTTCTAACTCCCATGACTTTGATCCTCGTCATTTCCGAACAATTACTTCATCCTGTTTCGGTTTCTGGCTTCTGTTTTAGATCTGAATCAATCTGTGTTCTGGGCTGATTTGCAGTACGTGAAATGTGGGTTCGCCGGAGAGAACTTCCCGACATCGGTGTTCCCGTGCGTGGTTGGAAGGCCATTGCTTCGCTATGAGGAATCACTCATGGAACAAGAAATAAAGGTCTGAACTTTCACCACTCTTTGACTTAAAGGTTGGAAATTTAGTGTGTTGGCTCTGAAAAGATCATGTATTGATTTTTGTTTACATGAATTGGTGTAGGATATTATTGTTGGTGAAGCTTGCGCGGAGTTTCGACACCAATTGGAGATAAACTATCCGGTTAACAATGGCATTGTGCAGAACTGGGATGATATGGGACATATCTGGGACCATGCATTCTACAGTGAGCTCAAAGTATACTTCTTGCTGCCTTTCGTTGTTTTTGGCAATCTTAAATCTTATAGTTTAGTTTCAATAGTTGTTAACTCTGATTGGTATTGTTTGTCAACAGATAGATCCTACTGAATGTCATATACTACTCACAGACCCTCCTCTCAATCCCTCAAAGAACCGCGAAAAGATGGTCTGTTTTGCAATTTCTTTATCAGGCAGTAGCTAGTTTGGTTAATTTATGTGTGCAATGTAATGAATTATTATTGTTGGCCTCTCATGATTTGGCTTGATTCTATGTTTCAGATCGAGACCATGTTTGAGAAGTACAATTTTGCTGGCGTTTTCATTCAAATTCAAGCTGTTCTGACACTGTATGCCCAAGGTGCTTATAGAGATGAGTAAAGGTTAAATGTTTATATTGCTGTTCTTAGCCCAATTCATTTGTTCGTCCTATTTTTATTCGTATAAAAAGGCATGTCTTTTCAAATGCTGCACTTTGAGCCCCGTGGAAGTGGAAGCGCTTAGTTTTACTTGCTAACAGGATGATTTGTTTAAACTCTCCTTTTTGACATGTGCTTCAGCATTTTGTCTTTTCTGCAGGTTTGCTGACAGGATTGGTTATTGACTCTGGTGATGGAGTTACTCATGTGGTAATACCTGAATACCAACTTTGACATTATGAATTAGGAGTTTCTGGATCAGTTTTTGTAGTGTATCACTTTTTAAGTACATATTTTAAGTTGATTACTCCTCAAAAAGTGCAAAAAAATAGATCATTTAGTAAACCGTTGGCCTCAAATCTATACTATATCTAAATTATATTAGCTTCAACACCCCAGGTTCCAGTTGTTGATGGCTACTCATTTCCTCATCTTACAAAGCGAATGAATGTAGCTGGCCGGCACATAACATCGTATCTTGTTGATTTGCTCTCACGGAGGGGGTGAGAAGCAACTACTTGTAACATAGTAACATCAATATTGTTTGATCTACTTTTTGGTTATGTAGAGAAACTAAATTGATCTGAAAACTTGTACTGTGTTTTAGGTATGCAATGAATAGGACCGCGGACTTTGAGAGTGTTAGAGAAATCAAAGAGAAGCTCTGCTATATTAGGTAAACAAGTCTTATGCCCTATTTTAACCGTATGGAACTTATTGATTACAGTAAACATCATATGTTCCATTTGGTGCAGTTATGATTACAAAAGGGAGTATCAATTGGGACTGGAGACAACCATACTTGTAAATAATTACACTGTAAGTTGAATTCTCTTTGGTATCTCATTAGTGTTCAAACATTCATTACCAAAAACGTGGCGATTTTTTAAAACACGACTAGAGTGCAGTGGCTATTCTTCAAAACATTACTCAACTGTAGTGGCAATTTTTTGAAATAAATATAAATCTATCTTTCTCTAAAGAATGCGGGTAATTCTTCTTAGTTTGCAACTTTGCATTGATAAATTTACTTTCTGAATAATCATTGGTCATTCATTTATGTTTTGTTGTTTGGTTTTGAGTAGTTATAGTTTTGACCAACTTATTGACCTGAATTCACTGATATATGTTGGTATGATCAGCTGCCTGATGGAAGGGTGATCAAGGTCGGCACTGAAAGGTTCCAGGCTCCTGAGGCTCTTTTCACGCCTGTAATTTTCCAGTCTTCATGTCCTCTTTTCTGCATATTGTTTAATTTAAATTCTTCTCTAGTCAATTATATGTCATCTAGTAATTGTTCACTATCATCTCTTCAGAGTGATACTAGTAGCTGCAATGCTGGTTTTGGGAACCAAATTATTACAATTTGACGAGTTTGGAGGTTTTAAATTTCACAAATATTCTCATTGTACAGGAACTTATAGATGTTGAAGGTGATGGGATGGCTGACATGGTATTCCGCTGCATTCAGGAAATGGATATCGACAATAGGATGATGGTACTAATAGAAATTGCATTACAAATCAGCATGGATCAATTTTGTATTTGTTCGATGAGATTTGCAATTTGTCTATTAGTTGATTAAGTTCTAAATAAATATATCTCAAGTGTGCAAACTTTGTGTACCTTAAACTTACAATTGATTGAATTTTAAAGTGTAAGCGCAATTTGTTGTTTGCAGCTTTACCAGCATATAGTTTTAAGTGGAGGCAGCACGATGTATCCTGGATTACCCAGTCGGTAAAATCTTAAGTCTTCTTTGCATGACTTCTTATATGTAGTTTTTGTCAAGCAATATTCACGTGTATATCAAGTTTCTGTATGTTTGATATAGTAGGATGAAATCTAAACAATACTTTAGTCCTATCCTTGGTCATTTATTACTGTTTTCTTACATATGTATCAAGTATATAAAACATCACTTCCTCGGTAATATGAACCCATCTGCATTCTCACTCTCTCATCAAATGCATACGTGAATACAACTTATATCTGGATTCTCAGAATCTCAAGTATATGAGTTCCATGATCAATTTTTCAAGATTAAACCAAGTGAACTCTTTATCATTCTTGCACACTTCTGTTTTTCCTAAAATAAAACAGAAATGTGAATTAGATATTGATTAAGTTCTGATACTACCTTTTGGTGTTTATTCAGTTTGGAGAAAGAAATTCTGGATCGTTACCTTGACGTTGTTTTGAAGGGTAACAAAGATGGATTGAAGGTATTATGTGTTTTGTGTCTAATAGACTTGAAAGGGGACAACCAGAGCTTTGAAGAAATATGAAAAAGTTTGATATTGAAGTTAAACTGAAATAACTTTGCTTAGCCTCCTTTAAAAAGTGCGGTGAGGTTGTCAGTGGTATAGCTTGGTGCACAATCATATTTATTTAAACATGAAAAAAGACAATAATTAGAGAAAATATCAAGTTGAATCTGACAATAAAAGTTATGTCAAATATTGTATTCCTCATGCTCTAATCCTTCAATCAACAGAAGTTACGATTACGAATCGAAGATCCTCCGCGAAGAAAGCACATGGTGTATCTAGGTGGTGCAGTCCTTGCTGGAATTATGAAGGTACATGTCATTGCTTGTTCCCTTCAGCACAGGGTAGGTCTGTATATGATGTCATCTAAGAAACTTTCAACGGGGTGGTTACTACATGCAGGATGCTCCCGAGTTTTGGATTACAAGGGAGGATTATCTGGAAGAAGGAGTTGCTTGTCTTAGCAAGTGTGGTCCGGCATGACTTTTCAAGGTCAGTTTGCCACCCACTGAGTTGTTTTCAGTAGTTGGACTATTGACAAGCAAAACAATGAGAGAGCAGGACATTATCATGTCAAATGGTGCTCTCAGTAGTACCACATGGCTGGAAATAGAGCGTAAGAATGTAGAAACTAATGGTGTTTGTGTGATAAGAATCAGCAAAAGCATTAGGAGTTGTATCTTGATGGCTGGAATATAGAACAAACAAAAAATGTAGAAATTATTCTGTATTTTATAATTTTTGTTTCTGGTTTGCCATTGTGTCTTCCAAGCTTTTTCTATGTAACAACTTGCGTGCACATTTACAGAGTTTTAAATTAAGTGATTCAAACGTGAAATTTCCATGCAGTTAACATTCTTTCTGTTATGCCGAGATCTTTCCGATGCGCTCCTGTATTTTGAATTCTGAGCATATCAGAGTTTCTAGTTTCTTCTTATGTGCAAAGCAAATTTAAGATTGTAGGTACCTTTTCTCCAGATACATGCAATTAAGACGTGGTCACAACAGTTCACCTATTATATCAACTGTAGAAGCATCTTCCTTTATGCAGATGAATTTGGTACAGAGAAACTGTTGAAAATTGTAAATGGATTAACTTAGCAGCTCATCTGTCAATAAAAGTAAACTAGTTTAAGCATAAAATAAAAATAAAAATATAAACCGACTTCCTTAGACAGAGGCCAGATATGTCTCCTTCATGCATGTCAGTGAGACAGTGACTGTATCCGTTTAAGATCAACCTAATACTTAACGAGACAAAGTTCGCTCTGTTTTCACTTTTTTCTTTATCACTTTCTGGACCTAATCTGATGATTACCAGAAATTGGCGTTTCCTTATTCATCAGTATATGAATCATTGAATCATGGTTATATCTTGTTAGACTAAGTAAGCAAGTTTTGGAGGCCAACCTCACCCATAATGGATTCTTAGTCTGGTAGGTTAGGTCACAGTACCAGTAACCTACTCCCACCCATTTTCAGTAATATACTAACAAGTTATATGTAATGGAAGACTGTGTCCAATAAACACCACCCCAATACAAGAACATCTGCAACTCCATATTACCCAAAATCATTTGTGTCATATATGAGCTATCTGATTTCAGATATCAGACACAACCACCTATCCCTTTCACATTATATTAATCTTCTCAGATAAGTAATACATCTACATTATAAGGAGGTCCCAGCCATTCACTTTCTATATTACAGCTTCTTAATTGAGATCTGAGCATTCCCTTCAGTCTTCTTCTGCTTGCAAACATGGTTTGTTTTCTCAAAAGCAAAAGATGCATGTTAATATTCATAAGTCAAACATATTGCATTTTTTTCATTCCACTTATCCATCGAGCTTCTGATTCTTACCAATCTTGCCTTTTGTTCTCAACTTTGTTTACATTGTGGTTCAGGTTGTGGAAGCTGGTGAGTCTGCTTCAATGAACAACTCCAATGGGAATGTGTTCCAACTCAGAGTGAAGCAAGGGGAGCCAACTCTGGTTTCCCCTGCAGAAGAGACAGACAAGGGTTTGTACTTCCTCTCCAACCTCGACCAAAACATTGCGGTCATTGTTCGAACTATATATTGCTTCAAGTCAGATGAGAAAGATAATAGCAAGGCAGGGGAAGTGATCAAGGATGCTCTCAAAAAGGTTCTTGTCCACTATTATCCACTTGCCGGGCGCCTCGCAATCAGCTCGGAAGGAAAGCTCATTGTAGATTGTACCGGAGAAGGAGCTGTTTTCGTGGAGGCAGAAGCAGATTGTACAATAGAAGATATTGGAGACATAACAAAGCCTGATCCAGAGACTCTTGGAAAGCTGGTCTATGACATTCCTGGGGCCAAGAACATACTAGAAGTGCCTCCTCTTGCGGCCCAGGTATGCAACCCTTTACCTCAACACACTGGATCATTACTATTCACCAAAATACAAAACTTGGTAACTTATTTCTTATGACATTTTAGGTGACAAAATTCAAATGTGGAGGGTTTTCTCTTGGCCTGTGCATGAACCACTGTATGTTTGATGGCATTGGGGCTATGGAGTTTGTGAACTCATGGGGACAAACTGCGAGAGGTTTGCCATTACAAGTTGCTCCATTTTTAGACAGAAGCATACTCAAAGCACGAAACCCACCTAAGATAGATCACCTGCACCAAGAATTCTCCGAGCTTATTGATGGCAATTCTAGCTGTAACTCTTCTGAAGTTAATGAGGACAAGATGCTGTATAGGTCCTTCTGTTTTGACACTGAGAAGCTCGAAAAGCTGAAAGCTAAAGCCAGGGAAGATGGTGCTCTTGACAAGTGCTCTACATTTGAAGCCCTCTCGGCATTTGTGTGGAAAGCTCGGACTAGAGCACTCAGACTCTTGCCTGAACAACAGATCAAACTCTTGTTTGCTGTTGATGGGAGGCCTAAGTTCAACCCACCACTCCCAAAAGGATACTTTGGGAATGGCATTGTGTTAACAAATTCAATCTGTGAAGCAGGTGAGCTGCTGGAAAAGCCACTGTCACATGCGGTCGGGCTTGTTCAAGATGCCATCAAGATGGTCACTGACGGTTACATGAGATCAGCCATAGACTATTTCGAAGCGACGAGAGCTAGGCCTTCTCTGGCATCCACTCTTTTGATCACAACTTGGTCTCGACTTTCGTTTTACACCACTGACTTTGGTTGGGGAGAACCTATACTCTCAGGTCCAGTGGCTTTGCCGGAGAAGGAGGTGATCTTATTCCTGTCCAATGGGACAGAGAAGAAAAACATAAACGTGCTTTTGGGTCTTCCAGCTTCTGCCATGGATGTCTTTCAAGAACTGATGAATATCTAGATCAGCAGCCACAAGTGTCTTTTTTTTTTTTTTCCCCTATGTAAGCTATTAATTTTCGTGATTCACTGCTACTTGTAACGTGATTGTTTCTCATGGACTACTGTTATGTCCATGAAATTAATGATTGTTCTTCGTGGGTGCTTAAAATAATAGTCCTGGTATTTGTTCTGTCTACTTATGTTTTGTCCATTACAAAAATAAAACAGATTCAAACTATCAATGTTAGAGCTATCAAAATGTTCCTAGACGATATAGGAAACCGAACTTGGCATACACTACTCCTCCATACTCTTAGAGGCTCAATCACACGGTTTACTCCATCAATCTCTTAGAGGCTCCAGAATGGCATTCACAGTACTCATGTGATACATGGCGCCATGTTTTACGTTTGGAAGAATCA
This sequence comes from Fragaria iinumae, assembly GCA_009720345.1. Classification (NCBI taxonomy): domain Eukaryota; kingdom Viridiplantae; phylum Streptophyta; class Magnoliopsida; order Rosales; family Rosaceae; genus Fragaria; species Fragaria iinumae. The sequence continues at coordinate 42,476,093 of CM019122.1, forward strand.
TATACTTGAAGAATGCTCTACGGTCTACATGCACTTTGAACCTAAGACAAACTCCAGTTGGTACAGTCCAAAGTTGTTGGACTAAATTAGATGGACTTGTGTAATATAGGGACTTCTCTCTCACGGGACATGTGGCTAAAGAACCCCTAAACTTGTAAAGGGTAATTTAGGAATTTGAACACCGACCGCTCTTGTAATATCTAAAGCCGATTAGCGGAGAAGCCCCGACTCAAAGGAACAACCCCGTTAGACTTGGAAGCTTTTGTCTTTTGTCTCCGTGGTTTGGGAGAGAATCCGAGTCCGACCCCGAACTCAATTTGGTACCAAACCCTACTTTCAAGACACCCAACATTGATTCCATGGTACAAGTCCTCCTGCGAGCTACCACAACAGGTGAGGTCACCCCTCAACAGCTTTAGGGCTTCTAATTCTTACTGTTTCTGTTTTCTGTTTCTGTTAATTTTAACTCTCTCTTTGTTTTGTTATCTGAAAATTTTGTCTGCTTCAAATTCGAATTGCTGTTATGGCTTACTATGTCCAGGTAGTTTGGGATTGATTGTTTTATTACCTTTATTAGAGTATTACATTCAGTATGTTTAAATTCATGAGACGGAAACTGCTATAAACAATTGAAACAGTTGAGGTTTGTAGGTTGCGCATTGGTTTTGAAAATTTTAGAAGTCTGTGAATTGGGTTTGTTTGTCTTGGCTCTACAAAACTTTGCATAGTTGAAGGCGTTTCAATGACATTGTTCTTGGAGTGTAGAATGACAGTGGATAATCTATCAGGTCTGCAAACGGGATTAAATTCAGGAATTTTTTGGGTGGTTTATGTGTGGTCGTGTGGAGAGACGTCTGCAAATTGACTGGAAATCTGTGTTCCAAATTTTGAATCTTTGGTACTTAAATATCACTTAGAACGAAAATATTGTGTTTTCTTGTCTTTGCATAATGTTCTTAGGTATCATATCTTCTAGGCTTTTTAAAGGCATGTAAGATCCAATTCCAGATACATAGTTTATTAGTTCAAGTGATGCTAAACTTTACAGTATTGTTCCTCTTCATCTTACCACAGGTAGAAATTAATTGTTTTGCTGTTTGATGAAGGTTTCTCATTGTAAAGCTCTGAACTGCAATCATTAGCTAGGCCAACTCTTGCTGGAGTCATGGGAAGCACATTCAATCCTCAGATTTTAGTGGAGAAGCTAGCCAAGCTCAACAGCTCGCAAGCGAGCATAGAGAGTATCCTTCTGATGAATCATATGCAAAGCATTGTCTACTTTAGCCTTTTATTTTATAGGTTTAAATTTAGATATTTTCTGCTTATTCTGACTTAACTAGTGTGTCAGGGTCTCGTGGAACAAACTATGACCCTTTTGTTTTTTGAAATCTCCTATGTAACTTTGGAATTTTTGTGTTCCTATGAGGATTGTTAAAGGGAGTTTTGCAAACCATTAGCAATCAACAATTTCAATAAATTTTCCTAGTCTGGTTTTGAGTTTCTTTAGCTGTTACTCTGTACTTTAGTTGATTTCTCTGTTGATATTTTCAAAACTAGCAATTCTTGTTTCCCAACTTGAGCTTTTGAATTTCTGATTCTTTTCACATATGTTGCAATGATTGTCGTTAGTTTTGGTGTCAGTTACTTTGTGGCTTCAATTGGTGGGTTTCCTTAATTCAAATTAAGCTTTGTCACATTGGTGCATTTTCCATATGAATAAAGCAAGGCAAGTTGTTGAAACTTGGGCCAGGCAGTTTCATTCTTCTCCGCGCGAACAAAGATTGGCTTTTCTGTATCTTGCAAATGATATTTTACAGAACAGTAGGCGAAAAGGTGCAGAGTTTGTTGGTGAGTTCTGGAAGGTTCTTCCAGATGCTCTTCGTGATGTAATTCAGAGTGGAGATGAATTTGGAAAAAATGCAGCACAACGACTGGTATATCACTGTGCAAACTGTTTATCTTAAACCACTTGATGGAAGGCTTGTGCAAAATAGAATTTAATGATGTAGAAAATATGTTTTTTTTTTTTTGTTTAGACTTTTCGTCTTCACTCCGTTTTACTTCAAAAATTCAGAATGAGGATATGCTGATGTTGTTGTATTTTCTCTTTTAGATTAATATTTGGGAAGAAAGAAAAGTGTTTGGTTCTCGTGGCCAAATTCTAAAGGAAGAATTTGTAGGAAGGCAGGTGGAAAATAATAATAGAAATGGGAAGCATTTGGTGGTTAGACCGGTAATTTAGATTGCACACTTCTTTCTTTGGTTAAGCATTTTGCTGCAGTTTTTTATTTGATCTCTAATTTTTCGTATAACAGCCTGCTGGAACTTCATTGGACAAGATAGTTTCCGATTACCAAGCTATTTATGGCCAGACGGATGAAGACACTATCTTGAGAAAATGTAAGAATGCTATCAACTGTCTTGAGAAAGCAGACAAGGAAGTTGCTGGTGATTTCAATTCAGGTATTTTCCGCCCCTATATCTTCATGAGAAACTTTTAGAATTTGTAGATTTATGTTTGTGCATCTGTGTTTTTGATTAATTATTGCGCATTAAGTGGAAAGTAAAACTGTAATTAGTTAGTTTCACTCAATCGGGTTATACAGTATTTAGTAATATGAAACAATGCGATAGCAAACATACCTTCTCTAAACTTATTCGAAGAGTGGAAAGAGAAAATCAATGAGATCGACTTTTTTGGGGTGCAATCTTGGGAGGAAAGAGCTGGAGTAGTAGGTGAACTGACATAATAGTGGCCAATAAAAAATTTAATGGCATGTACTTGAAGTGTGTGTAGTATTATGTTTGCAAAGCTTGCTACTTGCCAGGAACATATATGAACAATTATGGTATATTGAAAACTGGGACAGCTATCTGGAAGACATGTTTGGGGTGGGGTACTGGGGATCAGAGAGCTCGTGGTGAATCTGGAGATGAGTTTTATTTTGGAATTTGAACTAAGAAGTGGAAGTTTTGGTATTTAGTGGTTTGGAACACCCGTTTGCAACCAATGAAAAAGTTTCATATCATGGTTATTTTCTCACTTTCCATGTATGGTATAGGCTGTTGTGTATAGATTCGTAGGTTGATTTTTGTTGTTTTTTCATATGTTTTATTGTCATAGCATGTTTTGTGGTTACAAACTTAAGCATAATTGATCATATAGTCATATAGATTGTAGCTGGAGCAACACGGATGCGTGATGTCTCAATGCGAAACATCCTGCAATTAGAAATGTTTTTATCACTTGTATGCTATTTTAAAAAGAGTCTAAATTTGCACTTCTATAAAGAGGGGGATTGTATGTTCAAATCACAAATACAAACAAGTCAAGTTCATAATTTAGTCTATGTATGGTGTGATTTAACTATCTTTTGGATTTGTTTTCCTTTTTTTTTCTTCTTTAAAAGTTGTTTGTCTTGTATAATAATTAATACAACTGTACTTGAATTGGCATCTTCTGCTGGAAGTTTGTTGTTCTAATTTCCTGTTTCGACTAGGGCAATTTCAAGGAGCTGCATTTGCAGAGGAAGTGCATGGGCAGCATGCTATTCTGAGGGACTGTATTGATCAACTAACTGCAGTGGAATCATCGAGAGCTACTCTTGTGTCTCATCTGAAAGAGGCTCTTCAAGAGCAGGTTAGTCTACTGGCTCTTGTCACGTTGAAGACCTTAAAATTGCCATTAACTGTTTTGTGAGTTGACATAGTTTTGTCATCAGGAAATCAAGTTGGATCAACTCCGAAACCAACTTCAGGTGTGTAATGCATGTCAATCTACTTGTGTAAAAGTAACATAACTATGTGGATATTTTTTAAACTAATAGCCATCAGATTGAATTTGTCTGTAAAGTATCATATTTTTAGCAAATAAAGACCTTAGGTTAGTTTGCCATATATGTTTACATTGCATTGCTAAGTGGGTACACTGTATGTATTGTTTTCCAGGCGGCACAGTCACAGTCAGAACAGGCCAGTACTTTCTGCCGTCAGTTAATGAGTAGCAGCAATAATTTGCAGCCAATAGATCAGAGCTCAAAAGAAGCTCATACCTCTGCAGCACCTCACAGCTTTATGGCGGTGGGTAGAGAGCAATCAGCTCCCGTAATGTACACACAGCAGGTCCCTTTTGCTGAAAAATCTGGTCAGGTGGAGGAAGATCCTCTCAAGTCTGCAGCTGCTGCAGTGGCAGCAAAGCTAACCGCATCAACAGACTCAGCCCAGATGCTCTCTTATGTCCTCTCCTCTCTGGCGTCAGAGGGTGTTATCAGCAATCCAGTTAAAGGGTCTTCTGGTGATTATCCATCTGAAAAGAGACTTAAACTCAATAGTGACGACCAATTGTCATCTTATGTTCCCCGGAGTCCTAACCCATCTGCATCTTCTCCCTTCTCACATTCTGAATCATTCCAGCTCAATGTGTCTGCTCCCAGCCAACAATATACTCCTACCGAGCCGCCACCTCTCCCATCATCTCCTCCACCATTGCCACCGTTACCACCAGTATCACAGTACCCAGTATCCCAGTATTTGCAGGCTCCAGGACCAACAACATCTGTATCTTTTACTTATAGCATAGCCCAGCCGCAGACATCAGCAGTGCCTGGTTATACACCAGTAGGAGGAGCTCAAGTGAATGGTCTTCAACCTTTGATGGCACCGGCAAATCCTTATCAGAGTTTCCAAGGATCAGATGGTAAATTCTACAGCCAACAATCATCCATGCAATTGGCACCAATGTCTAGGCAATGAAATTCTCAGTTTCAGAAGGAAGGAGGGCTTTTGCTGAAGTAGATAAGCACTTGGGTGTTACAAAGTTTTTGAAGGTTTCCATTTTCTTCCTGGGGAGGGAACTTGATTGCTTGTGTGCTTCTGATTACCTAGCTAGCTAATTAGATTTGCACATAGTAAATGTCTGTAATTTGTATTTTCTGAAGTCATTAATTTGTGGATTTAGAAGCTCCTCTGCCTGTTGACCGGAGAATAGGATGATAATGCAGTCGCCTGAGATGGATGAGTTTAGACAGAAGACATAACTAAACAAGAGTTGCTGTAGTTTCTTGTGGACCTATATTCCATCTGTGATTGATTTCATTATATAGAAGTGATATTTTGTTGTTATAGAAATTTTATCAAGTATATGGGACGTTGGTGGCGGTGGAGAGACCATGTTTGCTCGAAAATCCGAAATAGACTGGCGGAAACGGAAAGAGAGCCACCATTGTCGAACGTCTAGTCGACTGTCTCATCTTCCTTGCTTTTCTGTGTGCAAATGGGAACACCTGGATATATTTTGGAATCATGGTAGTAGGCCAACCGCGACCATCCGGTCAAACTGATCAGCCACTTCCATTTCTTAGCCATAGTCGGTAATGATTTGTTAACCAATAAAAGGACTACATCCACATGTATTGGCTAAACCCCATCGGATAAGGAGACATTAGCTTTGTAAATTCAAACGCACGCCTCACAGTATCTCCTTGTCCTGGTTGTCACTTCACATGATGGCTTGGAAATGCGTAGTCTGTAATTCCTTCCAGACTTGAATATCTCATCACTCTCATAGATCAAGGCATCAATCACAATTTCAACTCCTAACTTAACTTTGGAACAGAAATGAAATCAAACAACAATTGTAGACAACTATATACCAACCGAATGAGATTTTCGAGTTTTGTCAGTTCGAGAAGTATTTTAAAGTCTTGATTTAATAATATAAAAAGTTTGGTTAAAAAATAAGAACTTTTAATTTTCACCTAAAAAAACTGTACACGTGCTATAGCAAGCGAACATCGTATAATTGTTAGTGATGAAAATTTTCATCACTAACAGTACTAATCCGAATGAGATTCTCGAATTCCGTCAGTTCGAGAAATACTTCAAAGTCATGATTTGATAATAGGAAAAGTTTGGTTAAAAAAAATAAGAAAATTCAATTTAGACCGAAAAAACCGTATTGTGCTATAGCAAGGAATTTTGTATGAAATCAAGCGACGATATCATATACACTAATTCAAATGAGATTTTCGAGTTTTGTTAGTTCCACAAACATACAGTGTAATCGATACGAATTGATGGAATACATGTTTAAAACAAATGGACAAGGTTTTGTTAGACATGAATTGACATAGTTCGATCGACTTCCATGGTGCGCACTACCACTGTCTCTCCGATCCTCTAATTCAACCCTCTGGTGGTAAGCAAAGACACATGCAAAAGACAAACATTACGTTAAACTCAAAACTTGATATTTAACGACCATATACAAGCTAGGTTGATTAATTTGCTAAACTCTGCGAGCAGATTAATGTATAAATGATTATTATCTATGTTTTCAGTTTCAGGGTCGATAACAGATTAAGCAAAATCCATGTAGACTGAAGGTAGCAAAGTAAGGCCACTGAAGAAGCGAGCAAGGAAGACAGACAAACCCTAGGCCAATGAAGAAGCGAGACAAAAGAGTAGAGGAAGACAGACATACCCCCTGTGTACCATGAACAAGAATTCTGACGCAGCTGGCTTAGGCATGAATAAGGTGAGACAGAACCACCGACAGATCCCAATACCAAGATCGGTACCACCCTGTATACAAAACTGTGAGAGAACAAACAAACAAATGTTAGTTATAGTTTTTGGATATTCATTTTTGTGCTCAAAGACTAACACAAACTAACAGCTTAGCTCAAGTTCCTAAACAGTAGCAGAAACAGGGGCATTGATCTTTGAAGCCCCCTAATACCAGAAACTGTTTAATCTGGTTTAATTAAAACGAAATTAACAGTAACAATACTATAAGGTTAGGCAGAAAGCATATCGATGAAAGTGAAAAACGACAAACAGTAGGCGAGGAAACAAGGGAAGAAAAAGCAGTCAACGTCGGGCTAACGTCATGGGCGCGCAACAAAGGCTGAGAAAAGCCGTCATGTCGTTTGCTTTAACGGCTCAAGGAGCTAAAGCTTATTAGTTAGCTCTCAAAAGTCGCATGTTTATATTAGCAGTAATTTTTATACCAATTAAATATTGCGTCAGATTTTGCTCTCGACGACGTTCGGCATACATCATCATCATCAATTCATCATCACCTTCTTCCTCCTCCATTGATTAAGCTCTCTGCTGGGTATCTGCTTCTGTGTACAGAAGATCAGAAAATGTTTGGCCAACTTACACAGTACGTTGCAGCTAGCTTCAATTACTAGCTGACCTAATTTCGCCGCACTTATTTTCTGTGTTCATGCCACTCCTCCGGGGACCCCTGTATAACGTATCACTACTTAATGCTGTGAATAATTTGTATACACTCGTTAATATTCCGCTAATTAATAATGTTCTACCTTCTTCAATAACCTACATGCAGCAGTACGTATATTAATTCGCCGCGCGCTTATAATGCCCAATCATTTCCTAGATTATATACACAAGCTGAACTTGACGGTGTCTCCCTTCCGAGAGTAATGCTTGTCCGGCGGCCGGTATCTTCTTTTTTATTTAATTTACAATATGTGTTGGTGAATATTGCCTTACCAATTAAAAGTTTTTAGAAACAGAACACCGTACCAGCCTAGATATATTTCCAAAACATATAAACATTAATTTATCGATCACCTTGTGTTTTATCGAAAATTCTTCTACGCACCAAGGTGCAAGTTAACCAAGTAACTAATATGCAATATTTTGATTCGGTTATTCACGTCGCATTATCATGCATGTATTCTAATACCGTTAACATAATTGAAACCTTAAAAAGTAGTCTTAAGTGTTTCCAACACATGAGATGAGGATATGAGGTCGAATAAGAGGTACATTTATTATGAGCGTTTAATTTGATCGGATCAAAAATGAAAATGAAAAGAATGAATTTAGGGTCTATTGTCTTCATTGGATCTTCGTATACGGTGATTTGAGAACTTACACATTAATGGTGCAAGTGCACCTTGGTGCGTAGAATCCGTTTTGTTTCTTAGTTTCTTGATGTATATATGGAAGTTTGGGATAACCCTAACAGATTATGAGAAACAGTGATAATTAGTATTTGAAATAAGGAAAAATACTCATTTGCCCAGCATTATGTGAGAGTCACCGGCTTTTCGATCACCACGACATGCATGTTGACATGTTCTGTGCTTCTATCTTCTCCCGCCTCACTAGCCCTAATCTCACATCTCAGTTTCCAAAATAAATACCCTAGCCGCACAACGGGAAGATTGTCCATTATTGATATTCCAATGCAAAGAGCCAAAGGCTACTATTAATCAAGCTATTAGTCTTGCTCACGTTTGGTTCGTGGCTCTTCAACAATAGCTAATAGCTAGTTAGAGTTTACAGTGAAGCTAGCTGGCTTAATTAAGAGTGGTTAATACATTAAGAATGTCTTTCTTCTTGGGTTAAGCAGATTAAGAATGTTTAATTACCGGTCAATTAAAAACCGTATAAGAAAATAGATAGACACCAATGGAGCAAAGGGACAAATGGTACAAGTCCTAAAAGCTAAACGCTAAAGCAAAGGAAGCTTGCATAGAAAAGGAGGATTATTTTGGTTGACGTTATGATATTGCACAGTGGTTCAGGCTCTAGCTCTCTCTCAGAGTCTCAGCACCCAATAAGGAGGGGCTTATTTAGCTCCTCGAGTCCTCGACTAGGATACCCCAGTAACCCACTCCCGCTTTATTTGCCCTCTGTTGGTTCAACCAGAAATGGTAAACTGATCGTCCATACACAAGTAGATATGCGTCGGGACAAAATTAAAGCCTGAGGATTCGATCACGCTCGATCTTGTTGTTACTTTTTACTGTATAGTCAATACAACCTTTTACGTACGTCTGAAAAATATATATGCAGGCAGCAGGTCTTTATTTTGAGCTTCCCTATTAATATTCGCAGTACCTACCCGACCGATCCATCGAACATCCCCCACCGTTGGATCAAACTGACAAACGGTACAGATCGATTACTTCAGCTCAAAAGAATTGATATTATTGACCAATGGATACAGTAGTATTGACCAGATTAACACAGAAGCAAAGATGCGTGTGGGGAGAGCAAGAGAGACAGTCTTCAGGGTTTTGATCTGATGCAGATGCCCAGAGCCAGAAGCATGCATGCATGCATGCATGTTTAGGCATTTCAATGCTTTGTATGCCTTTCCAGACCAACCCCCTATCTACCAACATACGGATCGGATATACAGCTACATCCGGCGTGGGTTACATTAATCCAGGCTCGGTGTACGTCTCTGTGACTGCATTACTCTGAAACTAGCTAGCTCGATCGTACGTACTTTTCACATACATACGTATACATGCAGTTGTCGTGTCTACGTACGTACGTTCACATATATATAGTTGTCATTTATATCAATCCATGTACGTATGTATATAGTTGTTATGCTAGCTAGTATTGTTGCAACTATACTGATATCCGTACACGTACTGCTGCACCATTCATGTACATCGATTTTATATCCATACGTACATTGTACATATATACATGGGTAAGGAGGAAGATTATTTACTCTTGGGTAAAAATGCCTAATTAATAACAGGCCAGGCGTACGTACGTACGTACTACGTAGCAAATTAAAGAGGGGTGTCGAGTATTTCTGACAACTGTGATTCAAAGCAGAATCGAATAATATCATTTTCTTTTTCTTCAATTCCCTCCCCCCCAGCTGCTGCTACCTCAGCTGTCTCTGGATCTTCCTCCCAGTCCCAGCTGCTTGCCCAGTTATTGCCCAGCTGCTGCACTGCACCTCGTATTAATGTACGTATTTACTTCCCCCCTGCGCGTATATATGCACGTAATAAATTAAAGCCGGCCATGCCAGCGACCCAAAGGCCTGAAACATACACCGAAGAAAACTTTCTTTTTTTCTTCTTAAAGGAACTTAATGTACGGACACTACGTCCCTTTTCAAGCTCTCTATCTCTTCTGCATTGCATTCGATCTCTCTGCTGCTTCGTTTTTCTTTAACATATTTCTGGGTCTGCGGGGGGTTTTAGGCTTTAGCTTTAATACCAGAACGCGGAAATTCATATTATTATGTTCCATGGGATACCAGAATAGTGAAAAAGTTGCTGCTACACGGTGAACATGCCGCGTACATGTCTAAGCATGCGTGCTGTAACCCATGAACCCTTAACATGTGCCCCACTTGCTCCTTATTCATATATATGCATGTTCATTTCATTTCTATAGAATTCTAGAAAATGTTTTACTTAATTACGATCGAATAAGCTTGTAATATATCGAAAATTCTTCTACGCACTAAGGTGTAGATGAACCGAGCAACTAAAATGCAATATTTTTGATTCGGCCATTCACGTCGCACTACATGCATATATTCTAATACCGTTAACAAAATTGAAAAAAAAAATAGTCCTAAGTGTTTCCAACTTAGAAGGTGAGAACCCGATGTCGAAGAAGTACTCTTATTATAGGCGTTTAATTTAATCGGATCAAAATGAAAATGAAAGAAAGAAATTTAAGGTCTATAGTCTTCATTTGATCTTCTCATACGGCGATTTGAGACCTTAAACACTTAAGTGCAAGTGCACCTTGGTGCGTAGAATCCGCTCCGGTAATATATACGTGAATGTTTCACGTTTCATTTGTTCCAAGTTAATTAGCTCAACTGTGTTCTCTATCTTCTATGTTTAAATATTTCAACTTGCCAATGATGATTCCGTAAATCATTCTCCGGTTTGTGATATACTGATATACATAGTCACATAATATAGAGCTAGCTTTATTCTTTTTCTCGATTAACAAATACATATGTGAGCATATTCTTGCTCCAATTATACTTGATCGGATTAATAATATATACGCGATGATAATGAAAACTAATAATGACATAATCCCTACATGGATATGGGAACAACAAGTAAGATACCCGAGTGTCTGCAGAGAGAGAAGTTGTTTTAGATCGATAAGAAGAAAAAAGACACCGCCCAAAATCATAGATATATACCGGGCATATAATCAAATTTGTATTACTAAAGCATCCCTTAATTAAGCAAGTGAATTAGCTACTACGTGGGGGTCCGATAGATCCAAAATTCGACCACATCCGAGATCGATTTGATCATTAATTCTAGCTACATGAATGTATCGAGAAAGGCACAGAGCTAGCTAGCTAGCTAGAGAGAGTAAACTGCGCATGAGGGGTTACGTCAAGAGAAGAAACAAAGGTTTTGTGACCGGCACGTTCTTAATTCTAAAATCAATACGAATCGCATAAAGCCTGAGCTTATTATTAATTTAGGGTTTTAGGAGGAGGAGGAGGAGGAGGAGGAGGAGGAATAGGACCGACAAGGAGGACGAGCTCAGCCGTCTATTAACCAAAGTCTCCTCTGAAAAAGCCTGACCTCATTGTCTCGTCTCTATCCCATAAAGCTTCCACCCTTATTAAACACCCTCCTCCAAATTAATTAATTATGATATTCCTTAATTACTAGCATGAGAAAAACCCCGGCCCGGCCCCCTCTCTCAATCTCTCTTGCATGCGCTGACGAGTGACGACCACATCAGACCACTTTCATTTCTTTATTCTCAACCCTACCCTTTAACGTCCCGTCCAAAATCGCTTCTATAAATACCGACCCTTCCTTCCTTCCACTCCTCACCATTATTCTCCATTCTTGCTTAGCTAGCTACTTAATTTCTTTGAGAGTTTGAGTCTTTAACCAAGAACATTACCTCTTCTTCTTCTTTAGTTTCTGACTTATCATCATCACAATGCATTACCAAACTGAGTCGTGGGATTCTTACATGGCTACAAGGAGCAGTTACAGTGATCCACTGGAGCGCATAGAGAGGATGGCGTCGGAGAGCGCGGTGGTGATATTCAGCATAAGCACCTGTTGCATGTGTCATGCCATCAAGAGGCTCTTCTGCGGCATGGGGGTCAATCCGACGGTGTACGAGCTCGACGAGGATCCCAGAGGAGGCAAGGACTTGGAGAGAGCTCTGATGAGCCTCATGGGGACCTCCAACGCCGTGCCGGTGGTCTTCATCGGTGGGAAGCTTGTCGGAACCATGGACAGAGTCATGGCCTCGCACATTAATGGCTCGCTCGTACCTCTTCTCAAACAGGCTGGTGCTCTGTGGCTCTGAGTGAGAGGACCACGTACCAGGTCTTTTTCATCAACAAAAAACTAAATGATCAGTTATAACACAGCAGAGTAAGCAAGGAATGCAGAGGATGAGGATTTCGGCGACACTAATCACTAATTAAGCAATGTCTCATTAGCTAGCTAGCTGGTAGTTCATAAAAAAATAATTTTCTATTTCTGAAATTTATTTTCTGTTTTCTAGCTTTTCCGGGATCTCTCTCTAGATTCTGGAAATGGGGTGTTGGGCTGCCTTTTGAGTACTGTTTTTATTGTTTTACCATGGGCGTTAGTTCAGTGAAATGTAACTTCTCCCTCCTCTGTATACAAGAAAAGTGTGGGGGGGAAAAAAGAAGAAGATGGGTTAGTTTTTCTTACATCAATTAATCTTCAGTGTTGTCTTTGTCACTGAATTTCTATTCTTGCACAGTTCCAAATTAATCACTACATGCTGTCTGTAACTTCCGCTTAGTCTTTGATTCCAAACCTCTGAGGCTTTAAGGAAGAAGAAGAAGCAATGCAATATTATATGATGCAAGACAATTTGCTAACTGATGGGACAGAAAAAGGAACAACGGCGTCGTTTCTGAACAAAACATAAAACACGCTGCGTCACTAACCACTATTCTTTTCCCAGTCTCGATTTGGTAAAGTAGCTAAAAGTGCAAGGAGAATCGTTTTTGCGCCGGAAATGTGGCAGTTTAGTTTAGTGGCCCTAATGAACTTGGAGGCAAACCTTGCCTTTTGCCTTTTACCTATTGAGGTGCATTTGCTCTAATGAACTTGACTGTAGCCGGAAAGAAATAGACCATAAATTGGCTGGCAAATGCCTTTTGGAGCAGCAAACGTTTAATTTCCAACGGTACGTGATGGTAGGCTCGTAGTGATACAAATTTTTAAGTAACCGTGAGTAGAAACTTGTAAATTTAACGCATGAGCGATTTATTATTGTCTTGTAAAAATAACAAAAGAAATGTTTCAATACATGTTGTATCAGTGACGCAGTATCAGTTTCCTTGATTTCCTAGGATGAACAAGCTAGTGAGAATTCCCCAAAAGGATGCACATCAAGAATAACTTCCATTTTGTTTCGCCGCTCTTAGTATTGGGCTCCAAAATCCCAGAACTGGCCCATAAAATTCAATTGTACTGTACGTACGGTGCGAGCACAGCAGCTTAGTGCAGCAATGGTCAAGTTGACTCATCTCCAGCTCTCCTCTCTTTTCCTCACCGACGCGTTAAGAATCTCCCCCTCTTAATTCTACAAAAAGCCACTCGATTCCTGCCACCTAGAAACCGACCCTTGTTGTCATTCCCTTATTGGCCCCATTTCTATTCTGCGCTACGCCTCTCGTTCTTACATGGGTAATCTTCAGTCTTTTACTATTTACTGACAGATTCCAAATTGAAATCTCACTTTTCCTCTCCTTGTTTCTTCTTCTTCTTCTATAGTTCTTCTTCTTCTTCATCCCCAATAAAATTAGAAATAGAGAGAAAGAGAGAGAAGCCTATCTCTGTCCATCTATCTGTAATCAAATATTTATATTTCCCAAATCGAGCCTTAGGGTTTTGGCCAGAAGAAGGAAAACCCCTCAAAGCTTTAATCTTTGCTCAATCCATGCCTTCTTTCGGGTGCGTTTACCAGTTTAGCTCGAATTGCGTTTGATTGGTTCTTGCTTTTTAGCTTCATTTTGGTTTGTTCATGAGAAATTTTTGATCTTGTTTAAGTTTCAGCAACAATTTAGTGAACTTGATGGCTTGTTTTCACTACTTTTGTGCTCAGGAATCAGACAGGGTATTGACAATTGGGGACTCTATAGATAGGTGTTGAGGTTGTGTGGGAATTAAGTTTGTGGAGGGAGTGAGTGTTTCAAGTTTCCAATGCCGGAGGAGGACCTGGTTGAGCTCAAGTTCCGACTCTATGACGGATCGGATATTGGTCCTTTCCGCTACTCGCCGGCGTCTACGGTGGCAATGCTTAAGGAGAGAATCGTCACCGAGTGGCCTAAAGGTCTGACACTTCCACATTGTGTTTTCATGATGTTAATATTTACTTGTGCGCGGAGGTTGTTGCACTGTTGTGAGTTCATTTTTGTGTTACTTTCATCTTCGTTTGTGATAAAATCCCTATAGAAAGTTTAGAGGGCTCCCTGTTTCCAATAAGTATTTATCTTCGTTTGAGATAAAATCCCTATAGAAAGTTTAGAGGGCTCCCTGTTTCCAATAAGCCAACTAGTAGTCGACATAAAAATCGTATGTTCAAATGGTGGAATTAGACAAGCACCTCCTCTGATTGTTCCACTCCGCTGGGGGATTCAGTGTTACTTGTTTGTGGAATGTGGCCAAACTGCGTTTCTGTTGTTTAGAAAGCTAATAACATAAGTACCAGAGAACAAGTTACTCCTCAATCTTCATAGTAGAAAACTCTTGTATCATGTATCAGGTCCTTTTTTAGTTGCTTCCGTTTAGTATGCTTGAGATCTATATAAATGACATTCCCTAAAATGCTTTGCATTAATACTTTTGGTGTGTAAACAAGACTGTTAGTTATTTTGGGCCAGGTTCCCTTTTTGCTTCATTCTAGTACATACCAGTAAGACAGTGAGAGGTGAGTTGTTTGAGCTCTGCATGCTTAACAACTATAATTGATGTCTCTTGTTGTTTGGTAAAGTTGAAGGCATAGGATGTCTATGACCTCAGCCAATGCCCTTATTATGATGGCTTATTATAATGGTTGGGGCACTAAACTGTGTTGTTCAACATTTTACTGCAGTCTAGACAAATTTTTCTGATGCTTTAATCTGCACTCTTGAATTGACAATACTTCATTCCTAGCTGCTACTCTCTGCCTCTCCAATAGTATATATGTTTCAATTCAAGAATTAATTATACTATTAAACTTGTTTCCTGCTTCCTTCATTATGCATATTGTTATCCACCATCTAAAAGTTATCATTGGTATTCTATTAGATAAAAAAATTTCACCAAAAGGAGCAAACGACATAAAATTGATAAATGCTGGGAAGATCTTGGAAAACAACAAGACTGTTGGCCAGTGTAGAGTACCATTTGGAGAGCTTCCAAGAGGCATTATCACCATGCATGTTGTTGTTCAGCCTTCTGTAGCAAAAGCAAAAACAGGTAGTTTTCATCCTCAGTTAATTATTTGATGTAATGGTTTTTGCTCTGAACTTCTTTGTTTACATTTATTTCGAGTCAGATTAAATTACTTTGTATAATGACTAGTAGAAATTGGCTTTTGCCCTTTCAAAAGCTGGTCTATTATCTGCAAGGGGCACTCTGCCTACTTGTTTCTCACTTATTCAAATCCATAGACTTAAGCAACCTTCTTCTCCTTAACACCACAAAAGCTGAGAGTTTTGAGCCATAGTTACCTCTTATTGTGTATTTAATCTCTGTTCATCAAGGGCACCCTTTCTGTAGAGGATTGTCCTCACTCAGGATTGTGAAAATAGGTTGCTAGGACCAGTTCAATCGATATTATTCCTATATTAAAAGTTTATAACTGTCTTTGCATAATTCCAAAATAAAATAGAATTCATTACATACTACATATTGTTGGCATCCACTCAGTGCGTTGAATATTAGTTTGCTGTCATGAACAGAAAAGAAGATTGATGAGGCCCCGAGGAAAAACTTATGTTCATGTTCAATATTGTAAGAGAGTTGGACAATCCTTGTGACAATGGTGAAGACTGCGAAGTTTTGGCTGGGGTCTCCTGGAACATGGAAATGAATTGCTGGAGAGAAAATAATTTGTTTAACAGTGCATGTTAGTGAAGTCTTTGCGTTTCATAAAATGGGTGCTTGATGTATTTTGGTAGCTTAGTATGTATCAGAAAAAATACATATAATTATACAAAGCTTATGGGGTTGAACTGGTCGATGTTGTCTCTGTTTATACTACAATGTCTGTTATAATGATACTTCTCCATCTGTTTGATTGTCATTGTTTTGAATCAAGTTAATGTGCTCATGTCATCAGTATCAATGGTGTTTCGGACTAAGTTTGCATGGTTGGTTAGGCTAATTCTGCGATTGCAAATCCAAATAGTCTCAAACCGATGATCGAGTTCAAGAAGTGAAAAACTCGTGTCCCAAGTTTAGGACTAAAGCATCTGACCATGTGATGAAAATGTTGGCCAAATGTTACGTTACATCCATTCTCGGCCTTTTTTTCTTTTTTTTTTTTCTTTAAACTTTTGAATTATATCATTTGATTGATTAGAAGGACAAAATAGTAGGAATGTAGGATGGTATCCGCCTTATACAATCAGTGATCATTTTTATAATGTACATTGCAAACTTTATACATCATTGTATTATACCTATAAGCTATAATATATACTGTAGTAGGAATTAGATTTTTATATATCAGCACTCATTTTGAAAAACAAAAAGGATGTAAAATCATAATGGAATTCCCTTCTTAATTTGTCTTACCACCAATTGATAATTTTCAGATCCTTATGGAGTCCAGTGGTAACGACACAATGCTAGACGAAAATCAGATAGATACTCGAGCCTGTATTCAGAAACAAAATTCTCATTAATTATTCAACTGAAATATTATACAAAAAAATGATTAATATCGACCTAAGACCCCTAGGGTCTCTATCCCCCCAAGCAAACAGAATCAACGCTTTCGTCTCTGTTCTATCGCCATCTATTTTGGTTTTGTGCATGGATCTTTTTAGACAAAAAATTAAAATAAAATTAAGACAATGAAATTGGCACGTACAATAATGGTGATCGAGGAAGATGTAGCTAACTCTAGCATCTCCATGCAGACGCCGCCATGATAGACCGGTCTTGCCACCCCAGGAGCAAGCAACCCTTGTCCTCCATCATCCTGTAGCCATCGCACGAGTACAAACCTAGCAAGATCTTCGACTGCGTCACGGCATTGGCACTCAGTGGCACGCTTTTGAAACCCTTCCCTTCCATTACTTTCCTCCACTTCTCAAGCCTCTCGTGCCTCTCTGTCCTCTCCGCTCCTTCGCACGCCACAATGTTCCGTATCTCCGGCGCAAATATGTACTGCTCCACCTTGGCCCTTTGAGCCGAGTCCGGCGGGAACGTGGCGTCCAACGAGTCGAAAATCGCCGAGTAATAGTGCAAGGCTTCGAGAAACCTCCCCAAAAAGTAGGGTCCGTTGTGGCTGGCCTCTTGTTCCACTAGGGTCACTATGTTGGGTGCTTGGTCACGGATCATGGCTAGTAAGTTGCCGAGACAGTTCCCCGGGACACGGTGGAGACGGTTGACGGTGTTCACTGCTAGGGCTTCTCCTATTCTTCGGTTGAACATGTGTGGTTTGAGGTCTTCTAGTTGTTCTCCAACCGCATGAAATTCAAACGGGACGTGAAGAGAGATGGCTAATTCCGTCAAGCACCGGCCCGTTTCTTTCACCGCCTCTATGCATGGACCGACTCCTGTTATACGGAGAAATGGAGCACCTCCCGATCGAGCTGCTAGGGCTTGCATGAAAGCTGGCCATTGATAACCTTGAAGGATATCGAGGTCAATGACATGAACTCGTTCTTCGGACTCAAACGCCTCGAAGATGGCTTGGTTAGCGGTGAAGTGAGCGAACTTGATGTAGGGGCAGGCTTGGTAGACGATTTGGTATATCTTGAGGATTTCTAGGGAATTAGGAGGGAAAGGAGAGAAGGGCTTGGGCGCCAAAGCACTTGAATTGGTGGTTAGAGTTGCAGCAAGGCGTGCGCTTAGGGCTTCTGTGAAGCAGGCGGCAACGCGTTGCATGGAGTCGCCCAGAGCCGACACCACTTGATTGAGGTGGTGGAGATACCGTCTTGCTAACATGTAATCTTCTTTTGCAACAGCTTCGGCACAAGCAAGAAGAAGATGAACCAGTTGGAGACCACTGTCTTGTTCCTGCACGTATGTATGGATCAATCTATTAGCCAAATGATCGATGTCACTGGCTAGTTTTATTTTAGTTTAACAACGTGTTTCTAAATTATTTTTCAGTGAACAATTTGGTGCGTCATGGAGAAGTAGACCAGATAAAATAGAAACATTAAACTGTATCAAGGGACTTTTATAGTTTGTTCACAAATTTGTTTCCTAAAGGATGTGATAATGTTTCATTTAGCAAGAGTTGCAATCATAGATTCGTCAATTTGATCAATACATGCACAGCAACACTTTATTTCTATGTAGAGTCAGGTGCTTTTCAAAAAAATATGTAGAGTCAGGTGAACAAATTTGATGAGTCTCATATTTTCCGATGAACGAGATTAAGCTTTTATATGATAAAGAAAATTTACCGGCTCAGGGGCAGCAGGAGGGAAAGAAGGCACCATCATATTGTAATTGTGGTTGTTGTGGTGTTGCTTTTGTGGGTGCATCTGCATGTGTTGCTTCTCTTGCTGGCGTTCGTGCATCAACTGTTGTGATAACGGTGCACCACAGTTGGATCCCATCTGATGATGATACGCTCCACCACCCCTCGACTCTTGGCTCATCTGAGAGTTACACCCCGTAACTAACGATGTTTCGCTCACCGATCGCGAAAACCTTGAAGGGTTTTGCATGCTTGTGGACATGTTGCAGTCCATTGGAGTCATTGGATTGTGATAAGATTGCGAGGACGATGAGTTGTTTACTCCTGCTGACATCTTTGATGTGCTTGTAGTTGTTTGGTTGTTAAGGTTAGGGTTGCCATACGCTGCAACGAAGCCGTCTCTTTGATAGTCATCCAAGAAGTCTTCGATTGAGGCTGGTGGTAGTGACTGAAGATTCTCCGGCTCTTGCTGTATGTAGTTCACCGGAGAGTTGAAAACCCTCCGGAGTGGACTGAGTCCCTTTCCTTTGCTGTTGTCTCTGCTAAATGCTCCGAGCGGAGATGAACCAAAGCGAGGAGGAGAGCAGCTCGAAAAGCTAGACTGCCCCTGCATCACCTGACCATTATTGTAACCGAAAGAACGTGGAGAGTTGGGGAGATTATTGTTCGTGTTTGCCACCGGGGACAAGACCATGAAATCCGTATCAAATTGTTCGTTAAAAAACGCCTCCCATATGGAATGGTCCGGTGATTCAACTTCGACGTCGCCGTCTAGCTCGAACTTGAGAGCTGGAAAGTTGAGGCTCGGTGGTGTTAAGCTAGTAGTACTCTGTTCCATCATGTCGGAAGAAGATAGAGCAGTAGTGGTTGTACTCGTAGCTTTCTTGGGCGCTTCGGACATTATTGTTGATTCGTTGGGAGATGTTGGTTTGAAATCGCTACATGAGTTCTCACTCTTGATCGAACCCATGCTCCCACAATGAGAGTTCATCATCATTTTGGAAACAAGAAACTATAACTATATTAAACGGAGATTTTTGGTTTCAACTTTGCTCTCATGCTATAGATTATTGAAGCTATTGCTATTCTGTTGGCAAGTTGGTATGGAAAGAGAAGAAACACTTGGAAGTTCTCTTCTTATTTGGAGGGGTACCTTGTCTCCTACTCCATTTTTTTTTTTTGGTGAGCAGATTGTCCAAACAAAGAGAAAGAGATATCAAGGACAAGCCCAAAAGGAATTAAACTGCTAGTGTTTGTTGGTATGGGATGCATGATCTGCATATATTTCATCTCCTCTACACTAAGCTTTAGCTGTTTACTAGGGGATTAATCTTGTCATCTTTCGTCACCTGTTTTAAGGTTTAACTGTATGTTACTGAGCTTTGGGGTTTAGGAAGGCAAATGAGACAAAATTGGAAAGGGTCAGGCCCCACCTTCCTTGGGCCGGCCCAGAGGAACAAGGTACTTTTAGTTGGGAATGTGGAATTGGTCAGTGGTTAATTAAGCGATAATAAGATCTGTGGAAAGGGGAAGAAGATGAAAAGGACTAGAGGGAAAGAGACTTGAAGAAATTGGAAATGACAAAGAGGAAACCAGGCTTTACATGCCTCTCTCTCGTTAGACTTTTGAGATTAATTGGTTTAAAATTTGGGTAGCTAGAGGCTTGAGGAACGTCCAAAATTGATATTAGTAGAGTCGTGCTATGATTAACCAATCTATATGTAAATTTTAATGTTTAGTTTGGTGATAAGATATGGTGATTAGCGGATGAGCTGTGAACTCATACTCGTAAAGAAGGAACACACATTCATATACTCATAGGTGCAAAAGTATAGTTAAACTTGCTGCTTAATTATAGTCTATGGTTTTCTCTAAACCTCACTTTTGCATTTTCAAAGGGATCGTTTGCTTCATTGATTTGATGATGGGAGTAAAATTTGGAGAAGTGGGGTGGGCAAAATGTGATAATATAGAACAAGAGAATAGGGAGGAGTTTGAGTGAAGGGTAAATACTAAATAGGGAGAAGTGGCAGGACGTGTGTGCATGAGACGGTGGTGTGAAGAAAGAAGCCAAGAGGGGAACATAGGCAAAATCGTCGGTTATGGCGTCGGTGGCGCCGCCCTCAGCTTTGGATTTGCCAAAGGAATGAAGCGCTTGTCCATAACTCCCCATCTCTTGCTCTTAGGCGGCATCTGATCTCTTTCTAGCTCTTTCTATCCATCCATCTTAATCAACCATTCAATTAGTTAATCATATGATTCATATCAGCAACACCGCACGTACGACATGCACGTCCTTTCTCGTATCCAAATATCCAATCGATCCTGCAGTCTTGCTCAATGAGCATAAGTCAGCAGCATCTTTACCAGTCGGAGCTAGGTAGATTAGCATATACGTTTATACATGCTGCTTCATTTGTTCGTAACAGATAGATACTTATTCTTGATTCAAACTACAAACTGCAGATACTCTTGGTGTAAAATACTGATAGTTTTAGTACAAAGAACTATTGTCTTCATTAATGGACAACAATAATAATGATTTTAGTTCAAGAACATATAAATTTTGAGCATATGTCTGTATATTCGTTTATTCAGTCTTTGGTGCGCGCATATCTAACTAGTTTAATTAGGTGTCGCATCGTTTTGTCATCGATTTATATGGTTTAAACTTCATTAACATTAAGATCGAATATCAAATTCGATGACCCTGTTATACACTAGCCAGCTTTAGGAGGTTGAGACGAGTGAGGATAAATTGATGATGGCAATGATCAAGTACTGTACATGCATATATGGCAGTATACGTGTGTTTTTACTAATATTACCCACAAGAACTTTCAATATTTTGCAGTAAAGGAATCTAACAAATGATTTTTTGCAGCGATTCTCATTACTTGCCGGATGCAGGTGGTTCTGGTTTGCATTGTATGCAGTTGTAAATATACTAACAAATAAACATGTAAGATGATCGATCATGAACTGTACTATGGTCTACTCGCTTGGCCTGTATTCTAACCAAACATATGGCCAGGTCAAACTTCAGAGCACTGCCTTGTAGACCCTTATTAATCAATCAAAATTTAATTGTCAACTCTGTTGCTTAATCTCCAGCTCAGTATCCTCGCTCGATACATACATATAGTGTTTATATATGCTTCCAGCTTTCGTTCGTTCTTGTTTTGGTTTCATGCTACCAGTTTCTAGTGCAGCCAGTCACACACTATTCTACTGATGACTCTTTTGCTTATTTCTTAATTTGCTGTACTTTTCTTCAAATGGGCCATTGGAATGAATTTAGACGAGTGTAAGCACAGGGCCAGGACCATAAAACTAAGATTCATATGGAAACTTGGAACTGTTTCGGGAGACTAATAACTGAGGAACTTCATATTAAGCCCATAGAAGTACATGCAAGACCTGACTTGACATTACCTAAAACCCTTTTAGGTTGTGAAAACTTAAGGGGTTCACAACTTGACATTTCTCCAAGACACAAACCTTGGTGGATGGATTACCAGCTGGAAAAAGTTGAAGCCAAGGAACAGGCCAGAATGCCCAACAAATGTACTGAGATTTATTTTGGTTTCTCTGCCTATAAGAGCCCTTTTTTTCTATAAATCAAGCAAGTTAGTGAGCAACTCTATCCTAAATCTGCACCTTTTTTACTGCCACAGAATCTGCACTTTTTCTCACTCTTTCTCTCTTTCTCTCTTTCCTACACATCAATTCTATATGTAGCCAAATAACATTCACATGTGTATGTTCCTAGTGAAAAGGATAAAATTTCCCCAACTTTTTGCTTACAGTTGTATCTCCATCATCTATACTTGCTCATTATCCACACAAAAAGAAACACTACTCATCTTCAACAATGTGATAATGCTCTCAGAGCTGAAATCCATACCAGAAGCCTAGCTAGGCACTTCATCTCCATTATTTGTTGCCATGAACTCAGTAATTCTCTTTCTTATTTCCTCTATGTTTTTCCAGTCAGTTTTTCTGGGAGGTGAATCAGCAAGAGCTAAGGCAGTAAAAGGCAACTCCCAGATCATTGTGATGGGCCTTGTTTACTGTGACATCTGCTCCAACAACACCTTCTCCACTCACAGCTACTTCATACCAGGTACTCAATATAGATTATTGTTCTCTTTCTAAGTTAGTTGTAATTACTAAGCAAGCACGTACTAATGTATATTTACTTGTGACCAGGTGCTGAGGTTAGAATAGACTGCATTTTCAAAGCAGTGTCACCAAGAATTGCAGAACACATATCATTCTCAGCAAATAGAACTACAAACAGGTATGGGGTGTACAAGTTGGAAATCCCATCTGTTGAGGGAATCAAATGTGCAGAGGATTCTGCAATAGTTTCTTCCTGCCAGGCAAGCTTAATGTGGAGTGGATCTCCAGCTTGTAATGTTCCTGGTTTCAAATCCACATCAGATGAAATAGCAGTCAAATCAAAGCAAGCTAATCTCTGCATCTACAGCCTTAATGCTTTGAATTTCAGACCACCAAGGAGAGAGATTGGCTTATGTGGCAAGAAACAAGTTTAATTAGACCTCAATCACGTTGTACTTTCAAGGAAACCAGTGACCTTGGATTTGCTTTCCCCTTGATTTTTAGGCCACCAATGTGGAGGGCATCACTTGATTGTATGGTTGTTTGTGCTATCCTGCCATAAACACTCATGCATGTCTAGTTTAAGATGCAGGAAGGCTGATTGGTTTTATAATGCATTGTTTCCAGTTCCAAGTATATACCATTGTTTTATAAATGTATATACCATTGTGTGTTAGTTCTTCCTAGTTTTATATGAAAAACAAATACTCAAATAGGGTGGGTACTGCACAACCAAAATTCCGAGGCCAGTAGTTTACAACTAGATAATAACCAAGGGGAGCAGAGCGCAGAGTGAAGGAGAGATGAGAAAAACTATGCTATTTTTTCTCTCTTCTCTCACGAGTCCTGTCAAAAGAATCACATGAAAGCATCGAGCAGGCAATGCTAGCTAGCTATGAGGTCAGCAAGTTGCATGGATTAACAATAACAAGCAAGATTATCTTCTCAAAAGTACAAATAATCTGTAATATAAATATTTAATAGCTTGATTGTTTCATTCCTCATTCGGGCCGGGCACTTGGGCTTCATGAACACAGTAGGTGGTTTGGTATATTTTTCACTAAGCAGAACATGTACCCATCTCATCATATATTGCATATTTTTCACTACTCCATAAGCGATTGCTTTCGATCTTGTCTTGGCAACCTCTGTTAGTTAAGTGTCGGTATTGGTATATGAGTATATATCCTAGGACATAACTAATTTTAATGTTTACACCTAAATTAATATTTTACTGAACAGTAATTGTTTAGGTAAATATTAATTAAATTCATGGTCCACGTCACACCGGCGAGCCCGAAATATTGGGTTTACAAGTGAAGGCCCGCCAACGAAATTATACGAGCTGAATAGTGAAGTTCGCATGCGAAAAGGACTTTGCATGGGATCAAGAAGTGGACTTCGCATAGAAGATAGAGTCCTAATATGGAAGTGAGGCGAGATGACTTCGCGAGGAAGAAAGAGGAAGAGTTTGCATACAAATGCAGGACTAAACGACATTGACTTTGCATGACATTCGAGTAGATAAGGAAGCAAGTGTCCTTAATTGCCTGAAGACCTGGTTAAGGATAATTCTATATTGAGGAGTCCGCGTGCACTTGAAGGTGTATGTGTTGGTTAAGAACTCTACTCCTTAATTGGATTTGCATGGATGACCAATAGTCCACGTCCATATCTTCATGGGATTGTTCTACTCTTCTACACAAAGGCAATTAGTTACTTCACCGGAGCATAATCACTATCAAGTGAGTGATTAATATTGCTTACGCTACATTTATCGTTGAAGACTTCTACAAGTCTTTGACATGTTTTGAGCCAATACCTGTGGCCCTAAAATAACTCTATATAAAGGATATCGAGGATACAATCAACACACACAATCAAAACACACACACTAAACAAATCAACAAAAATACAATACAACTTTCAACACAGTTGAACCCCCGACGCTAAAGCATCACGCCTTAGCCCTTTTCTTTTACAAGCTCCCCGGAGCTTTGCTTTCATTTCCCTGTTCGCTCCCCGAAGCTTTGTCTTTTTTTCCTTTCCTTTCCTTCCCAGTTGAAGCTCTGCTCGATCTTACGTCTAGTATCGATATTGTGACGCTCAGGCGGACTACTGTAAGTTCTTGCTCAGTACGCAAGACGAATCTGAAGAACCCTGCGGTGGAGTTGGTGCTCTCTCCATCCTCAGTCGCTTGATTAGAAGCAGAAGGCTAAGCGCACCACGCTACTATAACCACTACATTTCGCGTCCGCGCGGTGACACGCCCGTAATAACAAAAATAGACTTTACATACCCAGATTTACTGGTGTGGCCAAAACAACGTTAACATAAAAAAGACGGCAGAAATCGATTGAATCAAACAAGAAAGCAGAAGGGGGTTAGTTATAACTACAAATGATCCTGTAAATGCCCAAGATGAATACACAGTAACACATACAAAATGAATTTCATGAACGAATTGGATTAGTACTAACTGGAGCATGTTTCACACAGATTAAATTGAAGCAAGAATAAACAAAAGTAGATGAATGAATTTCTAAAAGCTGAACCAACCAATGAAATGAATAAAGCTACGGGCGCCCTTTCTTCAATCCACCAGCTGATGATACCTCATCATACCATCTTCATTGCACATTTAATTTGCTGCACCTCGCTAGCTAGCTCCTGCGTACGTTTGAGTCTCCATGAATAGTAATCCATCCTCGAGTCTTTGAGCGTTGAAATGAACAGACACACAGTTATGTATTGGATTTCTTGCATGGTCTCAAGGTCTTCTCCTATTAAATATGGAGGAATTGGAAATAGGGTTGGCTATCTGGGCAGGGTTGCCATCAAATAGCTCATCAATGTACGTCTCTATGTCATCCGGCTGAAACTTTACGTACTTCTCTGTTTGCCTTCCCGGGTCCAACACCTGCGCGAATCTCCCCAAGAAGGACCGGTACGCCGGAATCACCACCGCGGATATCGAAACCCTAAGCTCCGACTGAAGCTGCTCGTCACTCACCACCCACGTGCTCTGCGTCTTGTGTATCTCATCAAACATAGCGTTGAAGCTCTTGAACCTCTCTTTCAGCACCGGCTTCTGCACTTTCCCATGGTTGCTCAGCCCCTCGTGGCTCAAGAAACTCAGCAGCCGGCTCCACGTCTCTCTCTGGTAATTCTTGTGGTACTGCCTCAGCTCCGACGACCTCTTCCGGCACCACGTGTCGCCCATGCATGCGTTGATCTCCGGAGAGCCCTTGATCTTCTGCAAGATGTAACGTCCGTTGTTCATCATGAATATCGAGCTCAACGCCACTTCCTTGTACAGCTTCGACTTTGCCTCCAGGTTCGAGTCCAGCAAAGCCATCACCCGCGCCAGTTGCACCGCGAACGGCGACTCGTCGTTGGCCGCCGCGTACGACGTGTCGCTCCCGTCGTACTCATCGCGACTTTTGCTCGTCGAGTCGGTCCGCTCGATCTTGGCGTGCTCCTTAAACACCAGCTCCAGCGTGTCCCTGTACTCGCACGCATATCGAAGGTAGTTCATCGTGTACCGGGTCAACGGGTGTACCGCCCCGCCCGGTACCGGGTTCCGACCCGTTTCCGCCTTGATTGAATTCTCCAAATCACAGAAAATACAAATCGCGGCTTCCCCCAGCCGCGCCAGAACCGTCGTGGTCTCCGTCTTGAGATCGTTGACGCACGCCTCCGGAAAAAGCTCGTCCATTTTGGGGACCACTCCCTTCACGGCCTCGTACATGTCGAGCGTCTTGAACAGCTTCTCCGCCGCTCTTTTGGCCATCGCGATTCCTTCGGCGAAATTCAGGAGCTGTATCATCACTCCTCTGCTCAGATTGCTGAACAGGCACGACAAAATTTCCGGGTGCTCGGCAAACACAGACTCGGCCAGCTTCCGTTCGCCGGAAAAGTAGAACGCCACGCATTGCTTCAATGCCTTGACCCACGAGACGATCTCTCTCTCCAGAGATTCCCAGTGCATCTTCTGCACGTCGTCGATGCTGTGCTTCTCTAGGCCAAGCTTGTGGAGGTTTTCATCGAAAGCATGCCTCCTTGAAATGATGTAAACCTCGCAGCACTCGAATTCGTATCCGGCAAAGATCATCTTCTTGGCTATTTTATTCAGATTGGACACAGCCTCCTGAGGATAACCAGGATATTCGACACCAACTTGAGTTTCCGGCTCGGATTCCGGCACTGATTCTTGATCGCTCTTTCCTTTGGTACCACTGGTGTTGTCTTTGTGATCATCTGCTGTGGTGTGCTGATCAGCCTCGGTTTTGGATTCTTCTAGAAGGATTCGGAATTCTTCTTCCAGATAGGCCACGGCTCGGTGCTGAATGCTACTAAGGCGGTTGATCAAACCACCGTGCCTTTCTTGAAACTTCAATCCCATAGAACAAACGGACAAGAGAGACTCCCTCAGCTTGGCCATCCGATCCACAGCGTCCATAAACGACTCGTCGTCAGCGGGCACCGTACCCCACCTGCATCTTCCTTCGCAACAGATATCATCTACCCAATTCAAGAACTTTTGAATAAGCTTAATGAGCTCCTGTGGAACGAGATCCTTTTCTTTTTCGATGACGCAATACTCAGCTTCTTCAGTCTCTTTCTCATCTTTCTTTTCATCACCTGATTCTTTCTCATCCTTTATCTCATCTTTGTCATTCTTTTCACCTTCTTTTACATCTTGATTCTCACCCTTCTCTTCTTCCTTTTCAACCTTGTCATCAGTCACATCCTTTTCTTCCTTGTCATCTTTCTCATCACCACCTTTTGTGTCTTTCGCCTCATTGTTTGCATTATCCTTCTCCTCCGGTTGGCTCTCATCTTTCTCGCTAGGTCTAGGCAATGAAGAGATACACCGATCAATGTCTTCGGAAAGCTTCTCGAGGGTGGGGTGGGGATCCGGAATCTCAACCGGCTCAAGTGGAGTGCTGTCTTCTTCATAACCACCATCGGTAACGTCCTTATCTTTCTCCTTCTGATCAGCATTGTCTCCTTCTTCCTTTTGATCTTCTATTGGATTGCCATCGTTCTTTGCAGGGGACTCTGGTGCCTTGGGTGTCCCTAAAGCCTTGGGAGTCCCTGATGCCTTAGGAGTCTTGGTAGCCTCATCCTTCTCCATTGTTCAGTGCCCGGAGAATAATATTGGTTTGGGAAATTAGATTAGAATGTCACAATGGGAAAGAGGAAGGGTCTGAGAAAGACAGATGCGATGAGAACGGATAGTTATTTCTTCTTCTTCTTTTTTGTTCCAACAAAATCCTTATTTGCGCTTCTGTTAATTCTCCGTGTCAATTCCGAAACCGATTTTTCTTTTCCAATTTTCGTCTTTTGGTTTTGTAAAAGGAATTGAAATGGTCGTTGTAAAGGGCGCGCGCGAGTGAGGGAATGTTCCTACAATTGCTTGGTTTGCATTTGTTTGAACGATTTGACCGTTCAGTAGCTTTTGTGGTCGCCACGTCTTTTCGTTTCACAGATAGTAGTGGGCCGCCCGCGAGTTGATTAGTTAGGCCCAACCCAAATCCACTAATCGAGCTAACTAATTTGTCCACCGAGTGAGTGAGCTTCTTCTTCAGAGTCGGAGATCTGAAAGATGAGGAGGCATGGTGTATGGAGAAGGAGACGAGTTTCTGTAGGCTCGATTCTCATCTCCGTTTCGATTCTTGCCGGAGTCGGATTGCTGATTCTCAGCTTAAGAGCCGTAGATGATGATTCTGCAACGAGCCATGATTTCCCGGTTGAAATCCACGACTCGGTTTCGGAGCCTGAAGGCGGCGGTGGAGTTGGGGTTGAGCCGGAGAGAAAGTCTAGGTCGTGTGCGACGGTGGAAGAGATGGGGAAGGAGTTGGAGGGAGGAGGGTTTTGGGATGAGAGCTTGAGAGTGAGGAAACTTATTCAGCATCACTTTGAATTGAATGGTAACTTCCACGCCTATAGAAATATAGAATAAAATTTAAAAGCATTTCATATGCTCATTTGCTTGGTTGGAATTTTTACATTATTTTGGATCAATTAGTTTGTTAGAGGTTTGGAGAATATAACTTTTTGAGTCCGTTATTTGTCAGGTGCTTCGAGGGTGCGGAATCTTCCTCCAGAACAGTTTTGCCAGCATGGTTTTGTGCTTGGTAAATCAGCAGAGGCGGGATTCGGGAATGAAATGTACAAAATTTTGAGTGGTGCTGCGCTGAGTGTGATGTTAAACCGCTCCCTGATCATTGGGCAAACCAGGCATATTATTGGTTCTTTCTCAAGCCTTTCTTTTTCGTATTTCATGTTTCATCCCCAAGTCAGCTGATTCGTTACCACTGAAACATGTTAACATATCGGGGCTCGAGATACAGTTGGACTCAAACTAATTAAGTTGCAGCAATATGCTATTTCTTGTGCTTATATTGCTATTTTTTTTTTATTTCAGGGGAAAATTCCCTTTTGGGGAGTACGTTTCCTATTCCAACCTTTCTTTTACCATGAGAGAAATCAAGCATCTGTGGAGACTTAATAAATGTGAAAAGAAGTATGGAAGGCAACTGATTGTGAGGACTGATGACTTTGAGAAACCTATGAAGACAAATGTCCTGTGTAGCAACTGGAGAAAATGGAAGCAACCTATTATATGGTAAAGTCAGAAAAGTTCAGAGATTTTCTCCTTAACTCATCCTCTGGTATCATCACAGGCTCATAGCCTTAGTATTTCAGGTTCCAAGGAACAAATGACGCTGTGGCAACCCAGTTTTTCTTGAAGAATATACACCCTGAAATGAGCAATGCTGCTTCTAATTTATTTGGAAAGCCAGAGATTCTCCATTCACGGCCTAATGTGTTTGGAGAGCTGATGAGAGTGCTTATATCTCCTTCTGAAGATGTTGAGGAAGCAGTCAATTGGGTTCTTGGCGGAGTGGATCCTGATATTTCTCTGCACATGCGAATGCTTATGAATAGGTATTGCAACCAACCATTTAGCTTGTTCTCTGATTGGGTACGTTGTACATTCCAAATTTAAAGGCAGTTTCTGCTTCCTCTGTTTCAGGTCGGTGAGAGCTGCACAGGCAGCATTGAACTGCATCAGAAAAGCTATGCGCAATTTTGGTGAATCCACAAGACCCAAGGTGGTCTTAGTGTCAGATACCCCCTCTCTTATAAAAAGTATTACACCTAACATAAACAAGTTTGCAGAGGTAATTTACTTGATTTGCACAGAATGGCCCAATCATATGCATCATCAGCATTTTAATTCTCTATGCAACTCTATTCTCTTTTAAATCTGTAGTCATGAATGCAACCTAAAAGAGTTAAAGAATTTTACGATCCCTTTTCCTACACATTGTTCAGTAGTGGATTGCATCTTTTGATTTTAATGCAATTTTTGTTTGCTTAGGTAATTCATTTTGATTACGAACTTTTCAAAGGAAATATATCTGATGGCGGTAAAGGATTGCGAAGTTTAGAATTTAGAGCAAAAGATTGGGGCCCAGCACCCAGATGGGTAGCCTTTGTGGACTTCT
Organism: Fragaria iinumae; assembly: GCA_009720345.1. NCBI lineage: Eukaryota > Viridiplantae > Streptophyta > Magnoliopsida > Rosales > Rosaceae > Fragaria > Fragaria iinumae. The sequence goes on from CM019122.1 coordinate 42,506,173, forward strand.
TTCTTGCATCACGGGCAAAACATGCTGTTGTGTCTGGTGCTCACAGGCGTGTTGGGACTACATATGCTCAGTTAATTGCAGCACTGGCTGCAGCAAACAATCTAGGTGCATGCATCCCTACTGTATTTGAATCACTTGCTAATAACTAATTTTGCCAGAACTGTTCTGACGTGTAGCCTATTTCATCTATTTCAGGGGACAGTCCAACTGGTTCTAATTTTTCGTTCTTTAGCAGCTTCCAAAGAGATTTGTTAAGAGAAGGTTTAAGATTCCAGATTGGTTGGGGACATGTGTGGAACAGATTTGCAGGTCCCCTCAGTTGTCATAACCAGCGCAACCAATGTGCTTTCACACCACTGCTCCCTCCTGCATGGTGGGATGGTCTCTGGCAATCTCCACTAAGAAGGGATATCAATAGGTTGGCTGACTACGGCATCCAGTTAACCGGTTTCGGCACCATTGATGGAACACATCTTCAGTCTTTTTGTACCTCAAAGAAAGTTGTTGTGAAAACTATTCCACACATTTTGTAATACACCGTTTATTGAGGTTCCATTGATTAATGCACACTGCACTGTATTAGTCTTTCACTTTCTTAACGGTCATTCTAGAACGCGTGCAGTTGTTGAAGTGAGATTCTTTTTCTTTTAAGAAACAAGAACCCGTAAGCCTGTTGATAGAATGAAATAGTAGAAGTTAATTTTCTTGGCAGAGTTTGTGGTTTATTACAGAAGAGTGAAACCTTCCATTTACTGTCTGAAGTGTTGAGTGCCAAGATGGTTGTAAAAAGATCAGCATTTTTATGATTCTTATCCACATTTTTCGTATTAATTCGACATGATCAACGTGTAGCAAACAACGTCGCCTTAAAAAGAGCGGTTTGCAAACATATAGAAATCCGGCAATGAAATGTTATGTTGCAGTAAGAACAGTAAGCTTATTTCCTTGCTACTTGATTGATTTTATCCACCTTCAAGGTATTAACTCGATATAACAAAGAGCGTCACCCAAAACTTAGCAGTTTGCTAGCTTAAATTATGTTATTGTAGCATATTTTGCTAAGGATAGGATATAATAGATAATTCAATTTAGAAATTCGGTAATGAAATGAAGTGAATGCCGTGTTTGTTTGTTTGTTTGTTTTTGCATATCAGAGTTTTAAATGTTTATTACAAACTGTCACATTTTATAGGTAAACTTTATTATATCCAACGTAAATTTCAAATCAACCGCGTGATTTACTTAGTAAATTTCAAGCAGACTTACCATATATGGGGGCAGGTAGTATTAACAAAATAAGCACCAACATGGTATTATATCACGAATTTGATCTGATATTAAATAAGAAATAATACGGTTAAATAGAAAAAGATTAACGTGATGACATGGTACAGTATGTGAGTGTGACCTCATCGCACCAATCATATGGCAAAGAAAAAAGAATATATAGAGAAAGAAAGAATGGATTCTTATAGAAACCAAAAAAGTATAACATAAACGAATAAAATAAAGGTTGATACGACTTTGATCTTGTAGTCATCGTCGTACGTTTGTTGTTGTTGTACGTTGGAAAAGGGAAGCGCGTGATTGGGAGTTGCGAGTCGTCTTCTTCTTCTTCTGGCTTTGCATTTCGTTCCCCTTGTAGGGTTAATTCTGTGTGTGTTTTCATCACTAACAAGATGAACATAATTCTGGAGATGTTGTTGATCTGAAAACAAACAACATTATATATCGTATCTGTTCTATTGTCTCTGCTGCCATAATGGGATATTGCCCCTGCTTCGGGATCAGAAAGGGCACGAAGCTCAAGCGCGGCAAAGACGACAACGTTCACAAAACTTCAACCAAGGTCGAGGACATACACCCTTCTTCCCATAATGCCGAGCCTCAATTGTCTTCTGGTCAGTTCTCCTTCTTCTTCTACTTTTTCCTTACGTTTGATCATGCGAATGCCCCTTTATTTCTGGAGGGTTTTGTCATTTGTGGCTTGTTTGGATAATGCTTCAGTTTCCTTTCATGAAAAAACTTCGATTTTGTGGTCTTCAGACTTCAGCTCTTGAATGTTAATGGTTCCGTTTTGTTGTTTATTGATCGATTTGACCCAAGTTTGGATCTTGTTCATAGAGAGTCTCTTGTGTGTCCTGTTTCTTATTTTCACAGTTTAGGACTTTCGTCTGGTTTTTCCTACTCAGCCGAAAGTCCTAGTCAGCCATATAACCATAAGAATGTTTTAGAGTTTTCCTACTCAATCTCCTATGTAATAGTTCTTGGAGATTTCAGGCTACTGAATTTGAATTTAAGATGTCAGGGACTGTAGACCTAGAATAAAGTTGACATTGTATAGTTCTCATTTCTCCCTATACTTTATTAGATAGTTTTGCCTCTTACATGTAATTCATAGATGTTAATGAAATCTTGTCCGATAATCAGCTCAAGAAGATGAAACTAATGCCCCCACTAAGGCTCAGACATTCACCTTCCGTGAACTTGCAACTGCAACCAAAAACTTTAGGGCGGAATGCTTTATTGGGGAAGGAGGATTTGGCCCTGTATACAAAGGACAATTGAGCTCTGGTCGAGTAAGTTGTTCAACGGCTGACTAACTTCTTCTGTATGCATATGCTGATCTGATCTTCAGGATTTGATCTATTGTATTTTTATATGAGGTGATTTTTCAAGCAGGTTGTAGCTGTAAAGAAACTCGATCAGACTGGTGTTCAAGGAGACAAGGAGTTTCTGGTGGAGGTTCTAATGCTTTCTCTTCTGCGTCACCCAAACCTTGTAAGTTTAATTGGTTACTGTGCTGAAGGGGAGCAGCGCCTGCTTGTCTATGAATACATGCCCTTAGGGTCCTTGGCAGATCATCTCCATGGTACATGTTTTGATGTCATTCAAGTTTTAACTTACAACACCATTGAGCTTCTCCTCATGCTTACATCCCAATTCTTAGTTCACCTTAGATTTCATTTCAATATTTTGGAAACACAAAGATAGGCACTTAAATGATCTTTTTAAACTGTGTGCAAAACCAAAAGGAGAGAGCAAGTCTACTCCATTATTCAACCAAGAAATTTAGGTATGTTTCCATCATCAGGGGAAGATCAGACTTGCAAGAGTGTAATTAATCCCCTTCCCGTCCTAAAATGTGGTTTGTGAAAGTCTATGAGTGTTACTAGCTCACTTATGCTTGATATATCTGGATTCTAATGAGTTTAAAGCTTATATCTTTCTTATTTTGGTAATTTAAATGTATCTTGGTTCTAGTGACTGAAGAATTCTGCTCCATTCTGAGCGATGGGAAATTCTAATTCCGAGTTGTATTTCACTTTCCGTGCTTTTCTATGTCTGTTCGTACTGTATGGAAATAAGAATTATAGTCATTTCAATCATAATTAATACTAAAACATTTACATTATATGCTTGTCATGGACAAGTCATCTTATACCTTGTTATCATTTATAAAATTTTGAAGGTGATGACCAACCCCACCTGTGATTGTTCTCAGATCTTAGACCTGATAAAGAACCACTTAATTGGAACACAAGGATGATGATAGCGGCTGGTGCAGCCAAAGGGTTGGAATATCTTCACCATGATGCTGAACCACCTGTCATATACAGGGATGTAAAATCAGCCAACATTTTGTTGGGGGAGGATTTTTACCCGAAACTTTCTGATTTTGGGCTTGCAAAGTTTGGTCCTACTGGAGATAGATCGCATGTCTCCACCAGGGTCATGGGAACTCATGGTTACTGTGCTCCTGAGTATGCTAAAAGTGGGAGGTTGACAGCAAAGTCGGATATCTACAGTTTCGGCATAGTCTTGCTGGAGCTGCTTACAGGACATAAGGCAGTTGATAGTAGTCTTGGTCGTGATAAACAACTTGTTGAATGGGTAACTCTTTATGTTTTCTACTGTGTGGTTAAGTAAAACATGTTCAATAGCTTTTGATCTTGGGTGAGGGATAGTTGATCCTACTAATTTCCATGGTGTATGTTTTTTGTAGGCACGTCCTTTTATGAGAAATCCCAAGAATCTTACCATGCAATTTGCAGATCCATATCTCAGAGGGCAGTTTCCGTTGCATATCTTGAGGAAAGCATTAGCAGTGGCTTCCATGTGTCTGCAAGAAGATGCTTCTCTGCGACCAACCATGAGGGATGTGGTACTTGCCTTGAATTTCTTGACAACTCATCCATACAATGAACCAAAGGTGTTGAGCATCAGCACCAAGCGGGTTGAAGAAATAAAGAGTTCGAATGCTTCAGGGAATAACTCTCCAAATGAAACAACTTCTATGTTAAACAAGAACGATGAGCGAGAGAGAGCTGTGGCAGAAGCCAAGATGTGGGGAGAGACATGGAGAGACAAACGAAGACCAGGTGCACAAAATAGTCACCATGATACCTTTAGTCTTTAGATCACTTTCCTACCGTGCGTCCGATCCAATGCCTGCTGGTTCTTCCCCCCACCATGCGGTATCTTTCAAACTACAGATTTTTCTTCCCTTGCAGAAAAACCCTGGAATATTGGCTTCAGTTGGGAAGAAACTCTTTAACATTAGCTTAGTAAATGTCTTCCTTGAGTAGCTGGTCTACTCGGCACAGACTAGAGTTAAAATAAAGATCCAGTTAGAGTTGCAAAGATTGATGGAAGATGATGTAGTGGATGATCAGCATAAATCTTCTATTCTCATGTGATCTTTGTAGCAATATTAACTAGGAGTAAATAAGCAATATTAATAGGGAAGAAAAATATGAACGCTGATGCAGGAGACTGGAATTCAGTATGAACATGAGAAAGATAAATTGTCAAAATGAAAATGAAATGATCGAGAGCCATGACTGGCTTGCGTTTAAACTTTAAAACGGTGTTTGTTCGATCTCATGACTCGTATGGAACTTGAGATGCTTTACTTGGAACGATGAGGACGTTCGTAGAATCGTAGTTGCTGTTAAAGGTATAAGGATATTAGGTGTGTAATGTATAAACTAGCTGCTTCTTGGGATGATCTGGCATTCCAAGGGATGAGCTAGCTTCATACTTTGGTTAGTGATCAGAGGTAAGCTGAAAATTCTTGACATATATTGCTAAATTTAGTGGAATGTGTCTCGTGTGTGCTCCATCTGTCTAGTTTTGTAGTTATGTGCAAGCAGCAAGGCAAGGCTCTTACTTGTCTTTCTCTGTTGTGAAAATTATCTCCAGCTGGACAGGGATCACAGCTTCCTTACTGAAAAATTTCTATTTTCTAATCAGTGTTCCAAAAAGAAAAGGGGAAACGAATACAAAGAAGAAATTGCTAGTCTTGATTGCAGAGCATATCTACCATCCCAATTGCACTCTAATTGTTGAGATTACCCAGATCATCTAATTCAATGAATCTCTAGCCTCCTCAGTTCTAAAAGGAGGCACACACCAACTCCAAAGCAACTTTGTGTGATCCAGAGGCATATACGTGCACTGAAAGTATGATAAAGGAGAGATAATAATAAAAGTACGAAACAAAAAGAGGTCCTACCGGGAGTCGAACCCAGGTCGCTGGATTCAAAGTCCAGAGTGCTAACCACTACACCATAGAACCCCGACATGCACATTCTACAGCGCTAACGATTTTACTTGGTATCCAGAACCGGATCACTAATTTCAAAGCTAGTGCATTGTCAGTTTACTTATTCTTTATTGGAGAAGTCATCTACTTATTCTACTAAACCGATTGCCTAAATAGGGCTAAAAGTTCAGTGTTCCCTTGAGATGCAAGTCTCTAACAGTCCAGAGTGGTAAAAAACCAGAGACACCTAATGCCTCTTGGTATAAGTTAGGTTGCCATCGCCAGGTTACTAGATTATGGTGTGTGTCTCTTAAACTAGATTATTCTGTCTCTCACAGTTTATAATAATCTGTGTTTAATGAGAGATGTGCGTGCAGGCCCGGCTTCTATATAAAGTATTTGATTCGGCATATGTATAGTTTGAGAAAGCCAGACACACATGGGTTGTCCAAATACCAATGTTCAAAATGCGTCAATTTTGCTGGTGAAACCTGCAACATCCATCATTTTGATCATGGGGGTGGCTCTCTCTGTGATTACATACATCACTCGCTGTAATTATGCGAGCTCGTTTTGTTCCCACTTATTTACCACGTTAATTATTTTCTATTTACCAGATCTAAATCCATTTTAGTTATCTTACTTGATACCTTCTTGTTCCCATGTTCTGCAGCTTTACAGCACAAAGTCCATGAAGCAAGCATTCTCCAAGAACGGAAAGGCTTGTGACTTGTGACAGCAGGTTTTGTATTTACCCTTTTGCTTTCACCAACTTAATTAACTTGTATGTTAAACTTGTCTCATGAGCTTCATAAATAAATATATACCGGTGCGAAACGAAATTATTCAATATATCCATTTGCAATGATTCTTGTTTGTGTATGCATTGGATATGAATTATATATGGTTGTTGTCCTTACTGTAAGTTTGTCTATAGAACTCCGCCTGCAAAGTCCTTAAAATGAAGTTACAAGTCCTCCTACCGTGCATGGTAAAACAAGATTGATGAACACCTTTTCTCTAAGTTAATGATTCTTGTAACTAAATTGATCTGATTCAACGTACACCAGCTGCAATTCAATCTCCAAATTAGGCTAAACCAAGTCATGTATTTTGTTTATTGTCTTCCAAACTACACTCTCGCTTGCTGAATGAGAAGTACCGTTTTAGAGAGACCAAGAAAAGTAGTAGACAAGGTAAGAAAAAAAAAATTAGTGTTAGGTGTTTCTCATAAAAAGTTTACGAGATAGTCTCGTTTAACTTTGTAATAATCGCGGATCCAACTTTTACCTTAATAAATCGGTAGCGTATCGGTTTATATTTATTCACATTGAACCGTCTCAACAGGAGTCAATAGTCATTCGTCGAACATAACACTACGTTATCGTCTATTCTTTTCTTCGCTCCTTTTGGTTTAATTTTAAACTAAAATACAGAAAATAATAATGAAATGAGAGAATCTTAATTTCCGGATTTGAAAAAAGTCAAAAGTAATTAAGTAGGAAACGCAATTAAAACCCGAATGAATCGATTTGGGTGAAACCAAAATCTCTCCGTAACAAAATCACAGAGGAGAAGGAGGAGGAGGAGGAGGAGCAGCAGCAGCTAAATTAAAAGGTGCAAACTGTACGCCGGGCTCACACCCACCACAGCAACCGGTCCACCCCAAGCCCTCTCCTCCAATCAACCCCTGCCACGTCAGCCGATCCTCACTGTAAAGCAGCACAGACACACCCCCACAGCAGCGATAGAGTCTTAGACCCTCCTCTCTCTCTCCGCTTCCCCAAACAATCTCTTCCCTTGTTGCTCAACCGTAACAAACCTCAGCTCGCCGGAGCCTGACCCGACCCGAGTGTCCATCAAAGTATTCCTTCTTTATCTCGTTTCGATATAAAGTTCGCATCTTTTTGGTTCGATCATATTGGAGCTGAGAGGGAGAGCGATGTACGTGGTGCCTCCGCCGCAGCGATCGGATCCGGGCGCCGGATCCGCCTCCGGTGATTCCCGGGTCTATCAAACTTGGAAGGGCAGCAATGTAAGTTTCTCAAAGATTTCTTTTTTGTTTGTGTTTTTTGAGCTTGGTATGATTTCAGCAGCTATATATAGAACATGTCTTATTTACTATTTTTATGTTTTGCTGATTGTGATATTGTTATTGTTGATTATGATATATATGCAAAGCTTTATGAAAAACATTTAGCAAAAGGTTAAGACATTTTGCCTGTAATTGAAAACAGCAGAAGACAAGGAATTGGAGTATCAGTTATAAACATGAAGCTTATGCTTTAATTGATTTTGAAGATCAAGCATTTAGCATTCAGGTGGTGTTTATGCGATTGTGCCTTACGTTTATCTTGTTTTTGCTTTGTTGCAGATATTTTTTCTCCAGGGGAGATTTATATTTGGACCGGATGTAAGATCGTTGGGGCTGACCATACTTCTAATTGTTGCTCCGGTCACTATTTTCTGCGTCTTTGTTGCCAGAAGGTTGATGGACCATTATTCAGATCACTTGGGAGAATTGATAATGGCTGTCGCTGTTGTATTCACAGTTTATGTGAGTTCCCTCATCTCTAAGTCACTCGTTGTATTATATGTATTCACATTGGACTGGACCATGGGACAATATAATGTTATAGGGCTGTTCCCGCTGTTATGACATTCTTTGGGGTAATAGGGTGTAGAACATGTTTGCTTCTTAAGTTAAAAATTGCTACCTCCAGTAGGGAGATTAGAGAGGAGCACGGTAATATCTGGATGACTGACACTTGTAATTAGATATGGCTCGGTATAGGTTAAGGTTTTGTTGTAGGCTCTACTAAGCATTAAAATTGACTCAAGTTGTTGAATTTACTAGGGTAAATGATAATTAGTTAGGGCTATAGAGTTTTAACAAGTTCTGCCCACAAAAACACCCTCATCATCTATATTCTCTGTGAGAACATCTCTAGTACTAGGAGGAGAAGGAGGGCAAAACAACAGATTACATTTCTTTAAACAAATAACTATAGGAAAGTTTATGTATTTGCGGAGTGCCTGATATGATGACACATTGTTCTATTTACAGGATTTAATGCTTCTCCTGCTTACCTCTGGAAGAGATCCTGGTATAATTCCCCGTAACACACACCCTCCAGAACCAGAAGGCTTTGATGGGAGTACAGAAAGTGGGGCTGGGCAAACTCCACAGTTACGCTTGCCTCGTATCAAAGAAGTAGAGGTGAACGGTATCCCTGTTAAGATCAAATACTGTGATACTTGTATGCTTTATAGACCCCCTCGCTGCTCCCACTGTTCAATATGCAACAACTGTGTGGAACGATTTGACCATCACTGTCCTTGGGTTGGGCAGTGTATCGGGCTGGTAAGTGTTCTTCCCATAATTTAGAGTCACATTCTTTCCTCCGTCTAGAATCAGGAATTCTTTGCTCTACCGTATAATAAAGACCTACTATGTGTGCATATTATCATACTAAAGTAAATATTTACACTAATGAATTCATGTATCAAAGAATTAATGAATGTGAAAAATGCTAATTATAAGAATGTGTACCAATCCACCTGTTGTCACAGAGAGACTGGATTTTAAAAAGTTTAGGCACTGGCATACCAAGGTAACTCGAATGATGTGCCTGAGCTTGTCTGGTGAAAAAGATATAGTATGATGAAAGTAGAAATTATGTTTCTTGATAATTTTCTGTCATTGCATATTCTTGTTGATATGGTAGTTATTCAGTTGCCTTCTGCTGTGATGTATTATCATGAGTTAACTTTGCTGTATGAAACTTTGATGAATGGAAAGAAGTATCTGAACACTCTCTAATCTGCTTGCAGAGAAATTACCGTTTCTTCTTCATGTTTGTCTTCTCCACGACCCTTCTTTGTATATACGTGTTTGCATTCTGCTGGGTATATGTTCGGAGGATCATGGGAAGCGAGGACACAACAATTTGGAGAGCAATGATAAAAACTCCAGCGTCTATTGTTCTGATAGTTTACACTTTCATATCGATGTGGTTTGTTGGTGGCCTTACTGCCTTCCATTTATATCTCATCAGTACAAATCAGGTGAGATATTCCCATCTATAACATGTTGCAACCCTTTAGTACTGTAGTACATAATTTTTCTTTCTGATTCATCTATTGCTATGAAAGAAAGCTTACATTTATGTGCATTGATTTGACAGACTACATACGAGAATTTTCGATATCGATATGATAGGCGAGCCAATCCATATAACAAAGGAGTTACTGACAATTTCAAGGAGATATTTTGCACCAGTATTCCTGAATCTAAGAATGACTTCAGGGAAAAGGTGCCAAGGGAACCTGTATTACCTCCCCGACCAGGTGGTGGTGGTTTTATGAGCCCAAATATGGGAAAAGCTGTGGACGACATAGAAATGGGAAGAAAAACGGTGTGGGGAGACATGGGTGCTGGGGGTGATCATTTTGAAGGGCAAATTAACAGCAATGAACGCCAGAATGTTAAGGACGGGGAACTAGGGGAAGTTTCCCCAGACATAAGGACTACAGTAGACGAGACTGTGGATCGTGCTGGAATACATCCCAGGCGATCCAGTTGGGGAAGGAAAAGTGGAAGTTGGGAGATGTCACCAGAAGTTCTTGCTTTGGCAGCTAGAGTTGGGGAACCAAACCTCGTGGGTGGGAGTAGCAGCAGTGGCTTGACAAATGAAAACCGACAGACATAATACTAAACCTTTCAAAATGTGACAAATCAGCAGCAGACTTGTGAAATGGAGAATTTGATTTCGCGGCAGCATAGCATACCGAAGATTTAAGGTTGGTGCACAGTGATTTGATTCCCACATTAATATTATGTGCAATATGGGGGAGCAGGGTCTTTGTAAGGGAGTGTTGGCTTGGGCATAGTATTGTTAGGAAAGAATTGTGTGTTGTATGAGTGAGCCTTCTTGTTTTTGAATTGCATTTGTGGGATTAGTTGGTTCCTAATTGTATTGCAATTGTGGAGTTACTGTTAATTGTTTCGATTGCTATAGTTCAATTTGGATTTAGCTGTCTTAAAGTATTAAAACCAGTGGACAGGTTGCCGGATTAGGCGTTTTGAACCAGTCATGCCCAAACCCTATGGCTATATAACTGAACTAGTGAAACGTTAACAGCAAAATCTTATGTCTTAGTGCTTACAAGAAGGCCAGCTATAAGATTACAAGCATAATTATTTTACATTTATATAACTGATAGCGTGCTCAGTGCTTATAGTTCTTTATTGAGGATTGATCATGCTTTGCCATTGCATCTATGCTTGGTACTCATCACCAGCACCAGCATCAGCTGAAGGAAGTATATCTTAATATAAAAATGTCAAAACTGGGCACAAAGACAATGGTTTAAGTGACGGAGGGAGGGAGGTCACTGTTACTGTCCTAGGGTCAAACCAAATGCCCAGAAGGGAGGCTGGAACAGACAAGAGGCAAGGAAAGTACATTACAAGCATTCCTGGACCTGCAACTGAGCTCTGCAGGGACTGTTGTGTAATTTGATCATATCTACATGGAGAGTGTCAGTGTGTCACAAACAAGCCTTACCCCTCTTCTTCTCCTATGAGTCTATGACCATCACATGACGAAGAATACATGTCTCCCCTTGGTTTTTTCTCGGTTCTTGCTTCCAAAAATACAAAATGTCTGAAAAATAAAAATATTAAAGCTGGAGTTTGGGCTCAGGGTGCAGAGAGAGCCAGAGACCTCTCAGAGCTGTAACGGGAAAGATTTGATTCGGGTTAAAAACAGTACACAATCCTCTTTCCCAACTGGGTTAAAATCTAATCGAAAGAGATAACATAGTGTAAGAAAGTAAGAAACCAAGCACAGTATTGGTAAAATAAACAGATGAGAGGAGAAACCCAACAAGAGTTATTAAAGCTTTCATCTTGAATCTTGAATCTTGGCCTTCACTTGAGCAGCTTGCTAGTTAGTTAGTTGGCCTGGCTAGTTGTTACCTTCAATTCAATTTTCCTTCTTTCTTTCTTTGTTTCTTCTCCAACTCTACACAGACACAAGTATTAACTCACTCATTATTACTATTAGATGCTTTTGCTTTCTTCCAGAGAGACAAGTCCCCCTCCCAAGAATCTATTCTAAGTTTCTTGGCCAATGTAAATTGTTAGCAGTCAGAAATCTGGTGGTACTAATTAAGATGAGCTTCCTAGGTATATTCTTGTTTCTGTTTCATGGTTTTGAGTTGTTGAGACTTGAGAGAGAGTTCATCATTTCAAAAGTTGAATCATGTGTGTTTCATTTTCTTTAGTAATGATGGACATGGATGGATGCCTTTCTTGCTGATCATTTGATGATACAACTGGGTGCTGCAACTATATTTGAAAGCCAATATGTATAAGAACCAGCTGCAGGAGCTTGCACAGAGAAGCTGTTTCAACCTGCCTTCATATTCTTGCATCAGAGAAGGACCAGATCATGCACCAAGATTCAAAGCTTCTGTTAACTTCAACGGTGAGATCTTCGAGAGCCCAAACTACTGCACCACACTGAGGCAAGCAGAGCATTCTGCTGCTGAAGTAGCCCTCAATGTTCTTTCCACTAGAGGCCCTTCAAGGTCCTTAACTGCAAGAGTTCTTGTAAGTATCACAATACCTCTCGCTCTCTCTAGCTGCCATTCTGGTTTTGATTCTGTTAGTTGAAGACTGAATTTGTATTGTGCATATATGATGAAGGATGAAACTGGAATTTACAAAAACCTGCTTCAAGAAACTGCTCACAGAGCTGGGCTGAAGCTGCCTGTTTACACTACTGTGAGATCAGGGCCTGGCCATGTCCCAACTTTCACTTGTAGTGTAGAGCTTGCTGGCATGAATTTTAATGGAGAGGCAGCAAAAACCAAGAAGCAAGCTGAGAAGAATGCTGCAATTGCTGCCTGGTCTGCCTTGAAAAGAAGTATGTTTGCAGTAGATAGAAATACTCTCTTATTAGTTCTCATATACACTCTCAGAAACCTAGCTAGATTACTTAAAAAATTGTTGGCTGCAGATTTGGGGTCAGTCTCACTAATGACAAACAAAGAAGGAGAGAGTGGTGGTGATCAAGAACAGCAGGAGCAGGCAGTTGTGACAAGGCTGCTCTCAAATTTTAGACTCTCAAGCAAAGAAGACCATAGCAGACAGTTGAGGAGGAGACCAGATCATCAAACTCAAGCAAGGAGACGAACTGTGAGGGGTGCTCATAATCATAGTCATATTCATAGGGACAACAATGCCTCCACTTCCACCAACTCTTTAGTACAGAATCTACAGCACTGGAGGCTCATAGATGAAATGCTAACAGATTTGGTTCCTCGAGTTTCTAGTACTTCACAGAAACAAATAAGTTTTGCGTCTCTTCTTCCTCCACCGCCACCGCGAATGGAGTCCAAGATTTTGCCACCAACAGCTACACTCAACAGCAAATCAGACAATTCCTCCTACTACAATTCCAGTTATAATAGGCCTATTCCTGTCCAAATGAGAGGTAGTAGTAGGTCGCAGGTTGTTCCACCTCCATTGGAAGAGCACCAAAAGGATGAGGAAGAATGGCTCGGTGTGAAGTCAGATATCTTGATCGGTAAAAAGGCCACTAGTGAAAAGGAAAGTCATAGTCCTAGCCATAGTAACTACTTTTCGAATCTAAACAGTCCTGCATTTGGTTTCAGTTGTGCTTACAGCAGGCAATTTCCAATGTCCCCGAATCCAATTAAAGCTCCAAATACTAGTGCAAGTTCAAGTTCAAGTTCCCTCCTGGGCAGAAGAAGCATGTACAGTCAAGGGTTCAATCCATATAGTCATAGGGTTGCCCCAGCAGTTCAAATAAGATCAGTGATTCCTGTTTGTGCAGCACCACCTGTAGCAGTGAGGCCCCCATCAGTAACTCCATCAAACCCGCCACCAGCTTTACCTACATTACCGAGAATGAAAGATAGTAGTAACGTTACCGGTAGCAGTGGCAGTACTACTAGTGCTAGTACTGGTTCACAACCAGCAGCAACAGCAGTCTTGAATCTTGAAAGAAAGTGATGATTCTACTTGAATATGGAGGCAACCAGCATCATCAGCCAGCAGCTCAAAGTAATCAGTACGTAGAAAACTCAAGTGATCGAATTCAACTGAGCTAGCTAGCCAGAGTTGTGATGAGGGAGTTGAACAAGTTACAGAGAGAGACGGTAGTTACGAGGATGAAATTAGTAGACTTTAAGATTGATAATTACAGTTTGTGTTTGTTGTCATGCATGCATCTCCGATTCTCCGATCTATAAATTTCAGCTAGCTCTTACTGTGGTGTTGAATTAGTATTACTGTGGGAGAGAGAGAGAGAGAGAGAGAGAGAGAGAGAGAGAGAGAGAGAGAGGAGGCATATTAATGAGATGTGGAAGAGAGTAGGTTGCAGAAGATAAGAGAAAGAGAAAGAGAAAGAGTCAGAGGGGCAGATGGAAGCAATGAATGAATTGAATTGAAATGAAGGCAGAGTCTGAAATGTGAAGGAGGGAAGAGAGAAGAGAGTAGTAGTAGGGATCAGGGCCAAGAGACAATTGTAGCGATTAACGCAAGCAATTAGTTTACCTTCACAAAACCATTAAATGCTTCTGTCTTCCACCATTAATGCTCCCCCACGCTCCCCAGTACTAGTAGTCCTACTCTCCTCTCCTCCTCCTCCTCCTCTTGCCTATTCCAGCCCTAGAAGTGCTTCTTCTTCTTCTTCTTCTTCTTCTTCTTCAACTCATAGCATGCATCCTTTTCAATGAATAATAGACATGACACTCTCACAGTCTCACTCTCTTCATCTTCTTCTCAAAAAAAATAAAATATGTTGCGAACCGTATATGCTCTGTGGCCTAATCCTCTTATGGGCCTCCAGAAAAATGTCATTTGATATCTGATCGGATCCAACTATTAGCTTTGGGCTCGAGCATTGCGGAGCTGCAAATAATGGAAAATTAAGCCTACTAGGGCAAATATACCTGGATGACAATACAGCATCAAAACCCTATAATCCTAAATGAGTTCTACCGCACGTTTGGTATCTAGTACTACATTACACCTCTTTATTTGTTAACACTGTTCTGGACTCATGTGAGTTGTCTTAAGTTGTAATAATATTAACATATGTTTGGTGTTGCCTCGTATTAGAGTAGTATGTTTGGTTTGAGGTTTAGAAAAATAGTGTTATTTAAGAATGACAAATTTGAGCATCCACAATAACACCATCTAAGGAGGCCAAAATGAAAACAAGGTGCTACTTAAGATCATTTATTTTAGTACCGAGTGACACCAAACATGGTACTAACCAAACTAGACTCTTTATTTAGAATAGTCATAATTAGCCCCAACAAACAAACATCCATAACCAGGCCAAAATGCGAAATGGCTATACAACAACCTACAAAAGACATACAATTGATCAAACCCTTGCACAAAATATTTCGATGGTAAAGTCTCTCGCAGAAATAAAAGTAATGATCGAGAACAGACTCCATCTCGTTATCTAAGTAAGATGAAGCACCCAAATTGATCTAGAACGTTATCTTCGCCGTCAGCCATTGAATTCTCAAGGTCAGTAAAGTCGGTGTTGTCTAATGATTAAAGGCCCAACTCAGTCGAAGCTTAGCGATCAAGGATACCCAAATGACAAGCGAAAGGAACAGAATATATATATATATATATATATATATATATATAATATATATATGTGTGTGTGTGTGTGTGTGGCGGAATAATCTATCACATTATTAACGAACGCACGGTGCTTTTTTAACGTGTCAAAGAACATGGAAGAAACTTGATGATTTTGATCGAAGATGATCGATGTATTGGGATTCTTCATTCTTGTTCAGCAAAGTTATTAGGATGAAACCATAGGATATGCTATAGCTACGTACGTCATACAAACGAACATATGAATATATATATATATATATATATATATATATATATATATATATGACGGCTCGAATCTTATGAAGAAAAGCTAGTGAATATCAAATCCAATTGAGTTCGTTAGTGGAGAGATGATTCATGCATGATGATATATGTTTGTATAAGACAGGACATTAGAAAGGGAATGAGTTGTACTTGAATCCGGAGACGATGGAGGAACGGAACGAGAAGGAAGCGCAGCCTCAACGTGATAGTCATGCAGAAAGACCGGAGGTTTAGTTGGAATAGAGGAACGATGAGGAGGAGTGGAAGAAGACACAGTTTGATCATCTAGGTGTTGAGAAGGGATGAGAGCTAGGGTTTGCGTGGGGTCTGCTTGGTCGATGTTTTCTGTTGGAATGGAAAGAGGAGTTGGGTTCGGTGTGTTATTTCCAACAGAAACTCTATGGTTGTCGATGTCAGGGGCAGTATTATCCGCTAGAGAAAGCCTAGGAGAGCTAGGGTTCCCTTGTTCGGTCAAAAACCCTAGATGAGGTGGGATTCCCTTCTTCGGTCAAAAACCTAGTGCAAGGAGGACTTGTTACCGAAACTCTACCTTCTGTGTGAGAATTTGCCGTGGGCATGCTAACTGTTTCGGGACTGCTAGCTGGATAGGGGAAGGTATCTTCATAGAACAGGACATCGCGAGAAACAAACACATGTTCGGTGTCTAAATCAAAAACTTTGTAACCCTTTTGCCTATGAGGATAACCAATGAACATGCATTTTGTAGCTCGTGGATCAAACTTTGTTGGTTTGGCAGGATGAGTTGAAGCGAAACAAAGACACGCAAAGACTAAGGTGATCATAGTTCGGCACCTTATGGAAAAGTTTATCGAAGGGACTCTTATTTTGAAGAAGAGGTGTAGGAGTACGATTAATTAAATATGCGGGAGTAAGAATAGCATCACCCCAAAAAGACTTAGGCAAATTAGCTTGAAATAATAAAGCTCTAGCCATATTGAGAAGATGTCGATGTTTACGTTCAACAAGACCATTTTATTGAGGTGTATTAACGCAACTAGTTTGATGAACAATGCCCTTAGAAGAATAAAAATCTTTAAGTTTAAATTCAGGGCCATTGTCACTTCGGACAATTTTGATTCTTGTATCAAATTGATTTTCAACAAGATGAATGAAATTGACTAGGTGATTTCGAGCTTCATACTTTTGAACCAAGAGATAAACCCAAACACATCGAGTAAAATCATCAACAATAGTTAAGAAATATTTGGCTCCTATAATTGAAGGTTCATAATATCCGCCCCAAATATCGACATGAATCAAATCAAAAGCTGCTTTACTAGAAATTGTACTTAACGGAAAGGAATTTAGAGTTTGCTTGGCCAAAGGGCAAATTGAACACTTATTTGTATTGCAAGTCTTACTTGAAAGAAAGGGAAATAAAGGTAAAACCCTAGAAGATAGATGACCCAAGCGTTGATGCCATATGTTTGATGAATGACTATCAACGGAATCACATGTGACCTGCTGAGCTTGGTTGAGGCAGTATAGTCATTCCTTCTCAGTTCCTATCCCAATCATCTTCCCCGAGCGTAGGTCATGTACAAAAGAAATATGTTTAAGGAATACGGTGACACAAAATGAATCATGGACAAGCTTAATTACTCACAGAAATTAAGTTGAGATAAAAGGAAGGAACACAAAGAACATTGTGTAATGTGAATTGTGAAGGAAAGACAATTGTTCCAACTTGTGAGACTCGAGTAACGTTGCCATTGGGAAGCCTGACATATCGCCTTTGGGTTGGATATGTGTTTGTGAATAAGCTAGGGTTACAAATTATATGATCACTAGCTCCACTATCGAATATCCAAACACTGTTTTAGTTACCCTAAAAAACTTGGAATGCTTTACCTGACAACTCATCATAAGGGGAAGTATTACCAACTTGGTTGACCGTTCCTGCTTTGTTTTTGTTCAAAAGATCAACAAGTTGTTCACACACTTCCTTTGAGAACGAAAATTGTGTCATGCCAGAATTGTCGAAACCAGCAGTAAGGTTGTTTGACCGAGATTGGCCGGCCTCTTCCGTTGCTTTCCTCCTACGACACCGATCTGCATCATGCCCTTTCCAGCCGTAAAAAGTGCACTTTACGTCTCTCTGACACCGTTCAGTTGAATGGCTGTTCTTATGACACTTTTCACACCATCTTCCCTTGTGGTTTCCTGATTGCTCACTACCTCGAGAAGAAGAGGCAGCCTCCCCTTTGACAGAAAAAGCAGCAGACTTAGGTTGTGAAGGAGCTTTGTTGCTGCCAGCAGCCGCTGCTTGTTTCTCATGACGGAGAGCCATCGAATACACTTTGTTAACACTAGGCAAGGGATCAATCGAAACTACGTTACCTCGGAGAGAGTCGTAGCTTTCATTGAGTCCCATGAGGAACTACATAGTCTTAAGGTTCTTGATATACTCTCCAACTTTTACTCCTTCACCACAAGCACAGGCTTGCATATCACATATGGTGTCTCTTTCATCCCACAAGCTCTTGAGTTTGGTGAAGAATGTGGTCATGGTGTCTGAGCCTTAAGTGCAAGCATGAATTGCATTCTCAATGTTGAAAAGTTGAACAGTGTTGGTTTGGCCAAACCTTTCTTGAAGGTCAAACCACACATCTAGAGAGGTTTTGCAGTTTTTGACACTGCCAGAAATCGGCTTTGACATGGAAGCTATAAGCCATGTCTTGACGAGTGTGTCACAACGCTCCCATTGTTGTTGTTCCTCGAGGTTAACAGTGGGTTTGACTTATGTTCCAAGAACAAAACCTATTTTGTTCTTGGTCTTGAGTGTCATGCTCATTGATTGTGTCCATTCAGAGAAGTTGTCCTCCATCAAAGGTTATGTAACAAGAACAGCTGCGGGTTGATCCGAATGGTGCAGGTAGAGTGAGCATGATTGGAGTTCTCCCATGGTGCGGTTGTTGTGGATGAGGAATTGGACTTGGTGTCCTTCACATCGGCTGTTGCACCGCCTACCATGAGATCGATTTAGGTTTGGGTGGGTTAGTGTTTAGGTCGAGGATCGAAACTTGTTATTGATACCATAAAAAAATGGAAGTTGATAGAAAGTTGTTCTATTCGATAGATAATACAGAAGCTATGATACAGTTTATATATTGGCCTAACCCTAGACTGTTAGGGTTTTCTACACGGCCTTGACTACAAAGTCTAACTCATTCTCGACCTATTGCCTTTAATACAAGTTAGGAAACAGGGCCGGCCCTGGGTATAGGCCTAGTAGACCGTCGCCTAGAGCCCCTTGTTTTGGCCACGATCCTCAGCGCGCGGAGCAGAGGTTTCTAGCGAACAAAGAGAAAGGGGGAGTTGCGGGCGTGCCACCTCACGGACGAGGAAAAGGTTGCAGGTGTGCGAGATCTTGACTTCTTGATCAGGCGACGGGGGTTGCAGGTGCCACCTCAGATGAGGGTTTATGAGCACAAGCGATCGATACTCACGGCGGCGCGAGCAGAGCAACTATAGGGAGTTCAGAGAGAAGCCGGGGTGTAGAGTCCGGAGGGCTCTGAAGAAAGAACCTAGGCGGCGGCGCTTAGGGTTAAGGTTTCGAAGAGCTCGAATGGTAACTGGTTTCAGTTTGTATTTGTGTTTTTGTGTATTGTTTTAGAGAGAGAGCTTTCTGTAAACCTTCGAGCCCTTTATATAGTGGTTCGACTTGCGGCAGAAGAAATATAGCTTAGAATTCAAGTCAGACTCTGAAACCCTAATTGACAAGGACACTGTTTACTCCATGCAAACCAACCAATTGGTGACACCTGCCCAGTTCGCATACTTCGCATAGGCATTGAATCCGTGCTGCCAACTGTAGACTCTTATGCGAACCGGAATTAGCAATATCCTCATCCCGCGGGCTGTCACAGGATGCTATCTCGCGTGCTCCCTGAAGCTTGCTTCCATTTCGCGGGCTATTGCAGCTCGCGAGCCTTAAAAAGGCTTTTTATAATAAATGGGTCATAGGGATTGGCCCGAAGCATATTAAAGACTTGTAAAAGTCTTCAACGATTATTGTAGGGCGCGCGGACTCCGCTTGTTTACTTCCTCGCCTCGCCTCGCCTACGCGGAGAGTCAATCTCGCCTACGCGAAGTACATTTACGTCTCGCCTACGCGGACTGGCAAATAGTAATTCCGCGTGAAGTCATTCCGCGCGCAAGCTAAGTGTTCCACGCGAACTGCGTAGTCCGCCTATGTCCATTCCGCGAGCGAGCTAAGTGAAGTCCAGTTCGCATGCAGTTCGTTCCGCGCGAAGTCTAACTCGGCTCGCGTGGTCTCACTGGCGGGCTATTACTTGTAAACTTAGAGAAACTCCGTCTCGCCGGTATAACATGGTCAAAGAAATAATTAATATTTACATAGACATTTACTGTCCAGTAAAATATTAATCTAGACGTAAACACCCCCAATTCACAAGGGCCTTCAGAAAAAAAAGAAGAAGCCCAATATCAATATATAATTATATATTAAAAAAAAAAGTAGTGGTGTTATATATATACAAGAGAACGACAACAGATGGTTGGTTCTTTGCAAACTAATCTTAAATCCTCGACTCTTTGCGGCTGTATTTTTGTTCTTCGCCTAGAGCCCCTAAAAACTTAAGGCCGGCCCTGTTAAGAAAGTACAACTTGTACTACATTCTCGGCCTATTATCTTTAATACAAGATGCAGTATTCTTGTCTTCAATATGCATCATGATCCTTGTTATTTATTTGTCCACAGCTAATGCCACAACACGCACGCTCTTTATTGGTTAACTATTTGCTTTAGTGACAAGCTACACTATACACACACACTTTGCAACACTAGCTTGCATCGTTACCAATAGCTAACGTGTATACATATCATCAACACTTTTTGCAGAACTAGTCACCATCCACTGCTGCAATTGCGCTCTGGCAGCTGGTTCCCTCAGTGCCGCCGTAGAGAAGCTGCAATCTATCTTTTTAATTCTCTTCTCTCTGCTGCGTGCATGCGTCACTACTTCAATTGTGGCAATGTAGTTCCACAGATCGATTTGGTTCTTAAACTTGGAATTCTTCAATACTCATGTAAGCTACACAATTAATTAACATCTCGTAAAAAATTTAGAATTAGAGCTACATATATACCTGTCCGAAGCTAGCGAGCTGGTGCCGCTAGCAGAAATAGCTCAGATCCCTTTCCGAGTTTCAGATCAGATCTGACTATATATTAACATCAAAACATGCGTCAGCAGTTTATTGTTCGATCCCATTGTAGTTGTCGTCACTTTGGGCACGTAAATATTATCCAATAACAGATCATTGAACACGCCTTGCCCCGAATAAAAAGAAAGAAAGAAAAATCATTTTGAAGTAGCAGATAGCAGATTTAGAAACAAACAATACGCGCGCGGTGGACTATTATTGTTATTATTGATATGTAGAGAGACAGACAGATAAGCCTGCCGTGGTTACACATCACCTTCGCCATTATCCTCCTTTTTATTATAGTTTCTTACTTCCTCGCTCAGCTGGCTTAGCTATTACAATATTTGAATTTTGAACGAGTGGTCGATCTGCATTCTGCACTCAACATTATATGTACCAAATGTCCAAATCCAACGTACTAATTTGAGCCTACTCCAGTTATGATTCCGGGGGGGGCCAATTTCCGTCCTTGAACATTATATTGCTTCCTAGTTTTCTTTCACCGTTTTCTGCATTGGTTTGGTCCCCAGTATCCCACTAGCATTCCTCTGTTAATGATCAAGTTAAAACAAAGAAACCAGAACGTCGAAATTAAAACGGAAACTAATGAAGACCTCCGAGGTGTTATGACCGGAATAATCAAACCGAGAAAACCATAAAACGTGCCTGGCACCTACGAGGGATGCGAAACCCGACAGTTCCGCACCGAGCACGCGGCCTTATCTGATCATACTTGGCGCTGACACACAATTCTAATATTGAATCCCTTTTATCAATTTTCAACGACAAAAAAAAAAAGAAAGAAAAAAAAAACAACGTTTTTTGTTGAAACCTAATATTCCACTGGATATTGGATATGCCGTTTCATCCTCAACTTCGAGAAAGTGATAGGAAAAACCTACCTTCCTCCGAACGAACGTGCCAGATGCTTCCCAGATATTTAACACTGTTCTCGGTTCCGGAACAAGTGGGAAAGTTCTGGTCATGCTCGAAAATTACAATGGTTGACCGAAAATTAAAACACGAAAAATAAAAGGTAGAAAATTTAGAAACGTTCGTTGCAAGTCTGAAATTTAGAAACCAACGCAGCTAGCTCCTCCTCCGTTAAGATTTTAACTTTTGAGAGGAATAATGGAATATTCCGAGCATAATGGAGGAAAGGGAGAGGGAATATGCTGTGGACAGATCCCTTTAAGCTTGGCGGGACTCGCGCATGTCCTTGAGAAATATAAATAGCCCTCCTCATCACTCTTGCATTTCAACAACAACACCACCACCAATTAAGCTCCTTTATACCTTTGCGTCCCCCCTCGTCCTTTTTGTTTCCCCGTCTCTTTGGAAAAAAAAAAAAAATTGTTATGGCTCTTAAGGCGGTCCATGTCTCCGACGTCCCTAACCTCGATCAGGTGCCGGAAAATGCCTCTTTGCAGCGTTACTCCACCCGCTTCTCCAAAGGTTGGTGTTAGTTAGTGATGCTGAAATCTTAAATTATATCAAATTTTTACCGTACAAGCATGTCGAAATGTATTGTTGATTTGATATATGCACATGTGCAGGTGTGGAATTTGGTCGGGTGGCGTCGAGAATACCCAAGTTTCTAGTGATCGGACACAGAGGGAATGGAATGAACGCTTTGCAGTCGTCTGATCGGAGAATGAGAGCAATTAAGGAAAACACGATCACGTCGTTTAACGCAGCTGCAAAGTACCCTCTTGATTACGTCGAATTTGATGTTCAGGTGAGCTTTAGTTTTTGGATTTTTCATTTATCGTTAGGCGGTGGGGTTTTTTGGGTATTTGGTTCTTCCTTGTTGGTCGAAACTCCGTCCGTCTGCCGCGTACGGCTTTGAATTTGTCGGTTTGCGGGGTTCGTGGTCAGCGTTCAATCTTGGCGCATGTCAGTTTTTAGGGTATTTCAGTAAATTGAGCTGCTCTTTCTATTTTGGGATTGTGATTTAGAGCTGGGTTTAAGAAGTTAAGATTATCCAAAGAGTCCTCTGTTTCATGAATCTGTGTTTTGAGTTCGAATGGCTACTGATTATGTCTCCTTTTCTTTTGGGGGTCTTTGGGTAAAGTTTTGAAATTTGGGTTAAAAAATTTGAAGTATGGAGGTGAATGAAGCCAGAAAGAAAGAAAGAAACAGGAAAGTGAATATGGTGGTTTTTGTAGGTAACCAGAGATGGCTGCCCTGTCATTTTCCACGACGACTTCATTCTCACCGAGGATCAGGTAAGCTTGATTGCTCTTTATCAATCCTTGTATTATATATTGACCTGTCTTATATGGATCGAATTTGGAGCTTAAAATTTTGGTTGGATTTTCAGGGTTCTGTGTTTGAGAAGAGAATAACTGAATTGTGTTTGACGGAGTTCCTAAGTTATGGTCCACAAAAAGAAGTTGGAAAGGTAGGAAAGCCTTTGTTGAGGAAAAACAAAAACGGCCAAATTGTAAGATGGGATGTTGAACAAGATGACTCCCTCTGTACCCTCCAGGAAGTCTTTGAGAAGGTTGAACCTTCTCTTGGTTTCAACATTGAGATCAAATTCGACGACCACATTGTGTACCAGGAAGACTATCTCATACGCGTCCTCCAATCCATCCTGCAAGTAGGTTTACAATTTCCAAGTCTCCAAATATAATTCGAAACTGAACAGTTTGATTTGAGTTCTAATTGAATCCAATGTTTGTGGGATATATAGGTTGTGTTTGAGTATGCCAAAGATAGGCCCATCGTATTCTCCTCATTCCAACCTGATGCATCGCTCCTCATTAAGAAGTTGCAGAACACCTACCCTGTAAGCACTTTTTCAACACTGATATTTGAATAAAGCTACAAGCAGTTCTTCTTTTTACTTAGGCTAATGAATTGATGATATATTGATTGCAGGTCTTTTTCTTGACAAATGGTGGGAATGAGATCTACTATGATGTGAGGAGGAATTCTTTGGATGAAGCAATGAAGGTGTGTTTGGAGGGTGGTTTGGATGGTATAGTTTCGGAGGTGAGAGGTGTCTTCAGAAATCCTGAGATGGTAACCAAGATCAAGGAGTCCAACCTTTCACTTCTAACTTATGGCAAACTAAAGTAAGTAACGAAATCCCTGTTAAGTTAATCTGTCATTGTTGTTTGCAGTGCCTGTGTGGTCTGATTTAGAACAGTTGATGCTAATTGTTGTATATTTCCCTGCAGTAATGTTGCCGAAGCAGTATACATGCAACACCTAATGGGAATTGAGGGAGTGATTGTGGATTTTGTGGAAGAGATCACGGAGGCTGTGTGTGATATGATACAAAAGCCATTGATGGCCACAGAAGACGACGGGGATGATTTGTTGGAAGGGGATGGTAAGATGCAATTGAAATCAAAGCCACAGTTCTCGCAGAGGGAGCTTTCCTTTCTGTTGAAGCTCATTCCAGAATTGATACAGCTCTGAAAGTTGATGCCACTTTGGTTTGAGATGTTTCTACATTTTTAGTGGGCAATCACCCAAGATGTGCAGCTAGACTAATTTGCTGCAGCATCGTATATGCATTGTTGTACATAGAAATTGGTCATGGAGGAAAGGGAAATGGTCATGGAGGAGGAAGAGTGTACCTGATAGCTTGTATTGTTTAAGGGAGGAGCATGCTTGTATTGTTTTCAGTTTACTGTTCTTGTTTGGTTGATCGGGATGTAAGTTTACTTGCCACCTCTCTTAGATTAGGACATGATCGACGTTGGAGATCTATTAGTGTTTTTTGATTAACATCATGTAACTGAACCCGTTTACAATTAGAACAACGTGATATTTGAGGTCTATTAGTTGTTAATATTATGCAACACGCACAGCGTTTCCATTCAGAAATAAGTTTTTATCAAATCTGCTTCTCCTCGTCAACAAAAAGCCGCAGACATTATTGATTGTGTGATAACAAATACGAAACGGGGTAGAATGCGGTTCTTGGGGTGACTTGTTAATATGGGCATCAATTTGGGGAAGAATATGGGTATGGGAATTCTTGAGGAGCAAGAAATTGAATTAGGTAGAACTATCATCCGACACACGTAGGTGGGGAAGGTACAAGTGCTTGATTGTGTGCTCACGGATTTGCTCTTCTTCTTTTCAATATCTTTAGGGTTCTTCTTCTACCTATAAAAGTGTTGTTGTATTCATCTACGTACGCCATTTTGTGAAAACGTCAAAATAAATCTGAAATATAATCACACCGTGTGAGAGATATTTCATACATGTAGTTTGTAAAGTGTCTGATAAAATAGGTGAGAAGGATTACTTAGCAAGGATTAATGAATTATAAGGAAAACATTTGGATTCAAGTCAGGTTACGTGGAAGGATGAGGCTTAATTAAATTAAAATGCGTGTATCCGGATAACACAGAGACGTACCATTAACCATCACAATTGCAGGCAAACCCAGGCCAGTTGCGTATTAGGTGATAATCCTTTACAATATATGGCACGGATAGGGCTGATTGGGCCCAGTCCAAGATCTCTAGATCAGCAACATTGGGCCAGCCGGTGTCTGCATGCAGTTCTTCTACCTCCGACTTCAGCCATACACACACACACACAACTAATTAACTTCACTGTTTACTATTTACTTGGTTACACTGTGTCTGACATGTGATAATTTGATCTGTACACACAAAATTATGGGCGTCCACGATGATGGCGAATCTCAAAGCATTTCACAGTGCCAACTTCAAGACAGAGACCACACTGAGATCAGTGAGATGTATGGAAGAACGTACGCATTTTAAATACTAATTATGTTTTGTTTCTTTCAAGGGACCAAATTGAATTCAGAAATAATGGACGAACGCACATGGATGTGTGGTGTTCATCAATCAAATTCTTCTTCACTGTAATACAATTACGCACCCTAAACCCAGTTTTGTTCAAATTAAGTTTCAACTTCAACCGGAGAAAGTCTGTAGTCTGAACCCCATGCTAATCGGAACTCTGTAACCCCATGCTAATCGGAACTTATGAAGGAATATTAATTTGAAGTTTTGAAGGAACCATGCACAGTGTCACAAGCTAAGCACACATAAAAGAAAGAGCCCTCTAGCTAGTCCTCTACCAACAGTGCAGCACAGACCAGATTAAGTACGAAAAGCAAGACTACTTGGACTTTGAATTTTGGCCTTATTAATCCAAGTCCAGCTGCATTACTAGTAGTGGTTCCCTCTAGCTACACGGTTGCCAAAATATGCGAAGACCGTCAAACTAAGTAAAATGAAAGCAAATGCCATTTGCATTTCCAAAGGCAATAAGGAATAGTTCCGACTACTCACTGAGAAGAAGAAGAAGAAGAAGAAGAAGAAGAAGAAGATCGGAGGAGTTGGAAAGGAATTGCTTATATACGTATGCTTTGTGCTTCCCCAGCTGGCCGGCTACCTCATTATATAGCTAGCTAGATGGGCTCACTTTGTTCCTTCTCCTAGCTTCGATTCGGTTAAGCTAGCTAGCTAAGAAGTAGTAAATTCAAGTTTGTGATGAACGGAGAAGGAGGAGGAGGAGCGAAGATGCTGCCTGTTGGGTACCGGTTTGATCCGACGGATGAAGAGCTTGTGGTTTACTACTTGAAGAGAAAGGTACATGGCCTCCCATTGCCGGCTTCCATCATTCCCGAATATAACAGCAACTACTACCTTGCTCATCCCTCCCACCTGCCAATGCCTCTAGGTAATTTACTATCTAGATTTTGTGTTGTGCTTTCATTCCATTCATTAGGTGGATCAGTATGTGGAATTAACTTTTAATATGGATTATGGAGGAAGTACTTGAAAGATCATGTATAAAACAGACAATGGATTAATTAGAATATTAGATATATATTGTGTGCATTCTGCAGGCAAGACTATGCAGAAGGGGTACTTCTTCTATAACAGTAAAGATTATTATCAAAGTGACAACAACCGCAGTAACTACAAGAGAGCTGCTGCTGCTGGTTGTGGTTTTTGGAGGTCCATTGGAAAAGAGAAGCAAATTGTTGCCACTACTTATTCTGATCAATGCGCCTGCAGCCAAGCTCAATTAGCTGCTGTACTTGCGGTGAGGAAAACCTTGGTTTTCTTCGGCAGTCATGGCAGGAAGAAGAAGACTAAGCACCACCACCGCTACCGCTACCAACATCAAAACGGGAGCCTCAGTACTAGCCCTCGTTGGTTCATGCATGAGTATCACCTTCGGGGTTCTGAGGTATTAGGAAACAACTGGGTTCTCTGTAGTGTATTTCAAAAGAGGAGAAAGCCCACAAGCAAGAAAAGAGGTCGGACCTTAGCATTGGATAATATCGGATCTTGTGGCCATCTTCCCAAACCCTCTAATATGTTCGATTGAAATCACTACCGACAATCGATCAGTAGGTCTTTTCCAGTCACGGTGAGCTAGCTCGTGATCAATGATGATCGATGATCAGAAAGAGATTGTGATCTTGGAGCAAATCCAAAATGCCAGTTGCTTTCATAATGAACAATTTCTTAATTTCTCTAGCTACCAGCTTTATTGATCATCTCATTCATCCATAACTTTTGGGAGATTCTTTCTGTTCTTAATTTTATGACCAAAGACTTGGTTTTTTAGGAAAAAGATGAAGTTAAATTAAAAAGGGGCACATGTCGGGTGACTCTTTTGTGTATATTATGATACGATTAATGTATGTACTATTTATGTATTACTTCCATTAATTTGATGGCATACGCATGTACTGCTACTCGAGTACTCGTAACTCCAGAGACACGTACAAATGGGCTTTGTTCACCGGATCCGGATTCTCTGCTTGGATTAAAGTTGCTTGAATTTGCTTGGATGTCTTATAACCATTAGATGAAGTAAGAATAACATAAGGATGACATGGTGATCCCAGATTTAATGGTTAGAAGTCATCAAAGCAAATCCAAGCAACATAAATCCAAGCAGAGAAGCCAAATTCTTTGTTCACCAGTGTAATTTGTACCCCATAAATGGGTATCTAACAAATTTGTCCCCTAAGTTGATGAACATAATCAATCTATACTGCTGACAGATATCACCAACTAGATTTCAGTAGCGGATCGTATCTATAATTAGCCACTAAAACAGGCGGGTTATAATTAGCAAGGCGTGCGGCTCCAAGAAAGGGTTAGCTCTAATTTGGGTTTGCCAATACGCAATGCTAATTATATCATCCGCAAACCTCGTTTCTTCCTTCATTTCAATTTCTAGCTAGCTAATTCCTTTTTGCTCATCTTGCTCGGAAATATATAATTTGAATTAGGATCGTGATTAAGAGCCTAAACTAGAGTCATTACTTCTGGTTCTGGGCAGTCGATCGGACTAATGATCGCTGTCCCAGGTTCCAGTACTACGTAATCCTGCTCCATCTATCATCATTTTGATCGATTATTGATCTAATCTGATCTGATCTGATTTGTTATGTTCATGTTCATGTCTCTCCTCCATCTATAGAAACTAACAAGTTCAAGTTGGAACGACCCCGCAGGTTATAAAAGCCACAATGGGTTGTGGCATTTCCAGGTTTGGAAGGAATAATCCTGAGGGTGATGACCTAACTACGGCTTCTCAAAGTAAGCCTCAGCCGCAGCCGGAAGGGGTAAATTCCGTTAACAGCGTGAAGGATAAAGAAAGATCATCAACGTCGACACCTTCACTGTCACCGGCGCCCGCACCGGCACCGGCACCAGGATTAGAAAAAGAAGAGATTGAGAGGATCAAAGTAAACCAACCCGAAAGTAAGGAGGATGGAGACGACAACAACAACAAACAAGGTCATGAAGACGCGGATGATAGCATCTTTAGGTATCCTCGTTCCCCCAGTTTTAGGGAATATTGCACCGACCCTGAAATTCGATTTGGGATCGACAGCGGCCCGGACAATGATGGTGAGTCTATTAATAGCTAGCTAGCTGATGAACATGCATTTTCCGGTTAGGAAATATTGGGAAGAATGACAGAAATGATCAAATGAAAAATGCATGTATTTCTCAAGGTTTTTAATTAGAATGAATTAAGGTGATGATGCATTTCCATGTACGTGCAGATGATGATGATGATGATGATATGGATAGTCGTCGAACAAGTAGGAAGCTTAGCAAATCAACATGTCATCGCCGAATACACAAGACAATGTAACCTAGTCTACTTACTTACACCCACACATTTACCGTAATATATAATGTAATTAGTGCATGCCCTAATCACGTCTACTTGATGAACGAGCATCCAGGGTTAAACGGTGAACTAGCAACGGGGGAGGCGAAAGATGAGGGCAAAGGAAGACCGTCAACGTTTTCAACAACGGGACTAAAAATTAGAAATGTGTTGGGCAACAAATGGGGACGGAGCGGCACGCAAGGAAGATCATTGAGATCTTACTTTCAAGTCTCCAGTTGGCACAGACCTGCTTATTTCACCAAGTCATCAACAGTAGTTGCAAAAGCCGAACGAGGAGGTGCATGCCTACGTACATAATACTTACGTTCTACATGAAAGCCCGCACATAGAGATGATGATCGATGAACCAGACAGAGAAGACCAGGCATTGTTCAGGATCGATCAGCTAGCTAATCTAAGCGGTGGCGTACGTTGTTCTAATTTATCTAATTGTTTTCTTTTTGCTCATTTCCCTTTGCCATCTGCGTGTGTTGGATTAATTAGGTGTGTACGTTGGGTTTATACGTTTGCTTTCCATTTCTGTGTTAGCGGTTGTAGTTGCCGCCGGTGATCCCGTTTTGAAACGGGTCTGCTTGTCTTCCTGAGGCTTGAATTGATTGTCTCTAATTTAAAGTCCAGGCTTACCCTAGCTCGATCTCCCACTTTACCCTAAACATGCAGCTAATTAATCTCACTAATACGTACTCCATCCATGGTTAATTTATATGTCTGATTGAGAAGGGCAGAATGCGGCTGTTTTTCTTTTATACCTGAAAAATATGCTGCTGAGCTACTCCGTCGTTGTCGTTTTTAATTTGTCCCGTCGACGAGTCTTGTTTGATTAACATTATTTCCATGTCAATTTAAGAAAAGTAGAGTAGTGGAATATTGCGTTTAGTTTACTTCTCGCTGCGTTTCACTCAATAAACGTAGTATTGCGTTGGGCAGTACGTCTCTTTCTGACTACTCCATTGAGGCATATCACACCGTAATACTATAACTTTTTCCTATTTGAATAAAAATGTCCGATCGCCGATCTTGTAACCAAAAATATATATATACGCCTTTCTATTTGAACCTTGACTTGAATAAAAGTCTCGTTCAAACAATAATAATATCTTTGTCTTCCATTTTTGGCTGCTCTCATTTGCTATAGTTTCCCACCTAATATTCAATTAATTTCAAAACGACTACTTCTTATAGGTAGAGAGTTACGTCAAAGCGCTTCCTCTCTTTAAAAACCACAAAAAATAGATTGAGATTTTAAACTCTAATTAACGTAGCCGGAAATAACGGCGGTCTTCCAAAGTTTGATCATGCTCTTGATGTTGATCCCTAGTGTTGGCGTGGATGACTTCACTCAAGTGGAGTCTCAATTACAACGGAGGCCAACGTCGACGGTAAGTGGTGAGTATGAGGTGGGACGACAATTTTGGGGGTCCAATGTCTTAGTTGGGCTGATAGAGGTGTGTACGGGGGTCTATTGGGTTATAGGTTATGTCTCGGCTCTCTCTCAACCCCATTCCAGTTTTGTTTTTATTTTTATTTTTTTGGGTTATTTTTAGATATTTTGGTTTGGCTCATGTGGGTTCAGTCGTCCCTCCTCTTTGAGCAAAGATTTAGAGTTTTGGTAGGTTTGTGTTGTTGGGTTTGTCATGTTTATGGTGTCGTTTTCAGAGACTAGCTAGCTAGTAGTCTTAACGTCGCTTATTTATTATTGTCAATATAACATGGAGGTTTCGTTTACATATATGTTGACAATTTCAATATATAGAGTTTTTTCTTCTTGAGATTCACTGCAAGATGTATCAAAACTTCTTAAGTAGGTTATGTTACGGTGGAACCCTATCGATTTTTGTCCACCACTTATATTTTTCATATAAGGTTATTGTTATTAGAAAACAATATTAACCAAATATTAACCAAATCAACCAAATATTAATTATTGTTATTGTGCTTCTTAGTTTGACCAAGAAAAAAGGTTGAACCATGTTTTCATAGTTCAACACTACACGAAAGATAATTGGACAAAGTAGCGGGGGCAAAACCGGTATTTCGAAATGCAGTGATGGTGCGGATCTGACCCACTCACCGGCACAGTCAAAGTGAGATAGTTTTCGTTCTAGAACCGATTCTGCTTCGTCAGCAATATCTGACTTTGACTGTCATCGAGCACAACCCAACAGATCCTCCCGTGCCTGAAAGCAGCCAGATTACCAAAGTGCCCTCGACGATACGTGTCGGCTTCTCTGTGCGCGCGTTTCTCACTCTCCCTGGTAAAAATGACGTGAGAATGCGCTCCCAATTTTCTTCTTGTTTTCTCATTTTCCCTTTCGCCCCTTTCTCTTTCTTCTTCGTTGATCTGCTCCGACTCGTTTTGAATGATCACCGAGCTCCGGCGCCTCTTTCTCTCTCTTCCTCGCCTTCAATGTCGTCCGGCTCACCGAATTGAGCTCGCGGCGGCCTAGATTTGTAGTCCACCGCAGCGCTTTTTGAATTCGGGGAAGAGCACTCCGAGTCTTCGTTTAGGGTCATTGCTAGGGCTTTCAGCAAAATGAAGTCGTCCTTTGATAGGCTTCGGAGATTTGAACTGTACAAGAGCGGTTCTAAAGAAAAGAGGAACTTTCAACCCTCGGCTCATGTTGATGAGCTCGCTCAGGCTTCTCAGGTACTCGATTCTTCTCCCTATTTATTTCTTATTATCTCTTTTCTGCTACCTGAAAGCTTGTGACTGTGATTTAGTTGCGTTATGAACATGTTTGTTTATCGAATTGTAATTTTAGTGCTTAGAGACTTTGTAAGCAGTTTTGAACACTATTGGATCTTCGCCTCGGTAATTAGGTGGTTAATTTTATAGTGTATTGAACTGGTTTGCCTCAGGCTATGATTACAGAAGAATTTTGGATCGGGAATAAACTTTGTTTAATTGAAAAAAATCAGGAGTTTATGTAGTTATGCTGTAGTTATTAGACATTTTGGTTGATTAGGGGAATGAATATTTAGCTTTCGTCCGGTATTGATTTTTACATTTCTGCAGGACATGCAAGATATGAGAAATTGCTATGATAGCTTACTTTCTGCAGCTGCTGCTACAGCCAACAGCGCCTATGGTAACTATCTGCTTACTGTAATCTCTGCATTAGTTACACAATATGTTGAGTCACATGTGGCTCTTTCCTGTAAATGAAATTTTGTATTCCCTAGTTTGTTGATCGTTTCAAATGTAGCAAATGGTGTTTGTATCTATGCAAACAATATTGAAATACCATGCAGTTCTTCATTAAAGTTTGATAACCAGAAAAGTCATGCTTACTCTTGCAAGGAAGGTCACTTTTCAGCTAATATGGATAAGTAAATACTATGGTACAATTAGATCTCTTCATGATACACATGAGTTTTCGTTGATGAGTAAAAAATGGTTGAATTTTATATGCAACTGCTTGGTGAAATGAATGAAATCTTGGTTGCAAATAATGTGAATTTGTCTGTATTCCAAATGCTTTATTATATAATGAATTTTAATGGCATGTTCAATTTTGGAGCCCCTATTGATACACACATTTGAAAATCGAAATTGATACAATGAGAATTGGTTTTTTATTGAAGATTTTTTTTTTCCGCAATTTCAATTATAACAGCCATTCCGGGTATATATAAATCCCAGAACAGAAATTGGTACACAATATTATGGGGTAGTTTATCTGTATACGATGTACATAAGTAATTTTCAGGAAATTCTCATGTTTCCGTTTTATTTTTACCATTTTTTTTTTGAATAGCAATTCTGATCGAGCATGACATGTGTATTTCAGAATTCTCTGAATCACTGCGGGAAATGGGTTCTTGTCTGCAGGAGAAAACTGCATTACATGATGATGAACAAGGCGGTAAGACAATCTACTTCCCCGCTGAAGTTTACTTTTGAGGATTTTGACTCTTTTAGGGATATTAAGGATAAAATTTACATGTGCCTTTGTACTATACTGCAGGTAGAGTTTTTCTGATGTTGGGAAAAGTGCAGTTTGAACTTCAAAAACTTGTTGATTCCTATGTGAGTTCTAATTGCTTTCTTTTTATGTTTTCTCTCTCTCTCTCTCTCTCTCTCTCTCTCTCTCTCTCTCTCTGTTTTTATAACAAAGTTATGCATATGTGCACTTCAACCTGGTGTTAACTGTTTGCTTTCTTTACTTCAGCGCTCCCATATAGTTTCGACGGTCACAAACCCATCAGAGTCTCTTCTCAATGAACTTCGAACTGTTGAGGTTGGCTCATGTGGATTCTCTTCGATTTGTTGTTGATGCTTTTATAATAATCCTTAGTCGCCTGTAGCCATGATATGTGCTTTATGATAGGTGTTTTGAGTCAAAATATTTTACTAATCGAAAGGAGTTTTTAGTGCACGGTGGATCCACACCTGCACCAAAACCTTGTTTCAATGTGTAATGTACCCTTTTTCACCTTATTGCCTTCCTGGAGGTCCAATTTTTCTATCCAACTAGAAACATCGTCTGCACTTCTTTATTGTTTGTTGCCTTTTGTTCATTGGCTTGTAAATAACTGGATATTCCCTTTCCTTTTCTATGATGCAGGAAATGAAGCGACAATGCGATGAAAAAAGGTATACTCCTTTCATTTTATACCTTTTGTCACATATTTGAAGTAAAGTTTATCTGAATATGGTTTGGCACGTTATCTCAGAGAGGTATATGAATACATGGTAGCACAGCAGAAAGAAAAAGGGAGATCAAAACGTGGGAAGGGTGAGAGCTTTACTTTGCAGCAACTTCAAGCAGCTCGTGATCAGTATGATGAGGATGCTACACTGTGTGTTTTCCGGCTGAAGTCCCTGAAGCAAGGGCAAGCCCGAAGTCTTCTAACACAAGCAGCTCGCCACCATGCTGCTCAGGTTTTCTATCTATCTCCAACAAGTTTAAAAGGCATCATCTCTTGTTCTTCTATTAGTTTGATGCAAAACTAACACTCCAGATCCATTTCTGTTATAATACTCAGTTGAACTTCTTCCGGAAAGGCCTTAAGTCGCTTGAGGCTGTTGAGCCACATGTTAGGTTGGTTACAGAGGAGCAACATATTGAATACCAATTTAGTGGACTTGAAGATGATGGTGGGGAAGATGGTGCAGATCATGGTGAGAATAGCTACGATTCTATTGAACATGGAGAATTGAGTTTTGACTATAGATCAAGTAAACAGGGAATGGAACTCTCAGCATCAAGGAGTTCAATGGAGGTGAGCTCTAAAGTACTTAATCTGTGTTGCGTGTGACAAAGCTCTATCTGTGGTCTGTTGACTATATGTTGCTAAAGTTGTTCAACACTGTATTTTAGTCAATCGTTTATTTTCTATTGGTTTACTTTGTTCTTATGATGAGGCAGCTTATTTCAGGTTGATGAAGTGGGCCTTATGTCTCCTGAAGCTCCGAGAGTGGAATATTCAGATGTATGATTATATTGCCTTTTGATTGGTAGCATTGCAGCTATACTCTGAAAATACATATTGTTTACATATAAATTCAACTAGTTTATTCATAGTTCTTTCTCCTTGCAGATTAGTCTTGATCAAGGTGATCTCAAGTTTCCGATCAGGGAACCAAGAAGAGCCGGCAGCTACTCAGCCCCAATACCATCTGCAGATCCGAAGTTTGATCCTGCTGAGAGAGCTAGACAATTGCAACAGTCAGCTTCACGGAGACCTCATACATATGTGCTTCCTACACCTGATTCAAAGGGTTTAATTTCTTCAAGGACAAGTACTACGGTTCCAGGCGGGAGGTCAGGTGGACGCATCCCCAACTTATCGCACTCTTCCCCATTAGACGCTAAGCATGATAAGGTTTCTGGTTATGATAATCAGACAGGAGCTAATTTCTCAAAAGCTCAGTTGGTAGTCAAAGAGAGTCATAGTACTACTAATACATCAATGCAATTGCCTCCTCCCCCTCTGGCAGACGGACTGGCACTGCATCAGCATAAAAGACAAGCTTTCTCTGGCCCACTAACTAGTAAGCCATCATCAACTAAGCCTGCATTCTCTGCTAGTGGTCCCATTACATCAAGTGAACCACCTCAACTAGTTTCTGGAATGCTCCCTCGTTTACCAAATCCTCCGGCTTCTTCATCTCCGAAAATATCTCCAACTGCTTCACCTCCTCTTGCCTCTTCACCCAAGATAAGTGAGCTTCACGAACTTCCTAGACCCCCAGGTAGATCAGTTGTCAAGCCAACAAACTCTTCTGGATTGGTAGGCCACTCTGCTCCACTGGTCTTCAGAAATCAAGAACCTCAGGCCCATAATAAAATCCCTTCAGTGCCAACGAATTTGGCATCTCCACTTCCAATTCCACCATTGATTATTCCTAGAAGCTTCTCCATACCATCGAGTAACCAAAGAGCAGTGACGTTGCATGTATCGAGGCATGTGGAGTCTCCTCGTTCAAGCAAACCGGAAGAAGTTGCTTCACCTCCATTGACGCCAATTTCCCTAACAAACATGTAACAAATATCAACCGAGTCTGAAGTGGCCTTTTCACTCCAATCCTATCAGAGGTGAGCAGTCCACTTTCTATAGTTCCTCACCAGTTGGTGTCCATTCTTTTCCTTAGTATTACACTTGATTAGTGCTTCATACTTCCGTATTATTTATTTTATTTCATTGTGCAGTTAGATTTAGGACTACATGGCAAATGCCTAATACATTAGAGTT
Source organism: Fragaria iinumae (assembly GCA_009720345.1). Lineage (NCBI taxonomy): Eukaryota > Viridiplantae > Streptophyta > Magnoliopsida > Rosales > Rosaceae > Fragaria > Fragaria iinumae. The sequence continues at coordinate 42,541,737 of CM019122.1, forward strand.
TTTATAGTTTCTGCTTCAAGCACAAGATGGGGAAAAGTGGAATCTTCTTGCTCTCACATATATGCTTCCCTAAACTGAAGTTTTGGATTTTGTGTTCAAATTAATCGCCATGGAGGCTGTTACATCATCTTCTTCGCCATCAGAGCCAAATTATTAGTTCCTTTTATTATCTTCTTGGAGCCGGACCAGATATTGAAGACCTCTTCAGTGGATGCAGCTGCTATCAAAACAATGAAGCAGCGTTGTTCCCATTAGATTGTGTTGGGTTGATTGCATTGTCTTCTTGTTAGACACAGATGGGTCTGTAAATAGATTTAATGTAATGGAAATTTCTTGTTAGTTTGTTCATTGTTGATAAAGTAGTTAAAGTAGTCTGGGGTTTACATCCAAAATCAATTGGCAATGAATTGAGTGGCTTAAACCCTTATAAACTCACTGACAATGTCTCGTATTCCCGATGTGAGATTTATATCTCAACAATTGTTGTTTAAATGTATTGGTTTAGTTTCTCATCTCAGCCATTTGATTGTTGATTGTGATGAGGTCTAAACTGTACCAAGTGGTATTGTATGAAGAATTTTGTTAATTTCCAATGTAAGGACACTAGTTACACATAGATACATAGAAGACTCGAGAGTCAAAAATATCTATGTGGTGTCGTTTTGAAGTCGTTAGATGTACACACGGGACATGGCCATATCCTTGCCGGATAAGGTAATGCAGTTTATGACGGTTAAATGCGAGAGTCGTAAGCCGTGAGAGAAGAGAGAGAAATTAGAGTTGGGGCTGTGGGCTCTGTAAATGGTGGCCATGGAGATAACGAGGACTCTCCTCCCGTCCTCCTCCTTCTCTAACCTCCGCCGCGCTCCTCCGTTATTCCATTTTCACGTCTCGCCGTCGAGTTCGTTATACCCAGATGTCCTTCACTCTCAGAGCTCACTCCCCATTACCTCTCGCTCTCACTTCCGTAAACCTCTCGCCGTCTCCGATGGCAGCGCTTCCGGTGAGTTCAATATAAGATACCTGACTGGATTATGACTCCTCTGTTTTCTTACTTATGGGTTTTTGTGTATAATTTCAGCAACCAAGGTTGCTGTAGATGACCCCTCTCTTGAAGTGAAGGTGAGATCTCATGGTGTTTCGGGATTTCTTTTTTGTTACTTGAATATAGTAACTGAATTTAGTTATCGTTTAGGGTTCTGATTGTAACTGTTCAGTTTTAAAATTCAGAAGAAGGCAATGGATGTGTCACCTGAACTCAAAGGAACTACTATATTCCTTGTCGGTAAGCATGACTCAATGCTCTGTAATGCAGTCACTACTCACCATTGTGTGTGTATACATGAATTGATGATCTTATTTTTGGTGATAGGAATGAAGAGCTCCATAAAGACCAGTTTGGGGAAATTCCTCGCCAACGTGTTACGATACTATTACTTTGACAGGTACCTGTATTTTCTTTTCCTGAAAGGTAGGGAGAAAATAATTAGCTGAACAGTTGATTTGTGCACTTCTATATCCAGTGACAGTTTGGTTGAGGAAGCTGCTGGCACTCTATCTGCCGCCAAATCTTTACGGGAAATTGACAAGAGTGGTTTCCAGGAGTCTGAGGTAATAGTTTTCAGTTCCTTTGATGTTTACTACACCGTACTCGGAATCCAAGGACTGAAAAAGCATCCTGAGGCCTACACTAGAACATCATTCTTGTTTTGGTCAAATGCTAGATGTTATATGTGTATCTAAATCAAAATATTTTTTGGCAATATCTAAATCAAAATATTGCTACAGACTGAAGTGTTGAAGCAATTATCATCCATGGGTAGGCTAGTGGTCTGTGCTGGAGATGGTGCAACTCAGAGTACAACAAATCTGTAGGGACTCCATCTCATTTTTCTTAATGTATTAATGCGCAGTTATCCTAGCTGATATTAGTTATGTAGCTCTGACTTGTTTCAGTACATATACAGGGCTCTTTTAAGACATGGGATCACGATATGGATTGACGTGCCTTTAGACATTGTGGCCAGGGGTATGGTCGAAGATCAAACTCAGCTCTCTGCTTACAATCTATCTACTTCCGTAGCCTATCCAGAGGTTATTTCTTTCTCCTTGAACTTAAAATTATATTTCTCAGAAGGAAAGTAAATAGACTCCACTCTAGGGCTGCTGCCTTCTTGAAAATTGACACTTCCTTTGAATATCTGATGTATGATAACCAGGTTTTGACTCGCCTAAGTACTGCATTTGAAGAGCTGAGAGGTGGATATGCAATAGCTGATGCAACCGTATCTGTTCAGCGTATGTCACTGTGACTTGTCTACTTAGCAATTATGTAACAAATTATGTATCCTCATTGGTTATGACATATCTTCTTGTCCTAGCAGAAGTAGCTGGTAAGTTAGGTTATGATGAAATCGATGATGTGACCACAGAAGACATGGTTCTGGAGGTAAGAAGAGTGCTAGATTTGCAGACATGTTTGAAAATCAAATGAAATCAAGTGCCAAACCCTTTAGGATTGTTTCCTCTTGTGTTAAATGTAGGTTCTCAAGGAGGTAGAGAAACTGACTAGAGTGAAGAAGATGATGGAAGCAGCAGCAAGACCCTTTTAACATCCTACACTCCATAAGGTGGCAGGCAGTTTCATCATATGAGTAACTAGATTGAGATTGTGGTCTGTGATGGATGACATTATTGTTGAAATCGAAAACGCTATCTGTGCCTGTATCTTTGTCCATTTTATGTGTTGCTTTAGTATTGGACTCATCTAAATTCTATAGGGTTAGAGTGGGCTAACAAGTGTAGGCCCTAAACCTAAACGATGGGCGGCCCATTTGGGAATAAGGTGGGTGGTGCATAAAAAGGAGCAAAAGGAGTTCAACCGCGGCACACAAAAGAAAGAGAAGCAGCTTTGCAGCGACTCTGTATGAGTAGTAATTTTGAGGACTATGCGCCTGCAGCTTATAAATCAATACAAATAACAAAGAAGGAGACACCATCTGATCTGAGCATCGACGGCGACGTCTCACAAGTCGAAACTCAGAAGCTTTTCTTGTAACAATTTATGTTCCTCCTACCATGAATTTACAAGTGTTCCTTCGCTTTGTTGCCACGGTAAGTGACTCCAAGCCTCCTACTGCCACGTTCCTTTAGTTTTCTGTTCTAATTGCCATGCCACATGCTGCTAGAGATTGAAGAACAGTCGGCTATTTAGGTGTGTATCCAATCGATGGTGTTGGCATTTTCCATATGGTTAATGAACCATTTAGAATGTCTTGGACTTTTGCCCTAAGTATCTAACAGAATTTATATATTTGAGACTTGACGCTTTTGATTACGTTTTAAGAGATTGTATATTGAGATAGTCGTTTTCATCTCCACACACACTTCAAACCCTAGTGAATAAATTGATTACATAGCTAGTAGAGGACGTAATCTCTCTTAAACTATGGAGGGGTTTCTATTCTATGATATAAACAAGCCATAACCTAATTCAAAAGTTAAGGCCTCCATGGTGTTACTTGAATACTAACTACTTTCCTAGAGACTGTTGTTTTAACCGGAAGTGTCATTTTGCATTATTATTATTTAGTCCAGGTTATACTGTGTAGGTGAAGAAATTGATAAGAAACACCCCCACCTGTACGGCTGTACTATACACGTAGAACTAGGAAAGCAAGAGCGCGAAGGTAAAAGAAAATTTTGTTTCTTCTTTGAATAATAATAATGAAACTTCTTGTATGCACGATGTGTATTTATACGACGTAATTTTAACCGTTTATAATAATTTATATGTTTGACCATCATGTTTCTATATTATTTTCTCTAATATTGATAATGTATATGAAAGAGAAAAAAGAAAATAAAGAGAAAGTGTCGCAGAGAATTTGTTTAATATTAATAGGCTCCGGTGTTTGTTGTTTTGGCTGTAAAAAAGAAAAAGACATCGAAATGCAAACGCAAACGGGAATGGTGATGACGCATGGTTTTTTTGGGATTATAAACACCAACTCTCCCAGCCTCACCCTCCTTTCTTTCACTCTCTCTCCTCCTCTCTCTCTCTACAATTCCAATCCTCTATCCTCTTCTTCCTCTTCTTCTTCTTCTTTCTCTTTGCTCTTCTTCCCTCAATCACATCGATCGCTTCGCTATTTCAATTTGGATGGAAGATTCCTCCTCATGATTTCTCTCCCGGAATTGTTTGATCGGAGCTTCCCTCGGTGCGTTTTCCAATGTTCAACTCATGCTATTGTATACATTTAATATGAATGATCAGAATGAACCTGTTTTTGTATTTGTGTTGTATATCTTTGTGATCTTGATGATTCTGTTAGACTTGGCTTCCTTTTGCTTTGATGAGTTGTTATGGATTTCGGTGAATGTGTGATCGTTTTAAGCGAACTTTGTACTACTCGTTTGCTTACTTTTCTACTTAGATTGTTCTTGTAGTTAGCTGCACATAACAATCATGATTCAACTCTGCCATGGTTTCTTAGGCGCTTTGCTTTGTGACCATAAGCTAAACAAAAGTTTGCTGGATTTATGTTTTCTATGATCACCGTTAGATTGTTGCGGTGTATCTGCATTTGATCACCGGGAATCCTAGTCCGATTTTCTCAACTTGGAACCAATGTTGCATTATTTTTCACACTTAAAGCTGCTTAATGTTCGTGAACTGATTCATGTTGATATTGTTTCAGGCACAGGTTGCTTCTCTAGGAAATCATGGATTATATGTGTTCCATGGCCTGCTGCTATGGAGGTCTCCTGATCCGTGCTTCTCGTGATCTTCACATTACTACCATGTGCTTCAACATCTCTTTGGAGAGACTGGTAACTCAAATGTTTGAATTGGGGGTGCCTTTGGTAGGTACATAACACTAGGTTCTATGCAGCTCTTACATTCTTGAATGAAGTATAAGTTTAGGAGCCTAGTTGTTATATTCCTAGAGTAATAGTACATTGGACTGGATCGAACTAATCTGATCTGATTCCATTGCCCCGCCTTTAGTCTTTAGTTCTTTTTAGAATTAGCCATGGGATTGCCTCAACTTCCTGCAAGTGGAACCTCTGAGGAGGTACACTCAGCATCTTTCGGCTCACTTTTACAGAGCCCACCTCGATCTTCTGGGATGAGCACATGTGATTTGGATGGAATGCACAGTGGAAGTGCAAGCATAGTGGGTGGAAACTCATTATGCTCCTCTTTAGGGGAATACCAAGCAAGAAGCCCTGTAGAACTGTCAAAGTTTCCTGATGATGATTCAATTGGGTTTAGAGGGATTGGTTCTCTCAGTAAAGCTGGTCAAATCACTCCCAGAAATGGACGATGTATTCAGACCCCGGCTTCTCGGATTGTGGGTTTTGAATCAAGCAGAACAAGTGTAAATGATGGTTCCAGCAGTGTTTCATCTGATCATGTTCACTCTTCATCTGCAGTTATTGTCACCGCCAATGACAATGTGAGCAGTGGGTCATTAGTGAAGAAGAGAATGTTCTCCCCATTCAAGTCCTTATCGGCAGACCAATTTAATGGTGAGCATTTGGACCTTGCCTGCAGAACTGATCAAACAAATACTCCTTCTGTCAGTGATAGTAACAGTACGTCACATGATCATAAGAAACCAAATGTCGGAAGTGAAAACCATTTCACCATTCCAGCTTGGTCCGAGCAGAAGAGCATGCCACGTGATAATGGTTGTATGGAATCCATTTTCACCGACGGCCCTTTGGTGGACAGTTTTCATCCCCCACCTAATCTTTTATATATATCATCTCCTAGACCTGAATTGAGATATCTTAGTAACATAAAATTCCAAAGTGGGCCGGTATCAGTATCTCCAAAAGAAGTGATTTCACCTCAGCTTTCTCTGTCACCTCTTGGCCGCAAGGTGTCTGAAAGAGGGGAATCTGCAGGGAGGTGCAACGACAGTACCAATGAAAAGTTGGAGGATTATCATTTGACGTTGAGGGATGTAAAAAACACAACCAAATGCTCTAATTCAGGGTCTATGTTTTCTCCTGTGGAAGATGGGTTTGAGATCACAAGTAAATCATTTGAAGAGGCTGATATATCTCACAAAGAATTTTGTCCATCTTCTCTGGAAAATGGTACTCCTCTAAGTTATTCCTTGTACCAAGGGTCAGCTCCCACCTCCCAATGCATGAGATTTGTTAGAAATCTAAGTGGGCTATCGGTGAGGAGATCATTGGTCGGTTCATTTGAAGAATCTCTACTGTCTGGTCGGTTCTTATCAGGAAAATCCAGTCAGGTTAGTGTTGGCACTTCTGCGTGTATTGCTCCTTCATATTATCCCTTATTGTAACTTTATAACTGCTCACCTCTTGATATATGTAGAGAATTGATGGTTTTCTGGGTGTACTAAGCATTACTGGGGGAAACTTCTCACCACGATCACAGAAGCTTCCTTTTTCAGTAACTAGTGTAGAAGGAGATTGCTACTTATTGTATTATGCATCCATATATCTTGCCGGAAATTCGGCATTGAGTAGGAGTGGAGGACAAAAGCTGAAACGGGGACTTAGTAATGATGATACACAGATTGTCAAGAGCCGCCTGCGCATTCCTGTCAAGGGCCGGATACAACTGGTATTGTTTCATCTCTCAAAACCACTTTTTGCTGGTCTAAATTTCTCTTTGGAGGAAGTTGGCTTTAACTTTTCGTGGGATGTCGAGTCACTTCAGTCACTTGTATTTTAATTGGAATCAAGAAATTAAAGGCCTTCCTTGTTCTGTTCTCTAATTAAAGGGGGATCATTGTCAACCTCATGTACGTTTCTATGCTTTTCTTTTATGCAGGTTCTAAGTAATCCTGAAAAGACACCGATTCATACTTTCCTTTGCAACTATGATTTAAGTGACATGCCGGCTGGTACTAAAGTAAGACAAATCTTTCTTTTTCAACTGTCAATAATATAGTGTATTACTGATTGTTTCACATAAATCATGGCCCTACACTTTCTGTTTAATCCATTAATTTAAAATTGGAGAAGAAATATTTTATGAACCACAAACTGCATACTCTGCACACGTGATCTAGACTTGCAATTTGAAAATTTACTTTCAACTTGTCATTGGCTTTAAGTTGTGGTTTTTGAATGAAAGCATCAAAGAACTTCAACCATATTGTTATACTCCAAATTCGGAAGTCCAAAAGTTTTATGCATTCAAATATGCATGTGCCTTCTGATAGTACCGTATGTCTGCTGTCTGGTTACATATTTTGTTTCTGTTAAATATTTTTCTAATCCATTCAAATTGAAATAGACGTTCTTGCGCCAAAAGGTGACGTTAGCATCTACCCCAATGTACACTCAGCTGAGAATTGAGGAGACAGATATTGATTCAAGAGTCATAGACACAAGAGTACAGAAAGGAGGTGGAGTAGAGATTAGAACAAGATCACTAGATCAGAGAACGGAATTTAGAAGCGAATGCTCTAACTTGGTGGATTCAATAGTTGAGGGTGATATGTCCAAGCTGTCCCCTAAAACAGAAAGGGTGGGAATTTCTTCCTTCATAGGGGTTGAGAAGAGGTTCAATGGCAAGGAGTGCCCATGCAATGATGATAAGGACCACAACTGGGTTGATGCAGGCCATGAAACTGACAGGAAACAAGGGGTTGGTTGTTCAAGAGTAAATCAAAACACGAATAGTGCTCTTCGATACGCTCTGCATCTCCGTTTCATTTGCCCTCTTCCTAAAAAAGGTTCCAGGTCAGTTCAGAGATGCAAATCAGATCCCTTGTCTGGAACACAAAGGAGAAGCTTAGATATGGAAGGGGAGCGGAGATTCTACCTCTACAATGACTTGAGGGTTGTATTCCCTCAGCGCCAGTCAGATGCTGATGAGGGCAAGGTACGTACGCTTGTATTTAGTGTACCAAGCATCATAACATGACGCATACACGCACCAGAAATTTGTGTTTGGCAATGTAGACTGGTTGTTCATGGTGATATGTGCATCTCACTATGTGTTGTTTGCTATAATATCTTATGTGATTAGCTGACAAAGGGATGTTTGTTTTGTTTTGGTTGTTCAATGGCAGTTAAACGTGGAATACCATTTTCCAGAGGATCCAAAATACTTTGACATCGAGTGAAACGTCCAACCGAACAGACAATATGCTATGTTATTTGAATCCTTGAATCTGTTTATCTGGGTGTGTACATATTTTCACATATGGTTTGGTTTGCCATGATTTGGTCTGAAATGGCTTCAGTCCCTGTTCCACCTTGTACAGAATCATATAGTAATAATAATCGAAGTAGGTTACATTTGGAATGTTGATTGGGCCTGTTTATTCTGGTTTTGGCAGAATATTTTTCCGGACGACAGTGTTCAGAAATGAAGGACAATGTGGTGCTTTTATTCTTGACAAAGTTAATCAACATATAATTGGTATTTGGTAGAGGTACAAAGTGTCTGCGTGACAAATGCAGAGCGCGCAGTACTGCAGTGCCCTAACCAGTTAGCCGTCGTACAAGAGACAGACTTAGAGCAGCACCAGCTGTACAAGCCTAACAATTACTCTGAAGTCTGATGAAAAGGAGAGACCGAGCGAGTGTTGTGTTGAAATGAGATGAAAAGGAGGACGTAAAGCCAGCCTGATGCGGACGTGATTGGATTGAATTTAAAAATTTGAAAGTAACCGTCACAAACTGATGGATGGACGGAGCAAACGGGTCTAATCGACGTGGCCGTTCCTTGGTGGTGATAGTGACAGCGATAGTGATAGTGATACCTCTCTCTCCGATCGATATGCCCCGCCGCGAGAGAGACAGAGAGAGAGGATGTTGATGATGCACCATGGACATGGACATGGATATCCCATGGGTTCTGCTCGCGTACGTGGCAGCATCTTACTGCTGGTTAAAATGGTCCAGGTTTGATTCAAGGAGGAGGATAGTGTTCTGACACAGATAACAGTTTTTGCGTTCTTGCATGAGGAGGTACCTCCTCTCCTCTCCTCTCCTCTCCTCTCTCTGGCGGTAGGGCCCCCATATTCCTTTTTCTTTTTTTTTTCCCCTCCCACTGTTCACTTCCCGTTCTGCCCTTAGCTCTCACTTCCTCTCCTTTTCCTGTTCATCGTCTTCTTCAAACCTGTACGCTTTTTCTATATTCTTTCAGCTAGAAATGCTATTCAAAATGTACTGCCAAGACCATGTCACACAATTGAAGCGAGGAAACGGTTGGGATACACGATCGAGGGTATATATGTCCTTTAGTTTTGAGAGGTGAGGTACGTACCTAATTTGTCTCTACTCTGCTGATCGATCCAGGTCCATATAAAGCGCATGAAAGAGGACATATCCCACTCAGTCACTCACACAGCAGCAGCTCGCTAGCTTATTTGCAGCAGCACCTGAGGATCGAGTTATATACTCATCAATGGCAGACCCTGCAGCATCAGCCATGTATCACGAGTATCATGACTTCCTCCTTCATACCCAACACCATCACCGTCACCTTCTTCTCCACTCACCTGATCCGTCACCACAAGCACCGCCACCGCCACCGAGCCAGCCCTCAAAACCACCTCGCTCTTCCTCCAAACCGGGTCGGGTCTTCCCATGCACCTTCTGCCCTCGCCAGTTCTACACCTCTCAAGCTCTCGGCGGTCACCAAAACGCTCACAAGCGTGAGCGAGCCGCTTCCCGGAACAGAGCGCCTCCTCGAGGAGCAGACTACTTCCACCAGCCCTCTCCTTCTCCGGCGCCGCCGTTTCAACATCGCCAGAACCAATACCTCGGGCTTGATCAGTATCCAACACCAACAAGCACCACTGCCTTGATGGACGCCGACCACCAACAGACGCAGACGCAGAGCTATTTTTGGTTTGATGAGTCGGCTCTTTCCAACAATGGCGGCGGCAGCCACGACCTTATCGTCCTCGGTGGTGACCAGGAGCAACAGTGCTACCCATCATCCGCCTCTCTCATTCCTCCACATGGGTTTCACGCCATGATCTCAACCCCAACTCCGACTACAAGCGCGAGTACCGGTACTACTACCGATTCTGGTTATTGTTCTGGTTATGGTGGCCAACCAAGTGTGGACCTCACCCTTCGCTTGTGAGCGACCCATTTCTCTCATCTCTGTCGCTGAGTCGGTTCTTTCCGAGTTTTTCAACGTTTTGCAATTTTCAGTTTCAAGTACGTAGCAGCAGTACTAGTAGGGACAGTCTTCATTTTTCAATTTCAGTAGTTGTGAGTGGGTTTTAATCAAGTGGGAAGAGGTAGCTAGTACTCTTGTCAATCAAGGACCGAGTTCGAAGATGGATGTGGATGCACTTGAATGAATAGGTAGAAGAAAAATGAAGACAGGTCTTTAATTTAGAGCTAGCAAGCTCTTCGATCTGTGTTACAAATTGATGATCGATTCCATGGCATATGGATGAGTTAGATAAGAGGATAGCTAGGCTAAGCTTCATCGCATTCAGACTTGCTGTTGGGCATTGACATGATTAATTGGAGCTATCTTCATTTTGTTACCAGTTTCATGTTTGAGAGTCTATGTTTGTTACCATGCATTTTGCCATGAATGAATGTCGCATCTCCAAACCAAATTTCATGTATCATTTTGTCATGCATAGCTGTATCTATTTGTGATGCGTATGGATGGAATGTGATGCATGTATGCCTCTATGGTTTGTCACTCAGAGTTGTCTGTGACTGACACTGACTGAGCGACCCAAACGGCGGCCATGGCCTATAATCAACGAGGTGGAATTAGTTGTAGGCTTGTGGCCAGCAGGCCCATCCGTACGAATATTCCCCTCTCAGGTCTCAACCAACTTGTCAAAGCTTGCAATACACACACATTCCGAGCAACTTCTACCGCTTCATTTTAATCAGAAATACCATAAAGGGCGCTGAAATTTGCAACTCCTTCTCAATTGTTTAATATTATTTTTTTGTTTTCATTTAGGGAGTTGAAACTTTGCAAACCACACTCCCTTTGTGCTGCTTTTACAAAATTACCCCCTACTTTCCCCACACTTGATGATTTGCATCCTCTATACAGTGTGCTTGGTAGATGCAAATTTTTGATGGACAAGCTCTCTATGTGTGATGTCTCACATGTGTACAGAGAGATCAACATGGTGGCTGATATTCTCTCCAAGTCTATATTAGGTTTGGAGTGCAATATTTTCAGCAACCTCCTCCACAAGTTGTTAATGCTGCTCTTGATGACTTGTGTGATACTCCTAAGTTTAGGAACGTAGCTAGAGCTATCTAGCTTCTGCTCTTTTTTTTTTTTTTTTTTTCTTTTTTTGGGTCTTTTGGCTCTCTTGTATCCAAAAAAAAAATAAAAAAATTCTTTTTTTATTCAGGCACTCTTTAGTCTTTCTCCTGTTTCCTTCTGCGAAGGGGACTAGCTGAGCCTGTGCTGCATTTCTTGTATTGAACTAAGAAACTGATTCACAACTATATGATCCAACAAAACAAGCATTTGCCTGCCTCCGCTCCATTAATCAAGGTCAAATGAAGGAACTTCAGACGTAAACCCGTTTATGGCCTGGTATTGTAACCGAGCCGCCAGGTTTCTGTAAGGATCACTTTCTCTTTTCTTCAGCAGATAAGCAAGAGACTTCTCGACCTCTGATTTCACTTCTAAATACAGTTCATGAGCTGTCTCCCTGTCTCGTAATTCCTGCTTCCTCCCTGCATTTCAAACATTCGCATCACAAATTCAATAACCACCTAACTACATGAATACAGTTCATTTGTATCTAACAATTCCTTTCACTCAAGTTACTTAATTGATTTAAATCGAAACGCTAACCCGCTGTTTCAATTGGTTTCCCAAATTTATAATAAAACCGGCCAGGAAATTTCGGCGCAATTCCTGGCAAGTGCAAAGCTTGGTTTCCAATCTCCCCATCATCGGTGGACCTACGATCACAAAACAACATCAACATTCAAGAAGACAATTAATCTAGGAAAAGGCATACCAAGATATGAGGTCTGCGGAAATCAACAACAAAAACGTCTTCACAGATCTTATACCTCACATTTGCAGCTTCAGCCGTCAGGTCCTCTATAGATTTCCTGAGGAAAGGAATTTTCATCTGGTCTTCATAATCAAGAAATAACTGATAAGAAGATAACAGAGCAAATTAGCTATTCGTACAACAATGAATATAAATCAATCAATCGCTTATTCATCTAAAAACAAAACAAAGGCATTTTCTAATGGTTATCTTCACACATGAATCGAGATATAGTGTAGGTGTGCAAGTGTGCATGTGCATGATGCACTTGTGTGCATACATGTATAACAGAAACTAACTTTACAAGCAACGCATCTTCATCGATACAGCCGGTATAAGAGTAATTCGGATATATAACACGCCAACACGGTAACACTAACACCTACTTCAAGCTTCATTAGATATTTAATTGAAAAACATATTACAAAGATAACTTAAAAGGAAAGTGAGGTTTGTAGCCTTACATCACCAATATCATCTTCTCCAACAGCACCAAAAGGTACAATTTTGGCTCCAAATCTAGCTGCCATCCTCACAAATTCTGACCGTTCTGGCCAGAATAACTTATATGCTTCCCCCTGGAAAGTGCAAGTTTATTTTGCATAACTGTAACACTGACTTAAATTCTCAAGTGCATGGACATCTAATCAAGTCACATCCTCAGAAGTGAAAATCAGACTAAACATGAAATGACTTGGTACCTTCCGGTGAAGAGCCTCACGCACTCCCCCTGGATAGAGGAGGGCATGAGACTTTGTAGAGAGAAGTTTGAAAAAGTTTTTTCCCGAGACAGGAACAGCACCCATAAGTCTGAAATCATCGTATAATGTTAACTCAGGTAAACTTCCATCTTTCATTTTGAGAAACATCATTGGATGCGCTATCCCTCGCAGATGGACGTTATATTGTTCGAACAATTGGGTTACCAAGGGAACTATTTCAAATCCCAGTAACATGTGATAACCAACATACAACACAGGACCTTCTGTAGGAATCCCGGCAAACCCCCTCACTATCTTCCCGTCAGCTAAAGTTGAGAGCATCACTGGGCTCATGAGAATGTTAAGCCATCTACACATTAATAGTATGATGAGATATCAATATTTTTGACAATAAAACAAAGCCTAGAATGTATCTAGAACAAACAATCAGACTATCAACTGACAAGCCCCATATGACTCTTCTTGTTGGGCCATTGATAGCAGAAACAAAAATGAAATTGTAACTTCTAGGAAAGTATCACCGGCCTGTTTTTATCCATTATGCCTTTAACTTCGGAAGGTGATGGTGGTATGTAATCTGTAACAAAATCTCGCTCCTTTGAACGACGATAGACACCGACATTCTTGATTACAGTTAGCAAATCAAAAGCATCCTCCTGCCAAGAATTCGATGAAACAAATACATGTATCAGAGTATGACTTTAAGTGAGCACATGTATTTTGAGATCATAAACATCTGGTCGTAACATACACAGCATAACAGTGAAACTTTAAACATTATAAAGGAGAACCTGATGCATATTTGAAACAGTTCATAAATGTTAAAAGGATATCTACTAGCACTAATAAGATCATCATCCTACCAAGAAGAGGAAATGACCGCATTCTTCAAAAGTACGGAACTGACAAGTTGCAAGCAGCCCTTTGAGTCTTTGGCCTTCCCCTTGACTAGGTAGCAATGGATCTCTTCCACTAATAGACAGATAATAGTGAAATTAGCACCATCATTCTAAAAAGATGATAGAGGGTAATGCGGCCAAGTGGTCTTGTCACATAATAATTCTGGTATGATGCATGACTGGCAAGTTTTCGCAGGAAAGCAATACTAGAATTGGTTATGGAATTTTAACAAAACCTGGAAAGCATCACGGTATGAGCTTTTACAGCATGGAGGCGTGAATTGGTATATGAAGAAGCTGCACTCATCATTTGCAGCTTCCACATAAGTGTTTCTCTGGGTAAGATATCTGCAAGGACCTGGAGCTTAAACCGTTAATCACAAGATTCAACCTTGCCTCTGAAAGTAAAAGTCCATCATATAGCTCAGGATACCAGATGCTTAGAAAAAAAAAATGTACAGATTGATGCAGATTTTTAACTTCTTTAATATTTCAAAGTTGTGTCTTACGGAGAGGTTAGATATTGATGGTGCAACAATATCCCGTGATAGCTTTTCAATTGTTTGTGGCAGTGGAAGTCCTCCAAATCCCTTCTCCAGACTAGCCATCATTGCACCTGAATGGATGCATAGAGTTGCAGATCATCAGAAAAAGGAAAAGATTTACAGATGCTCATCACTTTAAGCGTCAACAAGTTCCTCTCAACCCAAAGTGGTAATCACAAAGCAATACCACCCTGCTATAAGTCTCACAGTAAGATGAGCTTCAGTGGTTTTCTGAAATGCTTATCAACATCTTATCCGGAAACAAATAGGTAGATCAAGCTACTAGTAAATGAAACACAAAAGAAGACTGACCTGTAATTGTACTTAGTACATGAGGAAGGCTAAGATAGGGAGTGTCAGGCGTGAACTGCAGTAAAGGTAATACAGCTTGAAGTGGTGACCTGCTGAAGGACGTTGCTGCACGTTAACACCAGGGAGGTGTTAAATCAAGAAAGAAATTTCCTCATTTTCTGTTTTAAAGCAAATTTGGGTTATACAGCAATAATAAGCAATTTTACTCCTTCAGAAGTTCAATGTTCATTCTCATTTATTTTAGTACCGACTAATCAAACTTCAACTTCCACAATAAATCTTTGGAGATTAATTCTTGGTTCTTAGAAGCTGTAAATCATTCACCAGAACAAGGAAACGTCGGAATTTCTTACATTAAAAGTGTTACCTGGATTTGCTAGAATTAGAACGAGGTCGATATCCGGGTTAAGCGCTGCCACAGATAGTGCAAGGCATGCTCCAATAGATTCTCCAACAAGATATATGGGACGATCCGGTGAGGCATGATGCTCTGACCGAATTGTTCTCTCAACCAGCTTCACTAAGTCTGACACACACAAATGAATGAAAAGACCAAATGACATAAGAATTCATCTGTAGCTTTCACCCTTGAGGCAATTGTGTGACAGAGAAAAACAGCTAAAATGTGCAAATGAATGTTCGAAAGAAGCAACTAGTTTGTGCAAAACAAGACAAGATTGGCAATGCTACATATCAAAAAGGCAAATAAGAAAGAACCTGTAAAGGGTGTTCGATCCTTGGGAGGGATATGTAAGCAGGAGACCTGAAAATGTCTTGACACAGCAAGTAAAAAAGGGGATCAGCACTTAGCACTAGAAAGAGGAAGAAGCAAATATATTGAAGACTAATGTGCCATTGTGTGAAGTGAAGAAGAAGCAGTCAAGGCAAGGTTAAGTGAAAACGTACTTTCCAAGTTTCTTGTGATGCCTTACAAGCCCAACTCCGGTGCCATCAATTCCTGCATAAAATGGAATCCGATCAAGAAAGCCTTGCTTTTAGTTTATAGTGATTCTGGTGATGATGTATCATGTATGATATAAGTGAGTGACTGACTGACCAGGTAGAAAGAGAAGAAGAGGGGAATCATGGTTGGTGGGGGTCCCGCAGTCTAAAGGGGAGAACCACCGAGGTGGTCCACTTCCAGTTCCGGAGCTGTGCTGGTCGTTCGATCTGAGAAGATCCTTGGCTTGCTCAAAGAACTGGTTTAAGCTCATCACTTGATCACCATCCTCCACCAAAGCCCCGCTCTTTTTCTCGTCTTCCTTGTTCTTGTTGTTGGTGTTGTCTGAGAAAGCACTAGTTGGCGTGGACGTGGTGAAGACAGGAGTGTGGTCTGTGGAAACGGCTAGTCTCCAGGTGCTGGCCAGCAGAGGTAGTTTGTTGGACCTCGTGAATAGTGATGGCGAAGACAAGGTTGGCTCATGTCGGAAAATGGAGGGGAAGAGAGAGAGGGCGTTGGAGGCCATGGCGATGGATTTGAATCTAATCTCTTTCGATCCGAGAGAGATGGATGGGATGGCAAGTAAATAAGAGAAGCCGTCCAGCTGCTGGCTGCTGCTGTACTCTCTGATTTCCTCTGTTTTGGCTGCTTCTGCCTTTCTCTCGTTGCTGCTGACAGAGCACGACGAGTGAACAAGACAGAGACTTTGAACATCTGAACGCTCGATTAGGAAAATCGATCAAACACTTTTGACAACGATACTAGACGACCACTCTCCCCACCTTCCTTCCATGTTCTGTAACTCTCTTTTTTTTGGTTAATTCCATGTTATATAACTTGTTTCTGCTCTATGTTAATGTTTTTCTCGAGGGAAAATGAATCGGTAGGAAAAATCATGGACTAATTTCAGTTTACATTCATGAACTTTAGGTCGATCATCATGTTAGTCCATTTTCTTTCAATTTCATCAAAAACACCCATTAACTTCTAATTTTCATCAGCCGTGTTCAAACATCTGTTTTTCATCTAATTCCCCGGTCATGTAATGACTTACATTAAAAATAAAACCAAATTTGAAATCGTTGGGCCCACAGAAAAAAGGTTAAAATATACAAATTGCATTTAATCCCACCAAAATCACTAAGATTAGGGGTTGTGATAGGAACAGAAATGTGTATCGATATGAGAGAAAAATAGTCAGAAAATTTATTTTTTTTCAGAATTTGATTTTCTTCTTTATGCCACGTCAACACTTGACGGAAGAATTAGATGGAGAATGGAAGTCTGGACACGGCTGATAAAAATTGGGAGTTGAAGGGTGTTTTTGATGAAATTGAAAGAAGAATGACTGACATGATGATCGACTTAAAATTGATAGGGGTAAACTGAAATTAGTTCAAAAATCATTTTACATGAACGATGAAAGATACTAAGAAACTAAGAATTTCATATAGAAGAAGTTTTAAATAAGATTAATTACAAAACATCACCAGAACTATGATGTTATTTTTATTTCCATACCTAACTATAAAAAACTTGCATTTTCATAGCCGAAGTTTCATTCCATTAACATTTTGTTTAAACATTTTCTTTGGATGGGATGGGATCGAAGCAACGGCAAATATTGGACAAGTAGCGTTTGTTTGATTGTTTGTTGTGGGAGGGCAGAAATGAGGGCGGCAAACACGTTTATGGTATCAGTACTGTATCACCTCGCTCATATCTCATTTTGTATGATTGTTTATTAAGGTCTAAGCTTGGATGGCTTATTTTAATTACCATTCATTTATTGTGGTCTAAACACGTTTGTGTTTCTGGTTTAGATATTAATATATATCAATCCATCATCCTGGATGGTTCCTCCTCTTATATACAAATGTTTTGGCGTCAACATCTCTCTCTCTCCCTCTCTCTCTCTCTCTCTCCCAATGTAATGTAATGTCGTGTGTATTTGGATTTCTTGAAGTTTTGCGAGGTAGTCCTACGTATTTTAGCTCTTGTTCTTTGAAGTAGTATATATATATATATATATCTATACAGGTCTATAACCTAATGCATCTTGTCGCAATGCCTCCATTGTATATGATATATTACTAGCACTACATTAAGCATGGTTCTAAGTTTCCTTTTTGCAAAAACCTGTCACTTTGTTCGTCCTCTTGGAACGCGTACTACATTATCGATCACTTGGGCAAGTTTTGGGTTAGAGTTGGGCAGGCTCACGATACGATATTACTGAGTTAATGGGTCTGGGCCTTTGCATTTTGCATTGACGACTGTAAAATGTTTCTTGACGTGGTCAAGTAGCTAGAAGTGAAGATATTTTGGATGAGAACTGCGGTTCCCTAAACCAATTAAAGGGTATCAGAGTTGCCAATAATAATACAATCATGGTTCTTGATTGTTCAATAATTATGATCAAACGGACAATTAAGCTAAGCCAATTCGCTACTTGGCATAACATTCAGGAAACCTAAGCTTAATTGCTAAACTGAACCATCCAATCCTTCTCTTGTCTTCTCTCTCTCTCTCTCTCTCTCTCTCTCTCTCTCTCTCTCTCTCAAATTTTGGTTTTGTGAGGATTGGAATCTGATTTTGGTTCCTATATTCATTTATGAATTCCTTTCACGTCCTAAGGGTCGGTTGCCCTTCACTTATTAGTCATTACCCCATCATCACCCTCAACACTCACTCGAACCCAGCTCAATCTCTCTCAGTCTCTCTCCCCCTTAAATTTCCAGCCTAGGCTCTTGATTTTGGTCTCCTTATTTTCTCGACAACTGCCCGTTTAGGATCCCCTCCGGTGCCTTAGTTTACTTTCCCTTCCGAGGAGGATCAAAATGGCTACAGACTCGTCGTCGACGGTGGATAAAGTCGACAAGAACTTGTCCTCCTCTTCTCTCGATTCGACTAGTCTTCAACGGCGGAGGACGAGTTTCCTGATGGCTCAAGCTGGCATCAGAATCTTAGTTGTTGCCTTCACATTGATCGCAATCTCTGTCATGGTCACCAACCGCCAGTCCGTCGTCATCTTTGGATTGAACTTCCAAGCCCACTACACCTACTCGTCCGCCTTCAAGTAGTACCACACTATTCAAACAATATTAATCAGTTAATTGTGTGTGTTTATTTATCTGCTGATTAATATTTTCTGGGCTGTTACAGGTTCTTGGTCGCTGCGGATGCCGTCTTGTGTTCCTTCTCAGCAGTGTCGTTGGTCTTTATCTACTCTTTAAGCCGTTCTGGGTCGACAAGTTCACCTCTCAAGAAGTACTTCTTCCTCTTCTTGCTTGATACGGTAATCAATTCATCGCTCAATTAGTCTAAGGAATTAGTTCCGGCCGGATATATATTAATTCTAAAGAAATTAAGATGTATGGTTTAATTTGTTATAGATGAGTAGCTAATTAGCAAGTAATTTGGGTGTGCAGGTGATGATGATGTTGATAATAGCTGGATGTGCAGCGGCGACTGCAATAGGGTACGTGGGGAAGTATGGGGAAGAACACATGACTTGGCAGGCAACTTGTGGATATGTGTCCAAGTTCTGCAACCGAATGTCTATCTCTCTTGCGTTTTCGTACTTGGCCTTCGTTGCCTCCTTGCTTCTCAATTTCATGTCTGCTCATGCTCTCATCTATCGCCCCATTATCAAGAAATAATTCACTCACCATCCATCCATACTTGTACCAGCTCTGCATTTAGATGTTTGGTGTTAGATATTATCTTCTGTCTCAATCCATCTGTATAAATTTATAAGAATCTTATTACAATATTGGTGCTAGTCAGTTGTGTTTTGCTTATAAGTATATCATTTCTCGTGTGCGATCACCATCGATTCGACTTAATTCCTGATGATGTATATGTATATGCTGAATTATTTGGAGGAAATGTTGGTTGCATACTCGCATTAGTACTTGACTGTTGCCCTAATTGGGAGCTTTCTGGCTAAGGCCTATTGTGCAGACAAATTTAATCCAGGACAAGTTTAAGACTATATGCTAGACTAGTTAGTTTAGGAAGAAGATGACAGTTGGTAGTCATAAATTACTCGTGAAACCAGATCAAGGAAGAAGATGTGATGCGTGTTTAATTAATTTCAACGAACCGATGGATCGAAATGTGTCATGAATCGATGTCCCTAACGACTGGTTCAACTGGTGGCCGGGTGGTGTACCGTCATGGATCATCTATTGCAACGTTGCAAAATGCAGTTGCGGAGCTGCAACGATATAAATGAGCATATCTAACCAGGGCATTGTTTATTTATTGGAATATCACTACTAAGACCATCCAACACCATCAGTATCCAAGAGACCAAGACCCAAGTTAAACACAACACACACAGGCTGCCCCTTTTAATTACACAACCAAACCTGCTTGAAGCACATTCCAGTTCTTGTGGCAGGTTCAGCATTCAAATCTCAAGCAGGTTTCAGCTGGACTTCTAGCTAGCTGTTTGAACTGGTCAGCTACTTCCGTTTGTATGGATGCACGACTGACGAGTGTACTACTAAAGCTGTCATCATTGATACATATATAAGCTAGTGATCGGTGCCTGATCGATGATCATATAAAAAAACCAGACAAGACAGTACAAATTGTAAAAGATACACATATACAGACATGGATGTGGTTATAAGCTTGCTGTAGTACGTACGTAGTGATTGATACATTGGCTAGTGTATAAGAAAAAATAAATTACAATCAAACAAGTCCGGTGCACCAAAATCTTCTGTATATCACTTGGTTTCAGTCTCATCACCGTCGTCATCGCTATCGTTTAGGTGCTCTTTTAAGCTCTGGCTTTGAGTTTCCCATTTTTCCGACTCCCAAGCGGGGTCGATTTCAGGTAGTTGATAGTCATCGGGTCTTAATGACAGTTGAAATTCTGGTAGGTCAGGCAATGCTTGGAGAACCCTGCATCATTAGTAGTGACATATCAGTTTAGCTTGTAATGGTTATATTTGTCATGTACTTTTCAGGCCGGAGATGAAATTGATCGATCATGTGAAGTTTGATCCTTACTTCTCTTGTTCTAAGAGGTAGCCATACATCTGGGATTTCCTTGCTGCAACTTCAGGGATTTTCTGATGCAAATGCTTCATAGCTCCCCAGAGTGGAGCAGCCCTTGGACCAAACAGTTGACATCAAGATAAG
This sequence comes from Fragaria iinumae, assembly GCA_009720345.1. Lineage (NCBI taxonomy): Eukaryota > Viridiplantae > Streptophyta > Magnoliopsida > Rosales > Rosaceae > Fragaria > Fragaria iinumae. Next base: position 42,562,332 of record CM019122.1, read on the forward strand.
AGTATATAGAAGGCTTTCATGCTCTAGCTACATGCATGATGCATGGATATATATGATACAAATGATTATATATATGTATACCTGGTAACTGGAGCTGCAAGGCAAAAGGTAAGGCAAGCTTTCTTGCTCTCTGATAGAATTTCTTCTGCGGCAAGAAAACAACATACAGCCTTAACATGGCATGATGGTTCATTACCCTTGTCAACCATTAGACCATGGAAGTAGTATGCTGCAGCCTGGTATTGTTAATGATATGAAACAGTTAGCATTACATACACCTAAATTATAAAATTTTAGAAATTTTAGAGTTAAATGTGATAGGTCGCATCAGACCTTTGACTCGAGAAATTTCCATTTGATGAACCACATATGCTTCTTTGCATACCCGTTATTGATGTGATCACGACCAGACAAGCAGTGATAAGCCTGATCGCACGGCAATGAAAAAGAAAACACTCAACTTATAAGTATCTGATCCACCTTGAAACAAATGGTAAACTGATCTACTAAGATAAGCTACAAGTTGGCGAGCTAGACACATTTAACTGCTTTGTTGAACATAGTTACATACCTGGCTAAAATAGCTCAATTGTTCACAGGCCAGTCTCCTTTTAACTGATAAAGTGGCCTTCTGACAATCAACAGCTAAACCAAGCTGAATTTCAGTTCCCTGAGATTAATTTATCAATATTACTATCTGCAATAGTGTTACCAGTATCTCTGTCGACTCATCTAAGTGAAATGAAGTCAAGTGAGAAAGTAAATAGGCAGTGTACCTGGCCAAGAGTTTGAAAGGAAATGGCCTCCAACACACCATCCTGCAAATCGTTCGGAAAACTTTTCCTGGGTTCACAACAGAGATATAATGTTTTAGTCCAATCTATACATCAATTATCAGTACCAAGTTTCTGCAACTTATGCGTCAGTGAACTAACATACTTGATTTCAGGTGGTATGTGAGCCAGTACTTCCCGGACACAGAATTCCAAATACCCTGTTGCCTTAAGCAATAAGTCCACAGCTTCTCTCTTGCAATCTGGAACAAGAGAGAATAGATACTTAGTATATCAAAGGCATTCGCAATTGAGCTATACACAAAGCCTAGACTATATATGTACCATACATATGGAAAAGGTCATACAAACAAAGTACTAACCTGAAGAGACAGTTCTTATACTAGAGCCAGAATGGTCCTTTGGAATCATCACTGTGTCAGCCTCCGACAACGCAAGCATAGCCATCATGTGAACAACAGACAGTACTTCAAACCAAGAGTTTGCTACACATGAGGAGGAGGCGTCCTGCTGCTTTTCAATCATAGTAAGTTCACACAGTTACAATTGAACCATCTAATCAAATTAAGGTTAAAAAGTAAGTTCAGTAGTTGTCATGTATAATAGTAGTCAGTCATACGTGTTTCCCATCGTCTAAACTTCTCCACTTGAATTCAACCAATCCCTCAAGACCATATTCTGATACAGCAGAAACGTACTCACATTTTAGTGGTGTGTGAATGTGAGAGGGAAGGAAAAGGAGAAACACCAATTCAAAATTTCAAATACAATTCAAAATGAAAGCAAGGACCTTTGTTAGTGAGGCCAATTAAAAGAGACAAGTATTCCTCAAGCCCTCGGCGAAGTTCTGGTATAGCAGATCCATCTGCAATACAAACAACAACAAGTCCACTAAATGAACTCTGCAACCAAACACGAATTAAGAAGAGAGAAAAATCAAGAGGTAAGTAGATATGATGCAAACTAACTAACCGGTGTCCTCTGCCACAAAGACAATCTGATTGCGGAGCGAAGACAATCTGTCAGCAACATCTTTTGGAATACGGCCTCTAAGCCGCTTTTGAAGATCAGATTGTGCAGGAATGCGAGTGGATGGGACGAAGACGACAACTTCAGGGACAGTCAACTTCTTCTTTGTTCCAACAGCAGCATATACAGAAGTAGCGCACCCCATTTCGGTTTAAATTGGTGTCTATCAATGTTATTGGTTCCAAACATAAGAATAACAACATCCTACAGAATATAAACCGGTCATATATAATCCAATGGCATGCAGCAAAATGATTTTCCAACTAAACATGGACGATGAGCTAGCACGGAGATTAAAGAATGAGAGCTAAACACGAAACTGCAGGCATAATGGAAGGCATTGACAGCAAATGAATAATAGACTTGAGTTCCAGTACTGAAGTGCAGTAGTGAAGGTGAAAGGCACCTTCATTGTAGTTAGTATTCATATAGGTGAAGCAGGTGTGCAGTTAGATTGGCATTGAATTTGATCGAAAAAGAAAAGAAATGAATGCAATTATAGCGGATGCATGAATGAGTAACAAGTGAGGGAGTGGGGGGAGATTAAAAAACCAGGCATGATGGAATAAAATATACCAGGGACGGTATAGGTATGAATTGAAAAAGACTTACTGGGGTACAGAGAGAGACTTGAATTGAAGCTTGGGGGAGCAGTAGTGAAATGGAAATGGTAGCAAGCCCGCAGCCAATATTATTAGTAGTAGTGATGGATATATTAATCAGAAACGCGCGAGTTCATAGAGGAGAGATGGGAGTGAGTGAGGAAATGAAGGAGGGATTGGGAATAGGAAGCAGCTAGCTCAGTGACCAAGACATGTTTCACATGGCGTAGACGTAGAAATCTCTCATTTCTGTGCTTTGTTAAAGGAGCATGCACTGGCTAGCTGCCTCCGCAGATGGAGGAAGAAGATCAAGAACGTGAGAGAGCATGTGGCTTCCGAACCAAGGCATATCTCAGGAAGCCTTGATCTCCTAATTCATCTTCATCTTCATCTTCATCTTCCTCCTCCCATAAACTAAACTAGTGGACCAATTGACAACTGGCTTTTTACAAACACACTCGTAATCGTAAACCATTTGATCTGCGCAATCACTTTTTCCGATTTCACTCTTCAGGTTTTCTTCTTCGTCGTATAATTAATTAATTGTTAGAGATCGAGCTCGAGATTCATGGGGTGTGAATGAATGATCGATCGAGTTGGGTCAGTTATGATTAGATCTGCCGTGCCACATATATCGATCTCAGGTACACAGTTGGGTTACGCGTACGTTACCAATATAAATCAAATGGGGATTAATTAAGGGAAAATAATTATTAGCAAGTTAACAAGTTGCAGCAACAGCTAGCATCCCATATCAATCATGCATGTTACCAAGGATGGATACAACACAGCCTGCTAATTGCCTGGTTTGCAGAGTATGTAAAATAACTGAGATGAGTACATGTATGGCAGATGTTTGGCATCTTCCCTATCTACAATGTGCATCAACGTGTGTCACTTAGTTAAGATCTAAGATCAACAATGTACAAAGTACTCATCTGCACCAACTGCTCGTATACCCCATCTCTTTATACGTACCCTTGCGAGGACAGCTCCCTAAACTCTGTGAGTCATCATGCAAGTCCGTATATTAACTTGTGATTTTCTATTGAATACCCGGCAGAATTCAACTTGATGAAACTAGCTTTCAGCTCCCAAATGAAAGCCAATTGCAGAGAGGCGACCAGAGCGCGATCAGCCGAGCAATGGCTATGCGATTCTTGGTCACAGTTTTGGCAGAGGGAAATGTTATGGGAAAAGCATACAATTGAGGCCGCTTCGGCTCTACAATGGTCACAGATTTTGTGAGCGGGTGTGCCTCGATCACAGAAAGATCATGCCGTGGTCGCATAACAAACACAGCTTTGCTAAATCGGCCTTACAGTGCAAAACTGCCACCTTTGATCGAGCTGCAAACTTCGCAGCACAACATAATTATATGAATCAAGAATTCAACATGCAGGTAACTAGTTATACTTCTAACTAAGTCACCAGTAGTCACTCACTCAAGCTAACAGTCGGAGTAGAATAGTTATCAATGACTGTTTTATCTATTTACAAAAATACACTTTAACATAATTTTGCCTAAATTTTGTACTAATCATCACGATATTTTATTTAAAATGTCCGCACTCACTTAAGCGATTACATTCATTTGGACAATGGGACATAAACTATATAGTGTTTTAAACGATAGTGCAACAAAAATGTGAAGCGTGTTTGGATCTTCAGTAGTATTGCTAAACTTGAAATTTATCAATTTTTGAGGTGAATTGATGCTCCAGCAGAATACATAAACCATTGCTAAATCTGATAATTGACAAATTTGTTAATGATCCATGCATAACTAAAACAATTGCTAAATCTTTTTCTCTCTCCTCTCTTACCCACGTGTCACTTTACAATTTATTAAAAAATAGCAATTACTGATGAAGCAATATTGTTAAATCGATCGATACCTAAATTTCAAAATTATTGCTAAATATATCAATTTTTGAATCTTACTGTTGGAGATGTTCTATATGGATAAAACTATACGAATGATAATAGTTAGTAGATTTAGTCATTTAGACACAATCATTGTATTTTCAAACAATTAATTTTAAAATTTATTGGCGATTTTAGCTTCCATAGGCAATTTTCACAATTAATATTACGAACATTGTGAAACAAACACGTACCCTAAAGGCCCAAACATATGAAATCCAAAGAAAAATCCAATTACAGGTTTACAGCCTAACAAAATAAACAGACTGAAATGCTATTGGTCCGAAATGTCTAGTATGACAAGAGTCTACTGTGTCAATTACGGAAAACACCCTGCGGGAGTAGGCAAAGTGTGAATAAAACATTTCCCGAGTCGCGAGAGGATCAAAGAAACCCTCAGCCTCAGCGACTTCGTCAGTCACGGCTCTCAAATCGGAAATGGCGAAGCCTCTCATCTTCACGACGCTGCTCTCTCTCCTCCTCCTCCTCTTCACGACGGCGCTCGCCAGCTCAGACTCTCCCTTCATCGTCGCGCACAAGAAGGCCTCCCTCAACAGGCTCAAGTCCGGCGCCGAGCGCGTTTCGGTCTCTGTTGATATCTACAACCAAGGATCTTCGTAAGCTTCCTCCTCGCAATTCCGCCAATTCCGATCTCAAATCTTGTTGTGATTTGCTCTCTTATTTACAGATCCAGCTTAGCGTTGAATATTTCTTATCCTTTTTTGCTGTTAGATCCGTTCGTGCTTCTGCTTGCATGCGTTGTTGTCTCGATTCGTATAACTATACAATTAGGATTTTGCTTGCTGCGATTTTGATAGTAATGGATTATTCATATCTTTCTTGATCACTGGTTTTAATCGTAACTTAGTTTTTGCTCAGTAGTAGTACACTATCTGTTTGGTTGCTATCAGAGTTTAAGCAATAAACGGGATGCTGTGCTTGTCTCAGTAAACAATACTGTTTTCGATTGTCTTTCGAGATAGTTACAGCGCTCGGCATAACAATTTCGATGTTATTTTTGCATTGTCTATGTGAATGTGTCTGGTTGCAAAAGGTCAAACTGTTAATTTATTTTGAAATCTCTGTATTGTGAACTGTGTGTTTATGTGTTGGATATATTGGGAAATGACTGAATTCTGGAATCAATTGATGCATGCAACAAAAGTTGTTAAGGTGAGGTTGAAGTAATTGTTGTAGGAATTGTAGGGTAAGGAACTAAGGATGAGAATAAGAATAATGAGCAAATGCGAGCTATGTGACCTTGTTTAAGAAGAATGAGAATTTCATAGATGGTGTGTTTGTTGGTATACAAGTGCATCAAGAGCAAGTTGTAAACTAACTCAGCTTCATCTCTTTCCCTTCCTGAGATATCCTGTTAAGCTTCTGCAAACTTTGTTATATTGCAGAGGTTGGTTATGGGGATAAGGTCATTACCAAATGTGCCTCTAGTTAACTTCAATGGTTAACAGGTTGTTTGCACATCATGTCAGTTGCTTTCCATGTTTTCTTTCTCTACTTTTCTTAAAGTGATTTTTGTGTACTTTTAATGCCTCTTTGGCTGTATAATATAACTGAATGTCTGGTCTGTGTGTTCAAATATGCTAGTATGTCTAGAACGCCTTCACATACATTACAACTGGTGGTTAAATTCATCAAAAGAAAACACCAAGTGCTGCCTTTCATTTTATTATTTGAACCCATCTTTCATTGTTTTCATCTTCCACAACTCCACTGTGCAATGTTAACATCTCATTACATTTATTTATTTGATGTGCTATTTTACTTTGATTCTTCATACGTGTATGCTTACGTGTAACTAAATTGGTGATAACCTGCTATGTTTCATTTGCAGAACTGCCTATGATGTAAGTTTGAGTGATGAGAGCTGGCCTCAGGATCTCTTTGATATTGTCAGTGGCAACACTTCCAAGTCATGGGAAAGGCTTGATGCGTAAGTGCCAACTGTTTTATACGGTTCTTGCTTCTTTGTATGGTTTCTACTTTCCACTTTTGTTTATCATTTACTAATTGTGGTTACTGGTTTGCAGAGGCGGCGTTATATCCCACTCTTTTGAATTGGAGGCCAAGACGAAGGGAATGTTCAATGGTGCACCAGCTGTTATTACATTTCGCATTCCCACAAAGGCTGCTCTACAGGTTGAATGGAATGTCCACAGTCCTTGTATATCTGATTCTCTCTTGGTTGTTCAAATACTTACTGCATGAGCTTTTCTTGTTTCTTTAGGAGGCATATTCAACCCCCATACTGCCTTTGGATGTTCTTGCTGACAGGCCTCCTGAGAAGAAACTTGAGTGGGTAAGTAGAAAGGCTGATGCCCTTAGATGTTCTTGCAGATAGCAGTTATATAGCCATTCTGGTTTTAGGCAACTTTTCTGGTGCTAACTGAGGTTTTACTTTGTATTTTCATGTAATTATCTCTGCTGTGGGGGCGAATATTTACAGGTTAAGGTATGATACGTCTTTTCTATGCGTCTGATTTACTATATTGGGTCTTCAGCGACTAACAGTGGCTAATATTCCCATTTTCTTTTTGCCCTTGTGTATTACAGAGGCTGCTGGCAAAGTATGGGTCTCTGATGTCAGTGCTATCCATTGTGGTTCTGTTTGTGTACCTGGTTGCTACTCCAGGTAAATCTGGTGGTGCAAAAGGAAGCAAGAAGAAGCGCTAAGCAGTGGTGATGCAACTTCAGTGAGATAGCATATGAGCAGTTGGACACATGTTCCTTTGTTGCCGAGTTGTTTTTCTCTCCGAGTTAGCGGCACATGTTAGTTGTCTGAAACTTCCAAACGAATAGTTTATTAACAAGTTAGTGTAAGATGAACTAGCTGAGTCATACAGTGGGCACGAACCCAAATCGGATCTTTGCTATGTTTCGTAATCAGTTTTGGATTCAATGTTTTAGTTGGTGCTTGATCTTTGTTAAAATCTGTGGTGACCATGGGTACAACCTGATTCAATCTGTTGGTTGCTTGATAGTCATGAATTAAGATTTACAAATCAGTAATTTCTGACAAATGGCGGTTACAGGACTAGTCTGTATACTAGCTGGTGTGCTTTGTTACTGGTTAACCGGTTTGATCAGGACTAGTTGGCTCATCTAATTCTCTAGGCCTAACTTTAATATACTCGGTGGCCGAGGAGAAATAATTTTCATCTTACCTGTGTTTTACTAATGTCCAATAGTGAGATTCTGAAATATGAGAAAGAACAGCGGCTTGTTTGAATGGTTTATTCAGAACAATAGAGAAGGTGCAGCATGTATTTCTTTTTCTTTTTTTATCGGACATGTATTTCTTGAAGCACAAAATGAAATAGTAATACTACAAATCAATGAATATGCATATACATGCTCTTATTGTATGTAATTAAACGAGAAAGGGAACTCAAATTCAGCGGTCAATAGAAGGATCCTCAATAAAACACAGCCAAAGGAACTAAACTAGTAGTCACTAGTCACCCTCCTTCTTGTGATCATGTTCAGCAGCAGCAGGCTTTTCATATGCGGGAGGTTGGACTGCAAATCCAGACGCCACGAAAGTGGAGACACTCTGAGTAAGATGCTTGGATGCCTTCTCATAATTAACAAACCCCATGAACCAGAAATCATGGCCGTCGATGGTCAAAATCTGGAGGTACTTCTCCGTCGGATTCTCCCTCATCACTACTGGATTGATAGTCGCAACATTTGCCAATGGCACCATGACCTTGTAATAGCTCCAAGTCACCTGCCCGGAAGGCGCCGTGAATGACAAGGGCCGGTCGCTGCAAAAAGCGGTGTGAATATTGGAGAGGTAAAGAGTTCCGGCGACTGGTCCGGTGGATGTGGAGAGATAACAGGCGAATGATTTGTGGAGCTTCTCGTTGGGATAAGTCGCAAATGACTGCTTGTACAGAGCCTCAAATCCACCTCCTGTTAATGCTTTGGCTTGCAGGTTCATCTTCGCCCACGCTGCTCCCGACACAGATGTCCCTGTTTTAACTGCACAACACCAAACATCAAATCAGACCATTTAATTAATCAACAGGGCTAATTTAACTATCAGATACGGTGATCTAGGAAGGAGTACGTACGGTTGTGCCAGATGTTGTTGGCCATGGACTCGGCCTTGTGGCTCCAGGAATTGAAGACATTGAGCATAGATTGTGTGGTATTGCTGGAGCTGGCCTTGTTGTTGTTATCAATGGGTTGGTACTGAAGGTAGGGATAATGGAAGCTCTGTGCCTTTTCCGTACCATCGGCGGCAACTCCCCATAGAGCTGCCTTTTTGTTGTCCGGGTGGCATGTTGGGACAGCAGGGTGTCCCATGACGTGAGTCCCCCATTTCTCTGGCTCTGCCTCCGCCGCGGCCTTGGCTTTGAGATCTTCGCTGTCAAAGGTGGGTGGTGGTGTTGCTGCTGGTGCTTGCTCAGGTGAAGATGATGATGCAACATCTTGAGGAGGAGGAGGAGCAGGAGCAGGTTGCCATTTTTCTAAGTGGTCAGCAGTGATGGAGGGGGTTTGAGGCTTAGGGGCTTCAGGGGTTTGATAAAATGGATTGATTTCTTCTGGGGCGGGAGTGGGATGAGAATGATGAAAAGGGTTTGCTTCCTGTTGTGTGAGAGGCGGAGGAATGGAGGGGTACATAGGTGGTTGAGATTCTTGGTAGTTGTTGTTCATCTTATTCTTGCCTGAAAATTGATCTCTGAAAACAAATAAGTTTAGAGTGGAGGAGTTTTGGTTTGAATGGTTGTGAATATGAGCGACCTTATATAAACAAACAGAGGGGAAACACCGGTGTTACGTTCTAGAAACAAACTGTTGATTTGTTTGGATGATAATAGAGGACGGAAGGGCTACATCGATCTAATCGGGTCAGGTGGAACCCAAAAGGTTGACTCGTGGATCCAAAAACACGGTTTAGTAATGAGAGCATTCAGCTTTGCTTAGCCGTGTTATATATAATTGTAACTTCTTCTTCTTCTTCTTCAACATGACCTTCAGCTTCTAGATAACCTATTTGTTTGTTTATTTATTTCAATTGAGGAACCACGTATTCGTTCCACTCACATTGGCATTTGCATTTGGCAACATTCTCTAGGTCAAATGTGATGGGGACTCAAATTGCATTGTCGATGTACATAAATTATTGGAATTTTGGAAAGAGCTAGGAAACCAACCAATTCAACACATACAGTATATAGTGTTGAACCCTGTTATTTAATTAGTTGATGATGACCTGAACAGCCAACATGACATTACGGTTTTGTTTTTACCACGTTTATAATTTAGCAATTACATTAAACGAAACCAGCGTTCGAACACAGAACGTGGGTTTCTATATGCAACATTTCTGTAACGAGGCCAAGTGCATCCGCTAATTGGATTGGGGTAACTCGTATAATCTCTCTTGCTTTAATCGGATGACCGACCTTTTTAAAAATTAAAACATAAATAAAGATTTGAAACCCAACCTAGCCGGAGGGCTCAGCCCTATATGTCCGGGGTGGCCGAGTTTAATAGCTTGACAGTATATTGGGTCCCCGCCAACACAAGCCCACTCTTACGGGCTTTCTGGTGCATGTACTAGAAGCTCCGAACAGTAAAACGGCAACCATAACCACGTGGCGGGAAATAATCGGAACAGGCTGGACATACAGAGAAATGTAGGACCCACAGAGTATATATAGCGCGAAGTGTTGATTGGTGCCAAATTAGTATCCGATCGGGCGACCCGAGAAGCAATAAGAGATGAGCTACCACCAAGAACCCTACCCTCCTCCGCCGCCGCCGCAAGGCTACCCGTATCATCCCCAACCAGGCCCGCCGGGATACCCCTCAGCGCCGCCGTACGACGGGTACCCGCCGCCGCCGCCTCCGGGGTATCCTGCTCACGGGTACGGCCCTCCAGCGCCTCGTCCTCCGCCGTACGAGGGGTACCAAGGGTATTTCAACGGGGGCTACCCTCCGCCTCCGCCGCAATACCAGCAGCAGCACTGTCACCACAATCATCACCATTACCAGGGTCAGGATGACGGCTGCATCTCTTTCTTAAGAGGCTGGTATGTTTTGATCTTCCCTACATCTTGTGTTAAACTTAAAAGTGAAGCCTTTTTCTAAGTTTCGTAGTGGAACCAATGAAATTAGATTGTGATCATTGTGCTTACAAGATAGAAGATACCACTGAGATCATAAGTGTTCAAATGGCATGCTGTTTGCTATATCCAGTTAAATCATGTGTACCTCCCTTAGCCAAATCCAATCCAAGTGTCACTAGGAGGAGTTTGTGCCTTTCTACAGTTTGTTCATCCCTCTATGTGTCCAATCCTTGGCGTTATTTTATCTTGAAGAATAACTAAGGCAACAACCTCATCCTGTTTGAGAATTTTCTTGCTTTGGTACAATGCAAGTGAGATTGTCTAATAGTTACAGCATCACCCAACAAAAGCAGGAATATGCTGTTCTTATTGTTTTTGTTTTTGTTCGCTAGATTCTGCTTGTAAAACATATTTGAGTCGTGTAAATGCTTCGGTTTCATTCTATACTAATGAGTTCTTTCTTTTACGTGCCCAGTTTTGGTGCGCTATTCTGTTGCTGTTTGCTCGAGGAATGCTGCTGCTTTTTCTGATGATGAAATGATGATAGACATGGATTATTTCTCAAGGTTGTCTGTGCTTGATGTTATGTGGCGGATGAACCGAGGAACAATCTTCTGCATCTGAACATTTATAGATTTCACATAAATGTGGTTTAGGTAAAATGGGTAATTTGCTTGTTTAGCCTCCTATGTGGTTGTTAAGCGAAATGTTTATGGCGTATTGTGGATTTATATAATGTTTTAGGATGCAAAAGAACAGATGATTTATGTTGTGCTCTATCTTATATCCGAGAACTTGTAAATTCAAGTAATTATGATTTGATGTTGTTCATGTATCCAGTTTGAAACTTTGTTTTCAACACGAAGACCTGGATAGGAACACAATGGTGATTGGTGAAATGAGGCATACAAGGTGGGATTTACCCTCAAGGACTTGTGTCTTGAGCGTTTTGCCTTTAATCCACCAAAGTCATGCTTGTATCAATTGAGAGTTGTGATAGTTTCCTTTTGATTTGGTTTCTGCAGAGGGTGCCTCCTTGAAATTAAGATAATGATATTGAAAAAAAATTCCATCTATTGGAATGCCGATCTGAGTCTGTTCTTAACAGCAAAGATTACAATATCCCAATTCAAACAACTTATCACGAACTCACAATTGATCAGTAACCAAAGTGCTTTATAACAAGAAAAAATTGATAGTCTAAATAAATAAAAAGAGATTGAGCTACAGAGTCCACACGTACTCTGGCTTATCCTCCCTCGGCCCTGCTAATGTGCGGTAGACATACATCTTCTCCACCTTTTGCTCCTCATTATCAACATATTCCATCTGATCATTCTCATTTATGATCTCCACATTAAGGCCCGGCATGTTCATTGCAAGAGTCTTGCAGCCTCCAAGAGTAACTTCACAGGACGACATCCAAAGGGATCGCATTGTTTCATACTTCCCCACATCCTTCAGAAGTGCCCCGTCACCGAAGGGGCTGTCCCTAATCTCGAGCTTCCTTAGCTTCTTGCATCCGTTCAACACATAAAGCATACCCTTGTCGCTATCCCCAGCAAATGCAATAGAAAGCATTTCAAGCTGCTCAGCATACATCCCAATGTAAAGGAAAACTTGGTCGGTCAAAAGGCCAGAGAGTGACAACCGCCTAAGCTTTTTGCATGCCTGAACAATTGCCCCAAAACCTTCATCTAGTGGCTGCATGGTAACAGGGTCGGGTTTCATGGGATCAAGGATGCACAACCTGAACCGTATGAAATTAGGGCAATTCTTGGCAACAGTTATGAGAGCAGCATTGGTCATCTGCTGGCAGAAGTAAAGCAATGAATGAAGCTTTGGGCAGCCAGCAGATATGGCAACAAGGCCTTCTTCTGTAACAGCGGCATGCCCAACTCCAAATGGATCAGAGGGAAAAACTCTCAATTCCTGCAGTTCTTTACAAGTTGAAGCAACAACTCCTAGTCCTTTGTCTCCAATACAATCAAGTATCTGCATGCATACAGAAACCATTGTCAACCATCTTTCTTGTAAAGAACGATATAAAAGCCAGTAAAAAGAGATGAATGAGCATACCCATAAACGCTGAAGCCTCCCACACTGGCGAATTAACTTTATGAGATCAGTACCATGAACTCCAGGAGCGTAGCTTAGGTTCAAGGATGTCAGGGTCAAGCATATAGGGTAAAATGCTGGGAGAGAATGAGGAGCAACCTCTAAAAACCCTGACAAACTCTTGATCGATTTACATTTTAGAATTGTAGCCTTCAGTTTTCTGTAGGATTCAGAATCAGGCTCTAAGACATAAGACCCAGTGCCCAAATCAACGAGTTGAGGTGCTCGCATCAAAACTTTTTGGAGAGTGTCGAGAGGGACAGCACGGTTTACCCTCAGGACTTTGAGGTTCGGAGATCTGGCCACAAGTCTCACAAGAGCAGCTAAATTAATTTCTCCTTTCAGGCATGCAAAATTCAGGGACACAAGAGAGGTACAGCTATCAGGAAAGCAACTAAGCCAATGGCCTCTATGATCATCAATATCATTTTCCTGCAGGTCCAGCTCCCTAAGAAACCTATATAGAACAAACAGTGCATGAAGTTGAGCATACACCAAACCAGTCATGTAATATAATTTTATACCCTCCCTTTTCCATTAAAACTTTGAAACAGTATATAAACTCTAAAGATTGGCATGATTTACAGGTTAAAATTGCAAATTACAACAGATTAAAGAAGACAGCTGACCAGTTCATATAGACATTCTGATCTAGGAATACAATGCATTTCATAGCTAAAACTGAAACGTAAGCCACTCCACACTTCAGAATATGAATTCAGCAACGATGTATAGACAGTGTAATTATGAAAGCAGATACAGTTGAAATTATAGCTGAAAACTACTCAAAAAAGAAGGAATTGAATCACAAGGATTGGTAAGCTGCAAACATGTTTATCACCAGACCAGTAGCAACCAAACCGGAACTGTACAACAAGATAACAAAGCTACGGTACTGACTATTGTTCAGCAAACTAAAGTTTGACTTCCAAACTCCACAATCAATGAATCTAACAAAGTAGGCATGTACATAAATGACAAGCACTCAAAAAAGCGGGTGAAACAGACCCGTAAACTCTAAATAGTAATGAACTCTATTGGGAATGAATTTAGATTAAGATAGCAAAAACAAGTGCAGATCACATTCCACAAACTATAAAAATTAGCAACAAACAAGGAATGAAAACTGATCTTACCTACAATTGGCAGCAATAGCAGCGAGGCCGTCAGTGGTAAAGCCTTCGCAGCTAACAAGAACCAAGGACTTAAAATTGAGGAAGGACCTGGAAAGCAAGTCAAGGCTTTCATCAGAGACCACCATTCTCTTGAGCCTGAGCTCCTCCAGTCCAACACGGCTCTCCGCCAGGGCATCAATCCAAGGGTCAACGGAGCCTCCCCAGTCATGAGGGACCAAATTGAAGTCGGCAAAGTGAGGCTTCCCCTTCAAAGTAAGGGACTTGAGCCCCGGAAATCGGGCGATCACTCTCTCTGGGCTGATAGCATAGCAATTCCCAATGACCACTCTCTCCCTGCTAAATCTCTCTATCTTATACCATGATTTGCACACCAACGACACCGCGTTTCGGTCCCGCTGCTTCGTCACGAAGTCGAAGATGTGCTCTATCACCTCTTCTGGGAAGTAATTCATCCTTCTTTCCCACCTCTCTATCTTGACCCAGAAAGCTTTTGAGAAGAATCTGAGAAAGCTACATGAACGAATGAACGAAAGAGATGATCGGCAGATCTGAGCAGGATTGAAAAGCTATGAATCTAGCTAACAATCCTGGACTGAAATGATGTCACTTTATTTGTTTTGACATGGTATTTCACTTGAGCTCAGATCTGCAGTGGTGAAAGATGATGAGTGAACAAAAGTAGTTCTGAGAGGAGATAAAAAAAAAACAGCAATATTCGATCTTGAAATCAATAAGTGATGATTACACACAGAGGGAAACCAAACAGATGTTTAGCATAGATCTCTCAGAATCTATATTTTTCCTGAAATAGAAAAACAATAAACGATGTGGGAAATGAGAGAAAGAGGAGCTGTGTTGTGTTGTGTTGTGTTGTTGTTGGTTGTGTTGTTGTTGAAGAAGAAGCTCAGGCGCAGGCTCAGGCTCAGATAGTCGAAGCAATTAACCAGGGTTAGTGAGTTAGGGTTGCGTATCATCGGACGGCATTAGGGTAGAGAAGGGAAAAGTCCAAAGGAATCAAGACCGTGGAAAGAGAGGACATGCATGTGTCTTTATCACTGCTTCCGAAGAAGGGCCTCTGTCTCTGCCAAAGTCATTACTAAAGATATCAGTCTTGGACTGACAAGCAGCGATACCAAATCATATTCGCTCACCTGAATTTACCAAAACGTCCCAGCTGCTATATTAGAGATAAGATTGGTCGCCGCGAGTGTAGTATAGCTCGCTCTCACCGGCGGCCTCGGGCTACGACATCCCCATGTGAGGGGCGTCGTTTGGCCCTCCCTCCTGCGACGCGTGCCGGCAGTTCTCGGCGAGTACTGGAGTTGTATACTCTCGCGCTTCAGTCTCTTTGGGTGATGATTAAAATAATTAAATTTGGGTTTTGTTGCTGCTGTTGTTTTTACTGATCGAGTGTGACACAGTTACTGTGTGGATAAAAATGAGTGGGCTCATGATGGATATGGGTGTAAAAGTTAATAGCGTGTAAGGTAACTTGGGGTAATGCATGTATGGCATGGGGTACACCTTATGAACGTCATTGGTTGCATCAGCTACGTACGCTTTACTGTTAGTTAGTCTTTGGAACTGCCTGTACCGTACGTACGTAGAGGATCAGAAAACCAAAGGACTAGAGCAGACTTACAGTAGACATAGGATGGATACCGATGGATGTGTATGTATTGTTGGGCGGGTGGCATATAAATGTGGTTATTATGGAAATCTCCAATGATTGTTGGAAAGTAAGTAGATATATATGTATGTACGTAACTGGATGGATGGATGGATGTAATGATAATGAGATCACTGAAATGGAAAAGAGCTACAGGCATGCCAAATTTTAATCATAAATATATATGGGGTGGTGTGTTTTAGTGCTTATCTCGCAAATTCTATCTACAAGCATTTGTGTTGTGTTGCGCCAAAGTGACATGATTGGATAGGATTGGAGGATTTTCGACTATAGCCATGTGATGGTGGGGTTCCTAGCTGTAGCTTATTTCTCTCTTAATTTTCTCTTACTTGTTCCTCGTATGTATCTTTCGATTGCTAGTTTGCTACCCAGTTAAATCTGCCCATCGATAATCATCATGGTGTACGTTCGAGTCCAAGGTGAAGGTAGGACTGTAGGAGGGTAATGATTCACTTTCTTTCTCTTGGAAGTGTTTCTTTTCTTTTAGTATTATCAGACGTTTTTGAATGTGTACTGTCTTTCGTTTTTACGACGTTTACTTTCAACGAACCAAACGAAACATTTAATTACGACTCATCATCAAAACGATCGATGATAAGACTCGACTAAGCAAACGTATACCATATCCGGGTCGTAATCTATAGACTATTACTCCTTGTCGATAACCCGGCCACCGACGAGTCCATTTGCTCGATAAACATACAAAGATGAATAGAAAAGAAGAATTACGAAACACAAAGCACGTTTAATTGGGGGAACAGATAAATCAATTGATTAGAATGCTTTAGTTTCAAAGCTGGCAAATTTTGTCTCGTATTCTCTTGTATATAATATGAGTGATTAGCTTGGGTATGTTGTATGAATTAAAAAAAGTCGAGGAAGTGAGGGTGACGTTGGTTAGTCCAAATCATCCAATTAGGAGATGCTAATTTGGACTCGAGCTAAAGGAGTGGTTAGGTTAGGCCAAAATGAAAAGTTAGCTACATAGGCACGCGATCTGATAAGTATGTATGCATACTTTAGCAAAGGCTGGGCACTTGGGCAGTCCCCACTTCAAGTCACTTAATTATCATTCAAGTTCAAGGTGAAACACAACAAGATTAACTAATTATTTACCTTCATTAGTTATCGCAAGGATAGCAATGTTCTCTTAATTAACGTACAAAATGTGGTGAGGACGACGACGATGCTTATTACCTAGCTATCTAGCTAAATTACTAATGCTCCTCCTCCTTGAATCATTTACCAAGAATTGCAGCCGTGTGAAGTTCATGTTCTCGAGCCAAGGAAGCTAGCTCATCCCAAGTTAATGAGTTATTGGTACGGATCGATGATCAATCGTCATTTTAAAGCTCCATCGACTAGTGCCAACATACATTAGGAAATATGAAATGCCTAAGTTAGAACATTGTTATCCTTGCGATTAGAACATTGTTCCTACGTATACCCTCTGTACGTATAGAGGAACATTGTTATCCTTAGAACAATACACATAGTTAACAATGTTCTAACGTATACATATAGTGGGTTGATCCAAGTTCCTACTGCCTCAGTTAACTATGTGTATGCGTGTTGAGAGTGGAGGGCGGCCTTGATTGAGACTTGAGATGGATGCGCGCATGCATAGGGTCGGAGAGCGACCGTGGTCCTCAATAGTCACCACTACTCCGCCCTGCTTGCCTGGTCCTCCCTCCTCACTAGCTAATTGTAATTAGAGTCCCGGCCGGCCGGCCAAACCTCTGTCCATGATCGTGTTAGTGTGTCTCCAGCCTTGCTTGATTACTAGCTAGTAATCAAGAACAAGTAGACAAGATAGACAGATCGACCGCGACAATATATGGATCGTCGTACATATGTATGGACGTGGTCCATCTCCTTCCCCTTCTCCTTTAAAGCAACAATTCAACCAGCCAGCGTCCAATCCACAGAACCAACCTGCGACCCCCTCCCTGGTTAATCAACAACTCCCTTCCCTTCCCTTCTCTTCTATTTTATCTCTGACGAGTGACGACAACATACAAATCAAGGAAGATAACAACTTGGAGGGATGATCGATCATATTATATTCGGACAAAGCGTTTGTTTCATCAGCAGCAGAAGAAAGACTAGGGTTGGATATGATGGTCCCTCGGAACCATATACTGCATTACATTTTACATTAAACATATGAAACATATTCTATTTACCACTCGGTCCGTAGTCCAAAGTCCAAACCAAATTGAATAAGCTATCTTTGGTGGACATACAATCTTGCATTGCAAACGTATAAACTATAGTCAGGAAGGCAGCTAACTCAGGATCTAGATTGTATATGAAATAACCGCCAAATCTGGCTGTAGCATCAGCAAACACTACCAGACGTACCACTACCTTGAGTTACTAGTTATGAATTTTGAGGCATGAAAATAAACAAAAAGACATCCGCCATCGGTCAGGCTTTTCATTTCACTCTTCTTCCGGTTATACCTGAAAACATCTCAACCCAAATCAGACTTCTTAACCACAAGCTAGTCTATATACCAGCACATATTAACATCATATCTACTGCAATTTCTCAACAACATAAAGTTACTCAGTCCTAAAAGACGGCAACCTCATGTTCAATAGTCTGGCATCCTGGAGGAATTCATCTAAAACTCTACTTGGGTGACAATACTGTAGGGAAGGTCCTGGGGCTCGAGGAGGAAAACAAATTTCATAAATGAGGATGGAAGAACCTGCCATTTGCATTTCAGAAAATTGTACCGTACCAATCAAGACTTAAATCTTACATAAGAATGATAAGATAATCTCAAGCTTCCCAGATAAGGAGAAAGGGAGAAATAGAGATGCATACTGAAAGCCAAATAGTCAAAAGATTCAGAAAGCTGCTCTGATTGGCCAACATAAGATACACCGGTAAGTAGCAACTACTGCTCTATATGGCACCAGATATCAGGGGCAATAGAGCTCTTATTATTATCAAGTATATGCTAATCAAACACAAACTATGATCTTGACATCTAGTATCACAGGGTAACTAGTTCGGGGGCAGGGAACCAGCAAAGCAATCACCAAGTTTGCAGATACTAATATGTGTGCGATTTCATTCTTGTTACAAATAGAATTCCTTAAACAGCGGTCAAGCCCTCATACGTTAACTGTGTTGATCAATTTCACCATCAAAGCAGTGACATGAAAAAATTGCACATGATACACTACCATATAATGAGATGCTACATTCCATAATAGTCAATCACCAGGCAATTGAGGCATAAACTTTAAACACAATTAACAAAGTAATCAAATATCCGCTATTATCTGACACACATACGAGGGATTGTGACATCAAATGACATCAAAACTCTCCCTTGGAACTCAAAGCAATTAAAAGTTGCTCGATCAAACCTATGTCAACAGAACAATCATGCATGCTTCAATAAGAATAAGGATATCTTCTTATAGGCAACTACCATAATGCAATTGGGCACAGAGAATCATGTCCTATCCCTATACCTCATTACCTCTTGGTAGATCAACGTTCTCTATTTTCTCCCCGGAGAAACCTGTCTGTTTTCCCTTTAAAAAAACCCTGAACAGGTCTACATAAAGGGAACAGATTTAGGCTTAGCCTAGTCAACTGGTAGGAGCCCCAACACAAGAAGCTCTCAAGCTTTATCTTTCCCACTTAAAAGTCTCAAATGCACAGGACAATGATATCCGCTATGAGTTCTCAACGAGATGGACAGACATCCATATACATAAACTTAGCCTAGTTCACACTCCAAATTGCTGATTGGTACGGTAATTTGTTCACACATTTCCAGCACTATGCTAACACAAATTAAGCCATATGAATGCACACAATAAAGTTTGATCACATAAAAGAAGAAAATACCATATATAAATCCAACAGGGAAGGAAAGATAGTTAGAAGATCCAGTTTACATCAGGGTATCCACAGCCCTGGCCTGATTGTGTTCGGAAAGGGCAATAAACTAGCATGACCTCATCATCAAAGCACTAACACTACTAACAGACTAGTTCTGAAAGCATAATTTGGTTGCACTGACCTCTCCTCAACTCTAAGCATCGCTATCATCACTGTCATCGTTGTTGTTGTTGTTCCCGTTGGTATCACTGCGAATGTAAAACCCAGGCTGAACCTGCCGTCTCCGAGTCCTGGAAGGAAGAATGTTGTCCAAATCGACCTCAGCAAGAGGATCATCCGACAAATCGCTGTCGCCGTCTTCGAATTCGCTCCCACCGTCGCTGCTGGAGGAGGAGGAGTCGTCGCTGCTATCCTCGTCTTCATCATCTTCTTCAATCAGTATACCTTTGCCCTTATCATCTCTCATAATCCCCTTCCCCTTGCGGTCCGCCTCGGATTTCCCATTGGACTCTTCACCGTCTTCTTCCTCGTCTTCTACTTGGGGATCTGCATTGCCTTGGAATTCAACTTTGTTGTCTTGTGTGAGTGAGGATTCATGAGAATTGTTGCCGGAAAGTTGAAGCTTCTGGGATTTGTTGGGGTGGTCGGCTTGGTCTTCTTCGCAGCTGGGATCGGATTTGCGCTTGGCGTGCAATGTGCTTTCATCTTGGTCCTTAGTTTCGGCCATGGAGGAAGCTGCTCTAGTTGTTGGGGATTGTGATGAACTAGGGTTTTGGGGGTTCTGTGAACACAGCACCGCGAGGAGTGTGAGGGGCTGGGAAGATCTCTACTCGTATCAAAACCAGCTAAGTAGCCCTACGTTTTCCCTGCTATGACTCGG
This sequence comes from Fragaria iinumae, assembly GCA_009720345.1. NCBI lineage: Eukaryota > Viridiplantae > Streptophyta > Magnoliopsida > Rosales > Rosaceae > Fragaria > Fragaria iinumae. Next base: position 42,582,476 of record CM019122.1, read on the forward strand.
GCCGCAGGCCCACAACACAAGCAGGCTTTATTACACATATCCACTAAACAAGATTTTTGTTTATCTTTGGGCATTTTTCTTTTCTCAAAACAAAGTTTGATAAAAGAGTAAAATCTAATGTGCAATTATCCTTGAGGTTTCCAAACGGTGAAGTACCGCCTAGCGCCTAAGCGGAGATTTTTAAAACATTGATCGTCTTGTATGAGATGCTTGGAAGGTGTTGTGATTGCATGATGATCAAACATGAGGGCCTCGATCGCTTTCCCTCGTGAACATGAAGAGATCCTCAAGGCTGATGTGGTGCCTGCCATGGCATTACAAAGCTCTACTACCCCTTTGTGGAGGTAACTTTTGATTAAAGGTTATACGGCAGTGAGACAAGCATGGCCGAACCCAAAAATGTCGTCCCCTTCGTCCGAGTTAGCGAAAACTAGGCCAAAAAAGCTTCGAATGATTGAGAATCCTAGGAAGCTTGCTGTTGTGTTCTTCCCGGCGACACTTTCTTCATTAACGGCGGTGATTTGCAACTGAGTTTCTTCCAATGAATGACTTAGCAAGATGTGTATGGCGTGGGAGCTAGAAAAGCACGAGTTTTAGAAGAAGAGAACCTAGTTGTGTTTTTAAGGTAAGGATTGAGGTATATAAGATAAGAGATTTGGGATAGATATTGGTGGATTTCTTAGGCTTGCTGCTTGGTTTGCATATATGTTTTTGGGATTGTATTTGGATCTAGGAATATTATGGATATGGGATTGGATAAGGGCTTGAGAGAAAAGCATGGTGGGAGAGATGACAGAAGAGGAGTACTAGAGAGCTTGCTAGCCTCCTCCCCTCCTGGTTGTTGTCTTTTGTTAATAACAACAGCTATTTATAAGCAATAACAGCAGCTAAAGGAATCTCGGTGGTTGAAGGTTTTTTACTGCTGGGTAAAGGGGATGAGTAGGGTTAAAGCGTGTATTGGTTTTTGTATTGCCTCTAGGCTTGTCAGTTTGTGTCTAAAGTTGAAATTGTAGAATAGGCTTTGAAACATGTGATTGTAGGCTTTAAACAGATTTCACGCACAACATCTATAGCTGGGATTCTGCTACTATTTTGTATCATATTTTATTATGTGGTTGGAAATAAGAAGCTTACTTTTTTATTTGGATTTTAAAGAGTTTGGACTTGGCTTTTGGGCCTCTCTTTTCCATTTATCCGTATTAGGAATTAGGTTGTTGAGCATGAATTTTGGTCTCAAGTCCAAAATTACCAACGATCCTAAAACTAATAGCGGACCTCATGCTTTTCTGTTACCTTCCACACCACACTCATTCTTGTAAGCCCCAAAATGCATGAATGTGGCTTGGGTCCACGTGCATGACATGATGACGTCTAGACATTGAAAATAAACTTTGGCAACTTGCGGATCAGGAAAAGGCGTATGATTTTGATTCAATGACGTCCAGCCTAAAAGAAGGTTATGGCCTCGGTTGTGAGACATGGGGAGTGTAGTCCCTTACATTGTAAGAAAAGATCTCTACAAACCCCTAATGAAGGTAATGGCCCTATGTATTGGTGGACAAGTACACCATTGAGTCTTTAAGCCTCAAAGCGATGCCGTCGATGCGTATGGGTACCTTGCTTATAATTGTGTATGTTATATGCTTTATGGTTTTCATTGTCCATCTTTTTAGATGTTAGTTTTTTAGGTTTGTTTTTCTTTTCAGCTTATTAGGATTGTAGTAATGAATAATTGAGCGACAATTGTATTCAAGATGTTTTTGGACTTCTCTTGTTTGACCACACGATCGATTGATTATTATTTACAGATAATACATAATAAAATAAAACGATTTAGCGAGACTAAAATATGATACGTAGAATTTAAACGAAATGGTCATATAACATGTCCGTATGAATCTTGAAATTGACGCCCAAAAATATTTATGAGAAATGAGAGAAAAATTTCAAATTTCTTTACAGAAAGAGAATAGTTTACTCCTAATTTTGATATTTTAAATTTTAAAATAATCATAAAAATACTAAAATTAAGAACGGACCATTTACGATGTATTGTTCTTCAAAAAATTTCCAAATGTGTGGACACTGAATCTGTTTGGAATAGCCTGGATAGTGTAAAATATTCGTAATTTGATAAATGGACCGGAAGTCTCCGCCAGCGCCAGCCACCCCGTCATTGCAATTGCATCCAAAAAGTGGGTCATCTCCCACAATCACAACAGCAGATTGGACGACGGGGACGACCCTCCTCCTCTTCTAATCTCTCTCTCTCTCTCTCTCTCTCTCCTCATCGGGTCAAACCCGACTACGACTCGTGGATCTGCAAACGCAATCCTCCCCAATTCCAGATCCACTTGAGCACCTCTCGAAATGATTGCCATTCCCTATCTGACCGCCTTAACCACCTACTTCAGCTATGGCCTCCTCTTCGCCTTTGGCCAAGTCCGAGATTTCTTCAGAAAATTCATCGACTGGTGGAGCTCTAATAATCTCCAGGTTCCTTTCTTATCTTCTTCTCACCGCAATTCCGTTACCACTCTAATAGCTCCTTTCCGTTATTATTGATTCCTTCATTCATTGGTTCACAGGGCTACGCTCCAATCTGTTTAGGACTTGAAGATTTCTACATCCGTCGACTCTATCTTCGAATTCAGGTATTTGATCACGTATTCTCTCCTGTGTGTATATGTATATTGATCCCCTAAGCGTAGATTGATAACCTTTAGAGTTTCAAAACTGCCAGGACTGTTTCAATAGGCCTATAGCAAGTGCTCCTGATGCTTGGTTTGATGTTGTTGAACGTTACTCTAATGACTACAACAAGACACTCAAGTATGATTTACCATTACAGATTCAATAGCTTTTGTCCAGGTTTTATTAGTTTCTGGTGTCATGATCTGCTCTTAATGCAGACTAACCACAAACACAAGTCGATGCCTTAACTTGGGATCCTATAACTACCTTGGCTTTGCTGCTGCCGATGAATACTGCACGCCTCGCGCCATCAAGACTTTGCGAAAGTATTCTCCCAGTACCTGTAGTAGCCGAGTTGATGGCGGTATGCATTCTGCTTTGCAGCTTTCCTCTGCTTAAACTATTTTGTTTTGGTTTGTCATGAGCATAATGCGCTTCTTGCAACAGGCACTACGGTTTTGCACAATGAGCTGGAGGGGTGTGTTGCAAGTTTTGTTGGCAAACCTGCTGCTATAGTTTTCGGCATGGGTTATGTCACTAACTCTGCAATCCTTCCTGTACTGATCGGAAAGGTCCGTGTTTTGTTTGTTCTTTTAGTGAAATGAATGTTTTTGATTTTTATTTGCCTGACTTCATACCATCTTAATTTTACAGGGAGGTTTGATTGTTAGTGATTCTTTGAATCATAATTCTATTGTTAATGGCGCACGAGGATCTGGAGCATCCATTTGTGTCTTCCAACACAATAGTAAGTCCATAAGTTAGTTAATCTTGTAAGTTCTTTAGATTCACTTGGGCACCAAATTTTACGTGCCAGGTTTAAGATGATGGTGTGTATTCTTAATGCTAAGAGAAAGCCGCTAGATATTAGTTTGCATTTAATTGCATAAATTACTGGTTACCTATTTGACTGTTTATGGAGAAATTTGGCTACCAGATAAAATGGGCTGTTGGCCTGTTAATCCTTCACAAATAATGTATATGGTTTTACTTCTTTCTCTGCGATGCTGCTTATATCGTGAATGGAGTTTTACTTGTCAAACTTAAAAGTCTGAGGCCGGTGGCTGTCTGCTTATATCTCTACTCCTTGCTTTATTGACAGCTCCTTCCCATTTGGAGGAAGTTTTAAGAGAACAAATAGCCGAGGGACAACCTAGAACCCGCAGGCCTTGGAAAAAGATAATTGTCATTGTGGAGGGCATATACAGCATGGAAGGGGAGCTTTGCAAACTTCCTGAGATTATTGCAATCTGCAAGAAATATAAGGTTTGTTTGGTAGCTTTCATTTCAAAATATAGTTTATCATCTCTAACTGCTGTGCAGTCTAGTTTCCAGTATAATAATGGTCATTTCTGTCAAATCTGAGATTGAGACCATTTTTTAAGGATCTCATTTAATTACTAAACTATTGTCTTCCGAGCTGTATGTACATTTTAGCTTCTTGCTCTAATTATCTTCCTTTTTGTCTTAGGTTTATACGTATTTGGATGAGGCCCACAGTATTGGAGCTGTAGGAAAATCAGGACGAGGCGTTTGTGAGCTCTTGGGAGTGGATACAGCTGATGTAGATATCATGATGGGAACATTCACCAAATCCTTCGGATCATGTGGTGGCTATATTGCAGGATCCAAGGTTTGTGTTTTTCTTGACTGCCCTTTTCCTTTCTATTTGTTGAACAACCTGTGGTAATCTAGCCAACCCTTGCCTAAATTGCAGAGTGGCATTTGTTGAAATAGAAAGGATAAATGGTCTATAAGCTGTGCCATAATTTTTGTTGAACTCAGTTTTAAAGTCATCAATTGATATGCCTTGCATATTTATGTTGTGTTTGCATTGTTGATAGTGGCTTTCTGGATGCATTCAGATGATTGTCTTGATGAGAATTAAGTCATATCTTAGTTATACCACTTTGTTTTCATTTGGATCTCTATGATGTTGCCTGAGATGAAAATAACATGAGCTCTTTGTTGACTTTAATGTGGTCTACTGATGTTGTCATGTTAGGACCTCATCCAATACCTCAAGCACACTTGCCCTGCTCATCTTTATGCGACTTCCATATCACCACCGGCTGCAGAACAAATTATATCATCCATAAAGGTCTTACTTGGAGAGGATGGTTCCAACAGAGGTGAGGGTAGATTTCTTTATGCTTGCCTTTTTTGTTTTCTTCTGTTGTAATATGTACTGTGCCATCTCATTTAGCGCGCACACTCGCACACAAACATATATATATATAATGTATGCTTATAGTTGTATGCATTTGTATATTTTTGACAGAATTAAACGAGAGTTTCTCTTTGCACAGGTGCCCAGAAACTTGCACGAATACGAGAGAATAGCAACTTTTTCAGGTCAGAACTGCAAAAAATGGGTTTTGAGGTTTTGGGGGATAATGACTCCCCAGTAATGCCAATTATGCTCTACAACCCAGCCAAAATTCCTGCCTTCTCACGGGAGTGCCTCAAACAGAATGTGAGTCCATCATCCTACATTGCTCTGTATAGGTTCTCGTTTCTGTAGCTTTTGATGACATTTGAATTAAATTGCATGATGCCGTTACAGGTGGCTGTCGTGACAGTAGCCTTTCCTGCAACCCCGCTACTGTTGGCAAGGGCACGTATCTGTATATCTGCTTCACATACAAGGGAAGACCTGCAGAAAGCCTTGGACGTAAGTTGTTACATGACTTTAGACCATCCATCATCTCTGTGTGTGTTCCAAATATATACAACTTAGGGAGCCCTTCTAGTGAGGACTCTTAAGTTGAGGATTAGTTGAGGACTTTTCGGTTTATGGTTTAAAAGACTTATTTTTCGATCACATTTTGACATCTCATCTGTTCAGTTTTTAGGTTCATATAAATAGATCATTTCTACAAATTTTCAACCAAATTGGTGTTCGTTAAGATAACAAACTAGATCAAATTAATGGACGAACCAAATCTGTCAAATATGAACCGTTCAAGTTCATAATTGATAAATCACACTTATGAATGCCTTAACAATTTTCAATATAGCTGAAAATTTAGAGAAATGATCTACTCATAAATACCTATAAACTGAACGGTCAAGATGTAGATATAAGATCGAAAGGTGGGATAAGCCGAAAAATCCTCAACAAGTCCTCAACTTAAGGGTCCTCATTAGAAGGGCTCTCATACAACTTATATGAAATTTGGGTATATGCATTTTCATATGATTTTGCGCCTTGACAGTTGGGTCTGTTTCTTTCAGGTTATTGGCAGAGTTGGTGATCTGGTGGGTATAAAATACTTCCCTGCTGAGCCAAAGAAGCTACAAAAAGATGAGAGGGTGCTGAAGTTGGACTGATTAAGAGGTGTTGTTTAGCCTGCGATTGTCATTTTGTGGACTTCATGAGGTCGGGAGAGGGGGGAAAGAAGCCGGAGTCTGGACTAGTAGAGTCTAGCTACGACAAGTGATCTCACTGGTAGTTGCCTTGTGATTTAACCTGTGGTATAATGCTGTCTACCCGTAATATGTCATAATGTTCAACATCTCAACGTCTGTACCACCATGCTTGCTTCAATCTAATAGGGCGTCCTTGTTCATACACTCCCTCATCTTATTGGAGGGGGATAGTATCTGAATATTTTTGATATAGTTTTATGCCATTGATTTTATTCCTCGTAGAATGAGTTGTACGTATAGATGCCTCGTTGAGTCATTGTTAGATAACTTTTCCGAGTATCTTCTGTAGTCTGTGCCCAGATAAGTCGATCAGCTATTAAGAACTTGACTTCTCATCATGATGTATTGCTAAAGAACTATTTACTACTTACTAATGATGAAAAGATCACAAGAATCCAAAGTTTGGCCGAGTGAGGCCCAACAAAGGTGTTACCCTAATTAAGCACTTGAGGAACTGCAACCGCTGGTGTTTAGATTGCCACACAGAAAGGCTTGTTGCCTAGCTGTATCAGATCTTGCACTACAAGCTATACATATATATGATTACTTGGCTTCTCTATTTCCAAATAAATAAACACAGAAAATTATGCTGATTCATGGATTCTAATCATTCTATTATATAAGCTAGAAAGAACTGATGATGAGATGTAAAATGAAAAACCCAACAGAAATTGAATCATGCAAGCAAAGCCTGATTTCAGATAATTAGACAACAGAGGTAACGGGAGGTAACATGGTTAATATATATGCAATTACTCGATAAGAAATGAGAATACAGTGGTTAAGTGGAGAGTTTGGAGATGAGAGTGAGTTGGTTTAATTAATCCCACAATTATTAGAACATCCTTTGCATGCCGTCCAAGTGGCAGAGGAAACCGATCGACTTGTTGACGGTAAAGAGGAAAAGATGGGAGTTTTGCTTTGGACAGAGGAGAACAAATATCAGTGCCATTATTACTTTTTTTTAATTTCTCACAATATATCATTTAGCAGTATTTAAAAGATTAATTAGCTGACAATCCAGTCAATTAATATCTGTAGTAGAGACTTCCCAGAGAGAGGAGCATTCGATTTATATGTCTCTCTGTAAAATGAACTCATAAAATCTGATCGATTAATGAGCAGTGCACTATCTGCGATATACAGGGAACTGTAAGTACAGAAGCTTATGGTATGAGCGTAGCATACGCAAAGATTCCCCTGCAGCTTATTACTACGTAGAGCGTATCCTTGTTCTTCTCCCTCTCTTTTTCCTGGAATACATGGAATGGCAATGAGAGAGAGAGAGAGAGAGAGAGCGAGAGAGAGAGAGAGAGAGAGATGGCCGGAGTAGCTAGTGTACAGCACATGGTGTTGTGTTTGTTTCTGGTTTTCCGTTTCGATCACATGAAGGAGAGAAAGAAAGGGGGAGAAGATTCCAAGCTCAATACATCAGGTAGCTAGCTAAGCTCATTAAGCCCAAACCCGCCATTGTTTTCTGGTGCATGAAAAACCTCAGAACTTTTGCAACACCTGTACGGCACCATTGCTTCCTTCACCGTCCATCCGTCACTTCTCTCTTGGCCATTCTTCAACCACCTCCACTCCACTCCACACTTCTCAACGCTAACCCTCTATCCTCCTAACCACAGTTCCACTTGACCACAGTCACTGGTTTTTACCGTAACGCTCCAGAGCGCCCATGGAATACACATTGTACATTTGGCATCCAACCCAGGTGGATGAGCGCCGTGGTAGTCATCCAAAACCCTAATTTTCCTGTGCACTATCGCCTCATTTACATAAACAATAGTAACCACACAATGAGAACAGAAGAGGTGTAAAAAAGGAGAGGGGAATGCAGCTTGCACAAATGTCATGACTGAAGATCCAAATCGATCCAGGCACTAAAACACTCCCCCTATCTTGCCAAAAATAGCACCAAGAATTAAAAAGAGAGAGAGAAAGAGAAAAGGAGAGGAGGAGTCACCTCCACTAGTACAAAGGCCACCCATTTCGTGATTGCCGAGCGTCCAAAGGTAGCTCAGTTTGGATCTGCAACAGAGCTACAGTAGTCGTTAGATACATTTTTCACACAAACCCAGACCAGCAGTAGAAGAGGAAGCAGCACAGCTAGCTCAAACCGAGAAAAAAAAAGCCACGCCCTCGAGCATATAGGTGCAGCCAGCTAATGATGATGGAGCAAACCCACGCCGCCCTCCACAGCAAAACCGAGGCCTTTGCTTTGAGGGCAGGTGTTAACGAGCTCGGCTTTCTCACTCGTGATCCTCACCAGCAGGTTGACAACAACAACAAGAACGTCAACTCCTCCTTTCACGGGTCGGGTCGTCCCGGGTCGATTTGTGACCTTGTTCATGCCGTCTCCACTTTTGGTGTGCAGAGGAAGAAACGGATGGTGAGGCAGAGGCGAGCCACCACCTTCAACTTTCAGCTCTCTTTTGCCACCCCCAGCTCCCACGTGCGCCCTTCCCCACCTGCACGTGTGAGACCTCTCTCTTCCCCTTCCCTTCCTAACCTTAAGTTTTGACTCGCTCTCTCTGTTAATTGTAAAGAATTTTTGCTTGTTTGATTTGATTTTTGTTGGATCTGTGACTGTTTAACTAGCAGCTTGTGACTTTGGACTCGGATGGTGTGGATCCGGCCCGATATCTTATGTCTTCACTTGTTCAAGAGCAGGAATTGATTGATTAGCTCTGTGATGAACCAATTTACTTTGATCCCTCATGTGTCAGTTTTACACTAACGATTTAAAAGGCACTCTAGCTATAGCATATTTTTCGTTTTTATGGAAAATCCCTTGTTTTAAACTCGGTGTATTTTTACTTATCTCTTTGGATCTTAAGATTTGAAGTTTAGACCTCATTCGAGATTCTAGATCGACATTACTCGGTGTTTGGTTTTAATGTTTATACCTATTACACTAAGTTCCACAAAAGTTCAGTATGATGACACTCTGATAATGTGTTACATCTAGTGATGATAGACTCAATCTCTTAGTATGTATGTCAGGTTCACTCTTTCTCTTCAGGGTATAGACTGTTTATGGATTGGTTTCCACAGTTATATGACATGCTAATTAAGTGTAGAAGATACATGTTGCAAAGCTCTAAGATATATAGGAACCATTTACTAATCAATCATCTTTGAAATGACCCCTTCCAGAGATTCTAGTTAAGTTCTATTTTGCTAATCATGATTTGCTTCCCTGTTTTTGTCCAATAATATAGTATATGCTTTTTCTCCGTTACACAATGGTAAAACATGTTAGAATATGTTGTTTTTCTTCTTTATGGTGATGTGCTCCATTTATTTCTTCATATTCCCCCGAATATATGGCATGTTTGTAACGATAGGGACAAGATATTCAGGCGTTTTTTGGATTCTTGACAATAATTAGGCTCTCTTGTTGATTATCAAATAAAATTATTAGGTGTTTTTGTCGATTATCGAAGAAAATGAGTAGAAGCTTTTGTCAATTATGGAACAGATGATTAAGCATTTTTGTTGATTTTCGAGGAATATATCTAGAAAATTCCTTGTCGTATCATACTAAAGAACTATAGATTCCTTATCAATATTTTGAACACATTTGGTATTTCAAAATGACTGTTACGCAATTTCTCTTCTAATTATAAAAATCCATGCCTGATCAAGACAATGTTCTACAGTACGTGCATATCTATTGAATGTCTGTTTTACTTAAAAAATGATTCCTGATGTTTTAACAGGTAACTGATCCTGCAAGGTTGAGATTTCTTTTCCAAAAGGAACTTAAGAACAGTGATGTGAGCTCTCTCAGACGGGTGGTACTTCCTAAGGTTTGATAATAGTTACTCGCCAACTTTTGTATTGTGTTACTCCAATACTCTGATAATTCCAAATCAGACATCATGCTTAAGAGTGATGTCAATATGAATACTGTATAGTGTATATAATGCCAGTTAGCTAGCTTATCTTGAAGACAACTGCAAAATATGGAGCTTCATTTACTTATGGACCTAATGATATTGAGATTTATTTAATATCAATGCTGGTATTGTATTCAGAAAGCCGCTGAGGCTCATCTCCCACCCCTGGATTTCAAGGAAGGGATTCCTATCAGCATGGATGACATGGATGGTCTCCATGTTTGGAGCTTTAAGTACAGGTTCTACTACTTCCTATACATATACAGATACATATAACTTCTATATACTAAGGATCCATATACTAAAACCGCAAAGCTCCACATTATGTTTCCAAAACGACTAACTTCCAATCTATGAGGATTAAAAATATAAGATGAATCAGGAGTGAGTTTTTTTTATTTTAATTTTATTTTTTTAAGATATGTATGGTCAATCAATCTTTGTTTTGTTATTTTTCAAGCAGATTTTGGCCGAACAACAATAGTCGCATGTACGTGCTCGAGAATACCGGTACATATCCCTTCCTTTCCTATAACTTTTCAGTTTTTGTCTGTTAATATACGATCAACTTAAATGTTCCATTATGATTCTTGTAAATAATAAGTATATGGTGAATCTTCACAGGGGAATTTGTTAGCACACATGGCTTACAGCTTGGAGATTTTATCATGGTCTATCAAGATAGTGCAAACCTGAATTATGTATGGTGACTTGGTTCATTACTTTATATAGTTGTCATTCACTCATTACTCTTTTATGTTTTATGAAGAGCCATTGGTTATAGTAGAGCAGCTTTTGATGGAGACTGAGACTAAATGAAGAGCCATTGGTTAATTCATATGTTGCTCTTGGCAGGTCATTCAAGCTAAGAAGGCCAACTCTGACCAAGATGATGATGATGACAACGATGAGGATACTGTATATGGAGTGGAACAAACTATGAACAATGCTGTGAATGAGCTCATGATTTATGACTCGGTCCCTGATCAGGCTAACAAGTGGAGCTCGTTTTACATGCCGACGATGGATCAAGATCATATGCAGGATGTTAATGCAGGCATGTCATTTGTCTATGACACCACTGCGTTCTCAAACGACTCTCTCCTTGATTTTCTGGGTGGATCCATGACCAACTATTCCAGATCAAACGGACGTGTGCAGGAGAATTTCGGGTCTGTTGAGAACCTGTCTCTTGATGAGTTCTATTGAAGTACTTGGAGACTATGCCTTGAAAGATAGGGCAGTTGATCACCAAACAGTACATGCTAGCTGCTATAATATATATGTATAATGTTAGTGCCTAAAAGGGTAGCACCTCTATGCGGGACATGACTTTGTTTTGAGATATGCTGCTATGCTTTGTATTTTGGCATCAACTGGAATCCATCCAAGGCTGGGATACATATATGCATGACGCATCAATAAAAGTATAAAACGCTATCGCAGATCAATTGGCAATTGTGTAAACACTCGTGACCTCTACTTTCCTATCTACTCTCATTTCTGACATGCTCTCACAGAACAAAACTCGTCATTATGTGTACGATCAATCAGTTGGTCCAAGAATCAGCCGACGACTAGTGTGTTGTTTGAATGAGACCGAACAAGTTGCCCGTCTAGCTCAGTTGGTAGAGCGCAAGGCTCTTAACCTTGTGGTCGTGGGTTCGAGCCCCACGGTGGGCGAAGTTGTTTTTTGCATTCGAGGATGAATGAAGATGAGCTGGCACGACATGATTGGTGATGTCAGATGATCGAAGCATAAGAGGAGAGGAGAGGAGAGGAGAGGAGCCAGAGAGAAAGCAAAGTGAAAATGGCGAGCAGGTACTGGGTGGTGTCTCTGCCTGTTCAAAACTCGGCGTCGTCTTTATGGAACCGCCTCCAGGATCAAATCTCCAAGCATTCCTTCGACACTCCGCTCTACAGAGTACTTTTCTTTTTACAAGATCCGAGACTCCTTCCCTTATCTTTCTCTTGTTTCATCTTCGTTTCATGATTTTGCAGTTTCATATTCCCAATCTCCGCGTCGGAACCCTCGATTCTCTTCTCTCCCTCAGCGACGATCTCTTGAAGGTATTCCTTCTCCCAATCTCAACTCATCGCAATTTCAATGCGTTTCTGTTATTCGATCTGTAAATTCGGCAATCTGCAGTCCAACAACTTCGTAGAGGGTGTTTCTCACAAGATCAGGCGCCAGATCGAGGAGCTTGAGAGGATTTCTGGAGTGGAGAGCAGCTCTCTCACTGTCGACGGAGTACCTGTGGATTCATATCTCACCAGGTATTCATCACATCTACTTTGATTAGCTTTTCGATAATGTTTGTGTTTAGCTACTCAATTTTGAGCTTCATTGTAGATTCGTTTGGGATGAAGCTAAGTACCCGACAATGTCTCCTTTGAAGGAGATCATAGACAGCATTCATGGTCAAGTTGCAAAGATCGAGGATGATCTCAAGGTAATGCTTTTTACCAATTTTCGTTTCATTCCTTATATTGGGGTTGGATCATTATGGTCATCATCTTCTTGTTGTGAGGAGCTAAGATGTTGTTATGAATAGAACATATTAAAGTTTAAACCAAAGTGAACACATCAGGATGCTGAACTTCGTTTGTGGCATTGCCTCGAAATAAAACTCAATCTTGTATGATACTAAGTCAGTTGATTATTCTGCTACAGCTTTTCAGTCATTAAATCATGCTGTGAAAGAAGTCTGGTTTAAATGTGTTGCAACTGGAGGTAACGAAGAGGAGTGCCAAATGAAAGTAGACATGAAAATTTAGCAAATGGTTGGATTACCCTCTATATCTTATCTTAAAAATGATTGAAAAACCATTATTTTTGTTGTTGAGGAAATTTAATCCCATTGTCCACGGCAGTCAGCCTAGTCCCTGCTGCCATCCCAAAGGCATCGTTTCTGAAAGGCTCTCTTTTTCTTAGTTTGTTGCCAAAATAAGTATAGTTAATTCTAATTCGATATCTTTAGTTGTTTAGTCTTTGGATCTGGCCCGGAGAAATAAATCACTATATTATCCTGTTACTTGTATGTTAGGTTCGGGTAGCTGAGTATAACAATGTCCGCAGTCAACTTAATGCGATCAACCGAAAGCAGAGCGGAAGGTATTAGTGTTCAACTTCATGTTCATAACCTATCACTGCAATCATTTGGGTTAACATTATTATGATTCTCTTGTTTACCAATGTCTCTCTTGTTTTAGCTTAGCAGTCCGTGATCTTTCCAATTTAGTCAAATCAGAGGACATCGTTGTCTCGGAACATCTGGTGACTCTCCTTGCAGTTGTTCCGAAGTACTCTCAGAAGGATTGGCTGTCAAGCTATGAGACCTTGACTAGTTATGTGGTAATTATATCCTTATAGCCTTCTACTCAAGGTTGTTGCTGTATGGTGAAATTGGTTGATTGGACAATCCAACACCTTTCAAAGTTTTGAAAGAATGACACTTTGTTTTTTGGAGTTTCCTTGTTCAGTCAATGATCTTAATTAGCATTTTTCAGGTTCCTAGGTCCTCTAAGAAGTTATTTGAAGATAATGAATATGCTCTTTACAGCGTAACACTGTTTGGTCGGGTTGCAGATAATTTTAGAACAAGCGCTCGTGAAAAGGGATTTCAAGTGAGTATTTTGTGCATCCTCTTCTGCTTCTATAATCTTCTCTTCTGCTTATACTCGTGTGATTTATTTACTGGCAGACTAGCATTGTCTGAAAACATCTGTCAAGAATTGAGTTGCATGAAATCTTATGGTTGACTATAGTAAGTTTATCATGTGTTTCAGATTCGTGATTTCGAATATAGTTCTGAAGCACAAGAAAGTAGAAAGCAGGAGTTGGAAAAATTGGTACAAGACCAAGAAAATTTAAGAAGCTCGCTTTTGCAGTGGTGCTATACCAGTTACGGGGAGGTAAGAGTTTTGTCCTTTTCAAATTTGTCAGTTAAAACTTGTGAACCATGTGAACTAGAAAATATCTCAGGAAAAACTATCTTGTTAGGGGGGGGGGGGGGGTCATAATGTGATCCGTTACTGAAAATGAAGCAAAAACTTCTTAGTAGGGTTTAGGGTCATGATGTGATCTATTGTGAGTTGAAATGTTCGATCAAGGTGTTTCTTAAGTAATCCTAAACTGAAACTGAAATATGGCCTGATGTCAGTAGCTTTTAAGTCTCTGTCGTTCAATTTTCAGGAACTGTGGTTGGAATGATTAATTACTTCCTCTTCTAGTATGAGTGTATGACACATATCAGAAATTTCATGTTTTCTGTGCCTGCAGGTGTTCAGCTCCTGGATGCATTTTTGTGCTGTGCGTGTGTTTTCTGAGAGTATTCTGAGATATGGTTTACCACCATCTTTCTTGGTAAATGAACTTTCTTAGTTCATTTTTATATCACTGGTTTACAACCAAGCACTGGTTTTTGTTTTTTTACTAAGCAACCAATACTGGACCAATATTTCAGGCATGTGTTTTAGCTCCAGTTACAAAAAGTGAGAAGAAAGTACGATCGATCCTTGAAGGGCTGTGCGACAGTTCTAACAGGCAAGTGTGTTAGCTATGTTTGTCTGTGCCCCAGGAATGAATCCATGGGATCTTCCGAAGGAGCAACTTAAACTCTTTCTGAAGAACACTAGTATATCTGCATGAATGAATTGTGATCTTGAAGTCATGCACTTGGTGTTTGAGCAGATGACATCAAGAACCCTGTCACTATCTCAAGGGAACTTTTTTTTATGTGGAATGCTGTTTCCATTTAAGTTGTTTCGTGATGTTTTCAATTTGATGTTTAATGCAGTTTCTGGAAAACTGATGATGAAGTGGGGGGAGCTATGGCTGGTCTAGCAGGTGATGCAGATGCGCATCCGTATGTTTCATTTAATATCAATCTTGTTTGACGTGCACAGCACAATGCTGCGTCTCAGTTTCATATTCTGAATCTGAGGATTCCTTTTGACGGCAATAATAGTGGGGACAGGTTCAAGGATACTTTGTACATGAGGTTCAATAACTGTCCCTTGTTAAGTATTTCTAAGTGCTGCTTTGGGAGTTTCCGGGAGCGTTTATGTCTATTTTTATAAGAGTGAAACTTATGGGAGGTTTTACCATCTCGAAATTTGTAGTTTTAGCTTGATTTCAGGTTTCTATTCACCGGTATCTACAAAACTTGGATTACATACATTTTTCTACACTTCTGTGACATCATCCAAATAATGTTGCGATTCCTTTTGAATGAGTAGTATATATTCTTAGGATCCAACAAATGTGCAGGCTGTGGGATATGGTCTTTCAGAATGCTTTCTGAGTTAGTTTTGTGAGTACTGAAATTCTCTCAATACCTATGTGAAGTGAGTTGTTTAGGCTCGGTCGCCAGTAAAATGATAAAAGATATGAATTTTTGATGCTAAAATGGTTTAAAGGATATTAAGAGGTGTCTAAGCACACGAATGGAAAAAAATGAAATTTTCCAAACTCCAGTGTGTTATAGGAATTCTCGCTCAAATTGGGTGAAATTTAAGGGGAAGGGTAATACGTAATTATTATTATATTCTTAAATTGAGTTTCCCAAGTTCGGTTTAAGAAGAATGGAAGATAATACAAGCTTAGAAATTCATTCATTACCATTGAAACTAACACTTTCAATAGCTTCACAAAACATGGTAAACTTGATTCGTTTACGCTCGATCACGAGTAAAATGATAAAAAAATATGAATTTTTGTTGCTAGAATGGTTCAAAATGGTTTGGAGGTCTATCACATGCATGATGTATCGTAAATTTATTGAAATTATTATTTTCAAGGGTATTGAGTGAATTTGCCAAGGTCTTGTTGACTTCAATTCTTCATATACTGACATCGGGAACCTTAATTTTCAAATAAAATAAGGTATTGCCCCTCATTTTAAAGTTTCACCCCTTTTGAGCCAAAATACCATTTTCACTTTTTTTGGGCCACATGCTTTTTTTAGTTTGAGTATGCTTATAGACACCTCCTAACATCTTTTAAACCATTCTAGCTTCAAAATTTCATGTCATTTATTGTTTTACTCGAGATCGGGCTTCAATGCCACACGTGCACCGGGAATCGTAAATCTATCGAAACAGTTATTTTCTAAGGAGTTGGGTGAATTTGCCAAGGTCGTGTTGACTTCAATTCTTCTCATACGACACCAGAAACCTCAATTTTCAAAGAAAATGAGGTATTGCCCCCCCATTTTCAAGTATCACCCAGTCCGAGCCAAAACCCATTTCTATATAACACACGAGTTTCTGCCCAGTTTCACTTTTTTTAGATCTGCGGCTTTTTCCGTTTGGGTATTCTTATAGACATCTCTTAACATCTTTTCAACCATTCTAGAATAAAAAATTCAGGGCATTTATTGTTTTACTCAAGATCGGGCTTCAATAACTCACGTGCACCGTGTATCGTAAATATATTGAAACTGTTATTTTCAGTTTCACTTTTTTTGGATCTCCGGCTTTTTCCGTTTCGGTATGCTTATAGACACCTCCAAACATCTTTTCAACCATTCTAGTATCATAAATTCGTGGCATTTATTACTTTACTAAGAATCGGGCTTCAATAACACACATGCACCGTGTATCGTAAATCTATCGAAACAGTTATTTTCTAGGGTGTTGGGTAAATTTGCCAAGGTCGTCTTGACTTCACTTCTTCTCATACAGACATCGGGAACCTCAATTTTCAAAGAAAATAAGGCATTGCCTCTCATTTTCAAGTTTCACCCATTTCGAGCCAACATACCAAATTTTTTTGGCCATTTTCACTTTTTGTTAGACCACATGCTTTTTTCGATTGAGTATGCTTATAGACACCTCCTAACATCTTTTGAACCATTTTAGCTTCAAAATTTCATGTCATTTATTGTTTTACTCGAGATCGGACTTCAATGCTTCACGTGCCCCAAGAATCGTAAATCTATCGAAACTGTTATATTCTGGGGTGATGGGTGAATTTGCCAATGTCGTGTTGACTTCAATTCTTCTCATACAGTCATCGAAAACCTCAATTTTCAAAGAAAATAAGGCATTGCCCCTCATTTTCAAGTTTCACCCATTTCGAGCCAAAATACCCAAAACCCCTTCCTATATAGCACACGAGTTTCTGGCCGTTTTCACTTCATTTAGGCCACCAGCTTTTTTCGATTCAGTATGCTTATAGACATCTTCTAACATCTTTTAAACCATTCTAGCTTCAAAAATTCATGTTGTTTATTGTTTTACTCGAGATCGGGCTTCAATGCCTCACGTGCACCAGGAATCGTAAATTTATCGAAACTGTTATTTTCAGGGGTGTTGGGTGAATTTGCCAAGGTTCTATTGACTTCAATTCTTCTCATAAAGACATCGGGAACCTCAATTTTCAAAGAAAATAAGGCATTGCCCATCATTTTCAAGTTTCACCCATTTCGAGCAAAAAGACCAAAAACCCCTTGCTATAGCACACGAGTTTCTAGCCGTTTTCACTTTGTTTAGGCCACCTGCTTTTTTCGTTTGATTATGCTTATAGACACCTCCTAACATCTTTTAAACCATTCTAGCTTCAAAAATTCATGTCGTTTATTGTTTTACTCGAGATCGGGCTTCAATGCCTCACGTGCATTAGGAATCGTAAATTTATCGAAACTGTTATTTTCAGGGGTGTTGGATGAATTTGCCAAGGTTCTATTGACTTCAATTCTTCTCATAAAGACATCGGGAACCTCAATTTTCAAAGAAAATAAGGCATTGCCCATCATCTTCAAGTTTCACCCATTTCGAGCAAAAAGACCAAAAACCCCTTGCTATAGCACACGAGTTTTTGGCTGTTTTCACTTTGTTTAGGCCACCTGCTTTTTTCGTTTGATTATGCTTATAGACACCTCCTAACATCTTTTAAACCCTTCTAGCTTCAAAATTTCATGTCGTTTATTGTTTTACTCGAGATCGGGCTTCAATGCCTCACATCCACCAGGAATCGTAAATCTATTGAAACTGTTATTTTCTGGGGTGTTGGGTGAATTTGCCAAGGTCGTGTTCACTTTAATTCTTCTCATACAGACATCGGGAACCTACATTTTCAAAGAAAGTAAGGCATTTCTCTTCTTCAATGCATCACGTGCACCGGTAATCGTAAATCTATCGAAACTGTTATTTTCTGGGGTGTTGGGTGAATTTCCCAAGGTTCTATTGACTTCAATTCTTCTCATACAGACATCGGGAACCTCAATTTTCATAGAAAATAAGGCATTGCCCCTCATTTTCAAGTTTCACCCATTTCGAGCCAAATGACCCAAAACCCCTTGCTATAACACACGAGTTTCTAGCCCATTTCACTTTTTTTTAGGCCACCTGCTTTTTTCGTTTGAGTATGCTTAGAGACACCTCCTAACATCTTTTGAACAATTATACCTTCAAAATTTCATGTCGTTTATTGTTTTACTCGATATCGTCCTTCAATACCTCACGTGCACCGGGAATGGTAAATCTATCGAAACTGTTATTTTCTGGGGTGTTGGGGTGAATTTGCAAAGGTCCTGTTGACTTCAATTCTTCTCACACAGACATCCGGAACCTCAATTTTCAAAGAAAATAAGGCATTGCTCCTCGTTTTCAAGTTTCACCCATTTCGAGCCAAAAGACCCAAAACCCTTTGCTATATAACACATGAGTTTCTGGCCGTTTTCACTTTTTTTAGGCCACCTGCTTTTTTCATTTCAGTATGCTTAGAGACATCTCCTAACATCTTTTGAACCATTCTACCTTCAAAATTTCATGTCCATTATTGTTTTACTAGAGATCGGGTTTCAATGCCTCACGTGCACCGAGAATTGTAAATCTATCGAAACTGTTATTTTCTGAGGTGTTTGGTGAATTTGCCAAGGTCGTGTTGACTTCAATTCTTCTCATACAGACATCGAGAAAATTTTTTTTCAAAGAAAATAAGGCATTTCCCCACTTCAATGCCTCACGTGCATCAGTAATCGTAAAACTATTGAAACTGTTATTTTCTAGGGTGTTGGGTGAATTTGCCAAGGTCTTGTTGACTTTAATTCTTCTCATACAGACATCGGGAAACTCAATTTTCAAACAAAATAAGGCATTGCCCCTCATTTTAAAGTTTCACCCATTTCGAGTTAAAAGCCCAAAAACCCCTTGTTATAACACACGAGTTTCTGACGGTTTTCATTTTGTTAAGGCCACGGGCTTTTTTCGTTTGATTACGCTTATAGACACCTCCTAACATCTTTTGAACCATTTTGTCTTTAAAATTTCATGTCGTTCAATGTTTTACTTGTGATCAGGCTTCAACACCTCACGTGTAACATGAATCGTTAATCTATCGAAACTGTTATTTTCTTGGGTATTGGGTGAATTTGCTAAGGTCGTGTTGACTTCAATTCTTCTCATACAGATATCGGGAACCTCAATTTTCAAAGAAAATAAGGCATTGCCCCTCTTCAATGCCTCTCGTGCACCAGTAATCGTAAATCTATCGAAACTGTTATTTTCAGGGGTGTTGGGTGAATTTGCCAAGGTTCTGTTGACTTCAATTCTTCTCATACAGACATCGTGAACCTCAATTTTCAAAGAAAATAAGGCATTGCCCCTAATTTTCAAGTTTCACCCATTTCGAGCCAAAAGACCCAAAAGACCCAAAACCCCTTACTATAGCACACGAGTTTCTGGCCGTTATTACTTTGTTTAGGCCACCTGCTTTTTTCATTTCAGTATACTTATAAACACCTCCTAACATTTTTTGAACCATTCTAGCTTCAAAATTTCATGTCGTTTATTGTTTTACTCGAGATCAGGCTTCAATGCCTCACGTGTACCAGGAATAGTAAATCTATCGAAAATGTTCTTTTCTTGGGTGTTGGGTGAAATTTCCTAGGTCGTGTTGACTTCAATTCTTTTCATACAAACATCGGGAACCTCAATTTTCAAAGAAAATAAGGCATTGCCCCTCATTTTCGAGTTTCACCCATTTCGAGCCAAAATACCCAAAACCCCTTCCTATAAAGCACACGAGTTTCTGGCCGTTTTCACTCATTTAGACCACCAGCTTTTTTCGATTCAGTATGCTTATAGACATCTTCTAACATCTTTTAAACCATTCTAGCTTCAAAAATTCATGTCGTTTATTGTTTTACTCGAGATCGGGCTTCAATGCCTCACGTGCATCAGGAATCGTAAATTTATCGAAACTGTTATTTTCAGGGGTGTTGAGTGAATTTGCCAAGGTCGTGTTGACTTCAATTCTTCTCATACGGACATCGGGAACCTCAATTTTCAACGAAGATAAGGCATTTCCCCTTTTGAATGCCTCACGTGCAGCAGTAATCGTAAATCTAAAGAACCTGTTATTTTCTGGTGTGTTGGGTGAATTTGCCAAGGTCGTGTTGACTTCAATTCTTCTCATACAGACATCGGGAACCTCAATTTTCAAACAAAATATGGTGTTTCCCCACATTTTCAAGTTTCACCCATTTCGAGCTGAAAGGCCAAAAACTCATTACTATGGCACACGCGTTTCTAGTCATTTTCACTTTTTTTGGGCCACATGCTTTTTTCATTTGACTATGCTTATAGACACCTCCTAACATCTTTTAAACCAGTCTGGCTTTCAAATTTCATATCGTTTATTGTTCTACTCGATATCGGGCTTTAATGCTTCACGTCCACCAGGAATCGTAAATCTATCGAAATTGTTATTTTCTGGGGTGTTGGGTGAATTTGCCAAGGTTCTATTGACTTCAATTCTTCTCATAAAGACATCGGGAACCTCAATTTTCAAAGAAAATAAGGCATTGCCCATCATCTTCAAGTTTCACCCATTTCGAGCAAAAAGACCAAAAACCCCTTGCTATAACACACGAGTTTTTGGCTGTTTTCACTTTGTTTAGGCCACCTGCTTTTTTCCTTTGAGTATGCTTAGTGACACCTCCAAACATCTTATGAACCATTCTATCTTCAACATTTCATGTCGTTCTTTTGAACCATTCTACCTTCAAAATTTCATGTCCATTATTGTTTTACTAGAAATCGGGCTTCAATGCCCCACGTGCACCAGGAATCGTAAATATATCGAAACTGATATTTTCTAGGGTGTTGGGTGAATTTGCCAAGGTCCTGTTGACTTCAATTCTTCTCAAATAGACATCGGGAACCTCAATTTTGAACGAAAATAAGGCATTGCCCCTCATTTTCAAGTTTCACCAATTTTGAGCCAAAAGTCCCAAAACCCCTTGCTAAAGCACAAAATTTTCTGGTCGTTTTCACTTTGTTGAGGCCACCTCTTTTGAAGTTTGATTATGCTTATAGACACCTCCTAACATCTTTTGAACCATTCTAGCTTCAAAATTTCATGTCGTTTATTGGTTTACTCGATATCGTCCTTCGATGCCTCACGTGCACCGGGAATCGTAAATCTATCGAAATTGTTATTTTCTGGGGTGTTGGGTGAATTTGTAAAGGTCCTATTGACTTCAATTCTTCTCACACAGACATAGTGAACCTTAATTTTCAAAGAAAAAAAGGCATTGACCCTAATTTTCAAGTTTCAACCATTCCGAGCCGAATGACCCAAAACCCCTTGCTATAGCACATGAGTTTATAGCCATTATCACGTTTTTTAGGCCACATGCTTTTTTCGTTTCAGTATGCTTATAGACACCTCCTAACATTTTTTAAACCATTCTACCTTCAAAATTTCATGTCCATTATTGTTTTACTAGAGATCGGGTTTCAATGCCTCACGTGCATCGAGAATCGTAAATCTATCGAAACTGTTATTCTCTGGGGTGTTGGGTGAATTTGCCAAGATCTTGTTGACTTCAATTCTTCTCACACAGACATCGTGAACCTCAATTTTCACAGAAAATAAGGCATTGCCCCTCATTTTTAAGTTTCACCCATTTCGGGTCAAAAGGCCCAAAACCCCTTGCTATAACACACGAGTTTCTGGCCGTTTTAACTATTTTTAGGCCACCTGCGTTTTAAGTTTGATTATGCTTATAGACACCTCCTAACATCTTTTGAACCATTCTAGCTACAAAATTTCATGTCGTTTATTGCTTTACTCGAGATCGGGCTTTAATGCCTCACGTGCACCGGGAATCGTAAATCTATCCAAACTGTTATTTTCCAGGTTGTTGGGTGAATTTTCCAAGGTCCTGTTGACATCAATTCTTCTCACACAGACATCGGGAACCTCCATTTTCAAAGAAAATAAGGCATTGCCCCTCATTTTTAAGTTTCACCCATTTCGAGCCAAAAGGCCCAAAACCCCTTTCTATAACACACGAGTTTCTGGCCGTTTTCATTTTTTTTAGGCCACCTGCTTTTTTAAGTTTGATTATTCTTATAGACACTTCCTAACATCTTTTGAACCATTCTAGCTTCAAAATTTCATGTCGTTTATTGTTTTACTCGAGATCGGGCTTTAATGCCTCACGTGCACCGGGAATCGTAAATCTATCAAAACTGTTATTTTCTTGCGTATTGGGTGAATCTGCCAAGGTCGTGTTGACTTTAATTCTTCTCATACAGACATCGAGAACCTAAATTTTCAAAGAAAATAAGGCATTGCCCCTAATTTTCAAGTTTCAACCATTCCGAGCCAAATGGCCAAAAACCCCTTGCTATAGCACACGAGTTTCTAGCCATTTTCACTTTTTTTAGGCCACCTGCTTTTTTCGTTTCAGTATGTTTAGAGACACCTCCTAACATCTTTTGAACCATTCTACCATCAAAATTTCATGTCCATTATTGTTTTACAAGAGATCGGGCTTCATTGCCTCACGTGCGCCGGGAATCGTAAATTTATCGAAACTGTTATTTTCTGGGGTGTTGGGTGAATTTTCCAAGGTCGTGTTGACTTCAATTCTTCTTATACAGACATCGAGAACAAAAATGTTAAACGAAAATAAGGCATTGCTCCTAATTTTCAAGTTTAACCAATTCTGAGCAAAATGGACCAAAGCCCTTGCTATAGCACATGAGTTTCTAGCCCTTTTCAATTTTTTTAAGGCACCTGCTTTTTTCGTTTGAGTATGCTTACAGACACCTCCTGACATCTTTTGAATCATTCAACCTTCAAAATTTCATGTCGTTTATTTTTTACTCGATATCGTGCTTCAATGCTTCACGTGCACCGGGAATCATAAATCTATCGAAACTGTTATTTTGTGGGGTTTTAGGTGAATTAACCAAGGTTGTGTTGAGTTCAATTATTCTCATACAGACATCGGGAACCTAAATTTTCAAAGAAAATAAAACATTGCCCCTAATTTTCTAATTTCACCAATTCCGAGCCAAATGGCCCGAAACCTCTTGCTATAGCACACGAGTTTCTAACCATTTTCACTTTTTTTAGGCCACCTGATTTTTTCCTCTCAGTATGCATAGAGACACCTCCTAACATCTTTTAAACCATTCTACCTTCAAAATTTCATGTCCATTATTGTTTTACTAGAGATCGGGCTTCAATGCCTCACGTGCACCGGGAATCGTAAATTTATCGAAACTGTTATTTTCTGGGGTGTTGGGTGAATTTGCCAAGGTCCTGTTGACTTCAATTCTTCTCACACAGACATTGGGAACCTCCATTGTCAAAGAAAATAAGGCATTGCCCCCCATTTTTAAGTTTCACCCATTTCGAGCCAAAAGGCCCAAAACCATTTGCTATAACACACGAGTTTCTGGCCATTTTCACTTTTTTTAGGGCACCTGCTTTTTCAGTTTGATTATGCTTATAGACACCTCCTAACATCTTTTGAACCATTCTAGCTTCAAAATTTCATGTCGGTTATTAATTTACTCGAGATCGGGCTTTAATGCGTCACATGCACCGGGAATCGTAAATCTATTAAACTGTTATTTTCTGGGGTGTTGGGTGAATTTGCCAAGGTCCTGTTGACTTCAATTCTTCTCACACAGACATCGGGAACATCCATTTTCAAAGAAAATAAGGCATTGCCCCTCATTTTTAAGTTTCACCCATTTCGAGCCAGAAGGCCCAAAACCCCATGCTATAACACACGAGTTTCTGGCCGTTTTCACTTTTTTTAGGCCACCTGCTTTTTCAGTTTGATTACGCTTATAGACACCTCCTAACATCTTTTGAACCATTCTAGCTTCAAAATTTCATGTCGGTTATTGTTTTACTCGAGATCGGGCTTTAATGCGTCACGTGCACCGGGAATCGTAAATCTATTAAACTGTTATTTTCTAGGGTGTTGGGTGAATTTGCCAAGGTCCTGTTGACTTCAATTCTTCTTAAACAGACATCGGGAACCTCCATTTTCAAAGAAAGTAAGGCATTCCCCTCATTTTTAAGTTTCACCCATTTCGAGTCAAAAGGTCTAAAACCCCTTGCTATAACACACGAGTTTCTGGCCGTTTTCACTTTTTTTAGGCCACCTGCTTTTTCAGTTTGATTATGCTTATAAACACCTCCTAACATCTTTTGAACCATTCTACCTTCAAAATTTCATGTCGTTTATTGTTTTACTCGAGATAGGCCTTTAATGCCTCACGTGCACCGTGAATCGTAAATCTATCGAAACTGTTATTTTCTGGGGTGTTGGGTGAATTTGCCAAGGTCCTGTTGACTTAAATTCTTCTCACACAGACATCGGGAACATCCATTTTCAAAGAAAATAAGGCATTGCCCCTCATTTTTAAGTTTCACCCATTTCGAGCCAGAAGGCCCAAAACCCCTTGCTATAACACACGAGTTTCTGGCCGTTTTCACTTTTTTTAGTCCAACTGCTTTTTCAATTTGACTATGCTTATAGACACCTCCTAACATCTTTTGAACCATTGTAGCTTCAAAATTTCATGTCGTTCATTGTTTTACTCGAGATCGGGCTTTAATGCGTCACGTGCACCGGGAATAGTAAATCTATCCAAACTGTTATTTTCTGGGGTGTTGGGTGAATTTCCCAAGTTCCTGTTGACTTCAATTCTTCTCACACAGAAATCGGGAACCTCCATTTTCAAAGAAAATAAGGCATTGCCCCTCATTTTTAAGTTTCAACCATTCCGGGCCAAATGGCCCAAATCCCCTTGCTATAGCACACGAGTTTCTAGCAATTTTAACTTTTTTTAGACAACCTGCTTTTTTCGTTTCAGTATGCTTAGAGATACCACCTAACATCTTTTGAACAATTCTACATTCAAAATTTCATGTCCATTATTGTTTTACTAGAGTTCGGGCTTCAATCCCTCACGTGCACCGGGAATCGTAAATCTATCGAAACTGTTATTTTCTGGGGTGTTGGGTGAATTTCCCAAGGTCCTGTCTTTAATTTTTCTCACACAGACATCGGGAACCTCCATTTTCAAAGAAAATAAGGCATTGCCCCTCAGTTTTAAGTTTCACCAATTTCGAGCCAAAAGGCCCAAAACCCCTTGGCCGTTTTCATTTTTTTTAGGCAACCTGCTTTTTCAGTTTGATTATGCATATAGAGACCTTCTAACATCTTTTGAACTATTCTAGCTTCAAAATTTCATGTCGTTTATTGTTTTACTCGAGATAGGCCTTTAATGCCTCACGTGCACCGCGAATCGTAAATCTATCGAAACTTTTATTTTCTGGGGTGTTGGGTGAATTTGCCATGGTCCTGTTGACTTCAATTCATCTCACACAGACATCGGGAACATCCATTTTCAAAGAAAATAAGGCATTGCCCCTCATTTTTAAGTTTCACCCATTTCGAGCTAGAAGGCCCAAAACCCATTGCTACAACACACGAGTTTCTGGCCGTTTTCACTTTTTTTAGCCCACCTGCTTTTTCAGTTTGACTATGCTTATAGACACCTTCTAACATCTTTTGAACCATTCTAACTTCAAAATTTCATGTCGTTTATTGTTTTACTCGAAATCGGGCTTTAATGCGTCACGTGCACCGGGAATCGTTAATCTATCGAAACTGTTATTTTCTGGGGTGTTGGGTGAATTTGCCAAGGTCTTGTTGACCTCAATTCTTCTCTCACAGACATCGAGAACCTCCATTTTCAAAGAAAATAAGGCATTGCCCCTCATTTTTAAGTTTCACCCATTTCGAGACAAAAGACCCAAAACACGTGTTTGTGGACGTTTTCACTTTTTATAGGCCACCTGCTTTTTCAGTTAGATTATGCTTATAGACACCTCCTAACATCTTTTGAACCATTCTAGCTTCAAAATTTCATGTCGTTTATTGTTTTACTCGAGATCGGCCTATAATGCCTCACGTGCACCGGGAATCGTAAATCTATCCAAAATGTTATTTTCTGGGGTGTTGGGTGAATTTACCAAGGTCCTTTTGACTTCAATTCTTCTCACACAGACATCGGGAACTTGAATTTTCAAAGAAAATAAGGCATTGCCCCTCATTTTTAAGTTTCACCCATTTCGAGTCAAAATGTCTAAAACCCCTTGCTATAACACACGAGTTTCTGGCCGTTTTCAATTTTTTTAGGCCACCTGCTTTTCAGTTAGATTATGCTTATAGACACCTCCTAACATCTTTTGAACCAGTCTAGCTTCAAAATTTCATGTCGTTTATTGTTTTACTCGAGATCGGGCTTTAATGCCTCACGTGCACCGAGAATCGTAAATCTATCCAAACTGTTATTTTCCTAGTTGTTGGGTGAATTTTCCAAGGTTCTGTTGACTTCAATTCATCTCACACAGACATCGGGAACATCCATTTTCAAAGAAAATAAGGCATTGCCCCTCATTTTTAAGTTTCACCGATTTCGAGCCAGAAGGCCCAAAACCCGTTGCTATACCACACGAGTTTCTGGCCGTTTTCACTTTTTTTAGGCCATCTGCTTTTTCAGTTTGACTATGTTTATAGACACCTTCTAACATCTTTTGAACCATTCTAGCTTCAAAATTTCATGTCGTTTATTGTTTTACTCGAGATCGGGCTTTAATGCGTCACGTGCACCGGGAATCGTTAATCTAACGAAACTGTTATTTTCCTAGTTGTTGGGTGAGTTTTCCAAGGTCCTGTTGACTTCAATTCTTCTCACACAGACATCGGGAACCTCCATTTTCAAAGAAAACAAGTCATTGCCTTTCATTTTTAAGTTTCACCCATTTTGAATCAAAAGGCCCAAATCCCCTTGCTATAACACACGAGTTTCTGGCCGTTTTCACTTTTTTTAGGCCACCTCTTTTTCAGTTTGATGATGCTTATAGACACCTTCTAACATCTTTTGAACCATTCTAGCTTCAAAATTTCATGTCGTTTATTGTTTTACTCGAGATCGGGCTTTAATGCGTGACGTGCACCGGGAATCGATAATCTATCGAAACTGTTATTCTCTGGGGTGTTGGGTGAATTTGCCAAGGTCCTGTTGACTTCAATTCTTCTCACACAGACATCGGGAACATCCATTTTCAAAGAAAATAAGGCATTGCCCCTCATTTTTAAGTTTCACCCATTTCAAGCAAGAAGGCCCAAAACCCCTTGCTATAACACACGAGTTTCTGGCCGTTTTCACTTATTTTAGGCCACCTGCTTTTTCAATTTGACTATGCTTATAGACACCTCCTAACATCTTTAAAACCATTCTAGCTTCAAAATTTCATGTCGTTCTTTGTTTTACTCGAGATCGGGCTTTAATGCGTCACGTGGACCGGGAATCGTTAATCTATCGAAACTGTTATTTTCTGGGGTGTTGGGTGAAATTGCCAAGGTCCTATTGACTTCAATTCTTCTCACACAGACATCGGGAACCACAATTTTCAAAGAAAATAAGACATTGCCCCTCATTTTTAAGTATCACCCATTTCGAGCAAAAAGGCCCAAAACCCCTTACTATAACACACGTGTTTCTGGCTGTTTTCACTTTTTTTAGGCCACCTGCTTTTTCAGTTAGATTATGCTTATAGACACCTCCTAAAATCTTTTTAACCATTCTAGCATCAAAATTTCATGTAGTTTATTGTTTTACTCGAGATCGGCCTATAATGCCTCACCTGCACCGGGAATCGTAAATCTATCCAAAATGTTATTTTCTGGGGTGTTGGGTGAATTTGCCAAGGTCCTTTTGACTTGAATTCTTCTTACACAGACATCGGGAACTTGAATTTTGAAAGAAAATAAGGCACTGCCCCTCATTTTTAAGTTTCACCCATTTCAAGTCAAAAGGCCCAAAACCCCTTTTTATAACACACGAGTTTCTGGCCGTTTTCACTTTTTTTAGGCCACCTGCTTTCTCAGTTTGATTATGCTTATAGACACCTTCTAACATCTTTTGAACCATTCTAGCTTCAAAATTTCTTGTCGTTTGTTGTTTTTTAGAGATCGGGCTTCAATGCCTCACGTGCACCGGGAATCGAAAATCTATCCAAACTGTTATTTTCTGGGGTGTTGGGTGAATTTGCCAAGGTCCTGTTGACTTCAATTCTTCACACAGAGACATCGGGAACCTCCATTGTCAAAGAAAATAAGGCATTGCCCCTCATTTTTAAGTTTCACCCATTTCGAGCCAAAAGGCCCAAAACCCCTTGCTATAACACATGAGTTTCTGGCCGTTTTCACTTTTTTTACACCACTTGTTTTTTCTGTTTGATTATGCTTATAGAAACCTCCTGACATCTTTTGAACCATTCTAGCTTCAAAATTTCATGTCGTTTATTATTTTACTCGAGATCGGCCTATAATGCCTCACGTACACCGGGAATCGTAAATCTATCGAAACTGTTATTTCTAGGGTGTTGGGTGAATTTGCCAAGGTAATTTTGACTTCATTTCTTCTCACACAGACATCGGGAACCTCAATTTTCAAATAAAATAAGGCATTGCCCCTCATTTTTAAGTTTCACCCATTTCAAGCCAAAAGGCCCAAAACCCCTTGTTATAACACACGAGTTTCTGGCCGTTTTCATTTTTTTAGGCCACCTGCTTTTTCAGTTTGATTATGCTTATAGACACCTCCTAACATCTTTTGAACCATTCTAGCTTCAAAATTTCATTTCGTTTATTGTTTTACTCGAGATCGGCCTATAATGCCTCACGCGCACCGGGAATCGTAAATCTATCCAAACTGTTATTTTCTCGGGTGTTGGGTGAATTTGCCAAGGTCCTGTTGCCTTCAATTCTTCTCACACAGACATCGGCAACCTCCATTTTATAAGAAAATAAGACATTGCCCCACATTTTTAAGTTTCGCCCATTTCGAGCCAAAAGGCCCAAAACCCCTTGCTGTAACACACGAGTTTCTGGCCGTTTTCACTTTTTTTAGGCTACCTGCTGTTTCAGTTTCATTATGTTTATAGACACCTCCTAACATCTTTTGAACAATTCTAGCTTCAAAATTTCATGTCGTTTATTGTTTTACTCGAGATCGGCCTTTAATGCAACACGTGCACCGGGAATCGTAAATCTATCCAAACTGTTATTTTCTGGGGTGTTGGGTGATTTTGCCAAGGTCCTGTTGACTTCAATTCTTCTCACACAGACATCGGGAACCTCCATTTTCAAAGAAAATATGGCTGTGCCCCTCATTTTTAAGTTTCACCCATTTCGAGCCAAAAAGCCCAAAACTGCTTGATATAACACACGAGTTTCTGGCCGTTTTTACATTCTTTATGCCACCTGCTTTTTCAGTTAGATTATGCTTATAGACACCTCCTTACATCTTTTGAACCATTCTAGCTTCAAAATTTCATGTCGTTTATTGTTTTACTCGAGATCGGCCTATAATGCCTCACGTGCACCGGGAATCGTAAATCTATCGAAACTGTTATTTCTCGGGTGTTGGGTGAATTTGCCAAGGTAATTTTGACATCAATTCTTCTCACACAGACATCGGGAACCTCAATTTTCAAATAAAATAAGTCATTGCCCCTCATTTTTAAGTTTCACCAATTTCGAGCCAAAAGGCCCAAAACCCCTTGTTATAACACACGAGTTTCTGGCCGTTTTCACTTTTTTTACGCCGCCTGCTTTTTCAGTTTGATTATGCTTATAGACACCTCCTAACATCTTCTGAACCATTCTAGCTTCAAAATTTCATGTCGTTTATTGTTTTACTCGAGATCAGCCTATAATGCCTCATGTGCACCGGGAATCATAAATCTATCGAAACTGTTATTTTCTCGGGTGTTGGGTGAATTTACCAAGGTCTTGTTGACTTCAATTCTTCTCACACAGAAAATATGGTTGTGCCCCTCATTTTTAAGTTTCACCGATTTCGAGCAAAAAGGCCCAAAACCCTTGTGATTTTCTGGCCGTTTTCACTTTCTTTAGGCCACCTGCTTTTTCAGTTAGATTATGCTTATAGACACCTCCTAACATCTTTTGAACCATTCTAGATTCAAAATTTCATGTCGTTTATTGTTTTACTCGAGATCGGCCAATAATGCCTCACGTGCACCGGGAATCGTAAATCTATCGAGACTGTTATTTCTGGGGTGTTGGGTGAATTTGCCAAGGTAATTTTGACTTCAATTCTTCTCACACAGACATCGGGAACCCCAATTTTCAAATAAAATAAGGCATTGCCCCTAATTTTTATGTTTCACCCATTTCGAGCCAAAAGGCCCAAAACCCCTTATTATAACACCCGAGTCTCTGGCCATTTTCACTTTTTTTACGCCACCTGCTTTTTCAGTTTGATTATGCTTATAGACACGTCCTAACATCTTTTAAACCATTCCAGCTTCAAAATTTCATGTCGTTTATTGTTTTACTCGAGATCGGCCTATAATACCTCACGTGCACCGGGAATCGTAAATCTATCGAAACTGTTATTTTCTCGGGTGTTGGGTGAATTTGTCAAGGTCCTGTTGCCTTCAATTCTTCTCACACAGACATCGGAAACCTCCATTTTCAAAGAAAATAAGGCATTGCCCCACATTTTTAAGTTTCACCCATTTCGAGCCAAAAGACCCAAAACCCCTTGCTATAACACACAAGTTTCTGGCCGTTTTCACTTTTTTTAGGCCACCTGCTTTTTCAGTTTCATTATACTTGTAGACACCTCCTAACATCTTTTAAACCATTCTAGCTCCAAAATTTCATGTAGTTTATTGTTTTACTCGAGATCGGCCTTTAATGCAACACGTGCACCGGGAATCGTAAATCTATCCAAAATGTTATTTTCTGGGGTGTTGCATGATTTTGCCAGGGTCATGTTGACTTCAATTCTTCTCACACAGACATCGGGAACCTCCATTTTCAAAGAAAATATGGCTGTGCGCCTCATTTTTAAATTTCACCCATTTCGAGCCAAAAGGCCCAAAACCGCTTGTTATAACACACGAGATTCTGGCCGTTTTCACTTTCTTTAGGCCACCTGCTTTTTCAGTTAGATTATGCTTATAAACATCTCCTAACATCTTTTAAACCATTCTAGCTTCAAAATTTCATGTCGTTTATTGTTTTACTCGAGATCGGCCAATAATCCCTCACGTGCACCGGGAATCGTAAATCTATCGAAAGTGTTATTTCTGGGGTGTTGGGTGAATTTGCCAAGGTAATTTAGACTTCAATTCTTCTCAGACAGACATCGGGAACCTCAATTTTCAAAGAAAATAAGGCATTGCCCCACATTTTTAAGTTTCACCCATTTCGAGCCAAAAGGCCCAAAACCCCTTGCTATAACACACGAGTTTCTGGCCGTTTTCACTTTTTTTAGGCCACCTGCTTTTTCAGTTTGATTATGCTTATAGACACCTCCTAACATTTTTTGAACCATTCTAGCTTCAAAATTTCATGTCGTTTGTTGTTTTACTCGAGATCGGCCTTTAATGCAACACGTGCACCGGGAATCGTAAATATATCCAAACTGTTATTTTCTGGGGTGTTGGGTGATTTTTCCAAGGTCCTCTTGACTTCAATTCTTCTCACACAGACATCGGGAACCTCCATTTTCAAAGAAAATATGGCTGTGCACCTCATTTTTAAGTTTCACCCATTTCGAGCCAAAAGGCCCAAAACCCCTTCCTATAACACACGAGATTCTGGCCGTTTTCACTTTTTTTACGCCACTTGCTTTTTCAGTTTGATTATGCTTATAGACACCTCCTAACATCTTTTGACCATTCTAGATTCAAAATTTCATGTCGTTTATTGTTTTACTCGAGATCGGCCTATAATGCCTCACGTGCACCGGGATCGTAAATCTATCGAAACTGTTATTTCTGAGGTGTTGGGTGAATTTGCCAAGGTAATTTAGACTTCAATTCTTCTCACACAGACATCGGGAACCTCAATTTTCAAATAAAATAAGGCATTGCCCCTCATTTTTAAGTTTCACCTATTTCGAGCCAAAAGGCCCAAAACCCCTTGTTAACACACGAGTTTCTGGCCGTTTTCACTTTTTTTAGGCCACCTGCTTTTTCAGTTTGATTATGCTTATTGACATCTCCTAACATCTTTTGAACCATTCTAGCTTAAAAATTTCTTGTCGTTTGTTGTTTTACTAGAGATCGGGCTTCAATGCCTCACGTGCACCGGGAGTCGAAAATCTATCCAAACTGTTATTTTCTGGCAAGGTCCTATTGACTTCAATTCTTCACACAGAGACATCGGAAACCTCAATTTTCAAATAAAATGAGGCATTGCCCCTCATTTTTAAGTTTCATCCATTTCGAGCCAAAATGCCCAAAACCACTTGCTATAACACACGAGTTTATGGCCGTTTTCACTTTTTTTACGTCATTTGCTTTTTCAGTTTGATTATACTTATAGACACCTCCTTACATCTTTTGAATCATTCTAGCTTCAAAATTTCATGTCGTTTATTGTTTAACTCGAGATCAGCCTATAATGTCTCACGTGCACCGGGAATCGTAAATCTATCGAAACTGTTATTTTCTCGGGTGTTGGGTGAATTTGCCATGGTCCTGTTGACTTCAATTCTTCACACAGAGACATCGGGAACCTCCATTGTCAAAGAAAATAAGGCATTGCCCCTCATTTTTAAGTTTCACACATTTTGAGCCAAAAAGCCCAAAACCCCTTGCTATAACACACGAGTTTCTGGCCGTTTTCACTTTTTTTACGCTATTTACTTTTTCAGTTTGATTATGCTTATAGACACCTCCTAAAATCTTTTGAACCATTCTAGCTTCACAATTTCATGTAGTTTATTGTTTTACTCGAGATCGGCCTATAATGTCTCACGTGCACCGGGAATCGTAAATCTATCGAAACTGTTATTTTCTCGGGTGTTGGGTGAATTTGCCATGGTCCTGTTGACTTCAATTCTTCACACAGAGACATCGGGAACCTCCATTGTCAAAGAAAATAAGGCATTGCCCCTCATTTTTAAGTTTCACACATTTTGAGCCAAAAAGCCCAAAACCCATTGCTATAACACACGAGTTTCTGGCCGTTTTCACTTTTTTTACGCCATTTACTTTTTCAGTTTGATTATGCTTATAGACACCTCCTAAAATCTTTTGAACCATTCTAGCTTCACAATTTCATGTAGTTTATTGTTTTACTCGAGATCGGCCTAGAATGGCTCACGTGCACCGGGAATCGTAAATCTATCGAAACTGTTATTTTCTCGGGTGTTGGGTGAATTTGCCATGGTCTTGTTGATTTCAATTCTTCACACAGAGACATCGGGAACCTCCATTGTCAAAGAAAATAAGGCATTGCCCCTCATTTTTAAGTTTCACACATTTCGAACGAAAAGGCCCAAAACCCCTTGCTATAACACACGATTTTCTGGCCGTTTTCACTTTTTTTACGCCACTTGCTTTTTCAGTTTGATTATGCTTATAGACACCTTTAAACATCTTTTAAACCATTGTAGCTTCAAAATTTCATGTCGTTTATTGTTTTACTCGAGATCGGCCTATAATGCCTCACGTGCACCGGGAATCGTAAATCAATCGAAACTGTTATTTCTGGGCTGTTGGGTGAATTTGCCAAGGTCCTTTTGACTTCAATTCTTCTCACACAGACATCGGGAACCTCAATTATCAAACAAAATAAGGCATTGCCCCTCCTTTTTAAGTTTCACCCATTTCGAGCCAAAAGGCCCAAAACCCCCTGCTATAACACACGAGTTTCTGGCCGTTTTTACTTTTTTTAGGCCACCTGCTTTTTCAGTTTGATTATGCTTATAGACACCTCCTAACATCTTTTGAACCATTCTAGCTTAAAAATTTCTTGTCGTTTGTTGTTTTACTAGAGATCGGGCTTCAATGCCTCACGTGCACCAGGAATCGAAAATCTATCCGAACTGTTATTTTCTGAGGTGTTTCGTGAATTAGCCAAGGTCCTGTTGACTTCAATTCTTCACACAGAGACATCGGGAACCTCCATTGTCAAAGAAAATAAGGCATTGCCCCTCATTTTTATGTTTTACCCATTTCGAGCCAAAAAGCCCAAAACCACTTGCTATAACACACGAGTTTCTGGCCGTTTTCACTTTTTTTAGGCCATTTGCTTTTTCAGTTTGATTATGCTTATAGACACCTCCTAAAATCTTTTCAACCATTCTAGCTTCAAAATTTCATGTCGTTTATTGTTTTACTCGAGATCGGCCTATAATGCCTCACGTGCACCAGGAATCATAAATCTATCGAAATTGTTATTTTCTCGGGTGTTGGGTGAATTTGCCATGGTCCTGTTGACTTCAATTCTTCACACAGAGACATCGGGAACCTCCATTGTCAAAGAAAATAAGGCAGTGCCCCTCATTTTTAAGTTTCACCCATTTCGAGCCAAAAGCCCCAAAACCCCTTGCAATAACACACGAGTTTCTAGCCGTTTTCACTTTTTTTAGCCACCTGCTTTTTCAGTTTGATTAAGCTTATAGACACCTCTTAACATCTTTTGAACCATTCTAGCTTAAATATTTCTTGTCGTTTGTTGTTTTACTAGAGATCGGGCTTCAATGCCTCACGTGCACCGGGAATCGAAAATCTATCCAAACTGTTATTTTCTGGGGTGTTGGGTGAATTTGCCAAGGTCCTGTTGACTTCAATTCTTCACACAGAGACATCGGGAACCTCCATTGTCAAAGAAAATAAGGCATTGCCCCTCATTTTTAAGTTTCACCCATTTCGAGCCAAAAGGCCCAAAAACTCTTACTATAACACACGAGTTTCTGGCCGTTTTTACTTTTTTTAGGCCACCTGCTTTTTCAGTTTGATTATGCTTATATACACCTCCTAACATCTTTTGAACCATTCTAGCTTCAAAATTTCATGTCGTTTATTGTTTTACTCGAGATCGGCCTATAATGCCTCACGTGCACCGGGAATCGTAAATCTATCGAGACTGTTATTTCTGGGGTGTTGGGTGAATTTGCCAAGGTAATTTTAACTTCAATTCTTCTCACACAGACATCGGGAACCCCAATTTTCAAATAAAATAAGGCATTGCCCCTCATTTTTAAGTTTCACCCATTTCGAGCCAAAAGGCCCAAAACCCCTTGTTATAACACACGAGTTTCTGGCCGTTTTCACTTTTTTTACGCCACCTGCTTTTTCAGTTTGATTATGCTTATAGACACCTCCTAACATATTTTGAACCATTCTAGCTTCAAAATTTCATGTCGTTTATTGTTTTACTCGAGATCGGCCTATAATGCCTCACGTGCACCGGGAATCGTAAATCTATCGAAACTGTTATTTTCTGGGGTGTTGGGTGAATTTGCCAATGTCCTTTTGACTTCAATTCTTCTCACACAGACATCGGGAACCTCAATTATCAAAGAAAATAAGCCATTGCCCCTCATTTTTAAGTTTCACCCATTTCGAGCCAAAAGGCACAAAACCCCTTGCTATAACACACGAGTTTCTAGCCGTTTTCACTTTTTTTTGGCCACCTGCTTTTTCAGTTTGACACCTCCTAACATCTTTTGAACCATTCTAGCTTTAAAATTTCATGTCGTTTATTGTTTTACTCGAGATCGGCCTATAATGCCTCACGTGCACCGGGAATCGTAAATCTATCGAAACTGTTATTTTCTGGGGTGTTGGGTGAATTTGCCAAGGTCATGTTGACTTCAATTCTTCTCACACATACATCGGGAACCTCAATTTTCAAAGAAAATAAGACATTGCCCCTCATTTTTAAATTTCACCCATTTCGAGCCAAAAGGCCCAAAACCCTTGCTATAACACACGAGTTTCTGGCCGTTTTCACTTTTTTTAGGCCACCTGCTTTTTCAGTTTGATTATGCTTATAGACACCTCTTAACATCTTTCGGACCATTCTAGCTTCAAAATTTCATGTCATTTATTGTTTTACTCGAGATCGGGCTTCGATGACTCACGTGCACCGTGTATCGTAAATCTATTAACATTGTTATTTTCTTGGGTATTGGTTGAATTTGCCATGGTCGTGTTGACTTCAATTCTTCTCACACAGACATCGGAAACCTCCATTTTCAATGAAAATAAGGCATTGCCCCTCATTTTTAAGTTTCACCAATTTCGAGCCAAAAGGCCCAAAACCCCTTGATATAACACACGAGTTTCTGGCCGTTTTCACTTTTTTTAGGCCACCTGCTTTTTCAGTTTGATTATGCTTATAGACACCTCCTAACATCTTTTGAACCATTCTAGCTTCAAAATTTCATGTCGTTTATTGTTTTACTCGAGATCGGCCTTTAATGCAACACGTGCACCGGGAATCGTAAATCTATCAAAACTGTTATTTTCTGGGGTGTTAGGTGAATTTTCCAATGTCTTGTTGACTTCAATTTTTCTCACACATACATCGGGAACCTCCATTTTCAAAGAAAATAAGGCATTGCCCCTAATTTTTAAGTTTCACCCATTTCGAGCCAAAACCGCCCAAAACCTCTTGCTATTTTCACTTTTTTTCGGCCAAAACCTATAGCACACGAGTTTCTGGTTATTTTCACTTTTTTAGGCCACCAGCTTTTTTTGTTTGAGTATGCTTATAGACACCTCCAAACATCTTTTGAACCATTTTAGCTTCAAAATTTCATGTCATTTATTGTTTTACTCGAGATCGGGCTTCGATGACTCTCGTGCACCGTGTATCGTAAATCTATTAACATTGTTATTTTCAGGGGTATTGGGTGAATTTGCCAACGTCGTGTTGACTTCAATTCTTCTCATATAGACATCGGGAACCTTAATTTTCCAAGAAATTTAGGTATTGCCCCTCTTTTTGAAGTTTCAACTAGTTCGAGCCAAAAGGCCCAAAACCTCTTGTTATAGCACACGAGTTTCTGGCCAGTTTCACTTTTTTTAGGCCTCC
This sequence comes from Fragaria iinumae, assembly GCA_009720345.1. Taxonomy (NCBI): domain Eukaryota; kingdom Viridiplantae; phylum Streptophyta; class Magnoliopsida; order Rosales; family Rosaceae; genus Fragaria; species Fragaria iinumae. The sequence goes on from CM019122.1 coordinate 42,619,716, forward strand.
GGCTTTTTTCGTTTGATTATGCTTATAGACACCTCCTAACATCTTTTAAACCATTCTAGTATCAAAATTTCCTGGTGTTTATTGTTTTATTCAAGATTTTGCTTCAATGAGTCACGTGCACCGTGTATTGAAACTGTTATTTTCAGGTGTTTTGGGTGAATTGCCAATGTCTTGTTAACTTCAATTCTTATCATACCGATATTGGGAATTTTAACTTTCAGAGAAAATGAAGTATTGTCCCTCATTTTTAAGTTTCATCCAATTCGAGCCAAAACCCCTTACTATAGCAAACAAGTTTTTTTGCCAGTTTCACTTTTTTTAGACCTCTAGCTTTTTCCGTCTTGGTATGCTTACGTTAGCACAACCCAGCAACACTAAACAGTCCACGCCCCCGACTTGCATGATTGCTAGACAACAATGCAGACCATCAAATATGAGGTATTGACCCTCATTTTCAAGTTTCACCTAATTCGAACCAAAACTCATTGTTATAGCATACGAGTTTCTGGCCAGTTTCACGTTTTTTAGACCTACGATTTTTTCCGTTTGGGTATGCTTATAAACACCTACTAACATCTTTTGAATTATTTTATCATTAAAAATTCATGGCATTTATTGTTTTACTCATTTCATAATAGCAAATGTTTGGGTGAAAACAAAGAACACTATATTTTCATTGAAAAACTCGTGTGCTATATAGAAAGAGATTTTGGCTGAAATCAAGCGAAACTCGTATGTATTAATCCGATTGAGATTTTCGACATCCATCAATTCCAGAAGTACTTATTCATCATGATTTCATAAGTGTTTGGGTGAAAAATAAGAACACTTAATTTTCACAGGAAAACTCGTGTGCTAGCAAGAGATTTTGGCTGAAATCAAACGAAACTCGTATACATTAATCTGATTAAGATTTTAGAATTTCGTCAGTTCGAGAAGTATTAATTTATAATGATTTCATAATAGCAAAAGTTTGAGTGAAAAATAAGAACACTCAATTTTGACCGAAAAACTCGTATGCTAAGGGTTTTGGCTGAAATCAAGCGAAATTTGTATACACTAATCCGATTAAAATTTTCGAGTTCCGTCAGTTCCAGATGTACTTATTCATCATGATTTAATAATAGGAAATGTTTTGTTGAAAAATAAGAAGACTCAATTTTGATTGAAAAACCCAAGCGAACCTCGTACATTAATCCGATTGAGATTTTCAAGTTTCGTCAATTTGAGAAGTACTTATTCATTATGATTTCATAATAGCAAATGTTTAGGTGAAAAATAAAAACACTCAATTTTCACAGAAAAACTCGTGTGCTATAGGAAAAGATTTTAGTTGAAATCAAACGAAAATCGTATACACTAATTCGATTGAGATTTTTAAGTTCCATCAATTCGAGAAGTACTTATTCATTATAATTTCATAAAAGAAAATGTTCAGGTGAAAAATAAGAACACTCAATTTTCACTGAAAAACTCGTGTGCTTGTAAGAGATTTTGACTGAAATCAAATGAAACTCGTATACATTAATCCAATTAAGATTTTAGAGTTCCATCAATTCGAGAAGTACTAATTTCTAATGATTTCATAATATGAAAAGTTTGGTTAGAAATAAGAACAATCTATTTTGACCGAAAAACTCATGTGTTATAATTTGCTGAAAAATAATTTAGTGTTCTTATTTGAGTGTTGTAATTTGATAATTGAAATAATTTAGTTTAAAATAAGAACACTAAATTATTTTTCAGCAAATTATAACACATGAGTTTTTCAGTCAAAATAATTTAGTTTAAAATAAGAACACTCAATTTTGAACATTTAAAATACACTAACTACCTTGAAAAATAAGGGATATGAATTACTATGCTTTAACAAACACAAGACCAATAGGGATAACTAACGCCTAACTAAAGGAATTCATATGAAACAATATCAAATGGTAGATAATTTCTATCCGTGCATACTTCCATGATTCAGATGGCAAACAAAAAGCCCAATCTCAAATTATTTTCCTTGCCTATTCTCACAAGGGGAGAACCCTCAATCCTATTAAGAATTTTCAAATATACCTGATCTAACTACAAACGTCTTTTAGAGGATGAGAGCAAAACCATCCCCATAAAACCAGACTAGTCAATATGGAAAAATTGGATAGAGGATCCGGATGCAAAAGAAACAATACTCCCCGCTTGCTTAAAAACAATTCAAGCAATCCTATGTTTATTTGATTCCTATGACAATTTTTTCAGTTTTGACAAAAAACAGCTAATATGGCAGTTCATCCAGCAGTTCAGACCTTTGCAAGCTCTGAGGCGACACCAGCAGCAGATGGAGGAGGAGTAACACCACCAGTGGTCGGCCTGAAATATACCGAACTTGTGTATGAGTTAACAGCTCATTAAACAACTAATACAGAAAGATGTAGCTACAGATTCAGGAAGAAATGACTTACAGTCCAACAAAAACTTTGAAGGCATCATAGATACCCCACTGAGCTCCGGTAAGAGTTCCAATCATGACAATACGGAGGGGAAGCCCACGGGTAAACAGACCAACCACCCCAATCTTCTTCACAGCCTGCACACCCAAAAAACACAAAAGTCAAAACAAAATGAGCAAGCCAATGTACTACAACAAAAATGATACGATGACTGTAAACACTCACATCACCAACAGTTGCCCCTTTGGCATTGTTGAGAAAAGAGACAAGATTGTCAGCAGGGTGAGAAACAATAGCACAGAAAACACCGGCGACATATCCACCAGCAAAACTCACACCCAGCTGCAAACTTTTGGAGCACTCATCCTTGGGTCTGGGGATGGCATATTTATAGATATTCTCCACAATGGCCTCAAAGGATGCAAACTTCATCATTGTGTCTGCAGTAACAATAAGTAGTTCAGAAATTCTGACAACAAAATTTTTGCTCAAGTATAAGAAAAGTGGAGCGAGAACCACTATAGAGTGATTGCACAAGGACCAACTGATAGTCTCAAGCAGATTAATTGCATATCCGTTAACTCTGATTACATCAAATGGCAGCTCAAAATATCTTCAACTATCAAATTGAATTAAATTTTCAATAACCTCAAGGACTTAACCCTTGTATCTTATTAGTAAACTGAAAACAAGAACAAACAAGCTACCTGAACCTAAAAATTAAAGCAGAAAATACAAACTTCAGAGTTCAGACTAGTGACATGATTTTCTCATTCAAATGATAACCCATCCGTTTACCAGGATCAACCTTATGTAAATCACCAAAAAGAAAAGGCAAATTGTGTTTACAAAACAGCAGTTATATCTCCATGAATTCTTGCCAACTTACATGGAATTTGGCGACCCCATAGTGGAACAATACCCTTGTACAACCTGCAATGAAAAGAATATACAGATGTAAAACATACACAAACAATCTTGAAAACCTAGTAATAAAGAATGATATAATAAAGTGATCTTCATATGATTGTGTTATGCAGTGTAAACACACAGTAATGATGTCAGAAACATACCCAAGAGCGCCTTCAGATTTGACAAACTTTGGAAGTCCATCAGACAAACCCCTGGCAAATCCAGGCTGAGTTTGTACCCTGACCTTCACTGCCTCAAAGGGGCATAGTGCAATATCTGCAATCACCTCAGCAGATGCCGAACCAGCAAGGTAGATCAAAGTCTTGTACTTGGCAGTAAACTCTGGTCCAGCAAGGTCAGAGTAGTACTTCTTGAAAAACTCATAGAACCCAAACTTGCAGGCACCTTGGCCACTGTAACCAAGGAGGGTAGGCACCCATCCCTTGAAGAATCCTCTAACACCCTGCTCCTTGAACAGAATTCCAAAGCCAGAAGAGATGCTTTTGTACTTTGTAGGATCAATCTGAAAATAATCAACAAATCAGATTGAGAAACCTAATCTAATCACATCAAACAATATTTACAATCGCAAAATGACAGTTTTATCAAAAATGAAAAATCCAGATCCAATCAGACCATTCAAAATTGCCTATAGTAATAAATCTGTAAACATGTAAAACAGATCTAGAAAGATGTGGAGAAAAATGGACCTGCATATTGCACTTGACGAGATCAAGAGGAGTGACGGCCATGTGAGTGAGACCACAGCTGAGGATTCCACCGGCAGTACAAGCAGCGTAGAAGGCCGGCGAGTACATCTCGATCTTCTTGGCGGGCTCGGACGGAGTCGGGATGACGAAACCCTTGGACTGAGAGACGGCGTCGACATTGGTGTTGAAGCCGGCGGCGGCGGTAGGGGTGGCGTGAAGCATCTTCTCGAGGCCAAAGGTTTTAGCGGAGGAAGAGGAGTAGAGGAAGCTAGGGATCAGAGACTGACGGGAGGATTTCTCAGAGAGATCCATGGCGGTGAGATTTGGGAGAGAAGGAAGTGGAAGCGATTAAGAGAGACGAGAGAGGGCGGAGGGTTGGCTCTCCCAAACTCTCGCTGCCAAATTCCAAATTGTGAAGGAGAATTGGGAGATGTGCGCTCTTCCGCTATTTGCTATGCCCCTCGCGTCAATTATACGCCTTCACCCTGTTGATCGCATTTTATTACCATTTTTGCCACTCTTTATTCCCACTCAGTCCACTCTATTGGGCCCGGCGGCCCATCCTCCTCCTAGGGTTTTCTCTTTTTCATTTTGATTCTAGGAGCTATGAATCGGTCTACAACCTACAATTGCTGAGGTTTGTTTCTTTGTATCAAGCAAAAAAGGAAAACTCAACGATTCACAGTTAGGACCAATATTCGCAGGACATGTATCTCGGGAAAACAAACGTGTTTGTTCTTGCTTACCTTTGCGCACTATTTGGAAATTACAAACTGTACAAGGCTTCATCAACCAAAATGTTTGTCTAGGATTCAGACTGAAGAGCAACTAAAGCTCCATTTGTCTGTCTGTTCTTTGCAGCTGAGTTTTCAGTTCAAAGCAAATCCAAACATCTTTAGCAGCGTCGACGACAGAAGAAGAGCTGTACAAGATGCAACGTTAAAGACTAGAAGCCAAAATGTAAGAGCTCTTTGGAAGAGATGTTCAGGACTTGGTTATGTTCATAACCAAAATTTAAGCCGTCTTCTGAAGCATATTCGATCAAACAAAACAAATGCCTTTTTGGTAATGCCTGGTAGAAAGTACACTGTGATAATTTGTATAGGCTTGATTCATAACATCTCTATATCAGTAACCTTGTTTTTGAGCCCTTACCAAAAATCTCCACAAGAACACAACCCATTTTTAAAGTGATGAAACCGTTTTGAATCTCTGACTACAATCTCCCGATTCACGACTTTGGAAATCAACTTGATCACAGTGTGACAGTCAGCACATACTCGAAGATTCTTGATGATCTGAATTGTTGTACCAGGTACTGAATTCATTATTCCAAAGGCAACAGCTAGCTTCTCACTATGAACTCTCAGGGTCATTTCTTTCTCTTCTTCATCAACGTCGTGGAGAACTGAAGCCATATCGGGTGCATAGCCAACTTCTTGCAGCTTGATAGTTAATTTTTCCAAATACTCATAAATCTTTTTATGCTGAGGATGCTCTCTGTCTCCAACTAAAAATAAATGAACCATACCTTTCAGTTCAACCACACTGAATCCAGGAAGTTTAACCAATCCACGATTCTTCATTATTACTCTCATCTTCTCGACATCTTCCCATCTCCCAGCATCGGCATATATATTTGAAAGCAAAATGTAGTACCCACAATTATTTGGATCCAACTCAAACAGTTTCCTAGCTGAAATCTCCGCAAGCTTCACGTTTTTGTGTATCCTGCAAGCCCCAAGAAAGGAACCCCAGACCACAGAATCTGGCTTCATTGTCATTCCTTTTATTAAATTATAAGCCTTAGTGAGATCACCTGCACGCCCAAGAAGGTCCACCATGCACCCATAGTGCTCAATCCCAGGTTTTACACCAAATTCATGGTTCATGGTATTAAACCAATACCATCCTTCCTCTAATAGACCAGCATGGCTGCAAGCATTTAGAAGCGACACAAATGTTATGTAGTTTGGCTTAATGCCATGGCTTATCATCTTGTAGAAGACTTCCAAAGCCTCCTTGGCATGACCATGCATTCCGTAACCTGCAACCATGGCAGACCAGGTCTTGACATTCTTCTCCTTCATGCAATCAAATGCCTTCCTTGCCATATCAACTCTTCCACACTTGCAATACATGTCAATAATAGAGGTAGACACGATCACATTCTCTTCCAAGCCCATTTTTACAACCTGTAGAAAAAGATCAAATATGGATATTTTATTTTTTTATCGACTGTCAATACATTAAACTTTAAGAAGATTAACGCTTGTAAATGCCACAATTTGCAAAGATGACTGGCAAAGAAATGCACAATATGATCAGGCATTAGCAAAATTGTGATACTGCAAGAAAAGTTCAAATACCTGATCATGTATGCATTGCCCCACCAGCAGAGCCCCAGCGTGCGCACAAGCTAACAACACAGCAGACAATGTCACTGCATTGTAGAGGAAGCCACCCTCCTTCACCATCTCATAAAAGACTTGCAATGCCTCATTGGACAATCCACTTTGTGCACATATTGCAATCATGGAATTCCAAGAAACCAAATCCCTTTGAGCCATTCCATCAAACACCTTCCTAGAGAGACCGAGCTCGCCACATTTGGCATATGCATCCATCAATGTATTCCCAACACCTATATCCTCATCAAAACCCCTCTTCATCACCAAACCATGAACACATTGTGTAAGTCCCTTGCTGGATACACGAGAGCAGGCCGATAAAACCGAAACCAGAACAACCGGGTCTAGATCAACATCCTCATTGTCGAATTCATCAACCAACAACTCTTTGAAAAGCAACAAGGCTTGTTGGGTGTGGTCGTTTAGCAAGCAGCCTGTGATCATTGACGTCCAAGACACCACATTTCTGTGAGGAATTTCGTCGAACAGCTTCCACGCATCCCTCAATAAACCGCACCTGCAATACATGTCGATGAGAGCAGAGGAGACGAAAAGATCAGACTCAAAGCCGAAGACCAAGGCCTGCTGATGAGCTTGCCTGCCGGAGTGAACGTCCAACAGTGCCGAGCAGGATTTGATAGCACATGGAAAGGAGGAGCGGTTGGGTCTGAGAGAGAGCTTCCGCATTGACGAAAACGCTCCGAGGGCTTCGACGGAGTTACCGCTCCGAGCCAGGTCTGCAATAACTGAGTTCCAGGAAGAGACATCGGCTTTGTCCACGTACTTGTTGAACCACGCTGTGAGGTTCGAGTTCGAGTTGGGGTTGGGGTTGGGTTTACTTGAAGCTGAATATTGGCGTTTGACGATGAGAGACAACCTCATTCCCTCCCGCTAACTCTAACTGGTTTAACGATTACAAATTTTAGTTTGCAAGAAACAATAAACGTAAGCAAGTGCAAACCAAGTCCAATTTCCAAGTGCAAATAAATTCCATCCAGCTAATGATATTTATTCGGTCATTTGTGTTGCAGGATGAGTTGCATTGAGATTGAAGTTGGGCCTAGGACTATGTAAGATTGATATCTCTTCAATAAGATATGCAGCTCTCATCTGATACAAGTGTTTAAACCTAGGAATCGAATCATTTCCGAGTGCCCTAGTGCTCCAGTAGTACAGGATTAAGTTTCAGAATACAAAACAGCATTTGATATACCATACCAAGTGCCTTTTATCTTTCTTATACATAGTCCATTTTACAATGGATCTTGTACTCAAACAGCATTAGGAAATTTTAATGCAAAGAAGCGAAAAAGCCAGCAGCAGCAGCATAATGTAGATTGCAACACCGCACCGACAGTTGGAGTTGGCGGATGAAACCTTGCCAACAAATTCCCCTGAGGTTGGGACAGGTGCAAATGCTTGTGGAATGGGAGAACTCAGAGGCCATTGAGAAAGGGGAGCACTTGAAGAGGAAGAGTTGGGAAAGAATGAGGACATATTTGGTGCATTCTTCTCGTATGGCGAAACGGCTGGAGAAGCTGAAATTGTTGGCAGACTGGTGGAACATAGAGCATGCAAATTAGCCATCAAGATAACAATGGCTAGACCTGCAGAAGAGAACTTGGAAATAGAAGCCATAGATAGATACAGATATGATAGAATTTTAGATGATCTGGACTGGACTGGGGATGTACGAGTGTTATTATAGTGAGGGGGAATTTGGGTGAAAAGGGTGGGGGTTAATATGAATGTCCCTGTGATTTGTTGTTGCACCTCACGGGATAGACAGTGGCAGTTTTAATGGCTGCTCTCCATCTGTTTTTGCTCCTAATTAATTTATTTTAACATTTTAGTTTCTCTTCATTTATCTGTCGGTATAACAAACACAGATTATAGGCTCTCAGTTTAGAAATGTGAGCCTAACGTTTAGACCAAAGAAAAGACCATTATACAAAACCCGCTTATTCTATCACACTCATCACATGAGAATGACAAGATCTACACAGCAAGCTAGAACATGCCGATGATGTAGAAAGGGATGCGATGATTGCGATCAGCCCATGTGAGGCTGTGTCTCGTCTCTGACATGCTTTGGCACTATCCTAGTTAGCAGAAACAACAGTAACAAATAAAAATTAAAAACAGAAAAGAGAGCAATTTTTTTGATCAGGGAAGAGACTAATGAACTGCTGAATATTCAGCAGCACTTGCTCGTCTAAGTTTCTAATCAGCATTCATATTCAACCTTATCATCAAAGCACTGATATAAAACGATGGAAGAACCAACTTGCTAGCTGGGAGTTGCAGCATTCCCTCGTCATGATAGTCGCAGGACCTGCACTAGTTCACTTTAAATATGTATCGTAGAGAATGTAACATATAAGCTCATCAAGCGTTCTGTTCTTTGAATGTCCGTACTTTCTTTCTAATATAGGAAATACATGAATTTTCACATCTCCTTTCGTAAAAATTATAAATCAAATGAATCACCCGATTAAAGGATGCAACTCCAACAACAATGCATTCTTCTTTGGAGTTGTCAATCTCAAAATAAATATATCAAAGGTTACAACAAAATAATGGCAGGGTATTGCAAATCTAAGCAAAATCGTGTGTTGTGTATGTTGCTTCATGCGCTTCACTCTTCATCGTATTGATGTTGGTTTCAGGCCAAGAACTTAATCGTCCCTTCCCCATCAGTCAACATAATGTGCGGATAGAATCTCCATCTACATAAGCCTGAGGTGCGCAGTATCGTTCAACCTTTTTATCTGCCAACCTGTTCTCCACGAATGCTGCAAAACTGTCACCGAAGAGTCTTCTATGCAAATCTTGTGTGACATTACTGGGCTACAACCAAGGATGCCTGTGAGGAGACACTTGATTGGTACTGCATGACTGAAAATACCAATACAAGAAACAGATGAGGAGATGCGGCCAATTAAATCATGTGGAGAACTTTGGTGACTGATTTCACTAGGGGAAACCTCATCCTCAACTTCATGATCTCCGGTAGTAGTCACAACTTGCAGCCTACTCTTTCCAGACTTTTTCCTCAAGAGCCCCTGCCGCTGCCTATTGAGTAGATCCCATTGAGGTGGTGGGAGGGAAGGTTCACCTCGGTCATGTATTGAGTTAGTTGAAGCATGAGAACTATGGTGTGAGAACACTTGGTTCTCATTCTGATTGTGTGATGGGAAGTATGCTCTCAATTTTTCAGGAAACCCCAGAACTGTCCCATTTAGAAAATGGACCATTTGAAATTCTACTTGCCTGAGTGACTCTCCAGATGGTGCAGAGAAATCAGGCTGGAGTCTGTCAATTAAGCTCAAAACTTCAGCTGTGTATATTTCAGACCGAGAGCAGCCCTCCCACTGCCCCTGGCTCATCTCTGCAAGTGCATCCGAGGTTTGAATCTGTGCTACTGGAAAATTCATTTCCTGCATTGGTGCATCCATTTACAGTCAGACAAAGCTATTTAAGTTACATCACAAATGTCTCAAAACCAAAATTTAATAATAAGTCCCATTTACCGTTAGCTGCTGATAACAGTGAACACTAACATTTAGATGCAAATACAACAATCTAACTCTTTTGAAGGAGAACCACAAAGATAGGGATCTAAATTAAAGGAGGTAATTTAACCCAAACACGCTAAAATCCAGACATCAGTTTCTATCCTGCAAATTTCAAGGGTTCTGCATACTCAAAGACGACCAAAATTCTGCCAAAACAATTTTCTCCAATTATATAATCAATCCTCCTCTCCTTGGATCTGAAAGACACAAGGCTCTGATTATGATATTTAGGCATGTGTTAGGAGCAATAACAACAACAACTTTGACACAAGTACATGTGATGAGTCTACTATGTATAGCAATTATCAATTCTGCGGAAGCCAATCAAGTTGACTAGATGAGCTATATTCCATTTTAGTCCTAACTACATGTTGTTCGCTGCACAAAACCTTACATTGACTCTTTAGCACACAGAACAGCAAGATATGCCAAATTATACGCTAGCATTGCTCTCTTACAGCTTTGAAGCATTTGTTTGTATATATAATGTGGTGCAGGGATGTTCATCAATCATAACCATAATACTACTCAAACAGGTTATTGATCATCAGATAAAGTTTGCATCTAATTTGTTTTAGATGGTACAACAGATAGGTTTCTGACCATAACTAGACATAACTTACATCTCTATCTCCGCTGATGAGAAGAAATACACTACATTGAGTTTACTCTTATCATTCGGCCAGGTTTCCCTATACCATTCAATCCTAGTGAAGACCCTCTCAGTGATACAGGAATCAAAAATACAACCCAAGTCTGGACAAGAAACTAGCTAGAGCCCTAAACATTCCTCTGGTGAAATATGGAAATGAAAGAGCAAAAGCAGAATACAGCTATTGGTGATTGGAATCAAACACTTTAAATAAGATTTGGAAAGGGAAATGAGGCAGTCAGAGCGAGTGGTGTACCTGACAGACAGAAACCGCCATAGAGCGCGCACGATCCAAAGGGGAGGTGTAAACAGCATTGAAGGTGACCCTCTGGGAATTCAAGAAGACAGCCAAGGCCCTGGCTTGCCTCTTGCCATTGGGAGTCAAGGCAGCCTGTGGGCACCGCCCACCCACCAAATCCGGCCTCAAATTCAACTCACACTCGCCGTGACACACCAGAAACACCTCCGTGGTGGTGACGAAGCGCTCGTCGTCGATGGAGAAGCTCCGGGAGAAGGGGGAATGAGGCGGCGGGATGGGGGGCGCGAGGACGTTGTAAGGGTCCCACACCTTGATGGAGGGTCCGAGTCGCGGAGTGCCGAGCGAGGAGAGCTGAGGCGAGAGCGGCGATGCGGACGCGTGGCAGAGCATTTCGGGTTCTTGTTGGAGAACCTTGTTGAGCGAGTCATCATCCTTGTCCTCCTCAAGAACACTTGCGATGATGGGCGCCCCAATGCGGTTGTCTTCTCCTTCTTCCTCTTCTTCTTCTTCCTCGTCTTCTTCACTCTCTCCCGCCACTTGCATGGACTGTGTCGAACCCATTCTAAGATCCCGTCCTCGATCAGATCACAGCAATGACGCAATCTTCTCTAGTTTCAAACATAAAGGGTGAGATCTGTCGTATTACTACTCAAGCCGGCGACCAAAGTAGACACTGGAACTGGATGTTGTAGCTTGTAGAGTAGATCTGCTTCTTCTTCCTTTGTTTGTTGTATGGTTTGACTAGTTGTAAATCCTACGGAAACACGACGATTCGATTGGAATGGCAAGCTATCCAAATCTGATCAAACCCCCCATCGGCTTCCTCCTTCCCTTGTCCCCACCACTCCCATAATCAAAACATTTTCGGACAAAATAACTAACAAAACACTACTACGACGTCGTCTGTCTTCTCCTTGGTTTTCGTTAATGGATCCTCGTCGCGGTCGGCCCGTGTCCTAATGGATTTTGGTTCAACATGAAGAGGTCTAGTAAAACAAGGCCCAACTTGATCATCTTCAGATATATCACCAGTCAGAGTGTTAGAACCAACTTACTTACCCATGTTTGATTAGGGGTGGAAACAATAAATTATGAGCAAAGGATCCGGCAATTGTGCTTGTAGGATCGTTCAGTTGCCTGTCATCTACTAGATTTGGTAGCACCTAAAGATTACATTTACTACTAATCGGAAAAGAAAATATTACATTTACTAATTGCTAATCAAATTTATGTTGGGATGTGTAAAATATAGAAAGATAAACCAGCGAGTAGAGATGACATTGTCGATCAGTTTGGCAAATTCTGTTATTTCCTTTCTCTCCCCAAGTTTTTCTCTTCCCTTTTAAGGTACATACGTACATGTACATACAACATGTCAGCATACATGAAAAAGAACAATATATTCTTAGGTTGCGTCTGCAAGTCACAACTCCCTCCTTCGGAAATTATCGATCCGGAGGATATCAAACTTTTCGCATGAATATCTTTTAGTTCAGAACGAATTTATTGATTAAACATTCTGATTAGAACAAATTTATTGATAGATAATTTTCGGATTTCACGAGATTTATGATGGAAATTCTTTCTCTTTGTGATCGATGCATATATTCGATCATATATTATATATAAACATGCTTTGAGAGAAGAACAATATACATCTGAAATATTCATTCAATACCCTCGATCGGGAATCACTCTCACAAATAGTTAATTCATCGATCTATATACTCTATAGATTATAAAGATCGACTTTCAAAATGCCCAAAGTAGATATTGAAGCTGCAGCAGCTGTTTGCCCTAGCTTTAACAGCTTATGCACAGACCAACTAGGAGACCTGGCCGGCGCCAAAGTCGTCCGCGAAGTCGATAACCTTGTGGAATCAAAGTCGACCTCTGCACAAGAGATGGAGGATGATCATGCCTCAAACATGCAAAAGGAAGGACTTCATGAACCCGGATTAGTACCTTGCCCTAGTTTCACCAGCTACTGCTGCTCAGACCAAGTAGCAGACATCGCCGTCAAAGTCTCTGGAGAATTCGACAAACTCACAACATTGGAGAGCAAGTCCGAGGAAGACGATGACTTCACATTCGATATTCCAAAGTGGGGTCACAAGTTCTTCTTCGGTCCGCTGTTTCCGGTCTTCAACCGCGACATTCTGTTAGAGCAATTCGAAAGTAGTCAACGAGATCTCGAGGCTATGGAGGAGAAGAGCAAGTCCACTACCGGAACGGCTTCGCCGGCGAGGACGAAGTTAAGTGAATTATTTGAACAAGTTGATGGGAGGAGTTTTGTGATGCCAACATCGACGACCTCTAATAAGACTAAGAAGTCGTCATCTGCCTACGACTGGAAGTTAAGAGACGTTCCTCGGCGGACCAACAGTGAAGGCGCGACTACGTCATTGTCCAGGAGCTCCAAGAAGAAGAAGCCACAAAGACGTTCGTGGGTCGACCGGTGTATAGGGCATATGCTTCTATGTTTCTCGTCATCGTGAGAATATATGGTATGGCTACATTGCATGCATGAAGGTAATCAAGGAAGAGAAGTTGCAGCCAAGCTAGGTGTAAAGGACCGCCGACAACAACGTCGAGTATAATTAAACTGCAACAATATATCGGACTTTGGGATCGATATGTAAATTGTACATACCCCGTGGGATTCCAATCATGATCTTACCCTTACTGTAAATCACTTCTTTCTTACAATAAGGTGGTTTAGTTTTTGTAGGCGTTTCAATATATAGTTTTGGCTCGTTTTCTTAATTTTTCAAGTCACGTATATATAGGAGCTAGAGAAAGGAAATGTCTCCTCTTAGTAATTATCAAGTTTAAGGGTTATTATCATGAATCGATTCTTGATAATGAAATGAGAACTACAATTATTCTGATTCATTAATGTGTTAGCTAGTAAACTTTTACATTGATTCGTCAAGGTTAGACGCTGAGGAAACGATTTAAGATATCAAGTTATTTCAACAATGTAGAAGTTTTATGCTATAACAACCATTGGACTTGGTACCTGGAGATCTGTCAAATACAAGGAAAATTTTATAGGCAAGAGTTTGATTGTGGCCATGAGGGTTCTCTGCAGTAGATTGGTCTCATTTGTGACCTCTGTGTCATTAAGGCTTCACAGAAATGGTTTCAACTTTCAAATATTGTGTTGTCCCCCCATTAGCCATTGTTGAATATTAAAGTTGTGAGAGTATGGTGGTATATATTGTAGGGTTGAGAATTTAATCGTGGGAGTTGTGGATTCTGTGAGACTGTGATTGCTGCTAAATTGAATGAGATTGATGAGAAATTAAAGAACAGCAAGGGAAAGAGTTTTCGTGAAGAGTTTTGATAAATTGTTGGTGATGATGTTAAAGCTGTTACATCGATTTCTGCTGGAAACACAAATTGGAACAATATGATAGGTGTTTCCGTATGCTATACTTGTACGTACAGTTAACATTCCATGCATGGTGAATAACTGCATATCTGTATCATATAAGGCTCAAGGTTGGCGAGTGATACAGTAGGAGATAAGCTTAATTCATATGGTTGTACTCATCACTTGTCATTGATTCATCAACATTCTTAAGGTTTCCATGCTTAAAAGCAAAACCATGGAAGTGTTGGAAAATTAACCAACACATCAACTACTACTCTCAAAGTTGGTATAGCAGGTAAGCAAAAGTCTCATTCAACGACATAGCACTCTTGACCATCTTCTGCACCCATTGGTCAGTTTAAGCCAAAGCATGCATGTATAGACGGCAGCAACATAATAACCAAAGTAACACCGATGTTAAAGCTGAGCGAGCTTTCTCTTAGACCTGCCCCTAGTCGCACATTCTTCAGTTTTCATACCTCCCCATGGTCTGAGTCATAAAAGAAAATCAGAATCCGTATAAGGTTACAAAAAAAAACTCCATATTATACAAAATTACGGACGAAACAGCCAGAAAATTAGGTGAATAAAGGAACTCACGGTGTGAGGCTCAAATTAACATCGAGCATATTTTCTACTTCTTGTTCTGGCTGGTTCATTGGAGTCGCAGACCAGCAGTCTTCAGTTTTCGTATTTTCACTTTCTCTGAGTCACAAACGAAATCAGAAAACATCAAAACAAAACAAAAAAAAAAAACTCCAAATATATACAGAAATTACAAACAACACAAGGGGTGATTCAAGGAATTTACGGAGGTGTGAGGCAGATTTCTTCTTGTTCTGGCAGGTTAAAGGGGGTCGCAATCCCACATTCAATCTCTTCTGCATAAGTTGGTATGGTATTCTTTTCCAACTAGATCATGCAAAATCAAAGAAATTTCTATAGTAAGATTGAGCAGAGACAGAATGCAACAACTTTTAGTAACTTCAAAAACAAATTCTCACACTAAAATACTGTTTGCATGAAAACAGCAAAGAGAAACCAAGAGAACTTGGCCACAAACCTAATACACAAGGAATTTCAGCAGACATAAACGACAAACGTCACTAATAAGAAGGAAAGAACAAGTGGTATTTGAAGATATATTTGTTCAATGACCGGTCGTAATTACTGAGGAATCTGGTAACTTAAAACAGCATACCAATTGCAAGAAATTGCAGCTAATTGGCACCTCAAATAGACTCTAAAAGGTCATCAACAATGAGACTTTAGTTCTTTAACCAAGCTGCACAGACCAAACAGGGCGGCATACACAAAACAACAAAAATCCTTACAAGAACACACAACTTGAATTACGGATCTCACCACAATCTAATGAATCAATGCTGCCATAGGTATCTAACCTGCAAGAAACGACTGCATAGCTCTTCCTGTATGCTAAAGTTCTGAAGTAAAACTTGCATGTTCTAATTACATCTCGTCAAATACAGTGATACCAAAACTGTAATCAAAATATCAAAAGGAAACGTGCACACACTTCTTGCTCTCTCCACACTTATTCACAAGTACTAATTACAAGCAGTCCTTATCAATAGCTTAGAA